>CM026087.1:9278254-9923254 GCA_014839685.1 Anableps anableps | reverse complement strand
AAAAAAATAAATAAATAAAAATCCCTTTAATTCCAGCGAAAAGTTCTGTACTTCAAATTACAATTGTATGACAGATGCAAACTTTTTTTTAATTATAAAAATAAGAACAGATCATAATTTCTTAAACGAGATTCAAAATCAAACATAGAACTCATGAAAAGACCCATAATGAACTGGGTATCTGTTTCTGCAGGCCAGGTGTCAACAATATTTTCTTATAGTATTTTCAAATTGTTCATGTCTTCTCTGCCAGGTTTGTCCTTGGCACCTGAAATGTTGCTACACAAGTGATCTGAAAGTGATGGGGGTTTCTTCAGTTCTTAATTAAATTCATGCTGCCTGCAACTGGATAGATTCGTCCTGATATGAAACATGGTGACATTTTAATATACCAAGATCTCATGCCACGATATCTCATTACACCCCAAGAATTAAACATTGCCTAAATCTGTTTTTCCAATGATGGGGGGAGTTATTTTTAATCCAAGCAAAATCCTATCAAATGGGGCGACCTGGAGAACCCCTGATGCAAAAGTAATTCCTATTCATGATCCTTCCCTCCACGGGGTCAAAATAAAAGATAATATAATAGATGGTGAGTACAGACATGCTGCTAGCTTCCTACTGTCTAAGCCTATTTATTTTATATCCAACCATCAGTGTACTGTAAACTCTCTTTGAACCTGTCTTGAGTGAGCTGGTGCTCTGTGGATGTCTACTCAAATGGATGCGCACATATTCTTAGGTGATGGTTATACTAAACATCACCTAACATACTTTCCCCTTTGTACAACCTAGATAGGAGACATTTTTACCTTTACTTGGTCTGATATATATATATATATATATATATATATATATATATATATATATATATATATATATATATATATATATATATATATATATATATATATATATAGAGAGAGAGAGAGAGAGATATAGAGATAGATAGATAGATAGATATGAGAGATCTGGAAAGCCTTCTTATAGCTGGTTAATTCACTAAGGAGTTAGTGAATTAACTGTCCTTAGTGGATACTAAGGACAGTTTGGCACTTGGACACCTCTTTTTCTTTGAATCCCATTCCTCTCATGTATCAGTCAATTCTAATCACTCATGTTGTTCATTTCTCATTTCTTTTCAAGTGAGACAAGAGTGTGTATCATCATCATTTCTCCCACTACACCTTATTCTTGTATCCCATATTCACCTCACTTCTCATTCCTTAACCTTATCCTTCCTTTCATCCCACTCAACTTTTCTTACTGGACTCAATGACCTACCTCTTCTTTTCTCATCTCACTCATTCTTATCTCTCATTCTTAATTTGTCTCATCCCATTTATCCCATTCATTCCTCATTCTTCCCACTTCTCTTTCATCATAAAATCCTAAATCATCTTCATCATTGCTCATTCAAGTACCTTCTCATCTATCATCCTGCCTAAATACCCAATCATCTCATCCATCTCTCATCCTTTCACACCGAGCTCATCCTTCTCAAACTTCATAGCAACCCCCTTCTCATCTCATTAATTTCACTTGTCCATCATCCTTAACCTTTTCCACCCAATTCATCTTCCTCATCCCTTATTCCTACTCCTTTTCATCTCACAAAATCTCATTTTAAACAAACTTATTACCCTTGTCTATTATTCTTATCCATTTTCATAATTCTCATTTTTTTTCTATACAACTTACAGATCACTTACAGATTATTTTTTTTAGTAACATCTGGAGGAAGGGATTGAGGACGGGCTGGGCCCAGTATCATTTGCCTCCTAAATAAGAACCCTCATCACAACTCTCTTTCTTCCTACACAAATCCCAAAAGTAGCTCAACTACAGATGGATCCATATCTTCAATTTATCCTCTTTCTGAATTAAAACTGTGAATCCAAAGTGCTGTGGTATCCTCCCTACGAGTGAAGTTGCATTTACATCAAGAGCCAGCAAAACACACCTTATGATCTTACTAATTTACCCCACCTGTTCTAGACTGGGGATAAAGAGGTATTAAATTGTTTCCCAATCCACATGCTTAAGCAAGCTTATATGTGTACAGTGGCAGAAAACATAAGAGGTTAAGCAGACTCACTTGACCAACTGGTGGCTATTTGTTTTTCCCAACAGTTTAATGTGGAAAAGCTTGGTCTATAGATGAGTGAGTATAAGCAGCAAAGGACTGCATACCACTTCTGGAAAATCACTTGTAAAGAAATAGAAAATGACTAATTCTAGTAGTTTAACATTCTGAAAATGGAAATAACTATAGAATAGGGCTGGAAATTACCTTTGCTTCAATATTGTACAAAAGCAATGAGAGAAAGTGCCTTATACACAAAAAGGTAGATGCATTTATAGATGGATGAGCCCATATTCTTAGTCAATGGAGGAAACTGACTGAGAAATCCAATTCTGCTTCGTATTGGAAGATAAGCCAATTTTAGCAGGAGAGTCATTTGTGGTATTTAGTCCAATGAGCTCTGTCCTCCGTCTTGCTGCCTTGTCAATTTCTAAATTGCTCTTTAATTGATTTTGAAATGGATCACAACTCAACAAACTCAGCAAAAAACTAAGAGGACTTTTACAGTCAACGTTAATCAAGCTTTGTAATTTATTCAGTTTAGATGCAACAGGCCAATAAAGAAAGAAAATTTGTTTTAGTAATTGGAAGCATTGGCATTAAATTTCTGAGTAACTTTGCATCTGTAGTGTAGGATCTACAGATGAAATGTCATGTTCTTTGGGTTTTATTGTGTTGTGGGTACAATTTTGTTTTTTATTTTTTTTACCATGCCTAAAACGATGTAAGGTTTTGGCTGTATTAGGTTTTGTCTTTTTTTTTTTTTTTTTTCCTGATAATTTCCTGATACAACCTTGAGTTTTCTGTTGGTTTAAGTCAAAGTATAGAAAGAATAATGAAAATAGGGCACAAATATACTTGCAAAAGGTATTTTAAGTTTGACTAGGGATTTACTTACAGAAATACTGGCAATGTGACTCCATGCTGGATCTATTAAAATCTTCAAGCCCATAAAACTCCTTCATATCTCACGATTTACTTAATTAATTTTGGTGTATTTCCCATAAAAAATATTATTCTCTCAATAATATTTATTTTATGTGCTCAATCTGTTTCACTTTTAATTCTTAGAAATCAACAATGTGGGGCTCCACCTTCATCTCTGAACTCTGGTATTCATTATTCACTTTCACTTTATTGATCCCAGAAGTGTGTGGTCTGCCTGTTGACACTGTACTCTGGGAAGGTTTAAAACTCGTCAGAGGAAACAGCAAGCTACATCTGACTTCATGCAAACACTATCTGAAATGGCTGTAGATAGACTGACGCAACGCAGCAAGGAGGCAATCGTTGTTTTCTTGTTCGAGACACGTCCAATATAAACTGCTCATAATTCCTTCAAGCAAAAAACATGGAGAGCTCTTTCAAACTACTTGTTCATAAAGTTAAAATGAAGAATAAGAAACCTTAAAGCACAAAGACCCAGTGACGTGCACATGAAAAATATCTTTAGTGTTTCCAACATAGTTTCAACACACACACACACACAGCAAGCAGTATTTTCATCTGAAGCCATGCCAGTGATACATGTAGTTATGATGAAAAACACAGTGAGGCTTACACCAGTCTGATGTTTCCTGGATTGTGCTGAATGGCATAAGTCTTCCAAGTCATCAAACAACAGTGCAGTTGCTGCCGAAAAAGATGAAACAGATAGGCTAATCCAATTAGCCTGTAGTTATCCTAATGATAGATGTGTTTCTGCTGGCAGAGACTGGTTAATTGAATGGGTCATAGGTTGAACTGTTGCCCACCAACTACACCATCTAGCTGCTAAAGAAAAGTGTGAATTCCAGGAAAGATGTTTTAGGAGTTTTACTGTTTGAATAAGTTAGGTCATAGTCACAGGAAAGCAGAGTGAAACAAACGTCGCAATAAAAATAAGGAAATTTTCCAAACTTTCTTGGTGTGGAGTATATATAGTTACTAATGTGCGAGTTTGATTTTTAGTACTTTTGTGGTAAGGGCTTTGTGTTTTGTTGGTGCACCTTTTTTTGCTGTCAAGGTTCTGGTCTTTTTGTCTCACTATTGACAGTTATTGTATCAGCATGTTCTCTGTTATACCTAAATTTCATTGGCCAATCATCACCCCTGACATGTCTGTAATTTAGGCCTAAATGTATTTAAACCCATGATTTTCAGTTCCTTTTGTCCATTATTTAATAAAGATACATTAACTACAACACAAATCCAGTCAAAATAACTTTGTTCTGTATTCGTTTTGTAAAGTCAGACCTGGTATGATCAGAGGTTGTTTTCTAAACAGGCAATGTTGGCCAAGTTCAAGCAGGAGTTACTTTTAAAACATCAAGCGCAGGGTTAGCATGAATGTTGTATGTCGTAAGATGAATGTTGTATGTTGTGAGACCAGATGTTGATATGATCATGTAGGACTTTTAGATGGTCTTCTAAGGAACTGTTGGGTTTCATTTTAGTTTTTTTACATTTAGCAAAATGTTACTGATTTTAAATTGTGGAGATTTGTCTCTCGCAGGACTTAGGGGCAACTGTAGTTTACAAAATTCTATTAATTCTATTACCTCCTACATCTGAGTGGGATCTCTTGAAGGATTTTCCACCAAAACAGTTCTGATGCTTGACCAGATTGAATTATTCAAAGAGCCTAATGAACCTACTAAGAACTTTACTCTGTTGTATCCCACCAAGGTAGTGCTTCAACTGCATTGAGAATTATGTGACAGCATTGCACAGTTAAAGTATTAATTGAATCAGACTTGAAACACTCCCTGCTCTGTAGAGAATACAAAGCATGTTTTCCTTGCCATCATGAACACTAGCTAAATAAGGAGTATGCAGCAGAACTTGCAGCTGAGAACATCATTTCACAGCTGAATGCTTTTGCTGCAGGATAATTGGCCCAACATCCATCAAGCCGTCAGCCGGTTACGCTGAACTTAATCTGTGTGTCTGCAACGCTTATTGAGACAAATGAGAAAGGAGGAGTCGCTGATACTTAAATTAAACTGGTAAGCACAATGTCAAATTCCTCCACTGTCTGCTAAAACATTAGATGTCCAACTTTGTTGTGCTGCAGGTGCACATTACTGAAGTGAGAGTCTGAAAAAGTGTGGATTATGACTGATGAGGGAGAGAGAGGAAATATCTTACCCTTCTTTGATAAAAATATTTCTCATTTCTCACTTTGGATTAGGTGTTTTTATCACTTTATATTACTTCAAATCCAAGCTCAGCATTTAAACAAAAAATTTCAAATGAAAAATATGTCACATGCCAAAGTTGAACACATCAGACTTGGTAGAGACATTGTGATTTTTTTCTAACACCAACAAAGGCAAACTGCTTTCCTGGGTGGTGTCTAACATCAGGAGCATCATTCATCAACCTGTTTTAGTGCTACTGAGAAACCAAAGCTGCAAAAAACACAGATGTCATGTTCTCATTATGTCAGCAAACAAGATACGTTTTGTTTTCTCAACAGACTATGGTGATAACATCTCACCTTCATTTGTCGCCATCCATCACTTTCTAACTTCCTCTCAGTTTTATCTTGTCTTATTTGAAATTTAATCTGTCTGTTTAGAGAGTAAACAGAACGAAAACCAACGTTCTGTAGGTAACATCTGTTCCCTCTGCTGATGATTTGCATTTGTTTTTGTGTGGCTTCAGTAGAGCAGCATCAGGTGATGTCATGTCTAAGGTTGTTAATTCTATTGATTGCATTAAAAAAAATATATAAAATGTTGGTGTTGCCTTACATGTTTGCTGTTTCTCCAAGCACACAGTTGCAGTTGGCTGACTCACAGTGGTGGGATAGGAAACAGCTGAATACAAACAGTCTATTCCCGAAGTGCTATAAGGGCACCAATGGTGAAACAAAGACAAGATAAAGAAAAGGAAATGAGTCCATAGTTTCCTTCTCTTCTGCTAAGTTTGTCTCTCGATATCCCTCTTCCATTTGTTTTCCCATGCTTTCCCAGACTTCTGGCTCATAATCAAGGAAACCATTGCCCCATGGCTGGCCCCAGCACGTAATGAGCTCCCTGCCAAGATAACTGGGACTGGGGCAGTTGAGGAGGCCACCGCCAAAATGATAAATGAGCCAGATGTGCCCACAGTGGTGTCAGATACACGAGGGGGTTGGCAGGAAGACCTGAAAGGCTGGCACAAGGATGCTGCTCACAGCTACAGAGCTGTGTCTGGCCAAACGGTCAGGTTATTTCCAGTTTTACTGTGAGTTAAAATATACAAGAATAGGTAACATTTCATAAAGAGAACTATCAGTGACGGGTTTTGATATGAGTGATAAGGCTCACTCCCCAGGATGACACAGGATGAGCTGTTGGGGAAGTACGCCTGCTTGACAAAATTAAAAAGAATCTGCACTGCATTGCATTTAATCATCTGTAGTTCAGACTCCAAAGTTGGATATTGTTGAAATAAATATATATCTTTCAAATAGGGAAGATCTGTACAAGGAGGGGCTCACCCAGGATGCCTTTCAACCAGGAACCATCAGTGAGCTCTAAAGTTCAAATCTGTTAGACCATGACGCACCTGATTGCTCTGGGTAGTTTTTAATGTCTGTAGGTGTGGTTTTTAGTTGCTGTGTCTTTGCTTTATTTGCTGCATACACTGGCATAAAACCAGGTCCATTTAAAAAAAACAGGTTTGACAACTGGTTAGCAAACATTTCTTCAAATGGATTCATCCAAGCCAGCTTTGCCCTTTTGTTAAACTCACGTTTTGTTGAATTGAGACTATGTTGTTCTGTGTACTTAATTTAGTTTAGATGTCTAGATATATATCATTTCTTAGATTTATTTGTATATGTTCACATAAAATGAAAATAATATGAAACCTATTTAAGGTTCTTTTGTAGTAAAAAATTGCCAATGAATTTGTAGTATTTCAGTATGTCAGTGTTGCTGTTGATTTTTATTTATATAGCACATTAAAAAAAACACAAAGCTGATCAAACAACTTTACATATAAACAATCTGTAGATAGTGAATATGAAATTTTTAAAAAGTATAGAATATTTGGAAACAAATTTTGCTTGTGTTCTCTTTATCAGGGTTCACATTGTTTTTTCCTATAAGCTTGAGTCGGTGGCATTAAGTCAGCTGAATTCTCAAAATCAGGCCTCTAGATGGCACTATATCATCCATGTTGGACCTTTAAAGAAAAACTTATGACAAAAGATGGATTATTATCGAGGTTCAGTCCCAATTTATGATTGAATTTGTAATATTTTTTGTGTTTGAAATTTCTCTCTGCTATGCCATTGCTCATGAGGTTCACCACAACTGTGACTCAGAATTTGTTGACATGTGTTGCCTCAAAAAAAATATTCAAACCTATTTTAAATTTTAACAGAATGGATTGGCTGAATTTATCAAAAGATGACACATTTTTATTTAAACTGATAAGTTTCTTTGTCAGTAACTTATGTTTTAGCAAAGGGGGGGATCGATAGCTCACTTCGTAGACCAGGCACACCATGTGCAGATGCTATAGTCCTCAATGCAGCTGTCCTAGGTTCGAGTCACAGTCTCAGGTCATTTGCTGCATGTCTTCCACCTTCTTTACTGTTAAATTACTGTTTATTAAAGGCCGCTAGTGCCTAAAAAAATTTTTTTTAGCAAAGAAAATACTGAAGCTACCTATGCCTTCAAGAGTTTCCACAGCTTTCTTCCTACAACCTTACACATTTGGCATTTAACCAGTTGTGATTTGCAAAGCGGGTCACGAGGTGACAGAACATTGTCCCTACTGGACCTTTTAAAGGAAAATTTACTACAAAAGCTGGGCTTTTGAGGCTCAGTCTTGGTTTATGATTCGATTTGTAATTTTTTTTTTTTTTTTTTTTTTTTTTTTTTTTTTTTTTTCATACTTTCCCTCAGATGCATCTTGACTCATAAGTAGTTTTGCAGCACTGTTACTCGGTACAATTCAAAAGACAGGTGTTGTATTTGCTAAGGTTGAGTAGTGGTGGTGGTTGTGGGTGTGGGAGTTGAGTCATTTGGGCCAAACACAGAAAATAAAAACATCCTACTTTTACCAACATTTTGATCTGTCTAATCTCTCTGGGCTACTGAATGCGCATAGTTTGGCCATGAATTATCCATTTCACAAATGTACAGTAAAGTCTCATTGAGCTAGGAGGTTTTTTTTAAGATGTAAGCTGCAAAATGATCCCGAGAAAATGGAGGCATTTATGGATATTTCCAAAAGAAGAAACCATTATAAAAGGAATATCTTGCTTTCTCATAGCTGGACTGCCCTTGCTCAGTAAACCCAAGGGGACTTTTTATCATGCTTGTTATTCATTTTATGAGGACCATCCCTTTGACAACATAGTTTTCCCTAATCAAATGAGGAGTGTCTCGGTGTGAAAGCTTTACACTCAATCGCACATTCCTCTTATCAGATGAGTCACTGTGTCAAGGATGTCCTCCTCAAATTCCTTGAGTTTTGAAGGGAGTGGAATGAATCTCTGCAGAGCGTTCCTGCAGGAGAAGCACGTGGGCCACATTGGTGTATTTTTTGGAAGGCTTACCCAACAAATGAGCCAAATAAAGTACCTGAGAAGCATGTGGTGTTGTTTGCCTCCACAGCTCTTTTGTCACCTTAAAATGAGAAACCATTTAAGTGCAAGAGGACATTTTCCTGTTCCCGTTTCCATAAAAGCACACATACACAAACTCAGGGTTAGATACAAATTTATATCTCTGAGCCTAAATGTTTGTTTTTCATGCAGCAAAAGGAGGTTGGTGGCAGCACCCAAAGGAAGTAGAAAGCGTCCTTTCCCACCATTAGTGGCAGAGAGTTCGTCCTATAATCAGTGGGTTGCTGGTTTGAACCCCGTTTGTCTCAGTGGTTATGTTCTTGGACACTTCACCTGCCTTGCATGTTGGTGGTGGTCAGAGGGCCTGGTGGCGCTGGTGCATTAAAAGCCTCGCTTTTGTCAGATTGCAGTGGCTACAATATAGTAGCTTGCCACCATCAGTATGTGTATGGGTGAATGATTGAATGCAGTGTTGCCTTTAAGTGAGAAAGAAATCTTGGCTTCTTTTGGGCATTAATAGGGTTTCTTGATTTCAGAAAGAAAGGAAACTGTGAAAACATATTTTTCGAGAATAGTGGGTTTAGTAAATTGGTGGAAGGTTGTTTGTTTAGTCCACTTTGTTGATTTAACACAGAACAGGAGTCTATACCTAAGAAGTGACCCCAGTGAGAACCAAGTTTGGTTTCAGTGCATTCGTCAGAACTGATTTTAATGCAATAACCATGTAAAATAAAGGTGCTTTAAATGCTTTATCACCTAATCCACAGTGTGCTTTCACATTTTGATGTCCACTTTTTTTTTTTTTCTCAGACATCTTTTTTTTTTTTTTTTTACTGAAAGTAGAAGCCTCATGTATGACCTGGAGAAGCCAGGTTCTCTTGGTCAAATAGCACCTATGTAATATTATAAGACCCCAGCAGGGCTTCCAAACTTCTTGTCTTTAAGGAAAAGCTTGATGTTTAAGCACCAGCTGTGGGTCAGCACAAGCTAATGACTTTCCTAATTACTTCTCCTCATTTTCACAAATAGACAATTATCCCACATATAAAAGTAGCCTGAGTTCATTTACCTTTCCTAATAGGAGAAGCAGTGCCTGGCGAAAGCGCAGCTTTTGGAACACAAAGAGGTCGTACACAGCCGACACAGCCAGCACAGTCACACCCTGCTCCTTCCACAACATGCTGGCAGCTGCACACCACAGGCTGCCCAGCATCCAGCCCCAGCATCTGGTAGCAGAGCTGCCGTCACATGTTCTCCTCTGAAAAGCCCTCCATTTGTCACCTCGTAATCCACAGTGTCTCACATAGCAGAGAAGAGACAGCAGAAAAAATAAAGCGGCACCAACATCCGCCCTCCCGACTACACCAGCGACCGCTTCAGTGTGCACCGGATGAGAGGCAAAAAGGAGACCGGCTAAAAGGCTCCATAACCCCCTGCCAAGCAGCGAGTGACTGAGGGCTGTGACCAGGGCTGTGACCAGGCCGTGGAGCACGATGTTCAACAAATGGTAACCCCAAGGACGCAACCCGTGCAGGGTGTAGTTGAGTCGGAAGGAGAGGGTGCAGAGCGGGCGGAATGACTTGTGGCTGCCACTGTGGGTGAGCAGGGTCCCCCAGAAATCGTCATACAAGATGTTGGTCCACGGGGTCTCTGGTAGAAGGTCCTGGTTCGTCTTAATGGCTCGACTGTGAAAACAAAAGAAAAGCAATTTTAAAAAGCTCAAAATGTTTTCAACAAACAACACGATTAACCTTTCAAATTCCCGAAGATTTCATTCGGTCCTAATGGTTTGAGGTGCCTAAAATGGGATGCCAGAGTGTCCAAGTTGCCCCTGTTACTGTGCCTCACTGGTCAGCTGGCTGAAAAAGGTTCCTACATTTTTCTTTCATTTGGAGGAAAGACAGATTTGGTCATTTAGAAATATTTCCAGTTGCAACAAATATGGGCAAAATATATAATAATACTCTGTGCAACAGACACTATAAAACTGCAAATGAAATTGGTGTTTGTTCAACATTTGTGCTAAATTCTATGTCTGCTTAAGTCTATGCATCAAAATAGCAAGCAATACATTTAATGTAAGATATTTGTATAACTGAAATAATTAATTAATAATTAATGTTAATGTTGCTTTTAGCAGAATGATTTAATGCTTTTCTGTTATAAAACAAGGAATTCCACATTGCTTTAAATTTCTGTAAGCAATACAGTGAAACTAATATTTTTCTCTCGGCTGTCATAACTGTTCATACAAGAAAAATCATTCAGCTGAATAATGTGTAGCTAATTTGAAAAATTTTAATTCATCTTGCTGATCATCTACTTTTAAATTCATCATAACAGACAAGATAAATAAGGAAGCTACATATCTTAAACCAGCTGCAAAATTTAGCAATTAGTCAAAGAAACATGCGCTCCCACAGGGTGTGCACATGTCACTGGTTCCAGCATGAATACGGACAGGTGGTTTCATACCCCCAGGCTTTGGGAGATCCTCATAATTAACGGATCATTACCGAACATTTGTGTACACTCGCAGCGTACAACAAATGAGGCTCACTGGGGGGTGTGAAAAGTGATGAATGGGAAGGCTGAGAGCGGTTTCGTAGAATTCTGTGCAAAACTGTGTAGTTGTTTGTTTTGGACTGTTTATGGTCACATACTACACTTAAAACAGCTGGCTAAGGTAACTGAAAGTAAAAGAATCAATCCAATGTAGTTTTTTCAGACTGTTTTTTTTTTTCAGTTTTCAGTAAGCAACTTGCAGATTGTTTACAAAGAGAAAGAGAAGTATGAATAGAGTGACTTGTAAAACATTAAATAAACTCAAACTGAGGTTTTTAATAATTATAACTTCATAATAATTGAGTCCCAACATTTGAAGTGTCATTTACGAAAACTTTGTCCGTTGATGCATTCAGACTCTGTGAGGCTTCTGAAAGATTCCCAAGCTGGTGAGAGATCTTTCCCTCGAGTCTTGGGTGTGCCACAATGCCTCCTCCCATTGGGACTTGCCAAACACCTCCTGTTATAGAGTCCTGGAATGCATCATTACCAAAAGCTCAAACTTCCCCAGCTGTCTTATTTTGATGTGGGGGACCAATGACTGTGCTCTGAGCACCTCCAGACTGAAGGAACTTCTCACTGCTGCCAGACCAAACTGCCCTAAACCGCCTGTCAATCTCCTCCACCTCAGTCAGCGGCTCATTCCCAGCCTAAAAAAGACAATTCATCCTTTTTTGACTGAAGTCAACAGGGTCAGATTTGTAGTACAAACCAGCCTTTCTGTTTGTGCACCAATGAATCCCTGCTGCCCTGGAGATATATATAGTACAGAGCCTTGCAAAAGTGTCCACAATCCTTGACTCACATTACAACCACAAAATTCAGTGTATTTTATTGGGATTTACATAAGAACAAAGTAATCCATCATTACAAAGTGCAAGCAAGATGATGCATATACAAAGAAAAATCTGAAAGTAGCTGTGCATATTTGTATTCAGCTGCCCACCCCCTATCCCCATCTTTACTCAGTGTGCAAAGCTACTTTGCACATCTAGCAACTAAAACTGGTGCCCAATCTTCTTTGCCGTATACCTTGAGCACAATCAGATTGGATGAAGAACATCTGTGAACAGCAATTTTAAAGCCGTGCAATAGATTCTCAACTCAATTTAGTTCTGGACTTTCATCTAAACCATTCCACTGTACCTCTGGTTATTGTCTGGCTGGACGGTTAACCTCTGTCCCAGCCTTTAGTCCCTATCAGCCTCTAACAGTTTTTATTAAGTGACTGTCCTTTATTTATTTCCATCTATGCTCCTACCAACTCTAATGAGCTTCCCTATCCATCCTGAAGAAAAGTATCCTGCAGCATAATGCTGCCACCACTATGCTGCACAATAGGCAATGTGATTAGGTTTGCTGGATAAGGTGGATAAGTTTTTTGTGCAATGTATGGCATACATTGCAGTTTAAAAAAAAAAAAAAAAAAAAAAAAAAAAAAAAAAAAAAATGTATCTTTAATTTTACTTAAGAAATATGAAATACTTCTTTCTGGTGTCAGATAACCTGTTAAAACATGACTTTATGGTTGCAATGTGACAAACTGTAAGAAAGTTTAGTGAGCAGAAATGCTTTTGCAAAGGATTATAGCAGCTTAAAAAATTAAGAAATCTTTGACACAAGAATGCAAGACACCATTAGAGGGAGAAAATACATTAAATCATATGACAACAGTGAAAGGAGCACCAAAGATCCTGATGTGTATGTCGATGAGCCAATTAGAAGCAGCAGGAAGGGGAGATAGGGTACAATTAGGAACAATTTGCAACAACACAGTGCAACCTGATTGTTATTTTTCTTTGTTGTTGCTTTTTTTTAACCAGGCTACACTTTTCATTTCACTGACCAATCAAACTCTCCCAGGGTTTGATTATCGCTTAGGATAGCTTCTTTGTCTGTGCCTGTCACACCCTAGATGGAAAAGCAGTGCAGAAAACAGGGCTGGTCAGAGACTTCCTTTGTCTGGAGACTGTAAATAAGAGCCGAGTGCTGAAAGAAATCAGACAGGGCAACACTGAGCTCTCAGCCTGTAAAGGCAGATAAATGAAACACTGATGTGAATGTGAGGAAAAATAAAATAAAGATCCACACCAGCTAGAAGAGTCTGTGCTAAAGAAATAACTGCTTAATTAATTCTTCCATTTTTTTTTCCCTCAGCACGCCTACAATTCAGAAATCACATGAGCCCTGTTTCCCAGGATTGTTGCTGAGGAACTGTTCCTCTGCTGATATTTCAGAGGACCGACAGCATTACATCATACAGTTTACAAACTCTCTTCCTACTTTTCCTCGGTGAGCTATCATTTATAAACATGTTTTACAGAGCAGAAAACATTGTGAGAGTGGAAGAATACAAGGACAATAATTAATGGCGAAAGTTTTATTTGTTCTTAGACGAACTTGAACTTATTGGAGTCTCCCAATAAAACCAAAATATACAGTCCACCCTGCACCTTTCAGGCAATAATTTAGCACACTTTCAAACCAAAGTGCACCCGGATTCGGTATCATGCAGGTCCCCTGTGTCCCCCTGTGTATGTGATGAGTGGCAGTAAATAATTTAAATATTCAAATCAGCACCAAGCACTCATCTCCCTCCCTGCTCCAGCTCGGCACAGGAGGATGAAAAGAACTCATTAGCTGAGAGGCTTTTGGAACGGGTTCGTGCATGTGCCTGTAAAGACTAAAGGAAGAAATGGTTACATGCAACACATTCGTCTTTGTATGCATGAGCGTGTGCGCATGCGTGACTGTGCGACGACACAGCGTCCACTGATGGCTTCATTGTGGCACGTCGCTGCAGTGGGGCAGATAAAGAGGCCTCCTGTAGTGATTGCTCTTACAGAAGGGGGTCTTTTGTATTCAACTGCCGTATGTGGGGCAGGCAGGCTGCAGGGGACTCCATTCACAATCCCTAAAGTACAGGACGTGTTTGGTCTTTTCAGCTCTCTCTCTCTTTTTTTCCTCTTCCTTTTCCTTTTTAGGTAGGGGAGATAAAATTCTCCACTTTTTTCCTTAGGTCTGAAAAGACAGGCAAGAGATATTTACTAATTTTTCGAGGTCCATTTCTGATTAAGTTACTTTTCACCAGTCCACTGATGTAAGCAGAAAAAAAACAGTCTGAAGTGTTTGGGTATTTGTCTTTTCAGCATGCAAATGAAGCACTCCATGCCTCCCAGGCAGTGATCTCAAAACCAGTGATTTACGTTTCCATGTGCCAAGGGCTGCCTCCACATTGATGGCTTTTTAATGGATTATAGTGAACCTATAATAGGTTTTTCACTGAATGTGAAAATTTTTACTAATGCCAGTTTTGATTCAGTTCTTTTTTTAATCCCTCAAAATTAAAAAATAGAGCAAACCTAAAGGGACATTTTTAAAGTTAGTCAATCACATTTACATTTTTACTTAAACTAGAACTTCTTACATGCAGACAATGTTATTTTCACCAAACAAAAACTGAATAACTGCATTTAATGGAATACTATAGAGTCATAGAATAATCTCGACTCCAGCAGGTTTAAACAGTGATAAACTGATTATTTTTTTCTGATGCAAAAAATCCTTCTCTTATCAACTGAACCTATTTTATATAATAAAATAACCTCTTATTTTGTAGAAATAAGAGGTTGGTCTTGTCTTTTAGGACTTTTCCTCACTTGTTCCTTACCTTCATTAGCAATCTGTATATTAACATAGATCTGTTATTTCTTTATAGCCCTTCTTCATCTTATGCTCTTACTGTTCTGGATTGCAACATTGCAAGCACGCAATTTTTTGGAACAACTGAAGGTAACATAGTTACTCAGTTGTGCTATAAAATGGCACTATATGCCAGGAAAATACATAATATTGCCCCTTTTAAACATTTTTGAAACTTCTATTGAAGAAAAACATAAACATATATTGTCTGGTATATATTCCTGCCTGTCTGTCTGCAGCCTGCGCCCTGACCACCCTTTCCTTTATAATGAATGTTCCCAGATCAAACTGCCAACACTTCACATAATCAGGACAGACTGAATGACGGTGTTTTGTAACAGAGTGCATCCTCCTGCTTCCTGAAGGCAATAATGAGATTGATTAGTTCATCATCCTAAAACTCCACTGTTAATGGATACTGGCCAGGGCATTGTCTCATGGATATCATCATCTCTTTTCCTTTTCACTTCTCACCCATTAGCCTCCATTATGACTTACATTCACCTTCTTCCTCATCTTTTTTAGTCCTTTATTCACATTTCTGCTTCATATAAATGTCCTTTATTTTTCTAAATTGTGCCTTAATGTTCATTTCTCTCTTTTGTCATAATCCAAATCGGAACTGCTTCACTCCAAAGCCTCACGCACAACACCCCATTTGGCCAAGCTCTATTTAACTTCAATTTCCTTAATGAGCAAACTGAGCTCCAATTAAAGTCATGGCTATAATGCAGCAGCAGGAAGCTCAGTTCAAACAATGCTAGTTTTATATTGGTGCACTGTTAGAAATACTCACTGGTGATGCTGCTGGCTCTATGTGGAAACAAAGGAACACATATGATTGTATACAGCTCATACTGCTACACAAAACCTACTCATATCCTATCAGAGTGTACTGAATGGATTAGAAAGTTATGACACTATTCCTAGTTTTTGTCAAGGGATGTCAGGGTAAAAACTCACCACTGTGGATATCATTCGCAGATAAAATCACACATAAGGATAAAAAAAACCCAATGAATTTCACCTCAGAGATCACTCCTGCACCACATGAGGTAACAACTCTAATCCAACAGTACCTTCCATCCATCACAGTTTAGTGGTGAACAATTATGCATGAAGCCATTATGCAGCTGGGTCGAACTGATTCATTCCCTGGCTGATTATCAGCGGTTATAATTCTGCCAGAATGCAGCCGCAGCATGATGACAGCCAACATCGAGACGTGAGATGTTCAGTGGAAGGACAACACCAGAACTTTAGTATTATGATTTCAAGTTCCCATTGTTCTCTCTTTCATAACAAAGCTTTGTTTCCTTTTCAAATCCCTTTTTTTTTTGCCTCATAAAGCAATTGTCATGCAGGCACAATAAACTCTTTTAGATTTTTTTTTTTTCTTTAAAATCAGCTCTTTGTATGTGTTTGGTTTGTATACTGGTAGCAGGAAGTGATCATTAAGGGCCCGTTTAAACATCACACGTTACCCACACACCCCTGGCAGAACAATATCCAAACCAGAAGTGGCACTGCGACTTTCCCACACTTGGTCCCACGCAAAGGCGGCGCAGGGATGTGGAGGGAAAGGGAAAATGCATAAATGTCTCGAATGCATTCACAAAACTGTCCCGCTGCCAGCTGCCTGCTTGTGAAAGATTTACATGGAGCTTTGTCTACCCTCTTCTTTCTTGTGGTGTGTAGGATGAAGTTAAGCATTAGCTTGGCAGATTTTATGCCTTGCTCAGAAGCAATAACTTGTTCCATCATATGAAATGTGTGCATGAGGATAAACTGCTGTTGGACAGATTTCCACATTGCTGGGGACTTATGACATGACAAAATGGGGGGAAAACTGGAAAGATTTTATTATGGTTTTATATATTATCTGGGATTATACCGTATGAATGTGACACGGGGTCAAACTTATTTATTGCTCTAAACTATAGTTTTTTTTAAATGGTTTTCTTTTGCTAAATTTGAAGGATTTATGTGTTTTTCGCTATTTAAAAGTAGCCCATTCTGCAGCTTCAGCAGGTTCCAGTGGGTGAACAAAAACAAGAGGCGAAGATGGAAAGACAAGTTCAAGGACTTGTTTTTTTTAAAACTTAAAACAGATGCAACTAATACAGAACTCTTGCTTATTTTCAAGCAGTCTGAAAATGTCCCAATCTTCCAGTCGAAGTGCCTGGAATCTTAAACATTTGGGTTCTTGTCTGTGTTTTTAGATTTTTACAATGGAATTTTTTTTTTTTTTTTTTTTTTTTTTTTTTTTTTTTTTTTTTTTAATGTTTCTTTAAGTTACACTTTGAAAGCCTTACTAAAACGTTCCCACCTAACTTTTTCACTTGTTCCATTAAAGCTAAAAAGAAGAAATCTATTTACTTTATGTTTTATGTGATAGATACATACAAAGTATTTATGAAGTGGAAGGAAATAGGTGGTTTTCCAAAAAAAAATTTAACAAAGAAAAATGTGAATTTATATTTAGTCCCCTTTACTCTGATACCCCTAAATCAAATCTAGGCTCACCTTCCAGCCGGAACAGATGAAATACACTGCAGTTTGTGATTTTAAGGTTACAAAAATGTAAAAAAAAAACAAAAAACAAACATTTAAAGCATGCAAATACTATTATAGGCACTGTCCACTAGTTGAACAATCTAAAAATATTCATCAATGTGAACCTCAGTGTTTTTACTTTGAGGTTTCCAGATAAACAAATGAGTCAAAACAACTCCAGTTTTTTTTTTTTTTAACTCAGTAAAGTGATCAAAAGGATTTGAAATCTATTCCAACATATTTTTTTTTTTACTCATATTTACTTTTGCCAAAAAAACAACTAATTCTGTACAAAATTATTTTCCTTGATCAACAATTTAGGATAATTGCAGACATTATCCTCTTCACTCCAGTATATAATTACTGCAATCAAAATAACACACTTTGTAATAGTTACTCCGCATCACAGAAGCCCAGCTGCTTCAGCTTCATCACTATCGGGCATAACAGGTCAGCTCACAGCTGATGAAGATAAAGCCTCCTCGACATCTCCGGTTTGTCTGAGCCAGACTGTCTGGGTGCGCAGATTTCTTCCAGGGGCTCTCGCCTTCAAAGAAGGAGAAATAGTCTGAGCTAAACGTCAGGAAGTACTCTGCGTCCCTTTTGTTAGGTGGCAGACCTGCTTTCATAAAGCCATTTCCTGATTAACAAAAGAAGTAAGCAGCAAATGACTAAGAGCATGAAACCATGGTTTGAAACATATAAATACAAAATTCATGACAATTTTTTATGTTGATCTGGTGAATATCAAACACTCTTGAGAGTAGCCAAGTCACACTTTAATGAAGAAAAGGCTTGAACAAAAACCCTCAGAAGTAAATCTGTCCAAAACGACGGATCATGAAAGAGCTGCAGCACAAATTTGACTAACAAAATTACTGGACCAGAGCCTAGCATTTAAACAAGCAGGTGCCGAGACTTAGACAGAGGAGGAAGCAAAGATATACGTATATATAAACTGTTTTTAAAAAATCACTGCTTAGATCAGTATTTAATCATGCAAAAAAGAAAATTAATAACCTTGACTCTGACTTTGTGGTCCCATCCAACTGATCAGAATAATATAACGCCAATACTCTGGTATAATTACCCAGAATAAAGCGCCATGCTTCAGTAATGAGAAATAAGCTTTCATTAGTGGACTTCTTATAACATTCACTGGGGCAACAAAGGGAATAGAGCCACTACTGTCATCCAGTATAGCTAGGAGTATGAATGTGAAAAAGAGTGAACCAAATTTTATTTATTACCAATAACCACACTGAAGAAAAGGATCAATGAGTTAGCACTTTACTTTAAATACTGAGTCAACTAGTGCATATCTCCAGCAGTCACTGGGCGAAAGACAGGGTACACCCTGGACAGGTCGCTAGTCCAAATAGGACTATTAGACGTGTTCTACAGCAGAATTCTGGCTATGAACTTTGTTTGTGATGGTGATTTTTGCATTTCGTAGATAATAAGGTCACTAAGAAGTGATTGTTAAAAAAATGTCCTAAGTGTCTACACCATCATTCATTTTTGTGAGTGAATCCTGGCACCATGGTAACAGATGGGTTACTATGAGGTTTTACTAAAAGGTTTTCAGGTTAAGCACCTCCTGATATATGGTTTCCACAAAGCAATCATGTATCAGGAGTGATTTAGATTTTCTATTACCCTTTGTCAACTCAACTCAATTTTTTGATAATTTTCTATGAACACAGTGCATTTTAGTGGGAGTGAGAGTGCAGGCTAAATTAATGAGAATCCAGCTATCACTTCTATTTATCAGCAAAATAATTTCCATTCGTGCAACTAATTGATCGCTTCCACTTAACTGAGCACATAAATTTCTAGGCAATCTGATAACAATGTCATCTAAGATAAAACAGGAAGCTTGGCCCACCACAGCATTTCCTGAGTGATGTTGTCAATAAAAGGCTTTGATGAATCTCCGGCCTTATAAATCAATTACTAATAAAGCAAATGGTTGCTGATCCCTTCAGGCGATGGAGTAAATGGACTTGGTGTGTATTTTAAGAGAATGAAATGTCCTGATAATTTATTGTGGAAGTACAGCTATACAATCACTTAAAGCAAGTTAAGAATATTGCCCACCTCCTATAAAGAAGTTTAATGCAATAAAGGTAAAAAAAAAAAAAAAAAAGTAAGAACAGGCATATTTAAAAGTTGAGAACCAACAAGTATGATGGTTAAATAAAAAGGTCAAATGAGCAACTTGACACGCAATTTAATTTTTTTAAAAACAATCTTTGTCTTTCCCAACTGGCTGCAGCCTTATCAGTGAACTGAGGCAGACTTTTGCACCCTCCATCCATCCACCCCTTCAACATGTTGCACCAAAGACAAATGAGACCAATCAGTTCTCAATTTTCCATCCAGCATGGGCTTGACAGTTAATTACAGTGTCTGACTATAGACATGTAATTATGGTGGCCTCCCCGAGTTGCCTGCAGACATGGTGATAAATGTGACGCATGATTAAAAATTGACAGAGACAAAATTAATGAATTGTAGCTGTTTATAGGAGGAGAATATATTTAAAATGCCAGCTAGGTTCTGATAAATACGTGTTGCTTCTCATGGAATTCATGAAGGGCATAATTTATGCCTGTTTTCATCATAATATGCAAAAATAATCTACACCATCTTTAAATGTCAAACTATGATGCTATTTAAATATTTATGTTTAAACAGGAAATTCACTAAATGAAAAAACTGATGTTATCCTGCATGGAATGCTTCTCAGCCATCTACCGTGCATTCTGAAAATATTCATTCCACTTTAACCTGAAATTTTCAAATGTGAAAAATACCTGTGTGTTTAATTGGACTACGAAATTGACCAAAAAAAAAATCATATGGCATAATGGAAATGGAAATAATAGAAAATGGTGGATGGTTTAGATTTTTTTTTTTTTTCACAAGTAAAAATTTAAAACGTCTAGTGTCCATTTGTACTGAGTGATTCTGGGTCAATACTTTGTTGAACCACTTTTCACTGCACTTACAGCTGAAACTCTTTTTTTGGGTATGTCTCAAGTAGTTTTGTGCACCTCGCTACTGAAATTTTTCCCATAAATTCTGTGTGAAACAGCTCAAGCCCAGATAGATAGAATTTATGAACCTTAATTTGAAGTGTTGCTAGAGCTTCTCAATTGGATTAAGGGTCTGGACTTTGACTCATTGCAAATCAGAAAAATGCTTTGATCTAAACCATTCAATTGCAGGATTCAGCTGTGTTTTTAGGGTTGTTGTGCCACTAAAAGTTGACCCTCTGCCCTAGTCTCAAGTCTTTTGCAGCCTCTAACAGGTTTTCTTCAGGAATTAGCTGGCATTTTGCTCCATCCACCTTTCCCTTAACGCTAAGGAAAAGCATCCCCACAAAATGATGTTGCTACTATCATGTTTCAAGGTGGGAAGGGTTTGTACAGGGGCCTCTTGGCTCTTTCTTCAACCAACACTGTCCCTACCCAATCGAACGTAATCTTTTTAATACATTGTATATATTGTTTGATAAGTGGACATGCTTTAAATCAATTTCCCATTGAAGACAATAAGGTTACCAATGACCCTTAAGTTTAGGTGGACCCCCATGACTTGGTGGGTTTGTGGTTGTGATATCCTTTTTGCATGTTCGGAAAATCAATTGAACAATGCTCCATGTAATTTTTGAAGCTTGGGATATTGTTTTATAAACTAAATCTGCTTTAAATGTATCCAAAAACTGTATCCAAAACTCCATCCTTGAACTGTCTGTTGACTTCCTTGGTCTTCATGATGCTGTTTGTTTGTTTTGTTAATTGTAAGTAAGATCATTTCTGCATGTTTCTGTCTCTTGGTATCATCAAACTTCATGTCTATTTTCTTCTGTGCCATATTATGTCTTTGCCTGCTTCAGGGTACAACCGTTGACATAGGGGGAAGGTATTTAGGACGTAACACTACCATTACAAAACTCTTGAAATACTTAAGGTGATAAGCAGTTACTCTACTTGGTATTGGTTTCAAAGGTATGCACACACACATTTTTTCAGATTTTATATTTAAGAGAGGTTGAAATCTATAAATCATTTACCTTTCCCTTCACAATACATTTTCTGTTGCATCACATAAAATCATGAGATAAATAAGAATAAAACTGAAAATATTGGCTGTAAGAAGACAAAATGGGAAAATATTTCATGGGTTTGGATACTTTTCATGGGTTTGAGCAGTGTACACATCTCCAATTATGTAAAAACAACAGTATTTCAAAAAATAAAATCTGGATGCAAAGTTAGAAATGCAAGTTAGAGGATGCATCCAGACATTTGGAAATGCCGTTAATTTATCATGTAATACACAAAAATGAAGGTTGGTTAATTTGAATATTCATGCAGTAGCAATGAGAAGCATTGCGTTTCTCTGTGGTATTGCTATTTCACCGCTATCCAACCTGTCATGTCCTCAAACTCCAGGTACAATCCCCTCCTTCTCCCTCCCTCTTTTAATTAATTCCACCTTCTGCTTCCACTGGCCTAGTTCCAAAAAGCTGTGGGTGCTGGCACAGTGACCTATAAAGACGGGCTCCCCCAGGTCCCCAAACTCATCATAGTGAACCCACCTCCATCCTCACACTCAAGAATTAAAATAGGAGCCTCAAATGCTACAGACACATTTCCAGCTCACATTTTCAGTGTTGCTGTTAAATTTGGTGCACGTTATATTTTACGTTCAACACCTGGACACGGCAAAGCATCAACCAAAAAGTCTCTAGAGTGTCACAGGCCCTCTTCACTAACAATAGTCAAATGCATGACAGATCGTGACGACATCCAGCTAAGATTGTTTTCCTTTGCCTAAGCAAAAAAAAAATAATTTTCTTAGGACTTGTGACATACTGAACTGCAGTGTTGCCTTCACAATTCTTGCTTGAGCTGCAGTAAACTACAGGAGTAATAAATCATGCTGTCTGTAGTTTGGTAGAGGGTAATCCAATGTTGATTCAGGAGTCCATGTTTTCTCCTGAAGAGAGGATCTTCATTCTTTTGTACTGGCCAGACAAAGTGGAATTGTATTTCCTGTTTTACCTGAAACAAATTGGACTCTGGTGTCAAATTTAAAAATGCTGCTGTTTTGGAAATGTATAGAATCTAAACCCATGCACTGATACAGAATCATTGCAACAGTGTCACAGTCTTGGGTGTCGAGGCTTTTCTATATTTTGACAGCTTTCAGCGGTCTGATTCATATGCAACATTTGTAATGGCTGAGAAAGCCACGCTAACGTCCTAAAAGGATCTGTATCCAATCCAGAATAGGCCCTCCTTTCTTTCCCGTGACCACTTGTCACATTCCAGCATTAGCTGGAGAGAAGCGGCAGCTAAAGAAGGGTGCCAAGGAGGGTAACTCAAACCAAATCTGTCTTCTTTTCAAAGACCAGCGCTAATTATCTGGGATCTTTTCAGATTTTGATCTGTGATCTGTTGAACATGGCTTGTACCACACAGCCATTTGATTCATGAAACTTTAACATTGAGACTAATGGAATTCTCCCAACCCCGGTCCAATTGACCCTTAACTTTGGACAAAAAGAAAGCTGACCAAAGAAGATTAGAAGTACATTGACGTTCTTCAGCTCTAGAACAATCTAAACTGTAAACTGGTACAGACTTAATTTATTTTAAACTATAAACTGCTAACAATAACCAGTGGAATAAAAATAAAAAGATCTTCAGTGAAAGAGTGATTAAACTATCAGCAGGCATTCAAAAATATAGAGTCTACTTCAAATGCAGCAGGAAACTCAAAACCATAAAATGGCTCATAAAGTACAATGTCCCCCCAACCCCTTTAGAGATGGACTGGAAGAACGTACAGACATGATGTAATGGAGCAACATCTTGACATCTGTATGGAGAACTGGGTTCCAAATCCATTTTTTTGGTGTTTTGTTTTGTTTTCCAGTGAATTTGTGATGGGAGCAGAGATCTAAACAGAATCTGAAGACTGACTGACATCAGGTTTTAGTTTAAGTTAAAACTCCATGACTTGGCTTACAATTAAGGCTGGAAACAAGCAGACAGGCTGATTCTGATATTCTGATGGAAATAAAAAAGTATTTTTAAAAAAAAAAAAAACATCGCGATATAAGCATTTCATATCAGTCATTATTGATAATTATTGATTAGGTTTTTTTTTATATCCAAAATACTGCCAAACTGGTGACAAGACCTTTCCTCTTCTATTCACAATGTCCTGTTGAGTGGTTGCACTCATTTTCTCCTTTCTCTCCACCCTATTCTTTTTTTATTTTTAAGCAGTGATGCGGCACGTCATTTTGACTGATGGCGTCACAAAAAAATCCTGTCATCTATTTATTCCATCAGATTGTAAATAATAATATTGACGAATTCAATTGTATTTAAATTAAATTTGGTTTAATTAATATTCAACAAGCTAAATGGAAAATCCACATTGTACCATCACACATTAAGCAGATAAATACATGTGACTTTTTCTCAAAACCCATTGACTGTGGAACCAGTAACTACATATAAACAATGAAATGAAACTATCACACTTATTTATGAGCATGGACATGAATTGCGCACCAGATTGTGCATAATCAAATGTCTCAGGGTTTTGATGTTGATCTGCAGGCTGAATATGAGCTCTGCTGCTGTACTATAAACTGGAATTACAAGCACCACTTCAGCCAAAGTTTTGAAATCAGGGAATCTTTTCTCCTTTTAAAGCAATCAGAAGTCAGCATAACTCTCTAAGCAAGGGGCAGCAGGAGGAAAATTCCCAGAATGCACTCCTGCACCAGATACGCTCCATAGCTTCCTGTCCATAACTCTTCAATGTGCTGTCAGCTCCCAGATTGCAAGACTCAAGGATTTTAGTCATACCAGTTCACATTTGCATGTTTATGGTACAAAATTTGGACTCCGGTCCCAGTTTAAGAAGCCTAATAAATAAATAAATAAATATAAATATATAAATAAATAAAGTTTTAAAAGTGAGATGAAGCTGTATTTAGTGCATTCAGTGCGACAGATGCAGTTAGTTCAATGTTCAGAGACAGTAATTGGATGGGATTTCTTCTTTTATTATTGTTTGATTTAATTACCTCTGCAATGTTTTGCATAAAGTTGCGTCTGCAACAAGTGGTCCTGTGTGAATTGTAATCTGTCACGGATGACCTTTAGATTTTTTTTGTCACTAAAAAAAAAAACGGTCAAAGATGGAGAATATTCCGTTAACGCGACTTCTGCTGTGTCTATTCTGTGAACCGCTCAGACTCCGTGCACACTGTCCGTGGACAATAGAGATTTCATACTCAAATGTACCTATTGCCTACATTTCTTGTGACAAATTCCTTCAATTCCCACAAACCGAATCCATACCAGCAAGTTTGATGAGCTAGTTGGGCACCTAGCCCCATTTCTGCTTCACCAAGGCAACCACTGCACACCTGTTAGTGCAGCACAGAGAACGGAAGGCACGCTGTTGTCTGATTGACAAAAGAATCTTGGTGTCACATACTAAACAGTGAACACTGTTTCATGCAACGGTCATAAAAATTTACCTTGGTACAGACATCCAGTGGACATCTACTTTGACTCCACATTGTTCTGCCTCGAGTACGTGCAGACCTTCGAGTGAAGTAGGCCAGTGTATGTTGGGGGCAACATGAAACTGCTGTTGCACAGGTTACACAACACATTGTTGCTAGGTAACCATGGAGTGAGTCAGCTGATGCCACCAACATTTCTAGCTAAGCCCTAAGAGGTTGAGCGACTAAAGCCTTTCCTCTGTCTACATACCCCAGAATGCTTTGGGGTTCTCAATTGGAGTTTAGTGAAATTATTGAACATTCTATCAGACCGGTTTTCTATTGCTATTGATCACGTGTCTATCGCGAGAGATACCGTCATCATTTTATCGCCCAGCCCTAAGCAAAAGTTACGAAATTGGTAGTAAAAATTAGCAGCTGGTAAAATATGAATTAATTGTGATTAACCACATTTTTTGTGAAGCTTTGTTAATTTTCACTAGCCATTCCCAAGCCTGATGAATGTGATTGATTAACAAAACTATCAACAAATCACTTAAATGGAACCTGTCTGACAACATGAAGTAGGTTAAAAGGCCTTAAATGGGAAACACACAATTCCCCATTCCCTAATCTAAACAAATTTAAAGACGGATGAAAATCAAAATTGCTGGAATTTGTCAGTCTAAAAAAAGTGTTATATAATCCATTTCTAAAGCTTTGCGATGCAAATGTGGGCATAAAATCTTTCACCACAAATTGACAAAATGTCGAACACTTGTGAACCTTCCCAAGAGTGGCCAACCTACCAAAATTTAGCACTCAAACATGGTGGTGGCAGTGTGATAGTATGAGGCTGCTTTAGGACCTAGATGATTTGCCCTAATTGATGGAACAATGAATTTAGAAAATCTTGAAGGATAATGTTTAGAGTGGCTGACATTGGTATTGTGAATAATTCAGGTAATAATCATTTGACCATTTGGAAGCATGCAGAGACTACATACAGGTCACTGGATTTTCACACTGTAAATTTTACACTTTTCATCCAAATACACAAGGAATACATGTAACTTGAGACCAACCTCAAATAAATTTCTAGCAGAATGTCTGCATGATCTTGCTAACCAACAAACCTGCTGAAGAGATCATTTCCATATTTGTTCTTGTCTCTCCCAAATATAAGAAAGAGATGTCTGATTTTCCATCTTTTGTGTCTGTAATACAGATGTGGTTTGTTTTTTGTACTGATGATGCTAAATTGGCATCATCAGCCACCCCAGTAATGGATTGATGAGATGTGGTCTCACAGTAATGAGTCAGCCTTGAGGGGGGGAATGTCTGCAAATCATGATCGTTTGATGAAATGCACACAGTGTTGTGGATCAACTGGTACGGTCACACTCTGCGGTGACCTCTAAATTAGCTAATCTATACAGCAGAGATGGGAATCTACAGCGGTATAGCTTCTTCCTATTTTCCCTTAGCCCACATTCACAGGAGAGAATGATTGAGTGACTTCAACAGTAAGTGCCTTTTTAACAGAGGTCACCAATAGTAGTGCTGGGGAAAGTGAATGAACAAAGTGGAGAGCTCACACAAACTGGTCTTAGCAAAATAAAAGCATGACCAAGCCATACCGTCTATGAAATTCCATACATTAAACTTGAAACTTTTTTACATTTTATCCAGCTCCAACCACAATCTTCTATATAAAATGCAGTAGTGGCAGTATCATGTGGGGGATGCTTTTCTCCAGCACAACGATCTCCAACTCCAGTTGGAATCAGATGAAAGGGTCCCCACCAGGCCTCTGCAAAATTTGATGACATGCTGAGAATGTACTTATCAAAAGGAAACAAAGAAAACTACTTAGTTGTCTCTGCAGTGTACATCAAAATGATAGGAGTGTTATGATATATATACAACCTTAAAACAATTATAAATCCTGTAAGCAAGTGGATATTTGACAAAGGTAAGCTAAACTATCAGACTGTAAAGCGCCAGAGCGATCACTCCACTGCCACTTCATCTAAGGACCCAACACTATACCTGTACCTTTGAGGTAAAAGAGCAGGGCTGTCATTTGATCTCGCAGGAGACTTAAGTCCCTCAAGCCTCACACCGTATCTTTCCCTCTCCACCTCCAAGGTTTTTATGAGGTGTGAATAACAAACTGATTTCCCGAAACCACACACACAAGGCACTCTCCAGCTGGCTCTGTTTTGACCCAGAATTCTTTATGCATATTAGAATATTTTACAAGCAGGAGTTAGCCATGCATAAAGATTGAAAGAGCTTCAGAGGCACTCAGTCAGGAATTACAGCCAAAGTTGCCAAGCTAATGAATCTCTGTAGATTTTGTGAGGCTCTTGGCACTTAAAAATTAGGATTCCATGCTGAGATGAATTGAAGTTTCAATGCATCTTGAACGGCATTAAGATTTGAACTCATTATATAATAGGTATGTTTGGAAGTATTTATTTCTCACTGTTCTCCTGAGCAAATGCTCACTTCCCAGCTAAATGCATGAGGCATTGTGAGGAAAAGTTCACTTTTCAGCTAATGATAGCAGCAGAAGCCCCAAAATATTTGTCTCAAACTTTATGTGCGGGCCATATTTGTGCCAACACCCAAAGCAGCCAAAGGGTTTAACTGTAAGTCTTATTTTTCAAATCTTCTAATAGGGTATAATGATAAGCCTTATTTTCAAGAAGATGATGAATGCAGTGGTTAGCACTGACACCTCCAAGTAAGACAGATTTAAAGCTTGGCTGAGGCCTTTCTAAGTGGAGTGTGTGTGTCCTTCTTCTGTCTTTGTGTTTTACTGCTGTAGTATGAAGTATAGTTTAAACAATTTTCCTGATGGGATCAGTGGAAGGTCCAAGACCCAAGATTGGTATTTGGTCCAAAAAATATTCTCATAACACCTTAAACTACACCAGTCTACCTTCCTGCAGATCTGTGCAAAATGGCCTTTTGGAGAAAGTTGAATGGCATGAACAATTAATGCAAACTACATGATATAATCTGAGCATTTCTCCAAAACACGCAGAAATAGTATTGTTTTCTTTCTTTCTGTATCAGTTGGGAAAAAAGCTCAAAATGGTCATAAATGCTCAAATTCTTTCTGCACATCAAAAAATTGCATGTTACCCTCCATATTCAGTCCATACAGCATGGTGCTGCATCTCACAAAAGTATTTACCCCCTGTGAGCTTTTTAACAATTTGTTACATTACAATAAAAAACCTCTTGAGTATTTTATAAAGATTCAATGGGATAAATGGAAGGAAAATTATGCATTAATTGAATGTTTTTTAACAAAAAACTAGTTCAGATATCACCTTCAGTATACATACAACTGTTCTATGAAGGCCTCAGAGGTTCATTAGAAAACATTTAAGAACAAACAGCATCCTGAAGAACAAGGACCACAGAAGACAGGTCAGGGATAAAGTATGGAAGTTTAAAACAGCGTTAACTTGTCAAAAAAATCTTAGGCTCTCACATCAAAAAATGTAGAGTCTAACATAACTGCAAACCTACCAAAACATGACTGTTTAGGTAGAGAGCAGGTGGAGCAGCAGCCAAGATGCCACACACAGCAGAATGTGACTTTTGGCCTTCATCCAAAACACTATGTGTGGTGGAAAACTAACACGGCACATCACTCTGAACAAACAATCCTTAAAGTGAAAACTGGTGGTGACAGCATCATGTTGTGGAGATACATAGAAAATTGATGTTCAGAAATTCTCAATCCAATCTAGTGGCCTATTTTGCAACAAGAATGGGCAAAACTTTAGTCTGCAGATATGCAAAGCTGGTAGAAAAATATTGCAAAAGACTTGCAGCTGTAACTGCAGCAAAATATGATTTTAATCTTTTAAGTATTGACTCTGGAAGATAAATCCATATTTCAGATTTTTTTTTTTGTTAAACACCATGTACAGTTTCAATCCACTTCACAATTATGCACTACCTTTCAACAAAATACATTGAACTTTGTGGTTGTTAAGTGCCAAATGTGAAAACACTGTTAAATCATTTCATCTTTCTTCAAAAACTTCATTATAGCATTTGACTTTTTCATAACTCATAAAAAAATACCCCAACACAACTCACGTCAAATGTCCTCATGCAGTAATCATCTCACCTAATAAAATGTTCCATCAAATCACAAAAAACGATTCCCACACAACTCACTTATCAGGTCAACCACAGTATTGAAGGCCGAGAATGATCCATCCACCTGATGGTTTAAACTGCCAACCACTGACAGCTTCACCCTCACCAGGGAAAGGCTGTCAGCGGTCAGCACATATGAAAAAACACTTCGACATCCAAGAACTGATCCTGTTCACATTCTCACAGACTGGCTGCTGATTGTCAGAACTCACTTCTTACACTCACAACTGATGCTGTGCGGTGAAACATGAACACGTTGTCAAGTGTGACATGCTTGAGTTTATGTTGTGGCAGCTGTTCTCGGCTAAAGAGAAAAAAGCCCCATTGCAGTCACTGAAAGATGATACTCAATGGTTATTGATTACAAAGGATCAAAAAGGGGTAACTTCTCACAACTCGTGTGATTCTCAGCTTGGGTTTGGTTTTCTATTACGCCACAACTGCTATAAGCTGCTTCAGGTCCACCCATACAGTTTAAAAAGAGAAAGTGAATTCCAGATGCTAAGTGTAATCCAATGCTACAAAAAAGTATCCTTGCTTGCAATGCTACTTTTAGTGCACTGTGGTGGAAACTGTACCCTAATCTCCTTTACACAATTAAGGCTCCCAGTTACAGAACAGCATGACAAACAAGTTGGCCAGATTATAAATTTAGTCGGACTGTGATTGCAGCACTTTATCTATAGTTTGGAAAGTTTCATCCTCCAAAAAACTACATGATATATGTAAGCCCCTGGAATGTGTATGTTACAGACAGCTGGAAAATGTGTAAGTACTGTCGTCTGGATACTAATGTTTAGGAATACACATATGGTTTGTATACAGCAGGGGTCATGAGACTGAGGTTTGGTGGTTGTGTTTTGGCAGCCGAGCAGGGCAACTGCGGCCTGGAGAGCTCTAGGGCCAGCCAGGGGTGAGCAACACCCTTAACTAGCTTCATGTGTCACTGAGATCCAAGGGGACAAGGAGTGGCAACCTAAAAATAAACAAACCCAACCTTTCTGTCCAAGTAGGAGAACACTTTGACCAATATTAACAGATAAAAACTAGCAGAAACATTAACTATATATTATTTAAAATTATCTTATATCTTGTAAAACAATTTATTTGAAAGAGATGTTTAAAAGTACTGAAAATGTTCCAAATTTAGACAAAGAAGTTGTCAAGATGAAGGGAGAAATAATGACCTCAGTACAGCCCCATTACTTCTCAGTAAGAGATGCACTGGAAAATCAACTGCTTTTCATCTTTGTTTTGCCTGGTGATTAGCTCCTTTAAAACTCAAAAGTTCAAGCATTTTTCTGATCAGTAAATGCACCATACCTACTTGCTACTGGGTTGCTCAAACAATAGGCTTCAGTGTTGTAGTTGTTACTGGAAGAAGAAGACTTAAAGTTTTCAAGATCAGCAAGGTCTTTAAAAATGAAGCACAGGGACGTAAGAAGTTATGTTTTTTAAAAAACCCAACTATCTTTTACAAGCACATGACAGTTGTTCATTCAGGCTCCTTCAGTGGGGGCTGGTCATTTCCCCCATTCACCCTAAGTTGTAGCCATCTTATTAATGTTTGAAAAGGACACAGTACATCAATTTGTACTTGCCTTAGTGATATTTTGTGAAACTGGTGAAGGAGCAAAATGACAATCAGTTGACTTCAGCCAGCAAATACCAGGAAGGTAGTTTACATCAAAGTTAGGCTGTTTAATTCTTTTGAGTTTAAAGGGGGGATATTATGTAAAACTGGCTTATTTGAGCTTTATGTCATGTTGCAATGTTATTCCCTGATCAAAAACATACCTGTTTTGATGTTGTTTTGATTCTTTCATGCATGTTTGAGAAATCCTTGAATCTCCCGTGGCAGCCATTCGCAGTGCCTAAACACTAATTCATACAATGTGCTGCCTATTTACCCAAAGCACCGCCTTGGAGCTGCAAGCCTGACACAGAGCACCCATCCCCTGCACAACTCCACAAGACTAGCGACAGCAGCAATTATCAAACACCTGATGGAACTGTGCGTCTGCAGAGCTTATCATACAAACTACTTCTCAGTCCAATACTCCTAAGAATAGATGTAAATGGCATAATAGAGAAGCATTGTTGTGATGGCATACTAAAGGGGGAGTGATGGAAAGAGTAGGAGCTTCTTAAGAGACAGAAGCCAATTTCAAGGTGTCAAATTCCAAAATCAAATTTCTTTTACATTATTTTTGATATATACAGCATTTTTATAACAACTAAAGATAACATAGTTAATTAATTGTGCTATAAAATTGCACTATGTGCCTGGAAAATACATAATACCCCCCCCCCCCTTTAAGAAACATCCTAGATTTAGAAATGTTGGTAGCACTTTGGAGATCTGAGTAACAGCTTTTTTTTTTTTTTTTTACAATGAGAGCAAAAATCGACAAGGTGAATTCATTAATAGGTCACAAAAATCTTTTCCTTTTATGTTTTTTTTTTTTTTTTTTTTTTTTTTTTTTTTATTCAAAACATTTTTTAAACAAGTAGTATCAAAGTATGATTTTCATAGAGAAGGTATCCAAAACATTAATGGGTATCTTGGACTTTTTCAAAGAATTTCCTAACATTTTGGGTTCAGCTGTTTTCCATTTTGTTGGTCTAGAAAAACCTGTGAGTTTACTCTCAGCAACAAGAATGAGATGAGTTATTTAGCCAAGTTTAATAAATAGGTGACGCCAAGCTTTTAAGTAAAAGTTGTTGGATGGTTGTGGTCCTATTTAGTTTGGTTCTATTTAGCAATAGAGTAAAACAAAGCATAAAACATTGTTAATTGAGAAATACTTTGTATTGTTCTATCTGTTTGATTTTAATTTGTCTGCATCCTGTTTTAAAAATGCCTTAAGTAAATTTTCTATGCTACAACAGATTGTGTTGGTGGGCCACATTTGTATCATCCTTGAACTGCAATCGCAGGCCCTATAAAACCATCCCAAATGGCCTGCAGGCTGCACTTTGGAAACCTGTGCTCTAGGGAATGCACACATAGATTGTTGTTTATAGTTACTGATGCTAATCACAAATGTAAAATTCAGTTTAAAATGTCAGCTGAAAGTTTTGTTTTTGTTCTTTTTAGTTACAGCTATTTTACAGCGCCTACTTTTTCACATCCTGCTTTGCATATATTAATTAATGACCCCTCACAACAAAAAGGCTAGAATGAAATATTTGAAATGCTATTAATTATAGCTCCTACAGGGAGATCAGATTCGGCTAAAATCCATGATCAGTCTATCTCTATGTAATCTATTTGAAATCTTTCTACACCTTTTAAAGCTGTCTTTTTTTAAAAGAAAGGATGTCCAACTGCAGGAAAGTCCAAAAACAGAAAAATGTCTTAAATGTTCTAAAGTTAGATATTGAAGTTGGCATACGTTGTAGAGGGGATTTCAAATTATAACAACAGTGTTCCAAAAACACTGAGTAAAACAACCTCCTTGAACATGCCTCATTACTTCCTATTTAACATGAACAAGCCTCGCAAGGCTTCTTTTTGCCAAAGGACATTTTGTCTGCTATTAGAATATAAAGGCCCCAACAGCAGATAAAGATGTGTTTGCTCTTGTTCTCAGCAACACTTTTATTCTTTCTGAATAAACTGAACTGAGACGCTATGTAAAGGAATTCTAATACTCCCATTAGACATATGTGGGTCTTAAACCCTCCTTTTAGGGGATAAAAGCAGTCCCAAAGCCACATTATCTGAGGAATTGAGCACAAAGCTTGTGTTGGTTGAATCTGCTTGTAATCAAGGCAAGATTCTTTGTTCCTGCCCTTCTATTGTTTCCGTGATGGTCTAAGCCCTCCACCCCAAATCTAAAGAGACTTATACTGCAAACACAAGACAGCAATAGCAACATTTTTTTATAACCACAAATTAAAACCATATGTTTATGTTTAAATACACTGAGATAGTGCAAAAGATGGTGACCCACCACAAGAAAACCTTTTATTACCCCCAAACCACACTCTTTATGAGGTCTGCCTCTTTCTTTTTGAAGACACATAATCCTTTATGTATGTAAATCTGCTTTAAAGACTCTCGCTCCAAAACCATCCTCAAATTATAATTCATATATGGTTTTCTCATTGGTTATCTGCCCCGCACAGTTCATTTAAGTTCTCTCTTCAGGCAATCATAAAGCGGTTAGAGGGAAAAGTTCTCTTGACATGCTGTCTCACCTTAGTTTTACAGTACACATAATTCTGTCAAAGCAATTTTGCTCACTCTTTTTATTAACTTACTTTATTTCTCAAAATTTATCTGCTCCTAACAAATAGTGTAAGTCTTAGTGCAACTGGGACACAACTGCGGGTTTAGATAATTGTTCCACTGGAGGCAATGAGATTCCAAGCAGCATTTATAGCAGTGAGCTGAAACTGATCATAATGAGTGCCTGCTTATTATAGTGCAAGATATGTTTCAGAAGTGACGCCTGGCCTTTTGTCAGAATATCAGTAATACTAGCATTGGGTGTATTAATAATATTAATCAGCTGTATTTCATTGTAAAATTCTGGCCAATACTCAAAAATAACAATTAACAGCTACCCCAGTTATGTATTTTAATTAATTCATATGGCATTTATATATATATTAAGTAAATCCAATTTAGTCCAGTCATGTAGACCGCAATCATATAGACCATACGGTTTAATTCAATCCAAGTTATAACACAACACAGTCAATTTCAGCTCATAGTGGCAAAATGTTATGTATCTAAGGAATATCATTTACATGATGTTACTGCCTTTAAGACAATCTCTTCCTTCAGAAAGCATGTGCTAACAGTGAAAAGTAACAACTCCCTTTCAATGAGAATAAGCAATCAACATATGATGTGTTACAGTGTCATTACTTAAATACTTAGGTTGCTCCATATTACTGGGTGAATGTAAAAATTAGACTTAGGAATTCTCTGATTCTCTGTATCTATGATTAATTTCCTTTGCCTGTTGAAATGGAACATATTTAAGTGTATATATAGCAGCTCTCTGTATTAAGGGGGATAAACCTTAAAAAAAGACTTAAGGGACGTTCAGAACAGATATGACAATGGCAGCACTGCACTCAATGAACCTTGCATAGAACAGAAGTACAAATGTATTTGATTTTTGACCACAGTACACTGTGACAAGATTGTGCAGCCAGTAAACACAGGCTATTCATCAAGTACTCTGAACCAGGCCAAGTGTAGATGGTCAATGTGAAAACAGAAGTCTTCCATTGTCATCCAGGTTCCTTTCAGAGACTTATTAGAGACTTGACTTGGGCTTGGAACAAAACAATGCTTGTGAACATCTCCAAACTGAGAACATAGCCACATATTCGGCACAGGTTTATCTGAGAGGTGAACTGAAGGTTGCACTAAGGACGAAAAGAATGAGGCAACAGAAGCAGGCTTTTCTTGGATATTCCATTGTGTTTTTTGGTAGCACATACAGAAACGATGTTGAAATTTGTACATCTTCCAGAGGTTTAGGCAATGTGTGCACAATTAAGACACATAGACACAATCCATTAGTGTGCCAAGTCAAAGCACTATGGTTTGAACTGCAATGAAAGAACTCTTTTTTTGGTTGCGTCTTGATCAACCTCAAACACCAATTGGAGAAGGAGCAGATGGCTGAATCCAGACATGTGTGTTATCCTATATCTTCATTTGGGCACTTGTATAAAGTTGCTAATCTCACAGTTCTGTGTAATTTGTGTGTGGCATATTTAATTTAATCAACCTTCTTTGATCTAGGAGTTAAAACAGTTTTGCTCCTCTGAGACTGAGATTTAAGATACGTTTATTGAGCCCCCTGGGGAGCCATAATGTATATCTGAGTAAGGCAGCAACTGTAGACTCTGATGTTACCGAGGTCACAGATGTTTTTGGAGACACAGCTTTGAATGCTGAAAGCCATTTACAGAATCCATTTCATTTTACAGCACTATCTTCTCTTTCTTTCTTTTCCTTTATGTTGAGTCCAGTTAATAATGCTTTCATTTTCTAAGCAGAACCACGCATTTATTAGTTAAAATGTGAATTTCAAGAAAAAAAACAACCCAGTAGCATTGTGTCTTAAATATCACTGATATTGTCCATATTCCATATATTATGAAGATTTTTAACATCACAGATCAAATATTCTTTTAAATAAACCACAACTTTCAAGTCAACAATGAGCAAAAAGCAGCTGCCTGTTCCTTGGGCTAAACTCAAGAAAAGCCTATCAGTAAACCAGCAGACCATGTCTTCATTTCTTCCCACAGATCAAAAACAGCCAGGCTCAAGTCCTCCCTTAGCTTCAGTAAAACTTAGTCATTTCACACGCAAACGCTTTTCATTGGGATTACGGCTGGCCAAGGCAACTCTTGGCCAAGCCCACCGCAATGCCAAGGAAAAACACTTGACATGATTGAATAAGCAGAGACCAGCCAGAACATTCCCGCAGCTCTGACCGCCTGGATAAAGACTTATCTGCTTCACCATCTTGTCTAGAGGGATGTGACTTGTAAAAAGGATTTGATTATATCACTTAAATGGCGGATAAGACCATTTGAGCTTCCTGCAAGGGACTGAGGTGAAAAAAAGGATATGTACAACCAAGTAAGTCAGTTTGGACAGCTCTTGAGCAGGATGATTAGTTGGACTCTCTTCCATTTCAATCTGTCTCTTGCCTTAACCTTTTGCTCATAACTCTCCTAAGATTCCCGAGGGAAGAGACGGAGAGCATAGAAGTCTTGACCCCATGAGAGGACACCGCTTGATGAACGACCATGGAAGGTCAGACCTCTGATTGGTATTCAGCCTCCTCCGTCTGAGAGTGCTGAACCAAAACACCCATGTCTGTCCCCTAGAGTGCAAATTACAATGCTGACTTTGATAGATACTCACTGTTGGAGGATTCTAAACTCTCCCTGAGAGGATATAACGAGAGCATAGTCTAAGATGGGCGGAGGGACGCCCCAGGTAATCTGTCACCAACTGCATCTTTGACAGACTCAGAGTTGTGTGGATGATGCTGATGGATGAATAACCTTTGGGTGTTTTACTGGAATTAACGATGAGGTGTGAAATAACTAAAGACAGTGTACAGAATCATTGACTATACCATCATTCCTCTTTCTTCCTCTTCAACTCCACAAACTTACAGTGGGGTCACAGACAGTTCTCAACAGCAAAGTGTGGAACAACTTGACCTTTAAAGGGTGTTTCACGATGCTAACCAGCGAGTTTCCTGTGACTGAAGAGTGGAAGAATAAGGGAGGCATCATTTTCACTGCTAGTACAACTTATCTAAAGACATGCATCACATACCTTGGGTATTAGTAGTTTCACTCTGTGATTTGACATTTTATAATGAAGGAAAAATTAGAACCAGTTTTAGCAAAAGAGTATTCCACCTTTCAAGTTGGCAAGGAAATACTTGCCCAAATGGTTCTTTGAAAGGCAAAATGTTAAAGGATGATAACTTTCCAACCACAAGGCAACACTGGAGAAGAGTCACAACACAATCATTCGGTGATTATTGTAAAATATTGTTTTTCATCAATTGTAACATTTACAGCAAAAATATCCTTTTACCAGGAGCAATTTTGTTATTGACTGGATTTCTAAAAGGCATCTCAAGACCTCAGACTAGACGATTCCTCACCAGTAGTGGGGTGCCACTCCAACTTTGTTAATCAGCGCTACAAAGCATGTATGACTTATCCATGAGGTTTTCGTTAACTACGTTCAGATTTTTCTTATGTTTTATTTTAAAGAGTTTGTGTAATGCTATTCATAAGACCATAAAGCAATCATGCATAACATTATGACCTGAATGGGCACCCTGACTGGTATTTGGCTATGCAGTGTGCTTCAAACACATCAAACTGAAGGATGAAATATTCACTTTCATCCATCAACTAATAGGTGCCATGGCGGAGATAGTCAGTGTTGGTAAGTTCACTCTCATTAGTAATGTTAGGCTTGAATTTGGTATATACACCCATATATACAGGTGATATTACATATTATGATAGCTAAAGTTGCAATTTAAATAAGATAACCTCCATTAGTAAAAAAAAAAAAAAAAAAAAAAAAAAAATAAACAATGAATGACATTTTCAAACTAAATTTTCATATTTTCTTGACTTTTTAGCTTCATAGCTTTTTAGCTTACTTAAATTTTATAGCAGTAAACAGAACTTATTTAACATTGACATGTTTTCAGACTTGGCTAAACGTTTGAGCTGCCAAAATCTGTTTTACCTTACAGAAAAAAAATAACTTTCTTGATAAGGGTCTTAAATTAGATCATCAATAAAGTAGACAACCCTGCTCATCAAGTCAACACCCTTTCACTCTGGTTGGCTTTCTCCAAAAAAAAAAAAAAACAAAAAAAAAAAAAAAAAAAAAAGAGAGAAGAAAATGTGGACATCTTTCTTGCAGCTGTGTGCAAAATTACCTCTGATTTAAATGAGCTTTATTCCCCAGAGTGCAGGGCATTGTTGGAGCAGGCATGTTTGAGCTGCTTCAACACAAAGAGCGTCACTGCTTGTGCAGCAGGCTGCTTGTGGATCACATGTTGAACTTTTAACTGCAAAAATGTTAGTGTTCTTCCATGATTATAGTGTTAAAACGAATTTGTTAAAAAAAAAAAAAATATATATATATATATATATATATATATATATATATATATATATATATATATATATATATATATATATATATTTATTTATTTTTATTTTTTAATTTATTTTATTTTATTTTTTTAATTTAATTTTTTTTTTTTTTTTTACCGTCTTTGCACTTCAGTTTTGCCCATAAACAAAGAAAAATCATTTGCAATAAATCAGTGTTACCTGCTTATTATTGTTGTTATAATACAAACATATTCCGGTTGGATCTCTTTCGGTAACCCACAGAACAGTCAACCATGCTCTCTAAAGTCAACAAAAAAGCAGCGATGTATAAGTGTTTACAGAAAGCCATGTGAGCAAAGGGTGAGGGCAAACGAGCCGTCCCCTCCACACACACACACACACACACACACACACACACACACAACGGCTGACAGAAAAAGGAGCGGGTGGTGATGCTGCTGCGTTCCGTGGGCGAACCCTACCTGTCATCGTAGCAGAAATCTGCGTCCAGCGTGTTCAGATAGAGACCGACAGCCACGGCGGTGCACACCAGCTCCGTGATCATCTCTCAAAGCCAAAACGGAATAGAAATAGTCAGAAATAAAATCAGCTCTCTCCCTCTTTCCTTCTCTCTCACTTCTCTGTTATTGTGGTCTGAGCTGAGCCACTCGGCAGCACGGATCTCCGGGCATGATTCCCCTGTGTCAAGCAAAGTGTGTCAAAGTTTGCCATTTCCCCTCTAACCCATCGCGGTAAGAGAGCGGTCAGGGCTAAGCTATCCCCGGACCGGGAGCGGAGCTGTGCGCATTTCTTTGCTGCTGTGTCGTCAATGAGCGCATCTCTCTGCTCTGGCCGCTGGAGAGGCTGGAGAAGGAAGACGCATGTGGTTTTCAGCGAGACTGAGCATGCGCACTGAGATTGTTCTTGGAAGTACCGTATTATGGTACAACACAGTACACAAAAGCAGGAGAAGGCTGTGGATCAAATATGAAGAGGGGGACAGGCTTAAAACGATATCTCGGGTTAGCTGATTTGGAAGAATTGACTTGGACAAGGAGGTTATCATTTATTTAAAATGTTGTTCATGAATTATTTCAAATTTAAACATTAAAAGTCAGCTGACCTGACAGAATAGGCTACTCATGCCACATTGCTATCTGTGATATATTGTGAACGTATTTGAAAATAAGCTATCTCATACAATGCCTTGCAAAAGTACTACTTCCATTGAAGCCTTTCACAGTGTCACCTCTAACTCAAATGTATTTTGTAGTCCTTTTAAGTATCAGGCCGCACTTTGTAGAACTAATGTATACTTAAGTTGCAGATGTCCATGTACCTGTCACAATCCTGAGGTGTTTGAGTTTAGGTTTTCTTCTGTTTGTATTTTGATCGTTTTCTTGCTGTTTATTTAGATCCATTTAGGTCTAGTCATACTCTGTTTAGTTTCCTGCTTTTCCCTAGTCCATTCTTTCAGCATCCACTCTCACAATATTTAGACACCCCTCTTTTTCTCAGTCCTTGCTGGTTCCTCCCGTGACTTCATGCATTATGGTCTCTGCTTGTTCCTGCTCTTGCTCCCAGTGTTCTCCTGTTTTTTTTTTCTTTGTTTAATTATTATTTCATTAAGTCTCACCATTAACTTGCCGCCTCTGTTCATCTGCATTTGGGTCCAGTCAACACACAAACATCATTACACCTCTGGGATTACATCCATTTATCTGCCATTTTTAAATTAGTTGTGGTCAACTGGCCCAGAGGTTATGCATTCATCTCTTTCTTGACATTGAACAGAGAACTGGTTAGAAAGCCCTAGTTATGTACAATTCGTATGAGCAACTATTTCCCCGATTTATACATACACATATTCAGTTGTGACATTTAGACAAAATTAATTAATAAGTTAACAAACCAAATGGCAGAATTATTCACTCTCTATATATAGGCTTCCATGAATCCTAATATTTACTTTATATTGACTGGTAGAAGCCATAGGCACTTTTCTGCTTCATAATCAATTTAAATTAAAATGCGAAGAAGCCAGAGAGGACCTCACTTCATATTATCGCATTTGTATAATGAATTAAAAATATTGATTCATTTTCCCCTTATCTACCCCTGTTGTCACTGTGCGGAGGCGAAACAGAGGGAGTCCTGAGCATGATGAATGAACCTCTGCCTTTCAGCTTATGGCTTGCTTGTATACGGGCATTGGTTTGGAAATAAGCAACCTGGTCCCGCTGGCTACCAGCCGGACTAAAACCTGTCCCACAGTTGGAGATCTAGCAAGGTAAATGCACTGTAGAGCATTGGAGAAACAAAAACAGATGGTTGAAGAAGGATGTGTAGAGCATACAGGTGTTGGCTCACAATTACTGAGACGGTGACAAAGCATCACAAGACAAGGTTAGAGAGTCATTTGTAAGAGTGACCTGATTCAGAATACAGGTTGACCTCAACCTCATGGAATCTGTTGTGTTATTCAGAAGAAATAGCTGCAGTGCTTTTGGAGCTGATTGTTAGAGAGAGGCGACTTTATTTTACTTTATCTGTTGGTGTCCCAAGGTAAAAAGAATCTTTTAACAGCAACTGAAAAACAACCTCGTATGTTTATTGTTGGCTTTGCTAGAATAGGAATCTAAAAGACTAGCATACATGTTTACACTCAGTCTTTTTAGTATGCCATAAAGCGGCAAGCTGCATAAGTGAAAAGATTACTGAAGAAATCAAGATATTAATGCATGAATAGAAAAACAGTTTTTTCTTGACCACCTCTTTCCTAAACATGCAGCATTGCATATTGATTATTATAACACTGACGTGATCTTGCAACTAATCACAGAGAAAACAGACATTGTGAATATTTCTTATGTTTGATTAAAATATTTTGGTTTCTATTAAATTAATGTGGTTTTAGAAAGTGTCCGTCATTTAAAAAGTCCATTGTACTCCTAACTCGAAGCATAGCTTGCTTTGCTCATGAAGAAACCTTGTTGCATATTTGACTTGAGTCCAAACTCTTTTCTTATGTATGTGTGTGACATCTTCACCATGAATGTACATGCTTTACCTATTAACAGCTGTTCTGTTAAGTTTTAAGCATGAAATAATGTAAAAGATGAAAGAGTCAGCTTATCATCACCTTGCATGGTCTTGGACAGATTACAGAGCTGGCCAGTCAGACTGACGGACAGAAAATAGTACAGAGGTCCCAAAGCAATCAAAACATGATTTAGAACAGAGACAGACCAGTTCCTTTCGCTCAGAGACATTAGTTGCACAGCATTAAGATATATATATATATATATATATATATATATATATATATATATATATATATATATATATATATATATATATGCATGACACCATACACAAGACAACTCACAATGTTGGCAACCCTCAAATTCATCCACAAAATAAAGTTAAATAAACAACAAAGAAAGGATCCGTTGGAATATCAGTTAACAGAGAGGGAATACAGCGCTACTCAAGATGCCAGAAGGCGATCCACTGCTTGCTCATCCTACAGAAGACCACTTGGAACACAATGAGATCTCAGTTTTCTTAAACAATCCAACAGGCTTTTGGATATAGTTCTTAGAAAATGATTCATACCTCTCGGTGAGCCTTTGGTGAGCCTGTTGAGGACAGTACCTTCTGAGACAGGATACCATTTGTCTCAACTACCTGGCCTGGATGATCAAGTATTAATTTCAGCAAAGATTAAAAGTTGACAAACTGAAGTAAAATAATCATAAATGGCTGCAGAGTGATGCAAGACAATAAAAATCTGACATAAAACTATTACAAATTCAAGGCCAATAAGTACAGAGACGCAAGGATGACCAAAAAGGCATGGAAACCAGTACAGAATTAGTACGGAGAAATTATTAAAACATGACCTGTAAATAAATGAAAAACACCTAAACAGGGACTGAAAATTGAATAAAACTAAACTGTGCCATATGTTAAACTAAGGGGGGAAAAAAACATAAAACACACAAATTAACTATTATAAACAATTCCTTAACAACTATTTAACACAAATAACATCAGAATAAATGCAGATTCACATGGCAAACATAAAGATCAGATTTCTTCTATCTGTATCCTCTTTCTCAAATGTCTGCTTCCACTGATGCTCTCTTTAGTGACTCTCCTCACAACTTGAGTCGTTCAGAGTGAGCAGTGGTAGTTTCCACGATGCTTTTCACTCCGGAACAACTGCATCTCCCTTCCAGCAGATAAACATCACACAGGAAACAAACGATCAGAGTTGGAAGGACCGGGCTGTGCTGTACTCTCACAAAAATAGATGCCATTATATCAACACCAGAGCTGCAGCCATGTAAAATCTGTTTTCAAATAAAAATCCACCCCCACTTATGGAATATGGCTGCCATTTCCTAATTCTGCTCAGGAAGACCAGAAGTGTAACTCCATCCTGAACTGGATGAAACGTGATGAATATTTGGGTTAGGAGCTAAATATGGCAGATGAGGCTAATTAACATGGGCTACTGTTGAAAGTTCTGGTATTGTTATGAAGGCTAAGAAAAGCTTCAAGAACAGCCTTAAAAGTTTTCTTAATTAGAGGGGGAAAATGTCATACCAATCCTTACAGCAGAAGGCTTAGGGGAAAAAGCTAAATATGAGAAGAATGTGATAGAAATACTTGTATGAATTTTTAAGTATAATTGTGTTTAGTGCTCTGTATTCCAATAAATTGTAAGAATAAACAAATAAAGCCTCTAGACACAGTTAACTGATCTTGGTTTCAACAACTGATGTTTCAGCCTGGTGGCCTTCATCAAAGTCAATGCTACACTTTAGCTCCAGAGTGTCTCAGCCATGAAACAAATTGTGTAAACAGGCTGTGGCTATCAAAACAGGAAAGTTTTTCTACAGGTGAACTCAGAAACTGAGTACAGATTCTTTCAAATTTGTCGCTTAAATTTGTTTTCCAGTCACATTTGCCTTTGATGTGCCTGTTTTGTACATACAGGGCAAACAGTTCTGAAAGACACCCAGTTAGAGGCTGCAAAAGACTTGAGAGTGGGGTGGAGGTTCACATTCCAGCAGGACAATGACTCTAAATATACAGCCAGAGGTACTATGAAATGGTTTGGACCAATGCATAAAGTATACATGTGCTAGAATGGCCTAATCAAAGTACAGACCGTAAGGCATCTGAGAATTTGTTTTACAGATTTTACATTTGTGTTCACAAATCCAACCAAACTTTAGGTATTTTGCAAGGACAAATGGGCAACAGATATACCCCAAAAGAGTTGCAGCTCTAATTGCAACAGATAGGAGCAAACATGTTGAGCTGTGTGGGCTGAATGCATATGCATGCCAACACTTCTACTATTTTGGAGAAAAAAATGTAAAATTCCTCAACTTTGTGTTGGTTCATGACATAAAATCCCAAATAAAATACAATGACATTTGTGGCTATAGTAGAATACTTTGCATGGACATGTACAACTGTGGAAGGAGTAAAAAAGCATTTACTCAGAGTAGTCTATCAGAGAAAAATGACAGATAACAGTTATGTAAATCTGAAACAGTCTGATTGGGACTACAGACATCTGATCGAGCAGTGAAGACAATGTGCCAGTGAAAGAACAGGCAGATGGTGTCCCCATTCTTTCTGATGGCAGCCTGCGATCACACCTCTCCCTAAAAAAAAAAAAAAATCACAGATAAAAGAGGACATCATGACAAACATGCTTACTGGGAGGAAACTGGGTTGAGAGCAAATATATTTCAAAGGGAGCTCTTCAAATATTCGTTCAAAGCAGCCCACATCCTTCTTCTACAACTTTTTCCAGTTTTTGACAGTGCTGAGATGATAAAGCCCATTATTTTCCTTCCGAACTCTAATTACACTCTGACTAACAAAATCAGATAAAGCTTTATGTATGGAGCCCTTGGCTTTAGGGATTTCTAAAGATGAATTTGCAAATCAGAGAGGATTACAGAAGCCTGGATTCAACCAGCACTGTGAGAAAGTCTCATCAAAGCTAAAAGCCAAAGCGTTAGACGAACTCCCCTCACTTCCCCTCCGTTTCCTCCAATTCCTACCTCACAGCGAAAAGTCCTTGTAGGTGGTACAGTCTTCTTCATTTGGACTATTTGTGTCTCAAAGTGTTCACCACATCCTGCGAACCTTTTCCTGCCATCTGTTAAGTGCAAAGCCAGGAAATTGGAGTTTACCTACTCTCCCATTGTAAACTGCAGCTAATGTGTGTGCAGACCTTCTGTCATCTCATTTTTCCTGTGTGGACACTTGAAAGAGGCTAGATGAGTGTTGCACAAACATGTGTGTGACCATCAAGGCAGGTTGAGAGGATGTGACTCAGTCGGCAAAAACAAAACCCAGTGGTGTTTGACTCCCAAACAAGCCACATTCACATCTGTGGCTTGCTTTTATTCTCGTCTGTCCACTACTGCAGGCTGTCAGAGCGAAACATGTGGAGAGCTCAGAACACAGCTTAGACGCATGCCAGAGCTCCACCATCCGTCTTAACTGGGATAAAAATAAAAAGGCTGTGGGACATAGTCTCACCGCTGCAGCTATGTGAAACCTATGAATGAGCTGCAGATGTGCAGGCTGCTCCAGCTACAGCGACAAACGAAGGGTGAAGAAGAAAGTGTGACAAGAAGAAATAGTTCTGCTCTGAACATTATGTCCAGATCTAACAGTTTCAGGCTTAATTAGTTCAGGATTTTCACTTTTTCTTATTTTCAAAAGTAGGAATGGTTTCACATAAAAGAAAGCCCCTTGAACATCTGCTTTGATCATTAATGACTCAGTGGCAAATACTGAAACAGAGCAATATCACTTGTTGCCAATTAGTTTTTTTTTTCCCCAATTCACTTTTCCTTTGCTAACATCATGTTAGTCAAGTCAGTTTGTTTTAATCAATTTTAAATCCGCCAACAAATCATTTAAAAAAGGCATTCATAATACTTATGCAGTTATTTACTGAGCACAACACTGAACCAAATATTTAATATATTTGCTGTCACTTAAGCAGACATTTTCTCCATATACATATTTTATGAGAGATTTCTAAAGTGTGATTTCTTTGGAAAATAATTTGCTTCTGAAGTGCAGTCTGTATATACATAGTTTTTTGCATGTATTCCTTGAGGTTTTTTTTTTTTTTTTTTTAATTTATACGACCAACAAAAGTAGTGCATAGTTTTAAAGTGGAAGAAACATTATACATTTAATTTATTAGGTTTAAAAATCTGAATGTTTGAAATGTATCTTTATCAGGCACCCTAATTCTTTGTAGAAACGCCTTTCACTACAACTATAGTATCGTAGTATAGTATAGTAGTAGATAACTATACTACTACTTTTTGTCCACATATAACATTTTTATATGTATAATTTTGGTCTCATCTGACTAGAGGACCTTTTTCCACATGTTTGCTTTGTCCCCTTTGACAAACATCTGAGTCTTCCTCAAAACATCTGTATTTATATTGAAATTAAACTACACACAAGTGGAGTTTACTGAATAGTTAGTATGAAATACAACAGGACTGAATAAATGTTCCAGATTTTTATTAGTATATAAAAAAACATTAAATATTTTCATGTTACTTCACTATTGTGTGCTAATTTGTGTTAGCCTATCACATATAATCCTAAGAACATACATGAATGATTCTGGTGGTAATGTGAAAAAGTTCAAAGTGTTAGAATATAATCGCAAAAACAGGGTACATCCAAAATGCAGTTTGGCAATGCCTTGATGACAAAGAAAGTAAAACAGAATTTGTTGTTCTTAAAGCTGAAAATTAATGGTGGGTTCAAAGATGTACAAGTCATCATATTATAAAACCAATAGGAAAAAAGAGAATAAGGTGCATTTAGCCTTTTTTAATCAACTTGTTTCTCAACCTTCTTCAGTTTGAGAAACGAGAAAGGGTTTTCCAGATGTACCACTCAAATCCCAAAATACCCCCAATTCCCTGAAGGGTCCTTTAAAACAAGTTTTCTTAAGAGTCCAGTGACAAAAGGCTGGAAAATATATCATTCAAATCACACATGCCCCACAGATTTTCCAGGTGTTCTAAGTCTTTCTCAGTAATAAAAACTTAAACTGTTTCATATATGGCCCATCAGAAACCAAAAAGTCAATAAAAATGCAGCCTTGAAGATAGAAATACATATTAATATAAATGCATGCATCTAATTAAACAAGAGGGTAAAAATGCATTTTAAGACAGTCCTTTGAAGAAGAAATGCTGACAATCATGTATAAATATATCTATGTGTATCATCTTCATGTGCATAAGCATAAGTCTCTCAGCTTTTTAGTTTCATAGCATGACTCTTAAGTCCGACGACAGCGTAACATCTTGGAGACAGCAGGGGGTCAAACAGCTGAACCAACGCAGAGAAGGATACATCCTCCTACAGAAAACAAGAAAACACATACACATTTCATACTTTTCCTTGCTAAAGTATTATACATGAACTATGAGTCCTGGTCATGAACCATGGTTCTTGACCAGGGCTTTGCAACACTTTCTGACGCGCCAAGGAGGTAATTCAGTCTTTTGAATCAGGTGTGTTGGAGCAGGGAGGCATCCAAAAGTTCGGCCCTTGAGTACTGGTGTTCCAGACCCCTTCTCTGGGGGTACGGTGTTCAGGGTGTATGGAACCTCTGGGGTCATATACGCGCGAACATTTCACGTTACTTTGACACGACTTTGACGTGAACACAACGCATAAAATACGTGTATGTGTCAAACATGCACTGTTTTTTGCACTGTGTCTAAGGCACATCAACATTACGGTGACAGCTCATCAGACATGACGGTTACCGAGCTGAAAGCCTTCATCAGCCTCTTGTATGTCTGAGCACAGAGAGCGATAAAATGGGGCTTCTACTTTTTCAAGGAAACAATGTCCAAAAATAGATTTAAAAAAATCATGACGTTTCTCCATTTTGAGGAAAGCTGATGTGCACAACTTGTGGATTACAGGTTTGCGCTGATCTCAGTTACCTAGATTTGTGGAAAATTATACTGCCTGCTATAAGCCTGGTGCTAACATCACCATTAATTTAAATCAATTTAATTTTAAATACATTATAGCAGATAGACACCGGGTTATTCCAGCATTGAAGGGTGGGAGGCTTCCCCCCTCTTTGCTAAAGTGGTTTAGCTGAGGATCAGAAACAGAACAGCCAATGAGAAGAGACGTGACTCAGACTGCCAAGCTGTGAAGTTGCCCAGAAGAGACATAAACAGATGCTTTTTGCACCTTAACAGAAAGCGCAAACAACACATATTTTACACGCCATTGACATGCTGTTAACGTGCACTTTGAGTTAGTTACGCATGACATTTTGACACATATTCAACGTGTAAACATCACTTTACACATAACTTCCTCCTGGCCCATATGGACCTGAATAACACACCTGCATGTGTGTAATCAAATTTTAGTGAGAGATTAACTTTTTTTCTTATCTGTTTGGTATGTTCATTTGTCTTTATGGAGCTGCTGGTTGAGTAATGCTCTCCAACAAACACTCATTACAAATGTATGGCAATTTTTTTTTTTTAAATGCATATTTTTTCTTAAACCTCACATTTATGCACCACTTTTTTTTGGCCTATCACCAAAAAAACCTTTGGTAAAGCACTATAAATACATAAACTTCATTAGATCGAGGATTTTTGATCTGTATGATTATCTCAGAGAACATTCCTGGTTTAAAGTGAACTCCTGTTTGTGTGCAAGAACATTGCATTTGTCTTGTTTACAACTAAAACATAGGAAAACTTACTAAATATCTTAGCCTCTCAGTGTTAGTTGTGTAAGTTTGGCATGCTTCATAACGCATCATCACATGGATTACATTACTGTACATCTATCATCACTGTTTTCTTCCTCGAGGGACAGCCTTCAGTGCAGACCGGTGATGTTGACGTTACGTAGTTTGATTACATGACCCTAATGAGAAAGTCCATCTGACACATTAACCACATGTAATCACCACTTCAAAGCTTTTGGATACTTCATATCTCCTCATGATGACTCAGAGCAAAGATTAGCTTGTTGTGTTTGGCTGTAGCAACAGAAGACTAAAACTGCAGGCTGCATTCAATTTGGCTAACACCTATATTAATGTCAGTGGTCCTGATTTCAGCTGACATCTCTGTATGTTCGCTTTAATCATTGGGGAGGCGTATTTCAAATCACAATCAACGAGCTGTAAGAGCCAATCACAAATGATGAGTCCAACTGAAACATAATAAAAGGAAATCTTTGGGCTGTGGGGATCATAGCTGGAACACTGCTCAGGAGATCAAATCAATTTTGTTTGCTGCTTTATTTTTCATGTAATTTGTTAGATTGATTTTTAGTTTTTTCAATTTATATTATAAGCTCCAAAAGAAAGAAACACTTAAAACTGTTTATCGATCGCACTGACAGCTGGGTGTCCTTGGCTTTGCAATAATTGTGCAGATTTCATGGGCGACATGAAACCTGAATCAAACTCCCAAACTAAATTTACAGTACCCTTCACATTTCTTGTGTAAAAATCCTTAAAATATATTAATCTTTCATTGCAGTCACATCATATAACATTGAAGAACTTTATGCAGCTCTCCAACAGTGAGCCCTGGAGATAATCCAGTCATCCTGGCCACTGTGTTGCAACATAAACCTGGGTCCTCCTCCAGAATTTTCTGCTCTGCCTATACATATGGCAAACAGCTATGTACTTTCCAGCAGCCATTTCATGTCTTATTGTGTAGTACATGTTCTTTTCTTTCTCATTTTGAAAAGTGGCTGAGAGAAAAGGACCTTTATGCCATGATATATTTATGCCCAAGTAAAACAGGAAGTAATGAAATACAAATTAAATGTTTCTCTGCACTTGAACTTAAAAAAAGTCAAGTAAAAATCTAAAATGCTTTGGTTAAATTTATTATGTGTGAATTCATACAGTAATTAAACTAATAAAAAAAATCTAAATATGGGATTCCTTTCCCCTAAAAAAGTACTCAAATTAATGGTAAGATTGTTCTATTTTAATAAACTTATTTTCAGGGTTTTTACACATTTTTACCAGAGACTGCAATGAATGTACTTTATTAGCAGACAAAGATGACGAGTACACATAAAATGCAGTTTTGAAATCCTTTATTTCTAAAAGGTAAAAAGCTATCTGGATTGCCTCCCTTGTTATTTCAGGAATTAACTATAATTAACCACATTTTTTAGAAAGAAGTGTTTAATTTAACAAGCCTGATGACTGCCTGACCTGCAGAATCAAAGGGTTAGTGGTGGTGTAAGTGTGATGGTCTTAAGTTGCTTTACTGCTTCAGGACCTGGACAATATTCTGTAACTGATGGAACTATGAATTTTGCTTTCTACCAGAAAATCCTGAAGGAGAACCTTTGGCCATCGATTTGTAACCTTAAGCTCAAGTGAATTTTGGTTAAACAGTAGGACAATGATCCAAGTCCACCCCTGAATGGCTCAAAAACCCCAAACAAAGACAAATAAAATGAAGGTTTTGGAACGGCCTAGTCAAAGTTCAGACTAAAATCTGAATCAGAGGATGCGGGATGACCATAAGCAAGTCATTCATGCTAAAAACCTCTTCTATGGTTAAAGCAATTCTGACAATAAGAGTGGGCCAAAATTCATCCACCGTAATGCAAAAGACTCACTGCCAGATACTGGAAACAACTGATGTTGATGATTGTGGGCAATTACTTTTTCACACAAGCCAGGTTGGTTTGAGAATACTACTATTGTTTTTTCCCAAGACCAATAATCAAAGGGGGTCTAAGGAGTTAGATTATTAAAAAAATGCAAGCTATTTTATACAGTAAATCTCTAAATGCTTAATTAATCAACTGAAAGCTAAAACCATTCAAGGTTTATGTTTAACACACTGAACAACTCCAATGATTGGGTTTTAACAGCTGAACTGTACTGTTCTGACTTTGACATGTTAAAGACAGACCCCTAAGAGAGAGGAACAAGTTACCTGTTCTTTCAGGTAGCAGAGACGATCCAGCAGAATCAGACCCTCAATGCATGGAGCAAGGGTCACTTTCAACTACAGAGAAGAAGACATGAGGAGAGAAGCTACTTTTATTGAAAGGAACTTTTTGATACAATAATAACTGTTCCTGTAAGTCACTCCTTTTCGTCCATGTCTTGTTCTGACATTAAACATAAAACAGTTCTGTGACTTTTGTCCCATCCTGTTGCTCGTGCGCAATCACCCCTAAAAAAATTAGAGTGTTTTATGTCTGGAAAGTAAATTTGTATTGTGGCTGACACCATAATTAGCAGCCTCAAGGGAAAAAAACAGGGCTGGTTTTCCTCCTCTGTTCAATTTTACTTACATAATTCCCCACAGATCTATAATTTATTTACAATTTGTAGGAATTAAAATATTTTGTAATGAATTCCCTGAAATTTTGTGGTGGAAACTGTACCACATTTAAAGCAAAAATAAACTAAAAAAAAAAAAAAAAAAAAAAAAAAAAAGATGCCATCTAAGCTGTGAATGGTTGCAGGCTTCTTGAACAATTTTATGTACAAGTTTCATTCTCTTTCAGTCTCAAATTTCCCATTTGTCAGTCTTTTTTACTCCAGTCATAATGTATGAGTACAAAGCTTGTGGCAGATATTCATAGATTCAACTCAATGGGTCAGTAAAAAAAAAAAAAAAAAAAAAAATCTGGAAACAAAAGTATTTCATTTGTTTTACTTTTTTTCAATCAAATTCCAGACTTTCCCGGTCTCCACAGGAACCCTGGGTGTCAACTAAAATGTACTTACCATGTTAAAGGCATGCATCTCGTCCATCCGTGCTTTGTATGTGTCATGGTAGCTCTGAATGTCACTGTCGCAAAGCTGAAGAGGAGGAATGGGTTTAGCAAGACAGTGAGGGCATGGAATATACAGCTAAAAAGAATAAAAAAGAATTTGGAAGAAAACGGTGAGTGAGGCTTATAAATTGTTTAAGATTTTTAGGACTTGTGAGAAACATATTGCAGATAGAAATACGTCATCCCATTCTGGGGTCAACCAGACTTTTGCCTGGCAGCCTTACCAACCATGACAGAATCTGTATAGTCTGCTGAAATAATCCTTCAATTCCTAAATACAGATCTAATCTCAATCTGGTGGTGAAAATGTAAAATGGATGTTTGTTATGTTTCCAGGAGTTTGTTTCTGGAAAGTGTTGTAAGATGAATGTAATATTCTGCTTCTGACCTTTGAGTCATCCAGCTCCAATCTGTGCAGAGCTCGGCGAACGTAGTCCACAAATGATTTTGCTTTGGAATAAACATTTCCAACCCGCTTTTCACTGTGGAACAAACACATTATTTCTTAGTACTGGCACGATTGAACAAACAACCTGTCACTCCTTCAATGTGTCGCCAGTTTTGCTTTAAATCACACTTTGAAAATCAAACTCTACCAGAGGGGTTAACAATGATAAATAAGTTCTGTCTCGAGGGGAAGAAATGGATATTCGATGCTAACGACTGTCGTTAAACTGAGGTTCAAAGGGCAGGAAGGGATCAGTGTCTTTTAGGAATATTTGATCTTGTCTGCAGCATAAACATTTGATAAGGACTGAACTGAGGTCAGCTGAATATCCTCCAATTGTTCACTTCCAAAATTTTACATTGGGAAGCTGCACATCCACACCAACTGAAAGTGGGAACTTTTAAAGGCATAAAATATCGGCTTTTTTGGAAAACCTTGCAAGACATATGCTTCAATAATTAGCTTTAATTTGAACCACATGGGTCAAAATTCAAACCTAATTCTAACCCATAATCTGTAATTGGGTTAAAATATATCCAAAGCAAATATTTCTAAACAGGACGTGGCAAAATGCTATATCTGTGCACATTTGCAGTTCCAAGTACTTAGCGCAAGGCTTGAAACACCTAATCTAGCTGGTACTGTTGAACCTTTCTGTGCTGTTTAGGAAAATGACCTCCATGCACCCTCATTTTGAATGTTTCCTGCACTAATTAGAAGACAAATCAAAGCTTAAAATATCAAGACAGGTCCACACGAACAGAAGTCGAAGCTGCCAGATGACCGATGGACTAAAACTTCAACTATGCATCATGAACACTTGGCTTTTACTGAAATATTTGGTTATGCTTACCATGCATCAATACTTATTAGATGAAATTAGGCCAATTCTGTTGCCCTTGAGTAGGCCTGACAGGATGACTGAGAGTTATTTTGGTAGTTAAGTGTTTATGCAATAATCATAATCACTTTTTACTTAAAATTTCAGTTCAGTAAATAATGGGCAGCTAAAAAGCTTTTTTTTTTTTTTTTTTTTTTCTGCAGCTCAGTGAACTTGCCATAGGGACCACTAAAAGCTGTTGTTTGGAGTGGGACCTGATACTGGTCAGGAACACTTTAACAAGAACTATTTAGCAAAAAATACACCTGGCAGGTCAGATGTACTCAAAAATCATAACCATGTAGAAAACTGAAATTGGTCTATCTCAACTTGCTGGTTACTTTGTTCCTTTTAATGAGATAATGTCCTTTAAATGATTGAAAATTACAGATGACCCGTCTGATCTCACTATCATAGTCTCTTGCACGGATACCCCTTCCAAGGATCATTTCGTCATATTACATCAGCAAGCTTCAACTGATTTTATTGAGATTTTATGTCTGGAAAGACGGTTCTCCGTGGCTCAGCCTCTCTCAAGCCTCAATCCAAGGGGTTGGGTTATCCTGAGCTGTCTCTGTCGGTAAACTGCTATAGGCTTAGGCTGCTGAAGGACAAACTGACCATTTTTACTCACTTTCTTCTTCTACTACTCTCCAACATGCATTATACGCCGCTATTTCAACTGTTAACTTTGTTTTCTCTCTCTTTTATTTCACTCCATAGAATAATGAAATGTGTCCCTCTCCTGCTATTAACTTTTTTTTTACTTTTCATTAACATAGAAAGTACTGCTATATTAATTCTTCTGTTTCTTTTTTGCGCTTTCTGCTCAGTCTTCGCAAACCCCCAGTGAGTCATGGCAGATGGTCGCTCATACTGAGCCAGATTCTGTTGAAGGTTTCTTCCTGTTAAAGGGGAGTTTTTCCTCTCGACTGTCGCTACATTCATGGTAAGTATGAAAGATTGCTGTAAAGTCAATGACACAACGCAAGCTTTTGTCTACTGCTGCTACATTCAAATCCAGGAGGAGTGAATGCTGCAAGTCAATGTGTTGGATTCACTCCTCCTGTTCCACTAGGGGGCTCTAGATAACGGCGAACAGGAAGCGAATTAACGGCGGACCGGAAGCGGGGTTATGTTGCCGTCAACTGAAGCAAGCTAGCTAAATTAACCAGAAAACTACGTCTTACTTGGGTTTTAAGTCTTGTCCAATGCGGTGAGTTTATGTTGGATGTTGTAAGTTATGGAGATGTATATTTTTTGGTTCTACATGTGGGTTTCTGGCAAATTGGCGAAGAGGTACTGAAAATGCTTGTGGGTAGCAGCTAATTAGCAAAATGCTAATGGCGTTTGCTGATGTTTACTATATTGTAAAGTGTTCAAAAAGTAAACTAAATGCTTTATAATTTGTTGGTTAAATCAAACATAAATTCTTGATGATAAACCAATATGGTTTACTTTAACGACTTAAATCTGTGTTTTAAGTTTTCTTTATTTGAATATTGTACAATACTAAGTATTGCAATTTGTTTTTACTTTGTTTACAGTTTAACTGGCTTGTCCGCATAATGCACCTGGAAATAAATAACAACAACAACGACTAACTTATGTTCTTTGTAACACAATGACTCGATGCAATCTGCTGGGTTTCCTTTGACAGAAAACTTTTTAAACTAATTTGAATAGTAAACTGAAATTAATGCACTGATTAATAACTAGGATTAATTGGAAAGTATGTGTGACTGAATTAAAATTATTTTTTGGTAAAGTGCCTTGAGACAATACTTGTTGTGAAATGGCGCAATATAAATAAACTGAGCTGCACTGAATGTGATAAGCCAACACAAAGTAGCACATAACTGTTAAGTATCAGAACAATGCTTGTCAAATGTTTTGCAAACATAAAACAAGAAGGTGTAGCATGTTTTGCATTCACCCCCCCCTTTACACTGACACCACTAAATAACGTGTCCTTTTGCAGTTTTCCACAAGCCAAGCAGGAGGTACAGCGAGCATGCAAAAGAAGGTACTCTGATCAGATGAGACCAAGTGTAATTTTTTTTGTCCTACTGTGAGGGTGCTGGAAACACCTTCCTCACTAAGGTGAAGTACACACTTGCATTATCAGACAGGAAGTTTGTTTTGGTTATGGTATACTGATCATTTCGGAGCACACTGTAGATGATGTCTGTGGTTGTAATGTGACAAAAGGAAAAGGACTAAGGGTAAGAATACTTTTGCTAGGCACTGTATGTGCTTATGGAATAACTGAGGACCTACTATCTAGGATGAAGTAAAAACAACCCTCACTTTTAGAGCTAGTGGACTCTAGTGTTAGCTCAACTTGTTTATACTGATAAAATTCTTCAAAGTATTGAATGTTGAAATGATAATACTCTGTGTTGATACTGCAAACGTGGGAAATCATATCTGGTTAATATCTAAAAGCAGTGACATGATGAGCACATTTTTTGATGTTAGCATTTTGATCAAAGCTAAACAGTCAGTACTTTCTTGTATTTCTACTTTAGTTGTCGCTGTTTACATTTTTAATAATTTAATAGATGACCGTCAACACTTCTAAGTTAATCTTTGTTTCAACAGTTATTTTCAACTCTACGGTCCAGTATAATTCATGGCCCACTCCATAACTGACAACATATGGCTTTTGTTTGCAAGTCTTGGTTCATTTGAACTCAAACAAACCAGAAACAAAAAGTTTTCCTTTTTGGTTCAGCACAGCAAAAACAAACCTTTTGGACTGCTTTGAAAGCTCGACGCCTGCTCTGTTCTGCATCGTTCTCACAATTTTAACTGTAGCTGTAACCATTAACCAGACAAAATGTCCTAAATTGCTCTGAGTTACCTTTTATAGGAGCTGTAGTGGTCCCTCAGAATAACATGAAGTACTGCTCGGTAAAACAAAGACTCCATCTGAATCTGAAGAAAAGACAATACATAAAGCAGTTTACTGCATGTTTCTTAACATGTGCTCGAAACGGTGGATAAATATTTCTGACACTTCCCCAAACTTAATGCAATACTAGCAGGCAATCAAGCCTGTTTTTGGATTCATGCCTCGGCTCCAGCAGTAATAATCAATCTTTCCGTGATTGCATTAATATTTATAAACATTCCATATTAATGGAAGCGGGTATCGTGTATCGGAATTGGCTCGCAGCCTCTTAGCTCCATGTTTTGAATAAATACACTGAAGTCAATCAAAGGCTTAAAACAACAGCAGCATTAATGGACTGATTGTTTAAATGCATGCAGATCTACAGCAATGATAAAGCAACCTAGGACGTTATTAATTGTGCATGTTTGTAGTTTGAAATGAGCTGATGGATTTGTTTAGTTAAAAGTAATGATAGATTTGCAAAGGATGTTTCCATTCTTGTGTGACGATGACTTTTAGTTTAATATATTGAAAATGATAAGTTGGAATACTGTACTTACACCCTGGCCAAGTGAGACTCTCTCCAGGGCCTGTTTTGGAGAAAAATAAAAGACTGTTATAATGAAGTGTGTTTTGGTAGGGGGAAAAACTGCTGCAGACACAAGGGGGAAAACAAAGCAGTATTGAACCAAAACATTATGACCACCTCTAACTTAATATGCTGATGATAGCTCATTTACGGCTGCTAAATATGTGAAACTCATGGATTTTACAAGGCTTTCCAAAGCATGCAAGTGTAACTACCTTGATAAAAAACCGTTTAGTTTGTTTCTCTCTAAGGAATACGCACAGAGACAGCTGTTTCTTTCAATACTCGATCCATGCAAGGCACCAGACCCTCAGCGTGATGCTTCTGACACCATGCTTAACAAATGGTTCAGTGTTTTTAATTTTAAAATCCTCATCTTGACTTCTCCACACATGTGGCTCTCAAAGGTATATGGAGGTTTTTGTGATATAAACAAATGAGACCATGATAAATCATTTTCAAACTTTGAACCATTCTGATTCATTTTCAGCAAAAGCAAAAAGTTTTCTTTCTTGAATTAAAACATTCTTATTTCATAATCAGCACAACAAAGCAAAGCTGTCCCCCACAATTACCTAATAAATGGGTCCCTACTAAATAGATTCCAGTAAAAGCAAAGAAAAGATAACTTTTTGATGTCATTTTGCATTGGTCTCTTGTAAAAGTGGGTGTACCAGGCCTTGCATTCCCAGAGTTCTCCATCTTAATTGTTTTCTCAGAATAGTTGGGCTTATGTCAAACTTACTCAGGTCCTCACTGGTGCCCATTTCTCCCTCCCCCGACCACAAGCACTGAACCCCCACTAACCAGCCAATAGATTTCAGACCTTTTACCGCAGCCCCAAAACACAATAATTAAAAAAGTATTAGCTTCATCTGTGGGTGATGAAAACTGTCTTGGCTCGTCATCCTTCTTTACTGACAGTTTGAGGGTTTTGTTAACAAAGACATGCCTGACAACACACATTTCTTTGTGTCATCGCACTCACCAAACATGCTGACATCCTAGCATTTCTGCCGCAGAAACAGGACTGATCGCGGAGGTACTGACTCAGGGGGAAACCGCACACAGTCTGCAAAGGTTGCTCTGTAACGGAGCAGACAAGCGATAAACTCAGTTTGCTGACTGAACATTTGGGTTCTCTGTCATGGTTTTTCATGGTTAATGTGATTCCTCTTTAAAAGAGGCAAAATTTCATCTTGCATTTGTATATATGACTTGAAATTTTCCAGCATAGTAAAGTTGTGATTTATTTACTGTTGTTAAAACATAAGGTAATCTTAGCAGTGACGCCACAAACACAAATATTTATGCATTTCAATCACAAGCTGAAACTCAGCGCTAATCCACTTGATTCCATTTACTGGGTTTTCCAAAAGCAATCAGTATTCAGACTTGAGAGGGAAAAACTGTTGACTTAATTTGGGGTCCAAACGATTTGTTTGCACTGATTTTTCAGCAGAAATTGCGAACTTTTGCAAACTTTTTAAAATATTTTTAAAATTGGGAGCATGATTTTTTTTTTTTTTTTTTTTTAAATCAATCTGAGATGTTTAACATAAATTTCAAATCTGCATTAAAAACACAGAATGTACACTTATGATACACATGAGCTTAAGCAAAATAAACCAGTTTCAGGGAAAATTCATATGTAAAAAAGGAACCTACGGTAGTTGTGAAGTTGTATAATTTTTTAGCATTATGAATCACATATTTCTAACCAAGGGAGTTTAAAGAGCCCTCAAACATGCATAATTCAAATGGGAGCGTAGTGGTTGTTACTATTTGATGGCCTGACATCCTTCTCATGTCAATTCTAAAAGGGGTCAGTGACTGAGGGCAAGGAATAGTGCATGTAGAAAGATGCAGTGTAAGGAGGTACTAATAGCATGCTTCTTTCATTTGTGGTTGTGGTCAGGTTAAATGGTTCTGGACACACAATCACATGAACAGCCATGTTACTTTCCTCCTCTGCCCACCATATGACCTGCTGACACAAAGGCTTAGAAACAAATAAAGAGGAGAAGCCCCCTTCCATCCTTCTGAATGTTAGTAGTACAGCAAAACAGATAGCAAGTATGTTTATTTTTGGCTCCATGTTCGCAAATCCAGGATTCTTTTGTTTGGTTTACATACAGATAAGAAAAAACCTTGTTGTGACAGCTTGTGGTAGAGAAATTCCAACACAAACAGTTTAGGACGTAGCCCTACTTATGAAGTGAGACCACATGGAATGTGGTGTGCTTGGGTAGCCATTAGCCAGGAAAGGCTAAGAACTGACTTGCTGAAAAGTCAACACCACTCTGTTTTTGCTCATGTTTATTCCTTGGATAAGAGGATGGATTATTTACAGCTGCAAGTAAAAGGGCAGCATTTACACCCACAACTGTACATGCTACATGCCCTAGTTTTTGACCGTCTCCATAGCAACATGTCTGAATGTAGTTGGTTATACTAGCCTAGGAACTATTAACTTTTTTTGGTCTATTTAATCAGGATAATTGAGATATTGACTTGATATCCAAATTCTCCAGATCTCAATCCAACCAGGCATCTGTGGGATGTGCTGAATAAACAAGTTTGAAAGATGGAGCTCCCACCTCGCAACTTATAAGAGAGTGATCTGCTGCTAACTTCTTGGTGTCAGATACCACAGCACACTTGCAGTGGTCTAGTGGAGTCTCCACACGGACGAATCAGGGCTGCCTTGGCAGCAAAACAGGAGACCAACACACAATAATCCAGATGTTTATAATGTTACATTTAATTGGTGCAAAAGGAATAAAATATATAAATGTTATCCTCTAAGAGCAGGTGTTGTTTCTGTTATGGAATTCCATCCTAAAGTCACATTAGATGTTCTCCATGGATAATGCATTTAAAAGAATTGCATAAATTCCAAACCAGCAGCTTAAATAAACATATAACTTACCTTGTGCGATTAAGAGTTTCAGCTTTCTAACTCGTTCTTAGAGTAAGGGGGGCCACCATGGGAGCTGGCCTGCAGCCCACACTGCAAGAGTGGGCGAAGGCCTGAGCTAAAAAGTAACAAAGCGTGGAAAGGATTGTTTTTAATTGGGTGTCATGGTATCACTTTCTGCTCCTGGCTTCTGATATCAAGATGAGCTCAGATGACATCCGTGAGGAAAGTCGTGCTCTTAACAAGAAGATGTTGGGAGAGTCTACTATAACAGCATGAGGGGACATGAAAATAATTTCACACTAAATAAACTAGAAACTAAAGGAATATTCAACACCTGACTGATATCAGGTTATGATGCTGTGTTTTCACAAATATTAGGCAGTGAGATGTGTCCTCAGAGTGCAGAAGATGAGTAACTATTTAACAGTAACAAAGAATTCCTCCACACACAGAAGCTGCAGAAAGGTTTCCTTTCAGTCAGTTTCCTTTCAAAATGAAAAGGTTTTATAAAATCTAACTTACAGCAGCCACCCCGTAAGGACTCCAACAGCTGAATCCTGGAGCTAAACATGATCTGTGGATTTGGAACTGGCTCAATCTCTTGACTCTCAGTGGAATATTTGACTTATTTCCAACGAAAAACCACACTGAAATGTTTATGTGGCTCATGGGAAATGAAGGAAGGTGATGGTTCAGCCATAATATGATCACAGTACAGTAGCCCTGAATTAAAACTAAAACAAAATACCCAAACAAAATGCTTCAGAATTTCCAGATACAAAAACAAAACAAAACAAAAAAATTCTAATTTGCTTTTTTTTTGTTATCTGAAGGGGTTGACTGTAATTTAAAACAGACAAAATGCTAACATTTTAAACTCTATGTACCATCTTGTATTAGCGGTTAGTACAATTAGTGCAGTTACCATTGCAAAGACAGCAGTCCCTATGTGTATTCCTTCGAGAGAATGTAGACCCTTACCTTATCTCTGAGATTTACAAAAGATTGCCAACATTTTCAAATCTAGCATGTTCCACATTGACAAAAGACAGACGTTGATACTTCAAAAGGTCAAAACAAGGAAAACTTGTGCTCCGTTCTGCCTTCCTGTTATCTGATAAATGTATTGCTCTTTCTTGATCTCTTGCAGCCTCAGTAAAGATTGACAACGCCATTTTTTTACAGCCTCATACATCTCTCTACTTTTTCTGGCATCAATTTGTTATACCAAATTGACACTAAAATCTGCAAAACTTGAGTCTTCTACAGTCAGTAACACCATTGACACTGAAGAGTGGTGCTGTCAGTGCAGCCTAGTAGAACTTAGCATGACATGACCTTGAACTGTCTGAAACACTGTCTTTTTGGGTTGAAGAAAGGCTGTTTTGCTGCCGTGATTTTATTTTTTTAATATTTTGTTACTATAAAATGCACAATTTATTTTTACTTTGTCGTTATAATTGTAATTTTTGTCTTTGATTTTTTTCCTTATTAAATTTGTTAAAATACTTCTGTGTTTTCTTCCCATTTTGTTTTATGATGGTATCACAGCACTGGTTGACCTCAGGCATTTATTCAGATCTTTATATATATATATATATATATATATATATATATATATATATATATATATATAAACACACACGTATATATGTGTGTGTGTGGTTACCCTGTTCGTCCGGGTTGAACTCCTCAGACAGTAGGTGATAGCAGCAGCCCACGCCGCAGACGGCGGACAGCTCCGGCTTTGCCACAAACATTCTCAGAGTGCTCGCAGCCAAGTCTCCACACGTGTGCAGGCCGACCATAACGGCTTCCTGGAGTTTGGAGAAAACACGCAGGGAAAAGGAGAGAACAGGGGGATGAGGCAGAGGACGGCGGGTGAAGATCGATGAAAGAATTTACTGATGATGACATGCAGTAGATTCTGACAGCATGACAGCCACACCCATCACTTGCTGTCCATTCCAGCAGCTGTAATTTTAGAAGCTGCTGTGGGAATCAAGTTTGTTACCAAACCATATGGTTTCCTCTACTTGACACACAACAAATGCATTCTCAAAATGTTCTTTTTTTTTTTTTTTTTTTTTTTCCACCTCCTCACCTCCAGCTCAGTGATGAGCTCTCTCAGTTCAGTTTCTGATGTGACATAGGATGTGAGCGGTGAAAACACGCCTTCGGCGCCCTCTCCTTTGCGCTGAGCTTTCTTCTCCAGGTTCTTTCTCTTCCTCCTCTCCCTCTCCTCCGCACTAAGCTGACTTGGAGGAACTCTGGGGGATGGAGGCTGAATCACATCTGCTGAAAGAGTGCTCAGAAAGAGCTCCCCTGCTTCTGGATTGAGCTCCAACTGAGCTTCTGCTGCAGGGTTGACGTGAGGAGCGTTGACTGACACCACCTCTTCCTGCTGAGACCCACTTGCTGCTAAAGCATCCCTGTCCTCATTCAGCCCAGGTTTCATTTCTACCGTCTCCTCTTGAGGCGAGGGTGGGGCCTCCGGTTGTGTCCGTGCTGCTTTTGAGTGTTTCTGGTATGCTCGTGAGAACTTCTTGAGCTTCCTGTTCCTCTCCTGAGCACCGTGGGTGTTAGTGCTGGAGGAATCTATGCCAAATACCTGGAGGCCATACTGCAGCGACAGGAAGGAGCTCAGGTAGCCCTTCCCTGACCCCACATCTATCACCTGGAATTTAATTGATATTTTTATAATGTTTGCTTTTTTTAGAATTATTCAATAATCAATTTAAATTAAAAAAAAAATGATATGCCATTTTACATTTTAAGTCACAGAAGACTAGAAGGAAACAGAAGCAAATTTGCAATGTTATTAATAATACTCTACCTGTTTGACTCCACAATGCTGGGCCAAACAAGCCACCGCCTTAGACATGCACTGGACTTCATGGGATTTCTTTGAGTTCATAAACTCATTTGGCTCCAGTTCATTCTCTGTTACAAAAAAAAATATATATATATATATTTTTTTTTTCCAGAAATTCTTAAAAACTGCCTTAGCCCCCCAATATGTATAACAGTCATAATCAGAGCTGAAAATTCCTGGACAATCCTCAACTGGTTTTCTATTCTTAGAATAAAGCAGTGTAAAGGTGCATTCCCCCCCCTACCGATTTCTGCAGACTCCAGCTCACTGCCTCCGAGGCTCCGCAGCAGCTCGTCCCTGCTCACACACACTCCTAGGCCATGAAGGGACTGGGCCTTGGCTGCCTCTAACAGCTCATGGATATCAATCAGCCGGTTTGAATGGACACAAAACCCAAATGTTGTCCTGGAGTGCTCTGTTAAGAGAGGAAAAAATGCAGAGACACTAAGACATACCAAGTCTATGGATTTATTTTTTTGTTTATTTAAACTGGAGAATTCCATTTAAAATGCATCTACCTCCAACAATGCCCACCTAGAGATCCTATGATGTCAACTTTGTTGATTTTATTGTGCTGTTGTAAAACAAAACCTAATGTTACCAGTGTATGAAACCCAAATGCACTTTAGCTCTTCTGAAAGGTTACATATCTGTTCATCAAAAAAAGATATAGATGATGAATCTCTGCAGCTCTTTCCCAGTCGGCCTATTGTGCAGTAATGGTAACTCTGGAACAGCTGAAGAGATTCACTGGTCAGGTGGGAGAATGTGTCGACATCAATTGATGTAAGTTGTCCATCAATAACAGAAACAAACATTGTGGACCTCTTGTCTGTATTTACCCTTTTCTTTGTGTTGTGACTCCCCCTGCTGGTTACTACCGGAACTGACTGCTGACAGGACCTCTTGAGGCGACACAGCCATGAACCGCTTCCAGACGTCGTGGGTGTAAAACTCGACTGTGTGAGCATTAGCGATGGCAAGAGTCACCGACAGAAAGCGTTTTACTTCATCTATCCTTCGCTGAATTTCTGTGAGGCTGCAGCAGGACGATTTCATTTTGAAAAGCGCTTTAAAGAGGACCTCAAAGGCATGTGTACTGTTTCCTTCTGATGACGATGTAAACGAAGTCATTAGCAGTCGAAAACATTAGTCGATGACTTAAAGCTGATTTTCGTGCTTTTTTTCCGCTTTATATTTTCATTATATAAACAGCTTACTTTTTTATGACTCAATATAAGGTGAAAATACGTAATTTTTAACATTTAAATTGCAATTTATTATGTCCTAGCTAACAAGGAAGCGTGTACCGAACGTTAATTTTATTGAGCTTTGATAAGCAACTTATTTTAGGAATTAAAATATTAAATTACGAGAATATTTAAAATTCTCAAAATTTTAGTAATAGCTCAAAAATACATTTAAAAAATTTATTTTTTTGTGAACGTTTCTTCCGTACTCGATTTCTCCTGTCTGGATGAACTACGTCACCTTGTAGCGTCATCAGGAAAACAGCGTGCGGCTTGAGAATAACTAGCTAAAAAAGCATGCGGGAGTAATAAAGTCCAGTATTTCGTGATAATTTGATTCTGAAATGGCGCCGACGGACCAGAAAACGAAAAACGGCAAAGCTCCGATTAAAGAGGGCAATTTTAGGAAACAAAGAAAAGCGTCAGGCGGGGTAAACAAGAAGAAGAAGTGGACCCCCCACAACAAAATATTTGAAGGCAGCGTTAAAGAAGGTAGGTCTGTTTTTAAACAGTCTTATTCCCACCATGCTATATTACTTGGTTTACTCGCTAGCAGTTATTGGGTATTGTAGAAGATTCTGACTAATTTGTAAAATAAGATAAAAAAATAAATAAAAAAAAAGTGTATAAATACAGTGCCTTGCAAAACTATTCATACCTCATATTTGGTCACGTTCCAACCACAAACTTCAATGTATTTTCAACAATGTATTTTTCTTACTTTCTTTAGAAAATAGCTCAAACAAAGATTGAATCGAGAGCATGTGTTAACATAAATTTACAAGTCTTACCACAGATTCTCGGTTGAGTTTGGACTTTGACTGGACCATTCTAACACATGAATATTCTTTGAGCTAGACCAGGGGTTTCAAACCCAGGCTCTCAAAGGCTGGTGTCCTGTAGCTCTTAGATGTATCTTTGTTTGAAGACACCTGAATCAAATAATTTGGTGATTTGCAGCAGTCTGTAGAATTTGATTATATGTTAGTTTACAAGCTGCTTGTTGGTAAATCAAATAAAATCCTAATAAATACTTTGTATGGCTGTAACGTGGCCCAATGTGTAAATATTTTTGCTAGGCATTCCTGATATTCCTGATTTCAGTTCCAAACTTTAAAACTGTGTCAAACCCTGACACCTTTCTAAAATAAACTGAGTATCAGAATGACATTTCTAAAACTTGATCAACTTTTTGATTTTCCCCATAGGTCAAGGGTTTGCTTTTAAGAAAAAGCAGAAAGTCAAACATGAGTACAACAAACTGCTAAGAAGGGAGCGTAAGAAGAACCCCAAGGCCGGAGTGGTGTACAAGGAGGAGTACCCAGAACACCTCAAGCATCTGTACCTGGCAGAGGCTGAGCAACTGAGGAAAGAAGCCTGGGCAAACAGAGTGAACAGGAGCAAACTACGGATGAGGGGGCAGCTGAAAGATGGAGATGAAAATGATGCTGATGTTGCTGATACAGACTTAACTGGAGGATCGGAGCTAATGGATTCTGTTTCTGGGAACCCTGAACCAACAACATCTGAGAAAGAAAGGTGACAATTTATTCTATGTCATAACACAAATCATCCACCAGAGGTAGACAAGCGGGAGTTTATGTTTCAGTGTTTGCAAGAAATTGGAATGTCGAGTAAAACTTGATGCTGTCGTTTATATTTATTAGGAATATTCACAGACATTTAGAATATTTATCATTTATTTATATCCAAATGCAAATGGTTCGTTGAGTATAGGTCATATCTTTGCAATTATTTGCTTTGCTGAACTGGTAAGTTTGCTCACTTAAAAAGAAATGCACACTATCAATGTTTTAAAGCATCATTTTAATGTAGAGAGACACAATATTAACCAAAAGAAACCACAAAACAATTTCTATAAAAGATAAAAACTGAGTGAAACACAGCAGTGAGATGTTTCTTGTTCAAACTGAGTTTGCTCTAAGTTTAAGTCGAGGAAAGAAAAGGCATGTGCACAATTGTTTGCATGTGGATTCCCAATTGTTTTTAAGGAATAAGATATTAATCTGGTTTTATTTCTTTTTAGTTTTCCAATAAGCAACCGCATGCGAAAGAAAATGCAAAGGAAGACGTCTTATCAGAAGACAAAGGAGGAATTTGAGAAAATCCGGGAAAAACGGAGACTAAAGAAAGAGGTTAAGGCTTTGTCTTACTTGTTTGCTGTTGTATAAGATCGCTGACATTTTATGACTGTTTGTTTTTCTTTATTCTATCTCTAATTTAATTCCAGGAGTACCTGAAGAACAAGCAGCAGAGAGAAGAAGCTATTCAGAGGTACAAACAGAAAAAAATTGAGACGTTCCGGATGTTGAGCAAGAAGACTAAGAAAGGACAGCCAAACTTGAACGTGCAAATGGAGTATTTACTTCAGAAGATTAAAGGAACTGATAAATGACGACTCTGCTTGAGCTGATTTTACTGACTACCGTTTCAAACCTGAAGAAAAGTTGTGATTTTACACTCTTTGTATGAAATAACAATTTTTCAACTGTAACTGAGGAAAACCTTTACAGCTTGCATTTTGGGTTGTGTTGCAGCATTTGTAACCCAAGACTGTCAAACCACAAGATGGCACTGTTAGGTCTGGAGAGATATAATGTTTTTTTTTGTTTGTTTGTTTGTTTGTTTTAAGTTTGTTTCATGTACAAAATAAAAAGAATAAATCACTTAAGTGTTTTTTGGTAAACTGACAAAAACATTGTTTTGGACCAATAACACACCAACAGTCAACTTGCTAGTTGACTGTTGGTGTGTACTTTTGCTTTTCCACTTTTAGTTAAATCATCAACATTCAAGCAACCATGGTTTTAATTAGCTGTCATCAGAATAAATGTTCTGCAGAAGCTAGAGTTGACTCTGCGCCCCTCTCCGTACAAGCAGCGGGTGAGCCCAGGCTGAAACGCCTCAGGCTGCTTCCTCATGACATCACATGGTTGCAGAATGACTTGTTGAGCAGTCATTTGTAAGACAGGACTTCCTAAATGCAGAAGACGCTCAGTGCTTTGTTGATGTGAAGATTAGAGAAAGTTTTGTACGCTAACAAGTCAAGAAAGGTGAGACATTTTGTTCTTCTCTTGATCTGGATTGGAGTTTGGTACTTTTCCATCTTGAAGGTTTGAGAATAGATTTATATGATGTTGAGATTAAGAACATTTCGAAGAGTCTGATTCTCTTGGGTTAGGATTTAAGTATATAAGGTAAATACTGAGTGTGCAGGGATTCCATTTTTACATTTTTGGTCATTTATCATTCCTGTTTTCTCTAAACATCTCTCCAAAAAGCAAAGTTTTTCGACAATAACTCCGAGTGTATGCCTCACGCTGATGTGTGAGCTTTATTCACACTGTGATAAGTGAGATCACACTTCCACCCTAAACTGAACAACTTTGCAAAACAAAGATGTTATTAAAAATGGTTGTTTGAAAGCAGAGGTCCTACACCTGTTGAGGAATCAGCACCACAATCTTGCAGGCATTATGCTGTCATGTGTGCTGTATGGTGGGGAATTAATATAATCCTTCACGCTGCATTTAAGTACCTTTGTGAGCTGTTTGTTTCTGGCGAAGAAAAAAAAAAGTACTGTATAGCAGCATGCTTATGTAACCACATATTTCCATTCCTTTAAAAGAAAAAAAAAAAAAAATCCACCTTTCTCAAAGGGCTACTTTATGACACAATAAGGCAAAAATGAAGCTCGAAATTTTAACTTTTTAATTTTTTTTTTTTTTTTTTTTTTTGCTAATACAGAACCTCTTCCCAGTTTGGAGCACATTCACACCTTTCTTCCAGTCGCATCGTTCTGATGCTTCTATTTACCTCCAAGATCATGGTGACTGTAAAGGCCTTGGGAGGTTTGATAGAGAACCAGTGAAGAGGATTCTTTTGTTTTCAATGACCACCACCGATGTGCATGCCACTTACCACACACCGTGTAGCTGAAGAGTACCAAACATGGAGAAAGAAGAAGTCTTTCTGAATGGCTGTGGACGGAGAGGATCGGAGTGGAGTCACTTCGCCCTGCTGGATAAGACCAAGGAGTTCTTTCAGACCTGCGATGTGGAGGGGAAAGGCTTCATCACCCGCACCGATATGAGGGTTAGAGCTAAAAGCTGTGTTTGTGTTTGAGCCTAAACTTTGGATATTGTGACGTACACAGGAAGTTAAAAGTATTTTCTCAATCAGATGAGTACAAGGAGTGATTTATTACGTTTGTTAAATCTCTGAAAAATACAGATAAAGTCGATCAGAAGTTATTTAGCCGACCGATTATAATCACAATGTCTAATTAAGTATTCTTTATATGCACTCCTTAAATGATTTCACATTTTGTTTAGAAATTTAACTGGGATTTTATGTGATAGATCAACACAAAGTAGCATACTATTGTGAACTGGAAGGAAAATAATACATGTTTTTTAAAAATATGTACAAAACGTGAAACCTTTGAGATGCATTTATATGTAGCCCCATTTACTCTGGTAACCCTGAATAAAATTCACCTGCGACCTCCAAGTCAAAACTGTAGGCTGCTGTGAACATCAGCTTTCAAGTCTTGCCACAGATTCTTAATAGGATTTAGGTTTGGATTTTGTTTGGGTCACTATAACACATGAACATACTTTTATCTAAACCATTCTGTTGTAGCTCTGACTGTATGTTTATGGTTGTTGTGCTACTGGAAGGTAAACATTCTCCCCTGTCTCAAGTGTTTTAGAGCCTCCAACAGGTTGTCTTCTGGGATTTCCCTATGTTTAGCTGTACCTATCTTCCCATCGTGTCTGACCAGCTTCCCTGTCCCTGCTGAAAACGAGGCATCCCCCACAGCATGATGCTGCCACCATCAGTGCAATGAAATGTTTGTTTTTTTGTTTGTTTTTTTTTCCCCCTATATAGATGGTGTTTTGGATGTAAGCCAAACAGTTTAATTTTGGTCTTATATGACAAGAGCAACATCTTCCATGTTTGTTGTGTCTCTCGCATGGCTTATAGTAACCTGTAAGTGAGACTTTTTATGCTGAATTTAAACTACATATAACTTAAATCCTTTTAGTAGACAGGGAACACCAGAAAGCAACTGGTTGCACTAGATTTTATTAAGAGGTGTCAGAAAAAGGGGGATGGATACTAATTCAAAACACACTTTTCAGATTTATTGTAAAACATTATTTTATTCCATCATTTTCCTTCCACTTTGTGCAGGTCTGTCATAAATTCCCAGTAAGATGCATTGAAGTTTGTGGCTGTAACATGACAAAATGTGAAAGTTTAAGAGGTGTGAACACTTGTCCAAAGCACAACATTTCTCTTACAGAATGTTGAAAAGGCTGTTTTTCCTAGACGGCGTCATTTTTTAAGGTTTCTATAAAAGCCCGAACCATCTGTGGACGCATTAAAGCTCTGCTGGGAAGAACAATAGGTGATGCTTTCATGCTTTTATCCGTGGCATAGTTTAGTCTCCTCTTTGGCATTAATAATGGTGAATAACGAGCAGGAAACACTTAATGTCACCCTTCTTGCTCTGTTCTAGATTCTTTTTTCCCATTTATAATGATTGGGAAAATAAAGCACATTGCCCTCTCAGTGCACCCAAACAGCCTGAGAAGTGCGGGAAGAGTACCACTGATGAAAAGCTTTTTGCCTATAATTAAGCTCACTTACACACATACCTCAATGAACATGGAGGAACATTAGCTAGAATTGTCAGTGAAGAGCTAAGCATGGCTAGACTGCATTTTCGGGAAATTTGGCCTAGATTTTGAAGCATTGGCTTGATGCATTTTTTTTTTTTTTTCTTCAGTGGTATGCATTAAAAGTCTCTTGGAACAGTGTATTAGTGTGATCTCTGGAGATGCTCGGGTTTACCAACTTCAGATTTAAAAGTGGCTTTTAATATCACTTTACAACATTCGCGGGAAGAACAGCTTATTGTAAAACTCACCTCCAGCATTTTAAAGTTTGGTTTGTTTTATATTGTTCTCCCAACAGAGGCTCCACAGAGAGCTGCCCCTATCTGCTGAGGAGCTCGAGGATGTATTTGACTCCCTGGATACAGATCGTGCTGGTTACCTCACTCTGGAGGCCTTTTCCTCCAGATTTAGTAAGTTTACTCCCATCAGAAACCTTTCATTCTACTTTAGAGAGCTCCTGTTTATTATTGCCCTAACAGTTTGGAGTCTTATCATAACTGGAGAAGATGAATAAACCTTGTTGCCAAGTTGACACACAGCTATGAAATGTGGATCTTATAGTTGTTTTCATGGGAAAATACATACATAACAATTCATTCGTTTTTTTTTTTTTTTTTTTTTTGTTTTGTTTTTTTCTTTTTAAGCATGTAATTGTTTACAGAGTGTGTAGTTTAGCACAGTAAAACTGCACTGCCTGTAAGTGAAAATTACTCAGAAATATTATGTTTGGTTGTATGTTTAGTTGGAACACACAAATAATTATGAAGTAAAGGAATTATTCAGAACTTTTAAGTTGAAGAAAAACAATTGTAATGCATTTTACTGAAGCTGTCAATCTGCAGCACTGATGTATGAAGAAATCTAAAAAGATTAGCAAATAATTAGTGCCAACCATATAGGTAGAAAGGATTTGAAATAAACTGTGGCGATCCTGATTCCTGGCTGTGAGAGAGGTGAATAAAGGAGAGCACTGGTCAGGATTACAGTCAGTCCTCTAAATACATAATTTATGATAATTTTCCAGTAGTTAAGCTCTAAAACTGAATTAAAATCAGTTTTAACACCAAAGAAGTTTGTAACTGTCGACAGATCTTTAACACTTAAGGCCTGAAAGATGTGTTTCGTAGACAGATTAACCACACACTCACATGCTGAAGTGTGTTGGGTCCATTCAAACTTAAAATTGTTTGGGTGTATTTCAGGCCAGTTTCTGCATGGTCGGAGAATCTCTGTCACTGATGAACAAACTCAGGCCCCAGGGCCAGTCTTTAAGGCTAAGGAAGCTCTTTATCAGAGTCAGTGGGAAGCCAAGCTGTCAGGGGTCGAGGATGAAGAGGAGAGGCACTTCTGTATGCTTCTGGAAAGTCTTGGAGCCAGTAATGTGTTTGAGGAGTGAGTTTTTTTTTTCACCTTTTTTGTTGCTGTTTTGCATTTATTAAGAAATTCCATCATGTCCAAGTACATTTAGCAAATCCCTGCTCCCCAGTGCAGTTGAGGTGCGCAGCCTTTGGGCTCAGCTCAGGCGAGACGAGCCTCACCTTCTGTCCAACTTTGAGGAATTTCTGGCCAGGGTAACATACCAAATCAAAGAGGCCCACCAGGAAAAGAAGGAAATGGAAAGTGCCCTACAGAGGTAAGAAAGGGGTTTTTTGTTCTTTTTTTTATTACAAACCTTTTTCAGAACTTTTTAAAGAAAAAGAGAATGGCTACAAAAGCTTCTAAATGTAGCAACATTTCTTTCTTTATGGGTAATGGAAAAAAGAAATCTATATTCTTTTGCTTTTACTTGGGTCTCTAAATCCTCAAATAATTAGTATGGTTTTTACAAGTAATTCTATATTCATGTCAAAAGACCTATAATCCAGGCCCAAACAGAGATTTATGACTATTGGTACTGCAGAAAAGCTTTAATATTTCTGAATGTGTAATAAAAGCAAAATGAAAATCCTTCTTTCCTCTGTTAAAAAGAACAAAATGTTCTGGGTGAGTTGAGGGATTATGTAAAATTGCATATGTTTTTACAATCAGAGCCAACATCAACTGTGTGTAGAATTTCTCATGGCACCAGATGGTAGACTGCAGCTTTTCTCCTTAACACTTCACTAATTAGGTGTTTAGGTCTTTCTTCCAAGGGGTGCAAATTCCATCATTGGGCTCAGGTATGAAAATATGTCTCCGCTGCTACTTGGTGTGTTTTTTTTTTGTTTGTTTGTTTTTTTTTTTTTTTTTTCCCCCTCAAAGTGTTTTGTCTTGATTATTAATACGTAAAGTGGAAATAATATGACCTCAAGCAGAGCCTAAAGAACTGTTTTGTGGTTTGTTTGTTTTTTATAAGCTGTGACTTTCTTTGATGCAATCAAAATAACTATAGTTATCTCTTCATTCCAGGAAGGCAGCGACGCATGACAGCGAGATCCGCCACTTGTACGAAGAGATGGAGGCGCAGATCAAAAATGAAAAAGATAGACTTGTGCTGCAGGTACAGAAGCTCGAGTGCAGAAAAATAAGCTGTCAAATCTACTTTTCTTTTGGTGGCAAAAGAAAGGGGAGCATTACTTGTTTTTAAAAAATACTTTTTGTGCTCTGTTTTGTGCTGATTTAAAAAAAGAAGGGTCTCCAACTAAAATGAAGACTATTTGTGATCCTAAAAAGTCCTCCTAAACTAAGCATTTGAGAATAGAGGGAAATCATCAGGTGTCCTTACATGGATATGCAGTTTTTTTTTTTTGTTGTTTTTTTTTTATTATTTTTTTTTTTTATTGCTTTATATCTTTGAGGGCGGTTCGTATGTTCAGTTATTAGCTACTCTTAGCCCTGTGACCTTCGAGCATTTCTCTTCCGGCCTACAGGATTCTGAGCGCCTTCAGATACGCAGCCAGGAGCTGGAACACCAGCTGTTTTCCAAGGAGAGAGAACTGGAGCAGCTGTTCCAGAAACAGAAACGGGTACGCTGATACACACTGTACCTTGTATATTAAACTATTAAACAAATATTAAAAATTCCAATTTATGTAAAATAGAACAATAAGCTTGTGCTACCAAGGAGAACAAGCACCAGATCAGAAGCTAGAATCAGATTGCAACTCTAGCCAGCTGCTGGTGCCATGTTTTCATGCAGTGCTTACATTGAGCACAATGCTGCGGAGAGCCCACTCCCTTTTGATTGAACATGCAAGTAAGCAATAGTAATTTGGGGACCACTGTGGCTCCATCACCTATTTCAAAAACTGTCCCTAGGGGCAAGTAGTCCTGAACCCAAAGAGTGGAGACAGAAGCAGAAGATTAAAAACAAGAAAAGCTGGCCAGAACAGACTTTCTGAGTGTGCCGCACCTGAAAACTGATCACATGATGGCGTCTTTAGGAGTGGTACCATTTTATTTCTATTTCCTGGGTTTATAACAGAACTGGGGAACATAAAAATTTGGCATATTTAGCAGAAAAAGGGAACACAAAGCACTGCGTTAGGTAGATACTCAAGAAAAGCTTCAAAAGCCCCACCACACCTCACCTCGCACTAGCGAATGATATTTGTTCGTCCCACAACATAACCATCCTAACAGGGTTTTGGGTGCATGTTTTCATCATCCGGTTCTCAATGTGATAAAACGTGCAACAAAAAACTGTATTAAAGTCATCGAATATAGATATGTGTTCCATTTTATATATTTTTGCTTAATTTATATTTGCTTTATAGTGAAAAAACATGTTTAAATAAAAAGGAAATTATACTTGTTGTTTTCCTTTCTTTATATTTTAAGAATTTAAGTCTATATAAAAGATCTCCAAAGTTAGAAACCAAAGTCCACAGTTGAAATGCCTTCTTTACAGACTAGTATCTTCATCCATCAGCACCACTTTAATATGTCCAGCCTCTGTTTACTTATAACAGTACTGGACACCTGAGGAACGAGAGACTGTGGCTTATTTTATAATGAACACCACTGTCACCACGATAAAAGGAAAATGTTTCCTGTTAAAAAGTAGTTGTGGTCTAATTATAGCACCTTCAGATCAGACCGATGCCAGAATTGGACTTATTCAAAGGATTTTGATTTTAATTGATAGGAAAATATTAGCTGCAGAAAGCTGTTTGAGCTCTCTCCTGCTGTGTCCTACAAACACTAAACTGTATTAAGTTTGTTTTTCTGACATGATATAAAACGTTTGGTAATCACTGACTCAGGTTTGACTCTCTCTTTGTTGCGGTTCAATTATAGGAAGCCTGCTGAACCAAAAAGATTTTTTTTTTTTTTTTTTCTCCACTGAACTGGGGTTACAGTGCATGACTAACATTAACACTTTTTTTTTGTCAGGGCAGGAGACTAATCAAAGCAGATTGGTCCTTCATTAAAAGGATTTAAATATCATAATTACTGCTGTTTTTAAAAGTAAAAAACAACTGTTTTTATATATTATTTTGCTCACCCCCTGAGAAATTAACCTATAGAAAAGGCAATAAAATCATCTATGTTACATTTTTTAGCAACAGATGCTTAGATATTATTGTAGAAATGTCTGCATAAATATGAAAAAAACCCCACTCTTTTGGCAGTTAGAGCTCCAGTGCCATGAGCTGAATAGTGAGAGGCAGGAGAGCCACGTGGAGAATGTCAAGCTGAAAACAACCAACGAGGAACTGTCCAGAGCGCTGGAGAACACCAGCCAGGAGCTCTCTCTGGCCCAGGAGCATCTGGCTATGCTGCAGGAGCAGGCCGCCAGGCTGAATCAGGAGAAAGAGATGTAAGTAGAAACTCTTTTTTCTCAAAGGTTAAATGTATTTTTTTTTTTTTGTTGTTGTTGTTTAGAAATCTGTGGTCGTGTTCATCTTGTTTAAGGGAAATGTACAGAGTAACTGAAGGGCTTCAGAGGGAGAAACAATGTCTCCTGAAGCAGCTTGACCTCCTCAGGTAAGATCAGCAATGCGCAAACTATTTGTTGAGCCCTTTCCGTTAAATTCCTGTGTCTTAATTAACGGATCCCGTGTTCATTTCAGAGAGATGAACAAACACTTAAAGGATGAGCGAGACATATTTTGCGGTGTTGTAAGTAGAGACTGCCAAAAAATCTATTTGCATACCCAGACTGACTGAAGATGCATTTGTGTAACTTATCCTGTTTATTTAAAAAAAGCAGCGAACCTCACTCAGAAAGAAGCCGAAGCAGAAGGAAGGCCTTGCTGGCTTATTTGATGACAAAAGTCAACCTGCAAAAAGGTAATTCATTTATCATCATATTACTATTGTTACAAAACTCACTCTTTTGGGATAGTTTTCTGAGCTAACAAAAATTTCCACATTCTTTGTAATGTAAAAAATCATACAGAATGACCTGCAAAACTTGAACTTTTCCGCATCTTGCTACATTGCATCTACAAATCTTGATGTACATTACTGGGGTTGTATGTGGGAAACGATAACAAAGTAGTGCATAATTGTGAAGAGGATGGGAAATTATACAATTGTGAAAAGTGTTGCAAGCATTTTCATTCAGCAACTGTTACTCTGATACACCTTAATAAAATCCAGTGCAATTCTTATTTGGTCAAAAAATGTAAGAAACTATATATAATTTTCCTTCTACTTCAAAATTCTATGTTCATTTATGTTAATTTATCACATAAAATCACAATAAAAAGACTGAAGTTTATGGTTGTAACAAAACATAAAAAGGATATGCATACTTTGTGGAGGCTCTGCAAAAGTGAGGAGGAAAAACAGAGGAAAACTGATTTGAAGAAAAAAATGACCTAGCAATTTAGTTTATACAAGATTTATTCAAGATACAGATCGGATGGGTTTTAGGGCTTTGGCCAGCAGCTATTTGTTCCAGTCATCTCAGTGTATCCTCTGTTTCTCCTCTGTTCCCAAAGAGTCCCTCTGTTGGTGGAGGGGTCCTTCCAGTCTCTGGAGGCCTTGCCCATAGAGCTTCTTCAAATCGTATTTGTTGCTTCCTCCTCCTGTAGTGAAGATGATGCCCCTGTAGCTTCTACCACCATGACTGCCAGCTCCACCGCATGTCATCAGCGACCTGCAGCGATAAAAACCTCAACCTTAGCCAATGGTAACGTCAGCCCAGCTCCACCCAGAGAACAAGATGTAAAGCCAAAGCCCAGAAGGGCCTCCTCAAAGAACACCACTACCAAGAAGGTGATGGTGAAAGCCAGAGAGAGATCAAAGAGAGGGGAATCTGAGTGGCAGACAAGAGGGGAGGAGGAGGTGCTTGATGCGCCGCCAGATGGCTGGCCCCTTCGCAGGGTCATCTCAATTGAGGAAGACCACTTGCCACACCTTCTTCAGGGTGGACCTCAACCTTTACTGCACCAGCTCAGTGAGGAAGAAGATGAGGATGAAGAGGAACCTCATAGTGACGCTGAAACTAGTGCCGTCATGGGTACAGATCTCATTGTAACCCCTCTCTCAAGACACACCACTGTTGCTACTGAAGCCTCTTCTGCAAAAAAATCCCACTTTACACGAGTAAAGAAGACCCAAGTGTCTCCAAGATGCCAGCCTGTTGGGAAGGAGAACCAACCAGTAAGTTCACAGCTTTAATTTCACTCTAATGAGTTTTTACATGTAGGGAAGTTGCAACTGTTGTAGTTTGCAAAACAAGTACAACACATTTTATTATCCCCAGAAAGCAAAGGAAAGAGCAGTATTTGCCCCAGATCGTCTGTTTAAGGTCGTCCTGGTTGGAAACTCCAGTGTAGGCAAGACCTCCTTGCTACGCTCCTTTTGTGAGGGCCGTTTCCACCCATCCACAACTGCTACTGTGGGTGAGAAGATAGACATTTATACTGTGTCCATGAAACAATTACAAATGGAATTTGTACATTTGTAGATGTTAACAAAGAAGACCTGAGGGTGAATAAGCATCACATGAAAGGGCTTATGAAGTCACACTGCCTGTCTTAGAGCGCCGACACACATTGTACAGGAGATTAAGTGACTCCTTGTGAATTTTTTATGCCTGCTTTCATCTCTCACACTCATTTATTCTCATTACCTCTCTTCTTTCTCTGGGACAAGTGTCACTTGAAGGTCCTCTAGTGGCCATTCATGCTACCAATCTTTTGTAAATCAAATCCTATACGATGCTCGCCACATTTCTTTGCATCCCTTGTGTAGATGTGTTAAGAGCCATAAAATAAATTAATCTTTTATTGGAGTAGTATAACTTATGATGTAAATGGCCTGCATTTGTGTAGTACTTTATCAAGTCTGAGGACTCCAAAGCACTTTACACTACATTCAGCCAGTCACACATTCATACACACATTTAAAAATAGTCATTCTTTAATTTGAATATATTTATTCAGTGAGGGGAAACAAATCCCATGTTAAGATTTTTTTTAAAACAAAATCAGTGGTACTATAGTTGCCTGTATGCCAGTCTCTTTAGATAAAAGTAACTGAAGCATTTTTCAAATACTTTTTTAAGTTGATCAGAAGTACTAAGATAAGCACATCTACATGCTAAGCAGTTGTTTGGGAGGCAAATGTAAACATGTGGAATTCAATAAAAACTAAATGGAACTTTGTGTTTTGATCAGATGAAGCTGACATTGACCTGGCAACGAATAATAGATAAATTTGTGGAAAAACAGATCATGCCCACTGTTTGGTATGGTGGTGGTAGTGGTGGTGGGGTGTGTGTGTGTGTGTGTGTGGGGCGGGGGGGGGGTTGATGCTGTAGGCCTGTTTTTCTTCCAGTAGTTCTATGAACCTTGTTAGAGGCTGTGTTGTCAGGAAATCACTGAAACACCAGGACACCTTCAATAAAAATCTAGTGGACTCTACCAGTAATCAGAAAATGGCTCATTATTGGGGCTTTCAACTAGATAATGATCCAAAACAAATCATATCATTATAGGTAAGACTAAATTCTAACCTATTAGTAAGTGGGAACTGTACAAAAATACAAGAGTATCAGTAATTTCTTAGCATGATTTTTCCCCTCTAAAATAATTGTAGCATAACTAAAAATGGGATTTTATCAAAAATGTTCAGTGGAAGATTATGCTACTGCAACAAAAGATAAATTCATTTTACTGCTTTAATACATCTTTACTAAAAGTGCCAATAAATGTGGCCAGCACTGTGTACCCTGTTATTTAACTGTTACATCAGTCTAACATATAAATGTGAAATACAAGCAAAAGCTTTTTTTTTTATCATTAGGCATTGACTACAGTGTGAAGACGTTAACACTGGACAATATGCAAATAGCAATGCAGCTTTGGGATACTGCAGGTCAGGAGAGGTGAGTTTATTTTGAGATGCAAAAGTATTCTGTAATCTGTGATCAAGTTCAAATCAGCAGTTAATTAACGTTAGTTATTAGCTGCTGATTATTCATGTTATTCATGAACTTCAACATTCCCAGGAAGATGATTATGAAACATGGATGCTTGCAAATTTGCAATGTAAATGTTAAGTGCAGTGTTATACCTTGTACCTCATTTGTTCATACCTTTTACACAGGTACCGCAGCATGACCAAGCAGTTCTTCCGCAAGGCTGATGGTGTGGTATTGATGTATGACGCCACAGTAGAGGAGAGCTTCAAAGCTATTAAACCTTGGCTCCTCAATGTTCAGGTGGGAAATTTAACTTACAAATTTTTACACAACTGATTGTTGTGGTTTGTTTTTCAGGTGTTCATCCTTTCTTAATATTTCTCCATGGAGTATAGGATATGTGGTTTGCTGTACTTACCCTGCCATTTTAAGGTTGTTCTGTTTATTGTGGATAATATTTATTGTCTTAACTCAAAGAGTAACTCATGTTTGATTGGATGAAGATGAAGACACAAAATGTTTGGGACCCTGATAATCAATGAATAATACACTAATGGAGTTTTAAAAATATGTTGGTAAACTAATTCATTCATGTTTTCTACTATAGTTTTATTTTATATTGACAGAGATTTAACCTGTAACCTTTTTAGAGGCCTAAACATGTACAAAAACTCAGGAAAAGCTGCATACGCATTGAGCCTCATTCATTTTCAAATATTTTTTAGGGTTTCAAAAATGTCTAGGAAAAATGGCTTCTCAGGACTCAATTAAATTTTTTTCAAAGTCCTCCAAATATTGGAAGTACAAGCACTTTATGTTTATAACAGACAGGAGGTCAGACATTTTGGACACTTTGAGACTTCATTCATAAACAAACAGGTGTGCCTAGCCCTTAAATCAGGGTTTCTCATCATATAGTACAAACTTGTGCGTGAACCTTCTACTTAACAGATCTGAACACCATCAAGGCTAACCTTGTGTCCCCATAGTCTAATCTGTAACAAATATATATGTTGATTTTCTGACATACATTTAACCTCAACCACCAGGAAAGGGAATTTACATGTTTCACTGGTGGTTATCACTTTTTTAACTCTCTTAATCATATCGTCAAACTGTGTCTAATTATGGTTTCCAAGATAATGTCACATTATCCAAACCTTTCAATTCTACTCCTAACATAAATTACACATTTTCAACATTTCCAAACAGCCCCACCTACTTCCTATGGATTCAGTCTGAATAGAATCAAGCCTGGGAGGAATCATTGGTGTGGTGGTCCTCGAGGCTGTTGGTTGGGATATGGCTGCTTCTTCCTCTAGCTTTGATTAAATTTCATCCATCTGACAGAAATACAGTGCTGAACTGGCTTAGTTCTCTTAAAAGTGACACAGTGCCCTTTATTTTCCCAGGAAGTAGCAGGTGAGAGGATACCCATTCTCCTGTTGGGCAACAAAATGGACATGGCAAGAGAGAGGGAGGTGTCTTTTAAAGATGCTGAGCAACTTGCTTTTGTAAGTTTAGATATGTCTCTAGAATAATACATGTTCTAACTTCTGCTGACTTGTAAAGAAATAATCAGTGTAGTACAATGCGGTTTTGTCTGTATGTGAAAAAAAAGACACAAGTGTTACAGTTTTTGTCTTTCACATCTCTTGATTAGGAAAATAAGGTGATGTTCTTTGAGGTTAGTGCCTACACCGGCAAAAATGTGACCGAGTCCCTGACTCACCTGGCCAGGTAAGATTGTGGCTTTTAATCACAAGTTGTTCAGGATAAGCTGGAGTGAAAAAGAAAAAAAAAAATGCAATATATATATTCAAGTTATCATCAGAGGTGATCTGACAGGTGGTGCTGGCTCTGTTGACTCATGCGGCACCCCCCTCCTTTCTCTGTTCCTTTTCTGTGTTTTAAGGATTTTAATGGAGCAGGAGGACACGGTAAGAGACACAACAGTAAGCCTCAGTGCTCAGCCCATTAAGAAGAAAGCCTGCTGCAAGTGAAAACACCCATCCTTGCAAAAACAAGGACAGATTGAATTTCTGACAGCAGCAATTTACAGAGTCCTACATCCGTTTCTGACAGTTGCAAAAAGCAAAGAAAGAGAAAATTAGATGTCGAATCGGTGTAGAGACGTCACTTGAAAAGGGTTTCTTTCAAAAATTATTTTTATTTTTAGTAAAAAATATATAAAAATATTGGTGGAAAGCATTATATTGCTCGGGTGAAGAAACTGCTGAAATGCTGAAGCTCAAAGGGGGTTGTCTACAGCAATGTAAAACATGTAAATAATGCTGTTGCTAATCACAGTAGTGCTATGTATAAGATTTAGAAATGATTTAATTGTAAATAAGTTAGTAAAATGTGTGATTTAATAAAAAATCATATCACCCAGAAGACATATATATAAATTATAGCTTCTTCATATATGTTTTATTTCAAATCCAATTATTTGTTCTGTTTGTGTACATTAATAGTGTATGTTCTGCTGAAAAAAAAATAGTGGGAGAAAACAGTAAGAGAAACCACACATGATTATTTCACATTTTATTCATCGTCACATCCAACTTTTTATCTTTTTCAATTTTAATTGTTCAGTCCATCTTTAAAAGAATGATCTAAGACATATTGCATCAGTGTTTGTTTGTTGTCTTAGACATTGTCCTGCTTTATTCTGAGGCAAAAACACATTTTGTTCTGAATTAGTGTCAATAAAATAAATATGTGAAGCAACATTTTCTATATCTCTGGAATTGATACCCTCCCCAAACCCCTAAACCAAAAACCACACGACGCAAACAGGGAATGATAACTCACCTTACTTTCTATACAATGCAACTACAGAGCTTGTCTGTGGAGTCACATGTAAATCCAGTCTCTTAGTTTACAAATCATGTCTATGGTTTGACAAGCTTTAACTGTTATTGCTAATAAAAGTTTTGGGGAAAAAAAGCTATGAAGATTTATTTTTTTATGCAGGCACAAATTTCTGTATTTTGCTTATTTTTCTCGGTTTTAGTCCTCTATTTAATTTTACATTATTATTTTGACTATGCAATGTATCATGTTCATTTTTAATTAACTAATTGTGATCACGTTTACTTCAGCATAATGGACCAAATGAGATGCAATAAGCATAATCATCTCCCCATCATTATTACTCTCCAATAAAAAAATAATATTATTTTGCACCAGTTGTGCCCCAGTTTGCGTTTAAAATACTTGATTTTCAAATAATATCTGAAACCACTGAGGCAATCAGTAAACCTAGAGACAGCTTTACAGGTAGTGCTATTGTTCATACAGACAGTTACACTTCTAAAATCACATGAGGTTTCCAATTTGCACACAGTAAATCATTTTTCCAATGCTTTTTGTCTCATATTTAATAACAAAAATCAAAGAATCACTTAAGTTTGAGCAAAAATTCTGTTTTGTACATTCAACAATGGGTTGCAGTCATTCATACTGTTCCTGTCAGAAGTTTACATATCCTCATCTTTCGGATTGATGTCATATTAATTTTTGGGCTTTTAATGAGCTATTTGAACTGACCTTTGTTGAGCTTTAATTGATAATAGCTGCATCAAACAACTGAAGGCAGTTTTAAATAATAACAATTTGGTGCACGAGTTTGAATTAATTACAGATTTTCTTTAATCCACACAGGGTCAAATTTATATATCCAGTTTTAAATATATATCCATCATTTGGAGAGATGTGTTATCACAAGTTGCAGAGAAACAACAACACACCTTTTGCAAACATCAAAAAGCTTGTGGCATAACTCTGTCAGGGTATTTGAACATTCTTCTTGTCTGAAAAAGTAGACCTGTTTTACATTTGTTGTTTTTCTTGCTCAGATCCAGAAAATAGCCCTTCTCCTCATCTATGTGATCAGCTTCAAATTTCAGTCAACAGTTTCAGAGCAGGGTCCACTTTCTTGGTCAGCAACTTCTGGGATTATGGTGATTCTAAACAATAAACAATGTTACTGTGGACCGTAACAGTGTTTCAGCATCTTCCAGTTTATAGCTTAGTTGTCCTTGAACCGCATAACCCTTTTCTTTTTTTACCTGACAGTGTCAGTTTAAGGCAGAGGGTTCACTTTGGACGCTATAGCATGTTCCAACTGGGCAATGATCCTAAACATCTCAAAACTGATTCTGGAATGGCGAAAGCAGGCTAAAATTAATCTTCTGGAACGGTTTGTCTGCAACTTGCTAAAGGATATTAAGCTAAAGATTTGCAAGGCCATATGCATTGTGTATATTAGAGCCTGTCTATATAATTTTGACCTCGTAAAAAAAAAAAAAAAAAAAAAAAAAAGTGCAACTAGTTCTTGTTTTCCAAAATAACTTATTTTAAAAATATTTTGTGTTATTTGTCCATTATGGAAAATGATTCCAGTTGATGATCTGTATCCATAATGACTGCATGTAAACTTCTGACTGGCACTATCTGTGATGGCACTATTGCTGAGAGAAAATTCTATGCTCATTCTGATTGCATCTCTTAGATGCAGATTTCAAGGCATCTTGTAAGATGCTTTGCTTCCCACCCTGATCAGCTGGAATGCTTCCTGGACATTCTTTGTCCCCCCTCTCCAGTTGTGTCCAGGGGAGCTTGGGGCAGATCCGCACTGGTGCCTTTGTTTGCTGCTAACGCATTTTATAATCATGAGAAATAGCAGCTTCACATAGTTGTCCTTTAAAATCTAGCTCAAGGGTAAACTCCAGGTCGCGCTGCAAAATGTAAAATGAAATAAAATTATTACTTAAAAATAAAACAAACTCCCACACATGAGTAAACAGCATGGAAGCAAACTCAAATACAATCAGCTAAATGACATCTAGACTCATTTTTTTCAATTAACATAATATGAAATTATACAAAGCATAATTTGAAACAAGACATTAAACATCAAGTGTGTGTATGTGTGTGTGTGTGTGTGTGTGTGTGTGTGTGTGTGTGTACATACATAATTTTTGAATTATCATGCTGTAAGTATGTTTTCATCAAAAGGGACAGGAAAGGTGCTCAGAGTTGATGAAAAGATGGATGGAGCTAAATACAGGGCAAACTATTAAGAAAACATTTTAAAGGCTGAAAATGTTGGGAAATTAATGTTTTAGAATGGCGCTGTCAAAGTCCAGACCTAAAAACAAATGAGAATATGTGACGAAATCTGAAAATTGTTGTTATTAGACCCCTGGATCCAATCTCACTGAGCTTGAGCTAAAAAATATTCATCTTTAGATGTGCAAAGCTAGTAGAGGTGTACCACACTTTTAATTATTTACTTTGTAAAATAAACTGAAAACCAAGCATCCTTTTTCCTCTGCGTCACAATTTAAAGTGGATAAGAAGAAGTTATATTCCCCAAACTGATTAAAATCTTTGCAATGTTTGTCTCTATTTAAAAATGAAATATTAAATATAACTGAATCAGAAAAGAAAAGTTTAAGTATGCAGTAAGAATCTGAATATATCAGTACTCTTGAGTCTTACCACATTCTTTTCATTGGGTCTAACCGTGACACTGCCAAAGATCTCTTCTCCTTTCTTGACAGTTAAGTAGTCCTCTAAATAAAACACAGTCTGCTTCCAGTGTGTGCTGGGAGCATCTGGAGCTGAGGAAGGAAGGAAAAATGTAACTCAGACAAAAATGAAACAAGAAAAGACAAAAAGAAAGAGGAAGTTAAAGGATTAAAAGAAGGCAAGGAAGCTCGAGAGGGAATATTGTCTTAAGAGAAGTAAAGACATAAAAAAATGCACACCAGTTCTGGTGAGCTCTAAACTGCCTTGGGCTTGTATACATGGAAAATTTTTTAAAAGCATATTGGCTGACATCCACTCACCCAGTGGGAGAAATATAAAGGTGGATAGGAGAGAACTCCTTCAGTGATGCTCTGCCTCAGCCCCAACAGACACAGCCAAACATAGAACCTCCTCTACACGGTATTATGTAAGCAACTGATACGTGAATGTATTAAAATAGGCTTACATAACAGCTTACGTAGAGTTGAGTGGTGATTCCACTGGTACAAACACTAGTTTGGTTTGTATAACTTCAGTAGAGTGTGGCCAGGAGCAGATAAGGTGAAGTAATTAGTCACACTGCTGCAAGGTGGTTGTGAATGTAGGTGCAGGACCATGCTTCCTGTTGAAAGCTGCTAAAGATGTTGTCATGTACATGTAGGAGTACACATATAGCTGCCAATCAGGGGTTTCTGCAATCAAAATGTGTTTGGAAGATGATGTAAGGTGCCTTTCCTTTGACAGTCATATTTTACAGCAGATTTGATGTTTTTTTTTCTTTTGTAAAGCTGAAGTAGAGAAAGTTGTTAGCATAATTTAGCTAATAATACTTAAAAAAGTCCTTGTATAGCTAAACCTGATAAATAATTTTTTATATATATTAAAATGAGTTTGTTGCTGTCTCACCGGTGGAGAAGCCAGTCTTTTTGTGACATTTAGTGAACTCCATATTGAAATAAGTGACCAATGCATGAACATAATCATTGCGCTGGATCTGCAGACAGAAAGCTGAGGTGAAGGACAAGTCCTCTGGCTTCACAGTATAGATGTCCACCTCCTTGAAAACACACAAAAACACATTTGCCATATTAAAAACTGCCATAGAGATGTCTGTTCTCTTCAAGTTCAACTTGTTTGGTTCATGGTCGAACAGTGGCACAGTCACATGCAGGCACAGACACAAGTGCATACCACTTTTTCCCAGTACTTGCACAGTACTCCCTCATGCATGCAGCTCATGTATATGCCAGAGCTGCTTCAATATTCACTAAGATTTTTTGTTCATGTGCGAATTTGTGTGCGTGAAAGCCCACAGGTTGAATCATGGCTGGATAATCAAGCATGTTCACACTACACATGCTGTGTGGGCGTCCTCCCTTGAGTCCTCTTGGAAGGGAGGTTTTCTGAGTCTGTGTGTTATATCAAGTACTGCCTTGTGGATACAATGCCTCAGAGACATCTTTGACTTTTTGCAACCTGCTGCGCATCTCAGTAGGTCCAATATAGAGAAAGAGCAGTTACGTCCCTCCTTTGCATTGCAGGTGATGATTTGTATGAAAGTACAGGGAGGGATTTTATCACTGAGACCTGTTCATTCCACTCAAGCAGCTTTACATCAGCATGACAGATTGTGATTTAACACCTTTGTCCTTTCCAGTAATACCAGGACCATATCTTATGCAGTAAAATGGGGGAGGTGAGGAAAAAAAGCCATGGGAGCGACTTTGTAATTTAAGCCTGTGAAGAATGACTGACAGCATGAATTAGGATAGTATGAGATGGGGGAGATATGTGGATGAGATCTAAATTACATGTACAGGGTCTTGCAAAAGTATTAATACCACTTAAAGTTCTCTGCATTTTTGTCATATTAAACCAAATTCTTCAAAGTATTTAACTGGGATTTTAAGTCAACTCAAAGTAGTGCATAATTGTGAAGTACAAGTGATTTTCAAAATCTTTGACAAGGAAAAATCTAAAAAGTGGGTTATGGTACATTTTCATTTTCTATCTCCCTCTCCACCTCCTGAGTCAATACTTTGTATATCTCCCCTTTGGCAGCAATCGCAGCTGCAAGTCTCTTAGTATGTCTCTACAACCGTTGCATTTGAAAGGCCAGTCCTCCTTTGCAAAATAACTTCTACTCAGTCAGATTGGATAGAGAGCATCTCTGAACAGCTTTGGTCAAGTCCTGTATTTATGCTTGAACCTTGACTGGTCCATTCTAACACACAAGAATACTTTGTTATCAACCATTGCTTAATTTCACACTACGTCACAATCATTTTGAAATCCCACATTACCCCTTACAGTTCAAAATGGTCACAGATATGTTAGTACCTCGTAACTCTGGGGCCTTCATAGAACAGCTGGATTTATACTATTTGTAAAATACACGTCGGTCAACTAAATAATTGGCTTCTCAGAGTAATTGGTTGCTTTTTTAGGGGTATCAGAATGAAAGAAGCTTACATTGTCATTAAATAAATAAAACTATGTATCATTTTCCTTTCACTTCATAGTTATGACGTTAACTCATAGAAGTTTGTTGTTATAAAGTGACTAATTATAAAAATACTTTTGCAAGGTGCTGTAAGAAGGCATTGTAAGGGAGAGACCACTGTCAGATGAGTACTTACTAACTAATAGGCAACCAGCTTTCCAACCTAACACGTATATCACCTTTTTGAACTGAAAATCAGGACTTCCATTAATTCAAGTGATGGAGATTGAGTGTGATGTTTCACCATCGCACATGGGAAGAATGAAGGGAGATCTTCCCATTTACTGAGAGTGAGGCCTGACATTTAATTCAGAGATTGAAAAAGGTTAAAAAAAAAAAAAAAAGACTGGTGGAAGAGCAAGTGAGAAATAAGATAAGGCAAGCTAAGAAAACAAAAGCGTTGGATAATCCAACTTGAAAGATAGTGCAAAGATGAAAAAAGGCAATAATAGAGGAAGCTGTGACAGAAGCTATAGTGGACAAACAACAAAAAAAGCTATCAATCTCTCAGAATGCTCTCATCTTCTCTTCATTTGTGAGATGAAAGACAAGCCAGTGTTGTATCCTGGAGGCAGGAAACAGAGCTGTAGTCTAGTACAACTTGCCAGAAAGCTCCATTATGTACTAGAAAATAGCCTCAGTAGACGGCAAACGTTCAGTGATGCTGAAAGTGATGGCTGTCAGTGAATTTCTTGAATTAGAGCACATAAGATACCCCTTGGATGCATGCCAGAAAGATAGGATAGTTTTGTGTGGGGGGGAGGGGGGGTAGGGGTTTGTCAAAGTGTGACACAATCTGACATGAAAGACAAAAATATGATCACCTACTCTTTCTTGGAAACGTTACATACACAGACCCACCTTTATGAGACAGGCATTAGTCACCACCTGCTTTGGATCGACCACATCCACCAGAGGTTCTTTGATGGCCACATTGCGAATGCAGCTCATGTCAAACCCATATACGTTTTCCCACCCTGTTATACACAAAAACACACATTTCTTACACACATCCTCACAATATGCACTTTTTTTTATTTTCACATGTTGAATGCTCAGTTCTCCTGGTTCCTGCTCAAAGCATTCTGCCCAGATCAGTTTTTATGTCTATCTAAGCTCAGTATGGAGAAAAAAAAGTCATTAAAATAACTTCCAGCCTCCTCCAGTATGTCTGGCAGCCTTATTTTTTTTATTATAATTTGGACTGAAAATATACCAAACAACCTTTCCCTCCCCCATTCCCTCTGTCCCTCCACTCCACCTTATTTTGTCAGGAGGCCAGACGCTAAGTATGTGTGGCTGAGGAATGCAACACCAACGCATAGAAACTAAAAATAAAAATCTGAAGGTTTCAGATGGACTCAGTTCTTTTGGGATTTGTGTGAAAAGAATGCAACTCGATTTTTATGTTTTTAGATGTAATAAAATGGGCCACCTGTGCAGCGGAAGGAAAACTCAGTAGGAGTTATTCAGTGTCGATACTAGACTGAGTGGCACCTTTAAAATTAGCACTTTGATCTTGACCACAGGTTTAAGCCTGGATCTCTGACTGTGGTAGCTATTTGAACACATTCTGTGGTGGGTGCTCTGCAGGAAACGAAGGCCGAATCTACAAAAGGATTTCTTCTTCTAGCGCAAACTTTGGGTAGCATAAATTTGCAAATGCAATCAATTTCTCTTAATTAATTTCAGTAATTTAATTTAAAAAATTGATTCATTTAAAATCTATCACTTTCTGCAGAAAGTGATAGATTTTAAATGTTTGTTTCTGTTAATGGCTTACAGCTAATGAATATATAGAATTGTCAAGCGAAGCCCATTCATGAATCCGTGGGAGAGTTAAAAGGTGTAAACTACAGCTGGAGTTAGTGCTTCACAAGCCATCACACAGACAGATAGAGAATACATGGTGCGACTGTTGCATTCCTTGTGTTAGGCTACTCCTGGACCAGTGCACCAACATTAGAAGTGCCTTACTGGGCAAAGAAGAAAAATGACTGGACTGCTGCTTCGTGTTCAAAGTACTCTTTTTAGATGAAAGTAAATTTTGTATTCTACTTAGAAATCAGGGTCCCAGAGTCTGGGAGTTGAGGTTCAGTGTGAAGTTTACACAGTGAGGAATGATTTGAGGGGCCATAGAATCTACAGGTACTGGTCAACTGAATTTTATCAAATCCCAATGATAGAACAGCCATCAACCAGGATATGTTAGAGCACCAAGTACTGTGTGCATATACTATATGGTACATGGACATTTCTGTATTAAAAATCCTTTTTTTTAATTGGTCTTATGTAATATTTAAATATTCTTAAAAAGAATCAAAATTGGAATATACAGGTGTAAGGAATGTTTTAATTTCGTATTTTGAACAGAATGATTGATATAAATTAATTTTTTGATTTTTATTGGTGTGTATATATAGTATTTCTTTATATGTTCATGTTTATGAATTCGAGATGACTAAGTAAAACATTGGTTGTCCTCTTTTTCTACGTCCTTAACATCTCTCTACACGAGTATGAGCATTGTGGATGGCAAAAACAGGACACTTCTTATGGGACTTAAACCCTACATTTCTAGGTGAAAGTACTTTGTCCTCTGTAAGCTTCACAATGGCCTTGTTTTGCTTCATAGAACCTCAGGTGATATGTTCTGAATAGACACATTTACTCTACATAAAGACTGGACCTAATTCCAATTATCCTGAAAAAAAATCCTGTTCTGGCTGGGTTTGATTTGTGTGAGGGTGCCTCCTTGCTCTTTCTCCTCTGGAAGTAACATCATAAAAAAGAACTTGAAATGCTTATGCTGCCTTGCTGAGAAACTGAGATGAGAAAACAAAAGTGGTTTAAGATTTTAGGATGTGAGTAATTGTGGGTATAAACAGCTGATCTTGAATATTGTGGGTTATAAATTCACCCAGTTTCCGTTATAGAAAGCAAAGGATGGATGGATGGATGGATGTTTCATTATTAATAAATGACTTCTGGTTTCCCTGGGGTACAGTACTGACATAGCACAGATATCCTTTTTTCTTGGCTATACTTTAAAATTGGAAAGACAAAAGAACATGCAATTTAAGTAAAACAAACTAAATAGAAATAGGATGGAATACAAAGTTTTAAGTAAAAATTCTTCTGGAAAAGCTTGTAGCCAATCAACTCACAACACTACAAGAGAGATTTGAATTATTCAATAAATTTCAGTCTGGTTTTGGGGGGAAAAAAACCAGCTGAGAATACACAACAATATCCAGACTGCTTCTGATGCTGATGGCTGTTCTCTACTATTACTCCTTGATGTTACCTCCAGCTTCAATACAATTGATCCTTCTCATCTTTATAAATAGGTCCAAGAGTGGGTGGACTCATCTGGTGTGGTCCCTGACTGGTTTATATGCTACTTTAGGGTTAGGAGTTTTGATGTTTCTCTGGAAGACTGTTAGATCCCTGACCTCTGCCTTGTTGTGTTTTACAGTGGTGTGCTGGGACCAATTCTGTTTATCATGTATATGTTGCTGTTTGGTCATATTGTATCATATTGTTTTCACCACTCTATAAAACCGTCCTTCACCACTTACAGTCCATTCAGAATGTTGCAGCAAGGTTAAATCTATGGATTGTGCTCAAAACCTGAGTCTGTGGCTTTCCCCATCAGCATCAGATTTGTTGACAGTGTGTTCAGTTTTAAGTCAAGACAGACTTTTAAAAAAATTACTTGTGAGGTATTCTGGGGTTAATGGTCATCATCCTTTTAATTAAAACTTCTTAGTTTTTAGGTTGATGTTTTTGTTGTTATTTCAGTGCTCTGATGTTTACTGTAAAGCACTTTGTGATTTCATTTTTGAAAACTGCTATATAAGTAAAGGTAATTACTTATTATATTGTTCGCTAACTAAACATGAAATGTGAGAATTTTTGACACTATCAGAGTAATTTGAAAAGAAGTAAAAATTAACAGATATGCAATTTCTTTATTAACAGATGCCAAATTAAAGTAGGAAGGGATGAGATAGCGACATATAGGTACAAAATGGAGGTATGAATTAGCAAAGGGATGAATTAACCTGAAGCCCCAACATCTTATTTTCTTACTGTTAAGCTCGCAGGGGCATTACAGTAATACTTACCAATTATTAAAATAAAATCCTTCCCTTTTCTGTTCCTTCACATTGTCTCCCATTTACGCGCTACACTGGGCTTCGCTAATTACTGCGCACCTTGGGACATGTTTCCTGTTTACACTTGACATCAAATGTTTTAAATATGGATTTTGAACATGGTTGCCTGGTAATATTAGAAAGTATGAATATAATCAGGACAAAATAAAAACTTCAATTCATTCAGAAACATTTCATCTTTTTTTGTCATAAATGTATATTTATATTTTAATGGGATAAATATTCAGCCTTTAATTTAGGATTACCAAAACTTCTGCTATTTGCCAAATGCCAGAATAATGAGAGAGTGTTTGTTTTTTTTGTTTTTTTAAACGTTTTTTAAAGTCAGAGGTTCACATACATACAAGTATGAGCAGTTTTCATTATAGTCATTTCCATGGAAATATTAAGAGTTTTCTGTGATTTAATCAGGGGGCTAATAATTCTGACTTTAATTGTGTTTACATATAATTGTTTGAACAGATGACCGTGGCACCTTCTGGCATCTGGAAATTTGACCTTAAGATAAACCAGATTTGGGGAGGTCTACAGTTCTGTTCCAGATATATTGCTTTTGAGTTTCTCACAACAGAAGCAGAGTGCTTGAGGCATAGCCTTAAACTACACCCCAAGGTGTCACTCAGGTTAGCACTTAGTGGTTGTAGCTCAAAAGAAAGAGCCCTACCTGGGCTCCCACCACGGGAGTGTTTATCCACGGAACGGCTGGATAAACACAAAGTGGAGTAGTTCTGGGGCTTCAATGCTGAACCTTCTGGAGATACCGAGGGCATAATCGACGAAACATCACCCACTTAACAACCACACGTTTCCATTCACACAACACACATCTACTAAGTATGTGACTAGGTGTTAACTTGGCTAAGGAAAGAGGATTCCCCCTACCTTTTATAGTCCCTAGGCACTTTGGAGTAATGCCATATACTTTCTATTTGAATTCAATGTTTGTAAACTTCCAAATTTAAAGGGATACAGAGATCTCCAAATAAAATTCTGTCTTATTCTAGCATTTAGCAAATAGAAATCATTTTGGTAATCTCAACTGTCTTTATATGTTTCATTTGATTTAGTGGCAGACAATAAGAAAAAGGTCTTTTTTTTATGCAGAATGTTTAAAAAATATTGAACAATATTATATTTAAATGAGGCTGTTTTAGGCAGTTTTTCCTTGAGTCAAAATTAGAGTTCTAAAGTGAAGACAAGACCTCCCTACACTGACTTCACCTCCATCATAGTCATTCGTTCTCAAAACACTGGTGAGAATTAATGATATAGCAAACAGAAGGCAGAAAATCATTAATAATTACTTACAATGAATCTTGAAATCCTTATACTGCCTGTCTTCAATGGCTACCACATAGAGAGCTGCTCTGTCTGGGAACATCAGACCTCCTGGTTTCTGCACAAAAGACAGACTTCAGATATCCAGAGTACAAATACAAAGACCATCCATCATTTCTATTGTTCGCACACCTGGCATGTAAGCTAGGATCACATGTGCTGGCTTTAAAGCCCTCCAGCTGTTATTGAGGCCAGCAACAAAATCATTCATGCATAACCTCAGCATCTGGGCATGCACACCACACAGTAAGCCCTCTACTTCATCACTGTCTTATCTCTTTATGTGTCAATACCCTCATTTGTCTGTTCAGGCAAGCAAACATGCACATGCATTGAAGCCCTGCGTCAAGCAGCGCCATGATTGTGGTCATACCAGCCACTTGTCCCGAGCGAAAATGACAGTATTCAGCATGGACTCATAGAAGAGACAGTAACCCATCCACTCAGAGACGATGATGTCCACCTTCTCCACGGGTAGCTCCACCTCTTCCACCTTGCCCTTGAAGATGGTAATGACTGTACCGTGAACAAAAACAAGGCAGCAGGAGACAAATTACTTCCATATTTCTTCATTCTGATAATGCAAATTAAGAAAGAGTCATGCTGGGTTTGTACTCTGGAGTATAATATTCCAGTATTTTCATGAATAATGTTTGATGTCTTGTTTTCTCATGCCACTAAGATGCCTTTGATTCCTGCTTGCTATATATTTAAAACTATATTTTTTGCTATATTTTATATGTAATAAAAATAGCAAATAAATTTGAGTAATAGCTGTTTACGGTCCTTCAACAAGCCTGTTCTTTATAGATTTTTTTATCTCTCAGGATTTTGACCTATCCTCATCTCATAAGCAAAATAGTTGACATGTAAAAATTAAACAGTATCAACTGAATTTTGCATAATGTGCAGGTTGAAAAACTGCACTTTCAGTTGCCAGTTCACCATCTGCCTTGCACAGGGTGGGTTAACAATGGAAATAAACCCCTCTGAGGGAGCCGTGATTGATGCCAAAGACCATGATTATTTGACAACGGAGACGAACTGCCAGTTAACCATCAAGAACGGTGACTAATGTTGTCAAGCGTGACCGTAATGATGGAAATATGCAAAATTTTCCACGCTCCTTCTAACCCCAATGCCATTGTACAGTCTTGCATTCAAACAGATGGATATCTAAGCACTGGAAAATGGAAAATCACCTTTGACTCACCGTTGTGTAGGTGATTGGACTTGATAATCTTCTCTGAATATTCAGATATGCTTGAGCATTCGATCTGCAGGAATAAGTGTGAGATCACACACTGGGTATAAAATAACAGTCTGTTCTTGAAGCTGTCAAATGTTTCTTGAAGTGTTTACACAATGCGTGGGTATATATTTTAATGAGACATGCACAAGTGGGAGATGCAAAGCTCTCCTCAGAACCTACATTGCACACCCCTTTAGCATTGTCACATTATGTAACATTACAACCACAAACTTCATTTTATTTATTAGAATCTTAAGTGACTGATAAAATACAAATTGATACACAATTGTATGAAATGAATAAAATAGAAAAATGTGTTTTCAAAACATTTTAAACCTACAAATCTGAAAATTGTGGCAAAAAAGTATGTATTTTAGAGCCATCTTTTGCTGTTGTTACAGTTGTAACTGTCTTGGTATAATGTATTTACGAGCTTTACAGCCTCTTCTTCCACTATTGCCCCATATTTAGCTCCATCCATCTTCCCATCAACCTTCACCAGCTTCCCTGCCCCTCATGAAAGAAAGCACCCCATAGTCAGATGCTGACACCTCAATGTTTCACAGTGGGGATCGTGTGTCACATAAAATTGCAATAAAATACACTGAAGCTTGTGACTGTAATCTGAAAAAAACATGAAAAGGTTTACTTTAACATGGCCCCATAGATTTCTTTGAAATGAGCAATGTTGCATTAATCTTTTGCCATTTATATAAATGGTTCTTGCTTCTCAATTGGACAATATCCATCAATAGAAAGATGAGGAAGGATACCACATTTCTTCATGCCAGAGACTACAGTGATGCTTTCATGTATCCCTTGCAGTAATACTGAAAGGCTAAATTTAATCGAACTCTGCTAATCCATCTAAAAACTAATATTCCTTCTGCTACAAGACTTTACCATCATTAAGTATAATGAAATTTATAAATCAAACCTGCAGCTTCAGACAAAAAAGTATCTACCCATCTACCTCTGTATATAACACTGCCTCAGATAGTGTCCCTTCATAAAGAAAAAAAAAAATCTGTGATTCTTTAGTCATTGCTTCATACTGGAAAAGACTCACTCACAAAAAATAGCAAAGCAATTCATAGCAAAACAAGCTCTTAAGTTGATGTGTTTCAATATTATGCTTATTTCTCCCTGAAACTCGTATTGTTTGTTCACTGATAAAGTTTATGCATTTTTAACAACTTCATCCACAGTGCCTTACAGAAATGTTGCTGTGTCTTCATATTTTGTCACATTGCAGTACAATTCTAAGTCTTATTGGGATTTTACATGACCAATACAACATTGGCCATAATTGTAAAGTGGAAAGAAAATCAGAGTGACATGTTTTTTCAAACAAATAGAAATATGGATTTGGAGAACATTTGTATTCATCACACTTTACTCTTCATAACCCAAAATACAATTCAGCACAATCAATTTCCCTCAGATGTCACTTAATTACAAAATAATATCTACCTATTTTTAACCTGTTTTTTTATAGTAGATTAGAAAAAATGTGAACTAAAAGTATTACAAAGGCCAAGGAACTCAGCAGACAGGTCAGGGATAAAGTTGCAGGGATGTTTAATACAGGATTAGATTATAAAACCAAGCTTTGAAAATCAAACAGAGCACTGCATGGAGTATGGTAGAGTTAAAGGCAGTTTGTTGCATTGGGTCTTTTTTAGTGATATAACAGAGATGACTCCAAAATGCACGCCTCACTTTTCAGATTTATATTTTTCCTTCCCCAAAACAAACGGGCTCTGTATTGTGTTGGTACGTAACATAAAATCCAACTACTATATGTAAAAGCTTTAGTTTTAAAGTGTAAAATGTAAAAGAATTCAAGTGATATGAAAATATTTTGCAAGGAATTATATATAAATCATCAGTTGTGGTGTTTAAATCTGAATGAAAAGCTTAATTTAATTAACGGGACTTGAATGGGTACAGTGTACACAATATTACAGTACATGTGGTTTTCATACATACGATATTGTATATAATTCTAATTAAATACATACAATATTGGGGTCTATGTAGTAATTTGGATGACTAGTCTTTGAATTGAGGCCAATAACAGATTCAGGAGCTGTTTTAGTGGCATGCTTCCTCATTGGGATTTACCAAAAAAGCAGTAAGTGTTGGATTGCAGCATCTGTTTGTGGACTGTGGGTGGATCTATTCGCCTCACCCCGTACACGTGTTTGGCACCGGCATTGGCAGCAAACATAGAGAGGATCCCTGTGCCACTGCCAACATCCAGGACGATTTTATCCTTGAACACATGCTTGTTGTGGTACATGGCGTTGCGGTAGGTCAGCGTCCGCACCTCATCTTTCAGCATCTCCTGTGTTGGGGATGATAACATTAATAATATCTGTGACCCATTCAATCTATTCAATACACAACTAATGATCCGCTCAAAGAATAGCTTGATTCATACAAATACAGACATAAATTTGCATGTAAGCACTTTATTTCCTTCTGTGTGTGAAGGTAGAAGAGACAGAATCCAGGCCAGAAGCCTTAGTGACAGTAACAGCTTCTTGAAATAGACAGAAGTACAACACAAAGCCTTTGGGGACTGCCTGATATCCATCTCCCTAAGCTCATTCACAGATCCCACTTTCTTTCCTATCTTGCTTTGAACTCTTTAATCAGGACACACTCTTTGTCTGCAAGCATACAAAAAAGCTGACCCACATGCTAAATAAGGACACTATTTAAAAAAAAGGGGGTCTATACGTCCCCAAACTTTCTCACCATATTTCCCTCACACATCAAGGTTATTAGTTAGGCTACTTCCCCTGTAGTTCACTGCAGATTATTAGTAAGAGACAGGCAGAGATAGTTTTCACTTATGGAGTGCTGATAATGGACTATTATGCAGCCTCTGGGGGTCTTTTGTGCTAGTTAATAATGAAAAAGCCCTTTCTTTTGTGAACCGAGGCATGCTCCATCAAGACAGATATTTCAGCAGCTCTCCATTTTCTTCATCATGTTACTGCTAATGCATAGACCTTGGTAGTTTGTAGATGGACAGGTTCAATGTTGTTGATTTCTGTTAGGCTTAAAATACTGGTTTTAAATAAGATTATGAAATGTATTTTTATGGGTGAATCAGGCAGTTGATGTTTGATTTTCTGCTTACAGAAAGGATGAAGTAACAGTCATCTAGGTTTTAAACTTAAGCAAGTGGCATTACGTCCTTCTCTGCAGATAAAATGCAACAGTTCCTTTTCCAGACACAGAATATCTATACACATACTGCCTTGCCAGAGTATTCATTGCATCCCCCAGCATGATGCTGCCATCACCTTGTTTCCAGGTGGGGATGATTCTTTCAGGGTGTCAGTTTTACACACTTTTCAGATTTTTATTTATAAAAGAAATGAAAATCTGTTTCACTTTCTCTCTACTTTACAATTATGCACTACTTTATGTTTGTCCCAGTGCTACAGAAGTTTTTGTCTTATATAGTGACACAATGTGGAAAGGATCCAGAGGTATGAATACGTTTTGCAAGACTCTGTAAAAGAAATGAATTAAAGCCAGTCTTTTTGTGGAAGTCAAATTGTTAAATCACATGGGGCTTTTTGACATATCCCACAGTTAGAAAGTCAAATTATACGGCTGAAACACATTGGCAAAGTGTAACAGGAAGCATCTGGTGTCATTCTTCTACTCTAATCACACCATGCTTCCTGCTGCCAGCCTGGTCTGCGTACCTCGTGGATGCCAAAGTGGGCATAAGAGTCAAAGTAGTAGTCCCTTGATGTCATTTCCTCCGGGCTTATGAACTTGGCAATCTTGCCTCGTCCAGGACAGGTGGCGAGCATTGCTACATGTGGCGTGTGAGGAATGCAGGGCACATGATGGGTTGTAGGCACTGGTTTCGGCAGAGGGGAGGGCTGTGCAGACTGGGAAAGAGGGGACCTGACAGGCTGTTGCCGCTGTGAAAGAAGAAATAGAATGATTATTTCATGAATTATTGCTTGATTAAGTTTCTGTCAGAATTTAGATATTAAATAAATCGAAGGGACAGCTGCAGGAGTGTGTGGGAGAGTGAGCAGAGAGGTCCTGTAAATATATAGATATATTGAAGCCTGTAAAGGAAACTCATAGTACCATAAACTGAAGCCATTTCATGCAGAAGTGACTTACTGTGAACAGCTATTTCAGAACTTTTTCTTGCATCTCTGTGTGTACATAACTGTTTGTATCCTTTAAAGATGCTCCATTCAGGCTTCACACAGCAAATACTGATTTATGGGTATCTTAATCGTCTGACCTGCTGATTGTAATGCATATAAAATTTAAAAAATGGGCTGCAGGTTCTTAAACAGAGGCATTAGTTTTAAGTCCAACAGAAAGTAATGAAACCTGGAGATTATTCTCATTGATGTATCAAAGTCTTCATGTCTAATGAGAACATTACAGGTAAAAAAAGAAGAATAGAAACATCAATAACATCTGTTAAATGCTTTGGTCTAATGCAGTTGTTAACATTAAATACTAGTTTTATACAGGGGGAAAATTCCACTAAAATATCTTTCCATTAAAGTGGAAGTCATGCATCATTGGCAACAGCTTAACTGGCATTTTATACCAATTCTGGTGGTACTTTACTGTTGTTGAACATACTTATACAATGGAGTACCTGCAACTGCAGATTAATGTAATTGGAAAGTTAATTGCATGGGATATGAATCCACACTGGATTATGCTAAACTGAAAATAGCACAATGCAAGAGAAAGTTTCTCAGAAAATGAACAATTGATTTATATTTGATGTACTGAAAGTGGCAAAGGATGCTGGAGCAGTTGAAGATCCCAAGGGAGGTATGGATTGGGATTTCCCACCTAACAGAGCTCAAGGACAAAAGTGAAATGGAACCAAAAAAGGACAAAAGACTAAAAATAACAATGTTCTGTAGTTGTACTGGCAGATTGTTGTACTTGGGCTTGCCTATCATTGAGTTCACTGATGACTATTTTCATCTTACTTTAGTGTTATGTACTGTATTGTTTTCTTGTTTTGTTTTAAGGAAACATTTGGAGTATACAGGGGAGGAATTAAAACGATCTGAAGTCGAAAGGAAAGAGCAGTGAGGGATAAATACAACAGAGCACAAACTGGGAAGTCAGAGACTAGATTTCCTCTTTTATTTCACTAAAAAATATTTGAGCATGGAAATATATGTGACCACATTAATTTTATAGCAATATTTCCTTGTACATAGATTTCACTCAGTATATACAATTAGTTTGTCACACATATTTTAAATCTAAACGATGTGTACACCTTAAAAACTCCTTGAAAGAAACACGTTTAAAAAAAATGAATGCAATTTTTTTTTTTTTTTTTTTCTTCCAGTAACTCGTATAAAATGGCTAGAAATGCAATGGCTGCGACCTAACTCTACACGCTGCTCGGTAAGCCGGTAAAAGACGGAGGTTTCCTTTCAGCACCAAGGACAGCGGACATGCATCCGGATCATCGCCTCAGAGCAAAGGTTCCATATCTTGCACTACCGTTGCTTTTACACGAGTCTGCTGATATACCTGCAGACTCAGCCAACATCTGCAGGACACTGAAAAACCATCCTTCCGTATAGATCACCAATGTAGCCCTACTTGTTTCGCTGCTCTAAAAATGCTGGAACTAAAAATGGTTATCATTCAGAATATGTTGTTACTTAAAAAACAAACAAACAAAAAAAACAAAACAAAACAAAAAACAGAGCAATCTGCGAGAAACCGGGTACAGGACACCACAAGGTCCCTACCTCCGAGCTGTCCGCCTCCGCCATCTTCCGCCGTAGCAGCAAACACCGCGACGAATGCCTCAGTCCCATGAGAGCCGGCGAGATTTTGGCTAAAACTCTTCTAAGTGCCTTAAATCGTAATAAAGTCGTGTCAAAATGGACAAAAATCCTCGGAATATATAAATGTAGGGCTTTTAAAGATGAATAAAGTCATGACAATAATCGTATGGGGTTAACCTATCCTCATCTATACAAAAGTTATGAAGTTATACGATGAATTCACGCACGGTGAAATGTTCTTTTGTCCACAATGTGGATGTGAAAACAGGTTGTTTTAGAGGGAGGACTCAGTGTGGGAGGACTCGGTGTCTATTGGCTGGAGACACCGTGTTGCGACTGGAAGGTTGTAGGTTTGATGCCAGCAGGAGAGTCATCATCATCATCATCATCGCTCCTTGCGAACTGGAAGACAAGATGCAGAGAGCGTCACCCCGCAACCTAATATCCAACAGCCTCCCAGAAACAAAACTCCTTCAATTGAGTCTCCAGCTCCCCTTTCTACAACGCACTAAAACATATACCGGCACCTCGAAGAAACTGGAACTCCTATAATAAAAGCGCTATTTCCATCTTCTTTCGCACAGGGAAGTCCTGTTTAAGTGTACTTAATCCGTCTGGGGAACCTCAAACCGTTTTGAAGTGTGATATGACAAGAAAAAAAGGATACCAAAACAAAAACTGGTGCCAAGACTTCCTACACACTAAAAACTAATGGTCTGTGTGATTCTGAGCTGCTTGTTCTTTTCTTTCTTTCTTTCTTTCTTTCTTTCTTTCTTTCTTTCTTTCTTTCTTTCTTTCTTCAATTGCTATATTAAAGATAGTACCCAGTATTGTATTATTCTCACAAAAATAACAGCTCACACAATAAAAACACAGCTGTGTGATGAATTTTGGATCTCTACATCAGGACTTCACAAAATAATTTGTTTTAAACAATCTGGAGAAAGAAAATTGTTAATTCTGCTTTGTGTATTTGTGTTGATGACATCATAAGAGACCAAGAATCGACCTGATGAGCTGGAATCAAGGTCTAACCACACTAATTAAGACTTGAACACTGCAAAATCAATTATAAAAAAACAACTACATTTTTCATTATATATTTGCATCAAGTGTATAAAAAAAAAATCAATGGAATTATCTTATTTCAGGAAACAGAAACAGAAACACCAGATACAAAGGGCTTTGGGGCAAGGTTTGGGAAGACTCTGCTGTCTGCAAGCAGCGGGGTCTCCAACATCTGTGATTGCAACCCCAGTTTTAATCCACTTTATAAATAGATGTCTGTATTCATATTAACATTTTACATGCTTCTGCTTCTGTGCTGGTTCTGCAGGGACTGGTGGCATGGGCATGACCTAGAGAGCCTTGGCTGTGTCGCAGGGGGCTCCCTTGGTGTGGGTTAATTGTGTTGAGGCTTAGGTTACTTCGCAGCATGATGGGTTCCTTGCTGCTGATCTATTACTCTCAAGGTTGCATTGGGCCAACTGTGGGCCTTGGGAATTGGGCTGGGCTTTGGTGGGGATCCCTTTCTCTTTGCCCTCATGAGATTAGCTCACCAGATGAGATGTTTTGTACCCTCTCTCCTTTGGTCCTCCTAAGTTTCAGCAGCTAAATTGTGCTGATGGTTGCCCAGCAGGTTGATGCCTCTTGGGGATTCCCCCCAGAGTTGTTCACAAGTCATTTTTGTCCAAGTTGAAGTCAAGTCTAAAGTCTTAGAGAGGGAATTCCAAGTCAAGTCCCAAGTCTTTTGCCCCAAGTCGGAGTTAAGTCTCTGATGACTAAAATAAACATGTTCTTATAAATCCATGACATCTCGTCTACCTTTTCCTGCATCGCTGTCGATTAGGAATCCAGTCCTGTACTGTATATCCTCAGACCTAAATGACCACATAAACATTTATTCCTTATCTTTCAATCTTTTAATATTCATTAACAGTTGTCTTTTAATCATTTAACATATCAGTTTAAAAAAATCAGCCTCCAAAAATCTGCTAAAGCCTAATTTATATAATTTTAAAACTTGATCAAATGTCTTATTTAACCCATTAAAAATATAATATAAGTAGGCATTTATCCACTAAGAATAATAATAGGAATAGATTAAAACCTGTTAACGTTGAATTTCTGAATGAATCAAATAAAGTGCTTTTCTGTCTTTGTAGCGACTAAGTTAACACATGTTTATCCCTTTCTTCATATTGTCCACATCTTTATTATATATTGCATTAAATTGGGTTTGGAGGGTTTTCTTCTCTTCACTCTGAGCTGGAGAATTTATAGTAATATTGGGAAACCATTTAAATTTGTTTTCAATTCTAAATAGTAAATATGTTCAAAAATTAATGTATAGATTAAAACATAATGAACAAGACAGTCCACTAAGTTAATAAATAACTTGAAGTGTTTCAGCCAGACCCGTCCTTGTAATTTTGCAGCAAGCTAAGCAGTGAGAGATTTTCAGTGGTAAGTTAAGTTTATTTAGCTCATCGGTTGAGTGAAAGTAATTTGATACAGTCTCCATATACAGAGACATTCATCCATACCACAAATGACACAACGACAGAGATGGATGGGGCAAGGGCTTGAACCACCAACTCACCAATGGCAGGGTGAACTCCTCCCTCCATTGCCACCATCACCCACAGCACAGAAGCTTCAGTCTGTAGCTCACATACTTGCTTCCTTCCTGTTTTCATTACATGAGATAAAAACTGTTACTTAGACTCAAGTTTTAGACCAAGAGTTCAAGTTAACGCTCATGTCTTTAGTCTGAAGTCTTTTATTTTTGCAGCTTCAGTGGGTCTCAGGTCAGAGTCTCATGTCACCATTTGTTTCCTCCTCCTCGATGTTGGTAGCTTTTGGTCCCAGAAGCTTGTAAAGTGTGCTTGACCACCAGGATGACCGGGCTCTGGGCTTGGCCTGTACTGGAGTATGTGCTGGGTAAGGAGGTTTGGTACCCTGTCTCTGTGTGTCTTTGGCCCAGAGACTGCTGCCCCTGTGCTTTGCTGTGCATCTACCTTAGTATCGGGCATGTAGCTTGGCCCTTTATAGGTCTTTACAAGTTTACAGGTCTCTCTTGAAAATGGGAATTTATTTTCATAGTGAGATGTAACCTGTGTAAATAAAGGTCAAATCAAAAGAAATGGCTGTTCTGTAGGGGTAGTAGGTGTCTGTCACCTTGTTGCTGCTGCGGTCTTCAGTAACCAAAGGTGCCTGGCTTGTGCTGCTCTTGGTTGCTGAGATTTGCCAGATTTCTGCTCTTCTCACTATTCTAACAAGTAGTAAAATGTATTTTTAGTGCCAGTCTTATTTAGATAAATCAGCCTTATACTTTCTCCCACTACCATTCACCCTGTGAGATGCAGAATTGTTTTGTTTATTTTCCCTCTTGTTTTTTAAAATTTCCTCAGATCTTGGGTGGCTGGAAGCCATGAAGCCAACCTAAAACAGCTGTTTTTCTCCCCTCCCTCTAATTTGAACTAATTATTGTTATGCCCCAACTGCTTTATTTAGGCTCTAGTAATTAATGCTCTGTTTGTGCTGACTGTTTGGTTAGTTTTAACAGCTAGCACTAAGACCTTTGTTAATGTTCTCCAGGCAGTGTGAAATATGTGATTTTATCAGAGATTTTTTTTTCTCTTCTGTCCAAACAAAAACACAATTTTCTCTGCATTTATATGATCAAGCTCAGAATGAGAGTATGCACAACAGGAATTTAAACAAAGACAGTAGCACCATTGTTTCTGAGAAAGTGTAGAAGGTAGGTGGTTGATTGGATTTAATTTCTAATTTTACACCTGATGTACATTAGAAATGTAAAGGAAAGTTTGTATCAGTGCATAAAAAGCCTTCAAATACAAAAAGGAATATTTTAAAAAACCCACTCTTCAGTCTTTCCACTATGAAATATTGAAATGCCTTTCCACTCAAACAACCTGAGCTCCACCCACAAACCATTTATAGATATGTAAACAAGAAAACATTTTTTTCTGGTACTGATGGAAAATTCCTGTTCCTGCTAATATTTGAAACATTTGTACTATTTTTTTCTATGCAGTTAAGCTGTAGCAGGTGACTTAAGGGAACAACGTGTAGATGTACGCCATCAAAACATATTTTGACTTTAAGTGAAGGAGGCTTTGAGTTTGTTTGAAGCAATGTGATTAGCTCATTTTTTCCTTGAGTCTTATGATATTTGCTGCTGTACCCTGTTTCTGTTTTAGGTCAGACGTTCCTCTATCACTGCATGGGAGAGCACATTCTTTTACAACTTATATTGACCTCATGTTCGACTGACTTAATCATTCTAATTCAATTTTCCACCTCATTACGCGCATTGTGTGACACTCCAAGACATCATTGAAACATAAGGTTCAATGAAGCACTTTTATTGACATTTTCTCACATTAGTTATACCCTGTGAAAGTTTTGAAATTCTTTTAATTTAAAGAATGTTCTTCTAATCCTAGAGGCTTTATTAAAAGTACAAAGGCTCTCAAAAGTGCACACCTTCCTATTAACTTCCCAGGTTCTTGTCCTATAAAAAATGACACTTTGATAATTTTTTTTTTTATTCAAAACAAGATGCTGATAGACCCCTACCAAAAACTGAATGAAAAACTTTTTAACAGGTGTATGTACACTTATGAGAGTGGCTGTATTGATTTAGTGATATGTTTTAGTTTTTTATACAGTATATCCATGCTTATCATCTCACATATTTCATTTTGTATCAAAGGATTTTGTTAGAAATCCAAATTGAAAAAAAAATATCTTGCCTTAGAAAAATAGCTTCATGTCCCGGTAATGAACGAAAAGACCCAATATAACAAACCAGGTTTTAGTCTCATACTTATTGGTGAGCCTCATCAGCAGCAAAGCTTAAGGACATCAGCCCACGCGTTACATTCACACCCATAGCACACACACACACACAAATCAGTGTGGGGGCAGAAGCACACAGGAGTGAAAGCAGTAGGCACATTACTATTGACTGATTTGCAGGCTTAATAAAGCTGTTAACATGACAAAGGCTGTGGGGATATAATCTGTCAAGCTTTATTTTAAGTCATTAAAAAAGAAAGAAGTACTAAGAAGTACTAAGTGAGCACACTCATGAACAACAGAAGATGTAGAATTGGACACTGGATAAAAAGGTTTTAAGACCTTTTCATCCATCCATTCATCCATCCATTTATTTTCTTTCGTTTATCTGGGGTCGGGTCGCGGGGACAGTAGCCTTAGCAGGGAGACCCAGACTTTCCTCTCTCCAGCTACTTGGGCCAGCTCCTCTGGGGGAATCTCGAGGCATTTCCAGGCCAGCCAAGAAACAGTTCCTCCAGCGTGTCCTGGGTCTTCCTCTGGGTCTCCTCCCAGTGGGACTTGCCCAGAACATCTCACCAGAGAGGTGTCCAGGAGGCATCCTAATCAGATCTCCGAGCTACCTCAACTGGCTCCTCTCAACGTGGAGAAGCAGCAACTCTACTCTGAGTCCCTCCCAGATGACCAAGCTTCTCACCATATCTCTAATGGAGAGCCCAGACACCTTGCGGAGGAAGCTCATTCTGGCCACTTGTATCCGTGATCTCATTCTTTCAGTCACGACCCAAAGCTCATGACCATAGATGAGAGTGGAAACATAGATCGACTGGTAAATTGAGAGCTTCGCTTGTTGACTCTGCTTTCTCTTCCCCATGACAGACCGGTACAGTGCCCACATCACTACCGATGCAGCACCAATCTGTCTATCGATCTCCTGCTCCATTTATCAAGACCCCAAGATACCTGAACTCCTCCACTTGAGGCAAGACCTCCCCCTCGACCTGGAGAAGACATTGTAGATCCTCAGCTGATATAGCCATCATCCACCAAAAGCAGAGACACAATCCAATCCTAAGGCCACCAAAATGGATCCCTTGGCTGTGCCTAGAAATTCTGTTTATAAAAGTTATGAACTGAATCAGTGACAAAGGGCAACCTTGGCGGAGTCCAACTTTCACCGGAAATGAGCCCAACTCACTGCCAGCAATGCGGCCCAAGCTCTGACACTGGTCATACAGGGACCTAAAAGCACGTATCAAAGGGCCTGGTACCCCATACTCCTGGAGTATCCCCCCACTGGATTCCCTGAGGGACATGGTCGAACGCCTTCTCCAAGTTCACAAAGCACATGTAAACTGGTTGGGCGAACTCCCATGCATGCTCCAGGACCCTGCTGAGGGTGTAGAGCTGGTCCACCGTTCCATGACCAGGATGAAAACCACACTGCTCTTCCTGAATCCCAGGTTCGACTATCCGACGGACCCTCCTCTCCAGAACCCCTGAATAGACCTTACCAGGGAGGCTTAAGAGTGTGATTCCTCTGTTGGAACACACGCGATACTGCTGAGTCACATCAACCAACACAACCCAACAACATCCAGAGCCTTAAGGAACTTCGGGTGAATCTCATCCACCCCTGAGGCCTTGCCACCGAGGAGCTTTTTAACCACCTTGATGACCTCAGCACCAGAGATTGGAGACCCTGATCCAAGGTCCCCAGGCTCTGCTTCCTCAGTGGAAGACATGCTGGTGGGATTGAGGAGATCTTCGAAGTATTCCACCCACCGACCCACGACGTCCTGAGTTAAGGTCAACAGCACACCATCCCCACTATAAACAGTGTTGATGGTGTCTCCCCGATTGTCCAAGACATGCGGCCGCAGATCAGATGACACGACAACAAAGTCAATCATCGAATTGTGGCCTTGGGCAACCTGGGGCAAAGAGCACATATTGACACCCTTATGTTTGAACATGGTGTTCGCCATACACAATCCATGACATTAATTTTAGTACATGTTTTGGGTCAATATGAGTTTAAAATACCCAGTGGAAACCATCTTCAGTTTTCTGGCAGAGGCCAAATGATATGTATTCAGAATGTCCTGTCATTTCAACAAGTTGATTTTGCCATTAATTGTAACCAGCTTTCTTTGGAATTGAAACCAGCCCACAGCTTCACAGATCCTTCACTGTACTTAACACCAGTCATGTGAGCTTTTTCACATATTCATCTTTAAACTAACTTGGAGAGTGTTTGTTGCTGAAAAGTTAAATAATACCATCTGACCAAGGGACACAGTTCCAGTTAATGTCTCAGTAGAGTTATGTAATTTGATTGCAGAACTGAAAAAGCTTTTCCCTGGAGAACTGGTTGGCACATGGCTAATGATAAGGAAACCGGAAATCTTGGATTACTAATGCTCCTCAAAAGTCTGATCAGTTTGAAAAAGGAAGCAAGCAAGCAAACAAAGAAATAAAATTTATATTATTTGCTAAAATTACAATTAAATCTAAGAAAAACAATACTCCAATCATTATTTTATACAGTTTGTTGAGAGTTATTTTTAAATAAACAATGTTTGGTTTTTATAGGGGGGTTTTTGTGCTTAATGTACTTTTTTTTTTTTTTTTTACCTAAAAAGTCTCTTCAAATTAACACATTTTCTCATTAAATTTGCAGCTTATCAAAAAGATGCATGGGAAATCATTTACATGTAAAAAGTAACTAAATAAAACTCAGTACTAAATGGGAGCCTGTAGAATCAACAGGACAATGTTATACCTTGGAGAAATATAATGTTGCCATTTTTCTTTTTCATTAAATGGAAAAATGACGACTGAGTTTCCCTTATCTGTATAACTGGGATGGGCTTAGCTGTAAATGGGCCCTAAAATCAAATTCTGCTTAGGGTTTCAGCCTTGGGCAGCCTTTCCACAAGTTCTCACCCTGTCAGTGCCTCTATTTTTACATTAACATTAGCAGATACAAAAGGAAAATGTAATTTGATTAGTGGTGTGAATATTTGATTGGATATCACTGGTGAAGAAGTAGAAATTTTTATTTTCTTTTTCACAAGACAAACAAAGGGAATCAGATTGTCAGAATTAATCTCAGGAGGTAGAGCACACATGTGTTGGCACCATATTTTATGGGAATCCACTCAACAGATGTTCACATAAAACGACTATCTTTACAAAGGTTTTAGAAGATGCTTGGACATCACAGCAATCACTTCATCCTCTGAGGATGATAAAACTTTGAACATTTTTCCCTTATAAAGTACACAAAAATTGATCTCCCCAAGGAATAATTCTAAGTTTTGATGGTAAATCTGGCACCACATCATTCTGTCTCACATCTTTTTTGAGAAATTGTTTGGTGCTGTGCCATGTTTCTCTGCTCCATCTGCTGACATTGAATTCCCATACACAGATTGCTTTTAGTTCTGATCTTTCTTTGGTGCTTAGTATGTTTTGCTGAGCTCTAAGATGGGAAGCATTGCCCTAAGCTTTCACAGTGATGTTTTTTTCTAATTAACTTTCAGTAGCCTCAGGGGAATTCCCTGATTTTCATTCAGGATCAGTTCTTTCTCTTCTGTCAATTAAAAGTAGCAAAGATGCACAGTATAAACTCTTTATGGTGCCAGTTTTCCCTGTTGAGAATTTCTTGTTTTTGGGATCATGTTACATAAATAATTGCCTTGATAATCTCTTGTAAATAAAGGGGATCTGTTTTTAACTAGGTCAGGTTGACATATTTCTGTTGCCTCAAGGAGATTTTGACCACAAGAGGTCAGCCACTGCAAAACATTAAGTAAACTGAACATTAAAAAAAAACAATCCTGCTTCAAGAAGCAAGCAAACAACATAGCATAGTGGTTTCTACTGTAGGTAGTCAAGTCAAAAAATCCGTGAGGTAAACAATATTTTGGGCATTGTATTTTATGTTCTATACTTATTTACTGTTGTTCATTAGGGTTGGTTTGTCAAGCTCTAATTGAAAAATATTATGTTTGATTTGTTCTTAACCAGTTTATGCTTTACATGCATGCTCAGTCATGCCCTATCCCTAACTCTCCGGCTTTTGGGAGAGATAATTAGATAATTAGCAAGATACAAAAGCCCTAGAGGTGATTAACGAACCCCTGCAGAAACAGACTGCTCATAGAAATGAGTTGGCCTCAGTGGAAACTACCTCTGTTACACTGTGTCACATTTATGGAGACTGAAAACCAACATACTCCAAATTCCAAACAATGAACCTTAATAATCTTGTGTTTTGTTTTCTTACTGTGACTGGATGAAGTTTATTGTGGGGAATACAGCATTTACTAATATTGTTTTGGCAGACTGATTGTCGCCAGCCAAGGTACCACAAATGCCTTTGGCCATCATTTACTCCTAACAGTTTACATATTGAATTACTCTCATGGAAGATGAGGCAAAAACATATTTACCAAGGGGTCTGTTTTGGTAGAAAAGATTATTTATTTCATTTAGATGTTGGCATAGAAGCATTTTTTTTAATGTCTAAAAAGTATTGTTTTATACTGCCTTTTCTTTTCATTTAGAAGCACATTTTTCACAGTATTGCAAGTCTAGCTGTGTTCCAGGAAAGAAATATTGGATAAAAGTGCCACAATTAAATCCATAAATAGGAGGGTAATTTTCTTCCTTTTACATATTTGATAAATAAATACATTTGAGAATTCATACTTTAAGCAAACAATTAAATATGTAGTATGTTATGTAATAATAATACAAGCATATCTCTAATCAGTATTTGTAATGTTTCAATAAATGTGTGAATGTAGAAATAACAATTTAAAATTGGCATTATACATCAACAATAGATATTGAAGCACGTCTTTAATTATTTTAAAGTCCTATGTTGCAGCACATCTTGAATGTATTTTATTGTCAGCCTTAGCTATCAAAGTCAGTGGGTGGGGCTAATACTGCTATATAAAAGTGACTTGTTGATTGCAATTGGTTATCTGGGCAAGTTTAGCAGTCAGATGTTAGAGTCTTTAAGCACCCATAGTGCAAGTTTGAACTAATTAGTAACTGACTGTACCATAGGCAGTATGCAAAAATTCTGTGTATTTTAAACATAGAATTAATTTAATTTAAATATTAACTTATGATTTCCCCATTTCATTATTATTTAATAGTTTTTGACACCTTTAAATAATGATAGATCATTTTTGTATTTATGTTAATTACTTTTTAATTTTTTTTTATCAACATAAAACATTTTAAACCAATTATTTATTGGATAGTGGCACATTTGGTCCTCGATGTTCAACAACCCTGAACTGCTCTGTTTACTTGTACACATTTTTTTATTTTACAGAAATACTTAACGACAGGGTTTGTGGTTACATTATAACCATGATTGTGCTGCAAATAGAAATTGTTGGTTAAAAGTGGCTCCCACCCCAGTTTTCACAACCAATCAAAAACAGAGAGAGAGAGAAAGAGAGAGAGAGAAAGAGAGAGAGAGAAAGAAAAAAAAGCAGACGCTAAACATAATACAGTATTTGCTATTTTATTTGTCTAATGGCAGAAGCAGAACTGGAAGAAAACCAGTTGCCTTTTTGACCATAAGAAAGGAGTTGGTTCGTCAAAGCACTTCTGTTTGGTATCAAAATTTAAATACATGTGGCTCTCAAAACAGTTACATACATTTAATGAAAATACACAAGTCTTTGTTGAACGCAAAAATGCAACTTCATGTATGTGCGTCGGACTTTGCTGCTGTCACATCTGTCTAAAAGGTACAATATTTAAAAGTTGGAGCGGCACTCAAACGCACCACCACAGGAAACATTGGAAGACCGTGAAAGCAACAAGCTTGACCGGACAAAACGCCCACCGCTGCAGTGGCGTTCTCTGTGCTCCGAAGGGACTAGCAGGAACCCAAAGCCTTTTTTCCAGCACTAAAACGGTGAGTATTTTCAAGGTTGTGAGACTGCAACGTTTGTTATTCGATGCGTTTTTCGATGCGGTAACGTTGCTCAACTTTATCCTGCTTATCATCAACGCAGGTGTGTGTTTTTTTTTTTTTCCAGGATGCTCGACTGCGTATCTTTCTGGTCCGAGGAAGTGCGTAGGAAAGTTTGTCCTGCTTCGTTAAAAAAAAAGAGATATTTTCTTTATGTTACCGTAGTTTATGACGGCGATAGATACAACAAGGTGGTCGAAGTTCCAAAACGTCGGGGGCAGGACATTTCTTTCATAGAAAAACAGGTTATTCAAAGCGTTTGTATGCAGAAGACTTGAACAGAGCATAGGCTGGGAGGCCTTGTATTGAAAGAGCTATGTTTGCTTAGAAAAATAAAATATAAAAAATCCTGGCAATGTTTAGGATATGATATTAGAATTTATTAGCGTAACTTCTGTTTCATCAATCAGATTTGATTTATAGAGCACTTTTTAAAAAGTCAAATGTAACACAAAGTCCTTTAAACTTAAAGCAAAGGATTATGAATCCACAAAACAATCATGAGAAAAATGTTAAACCAAGTAAATAAAGTAATAAATACATGACTGTGTCACAGAATGTAGAACCGAGGAAAGATATTCCTTTGTAATGAGGAAACACCAGTTAAAGATGAAAATTCTTAAAACACAAAAAATGTACTTTCTAACTAACCATAAGAGAAATAAAGATGCTATCTCTCTCTCTCTCTCTCTCTATATATATATATATATATATAGAACAGTTAGAAAAGGTCACCCAATACAATTCATTGGTCTGGTTAAATGACTGAATGAATGACAACTAAAGTTGTATCATTAGGTCAGAAGATAAGCATCTCATGCCACAGTTATCCATAATCATATCAATACATGTTGAAATTGAAAAATTCTGTTTTTCATAAAATTAAATCCATCTTGCAGGGTTGTGAGGGGGCTGGTGTGTATCTCTAGCAATCACAAGGCGAGAAGCGGGGCACACCATGGATAGGCTGCCATTCCTTCACAGGACATCACAGAGACACACAAGACAAACAACCATACACTCACTCATACCCAATGACAATTTAGAGTGAACAACTCACCCAACAGTTATGTTTATGAACTGTGGGAAGCTGGAGTACTGGGAAGGAACCCACACATACACAGGAGAACATGCAGATAAACCAGAATTGAAGCCCAGGACTTTCCTTGCTACAAGACAACAGTGGCACCATACAGCCCTTTGCTATCTAATATTACTAATTATTTCCTCCTAAATACTATAACTTAGTATAAAGGATGCATTCCTATAGAAAATTTCCACATTTTTTCACATTATAACGACAAACCTCAGTGTAATTGGTGATGGATGTGAAGTAGTGCACTCAGGGGGAAGTAAAAGGAAAATTAGGGATGTTTTTATTTTTTAATTTTTACATATAAAATGTGAAGTGCATTGAAGTTTGTGGAGATAACGTGACATAATGCAGATTGTGGTTAAAAAAATGATATGCTTAAAATGGTAAATAAGGCACTATTGACTGATCCAGTCCTTGTTTTAGATTTCTTTAGGATGCCTTATTGAACCTAAGGTGTTTTTTGTTCTTGGCTGCTGTCGATTTGAAGGAAACACTATAGATCAGTTTTATGGATCTAAGTGCTTTCCACTCCTTGACCTTTTTATTTACAGACTCAAGACCACACACTCTTCTCTATTAATCATTCAAAGGGTTACGGTTTGTTCCATGTTGTGAATAATGAAAGGATGTAGGTTGTGACATAAGAAAAAATGATTCTGCAAACATTTTTTTTATCCTGGACTTGCTTGGAATTAAAGCATGCATCAGAAAACTTCAGGAATATGTGTATGTGTATATAAATATGTGTATACCAACACTGTAAGAAAGAAAAATCAAAGCTGTACTTCTACTTTGCAGTGGAAGAATGCTCAAAGTTAAGTTTGACTGCTTCTGCATTTACTCAACAGAAAAACATGTTGACATGTCAAAAGTGCTAAAAATTACTTAAACAGTACAGCATATAAATCAGCATAGAAATGCAAAATCAGATGTTTGTGCACAAGAAACTCCAAACTGACCAGATCTACTGCAGCAAGCTGCAGTTAGTAACCAGTTGATTCTAGGAGAAGAATGAACCAGCTATAAAACCATATTTCATTGTCTGATCTTTTTTTTTCCTTCCTTCCATTGTTCTTACTTTTTCTTTTTTTAATATGTACACAGGAAATAAAAAAAAAAAAAAAAAAATCTACGTTCTCTGGTGTGAACTACAGCTAAGATGTCAGCGGCTTATAAGGATGACGAGGAAGACTGGTTGACTGTTTGTCTCAAGTACCTGCTCTTTGTCTTTAACTTTCTCTTTTGGGTAAGTGGCCTTCAATAAGAAAGAGGCTAGCACAAATCTAAATGATGCCACTTTTCTCATTTGCTGAACTTTCTATAACAGAACAGGTTGTGAAGCTCCAGAACAGCCACCAAGAGTTTTAAAAAGTAGGCATACTGACAGTCTAAAATGAGCTGGATTATTTTAGTGATATGAGACCTGCTCTCCGGTGTTTTACCTAATGGTCCTACAGTTTACTACTAAAGTAACAGTTGGGTGGTAACTTGTAATATACTTTTTTTTTTTTTTTTTTTTTTTTTTAACTATTCAGTTATGAATTACGATCATAAAATTCCAGTTAACAGATTTAAACTATCAAGTTTGGAGGCGTTTTTAGAGCATTTGAAAGATTTGACAATTCCTTATGACACACTGAAATTTTCAGCATATGTATTTTCTTGATATGAAGCTGTTCATGACTGTGTCCCTTATCATAATCATGTCTCTTTTGCTGGCCATATCTTTCTATGAATAAGAAAATCTTGCTTTAGACAGAAAGGGAAGGGAGGATGAAGGTGAATGCTTTCTAAGGCATTTCCTATTTGTCAGCCCATGAACCTCCTGAGAAAAACGGATCTTGAAGCCACCCTGGGTCAGCCACTCAGGATTGTTTGGAAGGAAGTAGTCATTATGCCCTTTTCTTACTCTCTGAAGTCTCAGTGCTCCTGTGGGCGTTTTTGTGCCACTTTTCTATGTTTCTCCTCAGGTTTCCCTATTTTTTTTTTTTTCTTCCCCCTTCTCTGCCCTAATTTATGGCCCGTTTTGTACTTTTCCACTGTCCTCTGACTCATCTAATGGCACTCTTCCTTTCATACAAAAGAGCTGTTATTTCATGCTGGTCTTTTTTTACTGTAAGAATAAATGAAACTTTTTTTTTTTCTTTATAGCCATTTGCAACTCATGTTTTTGAAACACTTCATTCTTTTTTTTTTTTTTTTTTTTTGCACTTGCAGGTGGGTGGAGCTGCAGTCTTGGGTGTAGGAGTGTGGACCTTGGTGGAGAAGAGCGACTACCTGAGTCTGTTGGCCTCCAGCACTTTTGCTGTTTCAGCTTATATCCTGATCCTGGCTGGCAGCCTGGTGGTTGTTACTGGCTTCCTGGGCTGCTGCGCAGTTATCCGGGAACAGAGAAGCTGTCTTTCCACGGTGAGACTTGAGTTACAAGACATTCATGAGAGGGTTCCTGTTCAAATCTTTCTTTCTGGTTATTAGGATGTGAGTGGATCAATTAGTATTTCATGTGGCTGCTCTGTGTGGCTTCTAACTTGCTTAATTGATACATTACACTTGCTTCACTATTTTTTTTTTTCTTTTTTTTTTTTTAAGTTAAATCTAGTACCTGAAAGCTCAGACGAAATCTCAGAGGACGTTAATCTGGATGACAGGAATGGAAGGAATAGTGTTTGCTATTTGGTATAATTAGCACAACTTGTATACATAAGGAATAATAAGAAATGTATCTACAGTTCATGTCAGAGTTGTAAGAAAAACTCGCAATCAACATTAAATCCATATTCATTTTGGGCTTTAAACTAGGGATTTGGACTTGAGGCTTTAAAGTTCAATGAGATGGATGCTTCATGGACCACCATATTGAGCATTTTTACAAGCTTGAGAAGAGATTGTAACCTGAAAACTTGATTTTTATTAATTTATTCTTATACTAAAGCATATTTGAACTCTTGGGTTTTGTACAACACTATATCGCTCCTTCAGAAAGTGTAATTTGTTTACTGCTTTACTTTTAATCTATAATGTAACACAATGCTTAAGGGAAATATGTTTTATGGCAAATTTTGAAGATAAATCGCATTAGTTATTCGTAAACTTGGCTTTCCAGTTAATTTTGAAACAGTTATCATAGAAACTGGATTGTTAATTTGAAACTCTATCTGAATTACTATCAAAATCTTTTAATGCAGAAAAAATATAGTGGTAATGTTTTTGCCCATATTGCCCAGCTCTAGGTTGGATATTTTTTTCCCAATGTGGAATAATTTTATCACCAACAAGTTTTAATGAATTGTCAAACCAAGTAATTAGTTCACATGTTTAATGCAAATTTTATCTCATGTAAGGTAACTAAAAAAATTTTTGCATGGGAAAAATATATACTTACACCCCCACCGGTATCTGGATAAATCTCTTACTAAACTGTAGAAACATTGCACACTTACTGTTGCCATTAAAAAGCCTATGCTGCATGTTTTACCTACTTTTTCGAAAGTATTGGTAAAGTTTTAAACATTTATTGGTTTAGTACAGTGGAGCAGGACTTTAATCATGTGATATATCTTCAATATGATTGAGGCCAGGGCCTTTCCAGATGTTTAATGTTACCCTCCTTTTCTATTTTCCAAAGCTGGTTTTGATGGGATTAATGTCCAGTTTAAACATCTAATTGTGTTCATGTTTTAATCTGACCCAAACTGTCACTCTCATATAAAAGGAGGTTATTTGGGATATCTAGGAACAACCAATGAACCACCAATGTTGTCATGAACTACAAGTTGCTGGAACACCAGTATGACTGTTCACAGTGAAGCATTTTAAATACTAACATGGATTGAGAAAGTCAAAGCCAGGTAAGCTAGGTTCTCCAAAATTCAACTGAAATTTGCACATAGACAAGCCGAATGGCTTCTGGAGAAGGATTGTATGGAGACTGAGCTCAATGGCCACAAGGACAAAAACAGTATTTGGCCTAGTTGAGGTGAGCCTTTAAAACTGAAGACCGCTCTACCAACTAACAAAGATGGTGGTAGCTTTATGTTGCTTGTGCATTTATTAAAGTAGGTGAAATAATGGAGGAGGATGGCTACCTCCAAATTCGTCAACTAAGCCTCATATCAACAACTGAAATTTGGATATAATTGGGCGTTTCAACAGGACAATAATCCCAAACACAAACCCAAACTGGTTTTATTGCAGATAAAACAGGCTAATATTCCTTTTGGAAATTTGTGAACTGTGCACAAGAGCAGAGTGTTTTTCAGAAATCCAAGCAATTTAAATGAGCTCTGTGATTTCTGATGAAAAGAGAGGTTAGCTAACCAACCAGAACGACTCCAAAACTTTGTTAATGCCTATAAAATGCCTTGTTAATGCCAACTTGCTAAGAGAGATTTAACTAAATGTTAGAGGGAATATATGTATATGTTTTGGGCTGCATATATAATTCTGACCCTGTGTGGATTTGAGAAACCTACAGTGAAGTTAAACTGGTACACTCAGTTCTTATTTTAAAGTTTTTAAAGTTTTTTTTTTTTTTTCTGACATTATTCGACCCCAAAAGAGTAATAAAGATTTAAAAGATGGATTAATAAAACCACATTATTACACTTATGCTAATGGTGATTGTATTTAAGTCTATTCTACCACTTGTTATTGGAGGAAGAAGATGGGCATTAGTAATTGATATTTCACACAGAAACCTCTGACGTTCCAGCTGAACTCTCAGAGGTTACCCTGTGTACACCTAGAACCTAAATCATCCCTCTCTCGTACACCCATTTGTGCTGCTTCTGCATCACACCTGCGCAGGAGCACAACATGGATCTCTTCTGTGCCAACCTTGTTTTAAAGGTCTGTCACAAGATGGTAACAAATGACTCTGACGAGGCTCTCACTGTCCTCATTATTTTACTAGGGAAGGGCCCACAGGGACAGAAGCAGGTGGGAGGTGAATGTTCTCTGCTGCAGGTTTATTTATAGGTCTGCCTATCAACTGTTGATGGATGCAGGAATATAAGAGAGCAAGGTGCCTGCTGGAGTTATAGAGGATTAGGAATATGTTGTGCTGTCTGCTTCAGTACCAGCAGCCTCCCTGTGCTATTTATGGACTATTATTGGGAAATGAATGATGCTTGGATGTAGAGTTTGCTCTTTTTGTTCACACAGAAAATAAAGTTTGTTTATTTTTTATTTTTTTACTTTTTTTTTATCCTATAACCAAGAGAAACTGTGGAGGTTGTGTTTCTGCATGACACAGTTAATAAGTTTGCAACAGCAAAGCAGCATCACTGGAGCTTAAAACTATCTTTTTCTACAAGTAGGGGAGTCAAATGTTTACAGTGGTGTGAAAAAGTATCTCCCCCTTACAGATTTGGCAGCTTACATCTGTTAATGTCTGTGAGCTCTGTCACTGTATTTGGCCAGATTTGTTGTATCAGTGAGTAGAGATCAGCGTATTGGAAGCAGATATACTGGAACATCTCTGAGCAGCATAGTTTTTGCTGTTGCTGGGGTAGAACAAGTCGTTTAAATAACTTTTATCTCTAGTTTTCACGATGGTACATTAAATACTGATCCACAGTCTTCCTATCAGAATAAAGTTAAATCAAAATGAGCAGTTTGAAAGGGAACTTTAGCCTCTTGCTTTTCTTAACTTTCTTGTTCAGGAAATCAAATTGGCTGATCTCGTAGTCTGCTAATGTTGACAGATGTCTGTAAAGCTACTAGCCAGACATTCTGCCGGTTTCCTTTTTGTATACTTTGTCATAACATGCCATATATAATTTTTGTGTTTGTTTTTGTTTTTAAAGAGGTTTTTTTTTTTTTTTTTTTTACTAAGAAAAAAATCGCTCCTCTTAGAAACAAGCTACCCATACACATGCCTCTTGTTGCATCACTTAACATAGCTAATCATGACTTTTGTATAGATCCATTTGTTGTTTATTTTTCTAGTTTTTAATCTTTACATTTTTAAAATCGAATTCCTCCTTTAAAGGTTTTTACTTGTATGCTGTAAGGCTGGAGCAAATCATTTGAGCCATAGTTGAAGAAAATTAAATGGATTTTAGGAAAATGTAGCAACAATAAAACACATGAAAGAGGTTTCTGAAGAGGACCAGCACAGAATGAAATGGCTAGATCTTTAGCTACCATTTTGAATCACATTGTTATAAGAACCGTTTGGTGTAGATGATGTGTTCCATAAAGTGATGTTTCCGGCAGAACCACTGCATCAACCACTGCTTTCCCCCAAAATGACTGCCATGCAGACAGGCTTATTATTAGTTGAAGTCTAGCAGTTAGCACCACCATGCAAGCACCTAGATTACATCCTGTATCATCACTGTCAGGAACATACCTTCTTTGCTGCTGCAGAACTAACATGAAATCCAAAGATTTACTCTGTTCTTGACTGAACTAGAGTGGACTGATGAATCTCAGCTAATCTGTTGGATTGACAGCAGACTCAAACAGTGTAAGTTCACATAGAAACATAGATATTGTTCAGCTGGACAAAATGGCACCAATCGCTTGTGAAACTGGAGAATGTTAATATCTGCTGACAGTTACATCCCACTAAAGTGTATGGTGGCATTTATATTCTAACAGCATTCATATTGAATAGCTGTAATAAAAATAAATGGGTTCATCAGAGTGCTGGATAGCTACCACCACTTGGAGAACCTATTTATTTTTTGATTAATAACTTTACAGAAACTTTTCAGTTCACATCAGAAAATCTGAACTAACTCTTTAAACACTTAAGGTTACCTCTTGTAATTAGAGCTGCGCAATATATCCAATCACAATCATCAATGTGTACATAATCACAGCAACTAAGAACTGCTGAATGCAATCTTTTGTAGGTTATTATATTTCATTATCAATAAAAAATAATTCAGTTATCTGATTACCTAATATGTTGCAGCTCTACATGGAACTTGAATTCAAGTCAAATACTTCAGAATCTATGTTAAAATCTGTCAAAAGCTGCTCCTCCACCATAAAGTTTACTAATGGCTTCTTATCCACTCAGTTGTTGTGTCTCGTGGTATTATTGACTAAAATACACACAAATCGAACCTGGCAAACGTCTTTTTTTAATGTTTTATGACACCAGTGGCCATTATCTATTAGTAGCTGGATGGGAAGCAGGGTAGAGAGAGACTTGCAGTAAATGGCCCATTGGCCAGGACTCAAACCTGGGACAGCTAAATTGAAGACTTTAGCCTCTGCAGATGGTGTGGCTGCTCAACCACTAATTCCTGATGAAATAAAAAAAAATTGATACTCTATTAATAGATACTATATTTAAATTTTTATTGTCATTGTGGTTACCTAACTAGAATTATGCTTGAAATAAGCAGATTGGTGATATAAGCTTAATGTGCAGGTCTTAACTCTGTTTTACCATAATTTTTAAATATTTCTCCAAGCTTAGAAATTAACATCTGTTGGTATTTTTTTTTTCCATAGTTCCCATTGCATCCCTGCAGATGTTTACTATCAGTAGTTTGGCTTCACTTTGTTTGCCACTGTGCAGATGGAATAAAGCATCTGTCTCTATAATGGGCTTCGGAGAAGTATTAGCAGAGCTGTGGTTACACTATTTTGTCCTGCTCTGACAGCTACGTCTAATTAGTTCTGTGTGCTTTTGTTATGTTCAGGACCCATTTTACAAATAAATAAGTTTATTCTTATTATTTGAGCCGAGAAAAGTTTAGTTTTTATCTTGTTCATTAGGCACACATAGATAACAACCTGTTCAGTGCAGTTTTTCTTACTGTTTGTTTATTTTTGGTTTACAGGTTCCAATTTTTAAAATAAATTGCTTCAGTTTAATATTTCAAGCAGCATAGATTTTTTTTTTTTTCCTTTTTAGTGACCAAGAGTACAGTCATTATTTAAATACTTAGATTTAGAAAAATCATTGCTTCGATATTTGCAGTTAGATTCATGGAGGGCCCATTTAAAGATGCCCCAGAGAAATCAGATTCCACATCCTGTCAGATTGCATTGCGGTTGTCTTATTTTCCTGCAGAAATGACAGATGCAACTGAATGACAGATGATGGAAATTTATATTGAGCTGTCACAATTTGAAGCACCTCGAGTTGCTGAGGACTCAGTTCAATTGACAGCTGTGTGAATGATTGTGAAGTTAAAATGTCTCAAGGCTTTGAAATTGTAGGACTAATTTATTGATTTTCTCCTCCTTTCTGCTCTTGTCCTTTTGTCTAATTTGCAGTATTTCTTCTTCCTGCTGTTAATTTTCCTAATTGAGCTGGTGGCTGGTGTGCTGGCATATGTTTACTACCAGAGGGTAAGTTCTGAATGCTCTTTGTTAAACTTAAATACAGTGGAGATCTACAGGAATGACACACTAGGGAAGAGTAATCTGCATATGAATGTGTAAAAGTTCACTGTGTAGGATTGAGTAGCATTTGCAATAGCTGCAATGTATTTTTAATTAGGATGCTATGCGACAGGCCAACTCAAACAAGAGCATAACTATGAATTGGAAGAACAAGTACACATGGTTTTCAATAATTACAACAAACATCTAGAAAGAAAGGCACACATTTGTATTTAGCCTCCTTTTACTCTGATACCCATAAATAAAACCCAGTGCCTTGTGTTGCGTTCAGTAAGAGTCAAACTGTGTGTGTAACTTAGTCATGGTTAAAAACAGTTGTTCTGTGAAGGTTCTCAAGTTTGTCAGAGAACATTAATGAACAAACGGCAGTGAACACCAGAAAGGTCTGTGATAAAGTTGTGGAGAATTTTAAAATAGGGTTGAATTGTAAAAAATGTAAAGCTTTGCATCAAAAAAATGTCCCTAATTTTCAACAGATTTTTTTTCCCAAGAATTTTCACATTTGATCCATTTAATGAATAGAAAGGATTTCTTTTTTTGTTGTTGTTCAAATCCATGCTCTTTTCAAAGTGGGAGAGGACCTTTCTCTGTCCATTTAAAACAAACAAACAAACAAAAAAAAAACAAACACCTAATCTGAAACCAGGGGCTTTCACATATAGATGAAAGTAGGGTCATCTCTTATCCACTTCACCATTATGGCTTTCAGGATGTTCATTACTGAACCAGACAGATCCAAGGGAAAACAGCAGATTGACTGGTGTATCTCCACTCTGTCTGCAATTCACAGTGGCCTGACAGATTAGAAAGAAACAAATGTGCTCTTAATAGCACCTCATAGAGTAGACATCTCATTTAATGAAATGGATTGAATAATAAAATTACAGACATTAAAAAGATGAGATTAAAAACCTGTCCAGTCCCTGATAAAGAAAAGCATTTTCACAGCATGATGCCCCACCACCATGTTTCAGTGTGGATTGTGTGTTCATGGTCAAGTGCAGAGTAAGTTAACCTCCACTCAAATGCAATTTCGCAATCATTAGCTAATTGTTGTTGATGATACAGCTCTGCCACAAGTGAGCTGACACTTGATGTCAGCAGTCTTGGTGTTTGTGTTTAGAAATTGGGGTGGGGGAGTGATAAACATCACTCAGGTAGCATTACAAAAAGTTATCTTCATGAAAGTTCAGCGATTTAGGTTTTGAGCTGAAAATGATTGCTTAAATAAGAATTCAACCTGTTTTTGTCTCGTGAGATTCACACCTGTGCATAAACATTCTAACGGCAGGATTTACAGTCTTACAGACTTTATGTATTTTCAACCATATGTTTGATCGTGTTCCACTGATGTGACCCATTTCTTGCAACTTGAACCTCTTTTAAATTGGTGACAAACTTTTTCGAGTTGCCCCTAGATTCAGTATATTTCTGTTTTGGGTATGGTTATCTGGAAAAGCATATTTCAGAGAATAAATCACCTTTTTGGAACACACCTGATACTTCTTACTCATTAAAATAAAAATGATTCCTCCTTTGTTCTCATTCAGTTCTTGTTCTTTGTCTTTTTTGCAGCTGAGTGATGAACTGAAAGAACACCTTAACCAGACAATGACTGAGAATTATGCTCAGCAAGGGAAGGAGACAATCACATCTGCGGTGGACAGACTGCAACAAGATGTATGAGAGATATATGAAAGTTATTTAATTTTGTTAAGTCTATGTTTCCACTTGCTTCCCCTGTCAGCAAGTATAACCAAGTACACTTGCTGTTATTACATGGACATAGTTTGAAACTTTGCCTAAAGATGTAGTAAAACTAATATTACTGTTTTTCATTATAGATGACAAAAATAATTGTTCCAAAAATGATCAAGAAATTCAATCAGTGTAATCTCAATGAAACAGAAGATTATCTTTTAAGTGCAGGAATTATAATCCTAGAAAATTATGTTGGGAAATGATTTACACTTTTAATTTTTTTTTTTTTTTAAAAAGTATTATTTAAAGTAGTTTTCCATGTTTTGATGCCTTAGGTCAATAAGACACCAGTCAACCCCTTGCTTTATTTTTCTCCCTCTCCAGTTTAAGTGCTGTGGCAGCAACAACTCCCAGGATTGGATGCTGAGTGTGTACATTAGGTCAGAGCAATCAGGGAACAGGTTGGTGCCTGACAGCTGCTGTAAAACCATTACGCCTAACTGTGGCAGGAGAGACCATCCCTCCAACATCTACAAAGTGGAGGTATGTAATCCATCTCCTCATGGAAAGGTAATAAGTACCATCTAAACTGATCTTAAAAGCCTTTGGGAACAAACTCCATGTTATCTAGTATTGTCACATGGGGAAAAAATACAGCAGTGGAATATACAGTGCTTTACAAAAGTATCCATGCCCCTTGTAGTTTGTAATTTTATTTGTTTACATCTGCAGTGCAGTTTTGGGGATTTAATCAAGATGCATCAGTTTCCTTGTTCTTTCTTTGACACAGCTCTGTTAATAAGATATCCCATGCTTTTTATTTAGAAAGACGTTCTACCCAATTATATGATTTCATGGGTTATTCCTCAGAAAACATTTGATTTTGTGGTACAAATGGTGTTAGAAAGCAGGTGACGATTAGCGTTGTTAAGGAGGTGGACAGTGAGTAATGTGGGTGTCACAAACAACAAGGTAAAGTTGGCAAAGGCGATAAAAATGCATACACCAATTAACTATAAATTTGTACAACTTGTCCTTATAGGCTCTGAATGTGGAGGTCTGCTTGTGATCCATCTTTACCTGCTTCAGATTCAAACTTGTCTTGAGCTCCAGAAGGCCCTCACTCAGTGATACTAATGCTAGTTTTTAAAAGAATCAAATGTTTAATGGATAATAAAGCAAGAAGTAAGAAAATAGCATTTTTTGTAAACTATGTTTATGCTTTATTATTATGCTTTACATTCATGATAATGAAAATGCATTTTTCTGCTCACCACTGAGTTAGTGAATAAGGTTGGTAACATCTGCAGCCTGACAGGTTTTATAAATTTGCACTAAACCTCAATAAACCTCAATGGTTTTATTCATTGTCAGTCAGATTTTTTTTTTTTTTTAAATTTACTACAATTGGTAGCCAAGACCTGTGTGTAAAAGGTTATTTTTTAAAAAATAAAATTAATTAATTGGGTATATTCATCTGAATTGATTAATTTCTTTACCTCATCCTTTCACATTGAATCAGACTGAATTTTACTGTTTACCCTGAAATAAGTGAATCGAACTACATTGTTGTAAAAAGGCAAACATGTCGTGATGTTTATTTTTCAAGATACACATTTTATTGGAAATAGACCATTGATGAATACCAGGAAGAATGGGTAAAAATGTCAATACTTTGTGTAACTGCCTTTCTGCTTAGAATACAGCTGCAGCCTCTTGTTGGAATCTCCCAGCAAGAGTATCAATTAACTCTCTCACAGCATGCCGTATGGAGTACGTTGCTGCCAGCTTTGCACATCTAGAGGTTGGATTTTTTTTGCCCATTCACCTTTAGATTGTAAACATCTGTTTAAAATCAATTTTTAGCCCTTGCCAGAGATTCTCAATTGAATTTGAATTGACTTCCAGACTTCGACTGATTCATATGTTACTGGTGTAACATATGAATATACTTTGATCCAGATCATGTCATTGTTACCCTGGTTGTATGGTGAGGGTCATTGTCCTGCTAGAATGTGATCCCTCCTCCCCAGTCTCAAGTCATTTGCCACATCTCGCAGATTTTTCTCTCGCATTGCTCTATATTTAGCTCCATCCTTCCCATCAACTGTGACCAGTTTCCGTGGTGAAAAAAAAGCATTCCCAGAGCATGATGCTACAACTTGCATGTTTCACTGTGAAGATGTTGGGTTCAGGGCAGTATTAATTTTCAGCCACACTTTGCCTGTTGCATGTAGGCCAAAACGTTTCTGATCTCCACTGTATTTAGAATGAGATTAAATTACACTGTTTACTAAATGGGTGACTTCTGTGAGTAATCGGATTTTCTGTCAGGGTATCAGAAAAGAGGCTGAATATAAATGGCATACTTCTCAGATTTTATTTTAAAATGTTTTAAAACAATGCATCCTGTTCTCTCAAGTCTGAACTATATACATTTTTAGTTTTGTCATCGTAAAAGAGTACGCTATAAGAATATTTCATGATCAAAGTGTTTACCAGACTTACAAGAGGAGTGCATGTGATACTATCTTATGCTATCATTTTTCAAAATAAAATAGAAGCATCAAGAATATCAGTTACAAAAGTTCTCTTGCCTCTATTGAAATGAATAAAAGATGGGGCTTTTAGTGTGCATGCAGGCTGCAAATAGGATATTTTTCTATATTTTTGTGTCATATCCTTCAATTTCCCCCTTTCATAACTTACAGTGCCTAGATTGTGTGCTGAGGCAAAAAGATGAATACTTTCAAAGTTTAAAATTGTCACCACATGCAAGTGATGATAAATACATTTGTGATATCTTAGGTTTAGGTTCAAATGCAATAGGATTTTATCATTTTTGCACAATTGTATTTAAGTGTCTTTCTCTTGGGTAGCAAGGCTTAGGTGACTGCAAGCTGAGGCTATATTAAATAAATAAAAATGAAAACCCTCTTTTTCCCCTGCAGGATGTTTTCTTGTTTGCTGCAGTAGTTTTGAGTTACCCATCTGGAAATGCAGCAGTGTTCTGTCTGTTTATTGGATTCTGTTGTAAATGACTTCATTTTCCTCTTCAGGGTGGTTGCATCACTAAGTTGGAGCAGTTTCTTGCAGACCATCTATTGGTTATTGGTGCAGTGGGAATTGGTGTGGCCTGTCTTCAGGTAAGTAGAACATGACAATGCGGTAATGGTGTATAGAGAAACAGAATACATTTCTGTTGTCAGTGGCGGGGAAAAAAAAACTTTAATCCAACGGGCTTTATTGTATAAAATAACGAGCCTCTGTTGAGTAAAACCTTACAAAACCCTGATGGACAGCTTTTTAGTCTTTCCATTACCAAAAATCTAACATGGCAGGTCAGAAACCTTTACATATTAGTGTTTTTCCATTTTACAGTGATGACTCTGCTGCATCATCGCAGTCCTTTTTAATTTGTTCCATTTTGAAATGGACTCATGCTTTTAAACACTATTAAGCTGTTTGATACATATACTCTAATCTGCCATACCATTCTGACTGCTCACCTAGTTCTGAGTGCAAAAGCACTCCTGATGAGAGCATCAACAAAAACATGCAAAAGTGCTCATGGGTCTTGTATCATTCACCACTAGAAATGGATCCTTTGAGCTTTATTGGTTGGAGGATGATGGGGTCTCTGTACAGTAGGCTTACTTTCTACTGCATAAAAATGTTTAAGGTGAAAGGCAGATGTTAAAGAACAATCCAGGGATGTATTTTGCTATAACTGTATTTCATTGTTATGTCATAGATTTTCGTGTTGGTGGTCAGAAACATAAATAACACCTCGAAGTAGGTTTTTTTTTTGTTGTTTTGTTTTGTTTTTTGGGAAGTTGACTGCTTTCCAGTTAATCTGTGACCACCATGCCCCTTTTAATGCTCTCAAAGAAAAATTCTGAACCATTCTCTAGGCTGTAGGCTCAGTTATAATTGGGTATCAGAGCCCTAAATGAAAAAAATTCAAAAGACCTGAATTACATCCCAAGCAGTGAAAGCTTGAAATGGCAAAAGTTGAGATGATCAGTCCTGTTGCATCATCGATGCATAGTGCTGATCAGAAATGAGTTGCAAAATTCGGCTTTTCATTGACTGCTGTTGTAAAGAGACAGTGTTTCATTCCAAAAGCATCAAAAGGAATTATGCGGATTCCAAAAAGAAGACGCTAAGTATGTAGAACATTCCTAAGCACAAAGATAAACAATGCTGTATATGGGATCCTTTAATCTTTTTTTTTTTCAGAATTCTTTCTGGTGTTTATTGCAATGCTGATAAGAGATTAAAAAGCATAGAAAATGCATTGCGTTCTTTTTGGCTCTAATTTTATTGCTGCATACAATCAGATATACTTCACTGTCAGTCATTTTCTATATGTATAACTGTACTACTTGTATGTGTGTGTGGGAAAACTTATAAGGGAATTTGATTTGATCATTTTGCAAGTCTGGGTAAGTATGGAAAAAAATAACTGAGTGAGCAAATATTTATTTCTGATTCTATTACCTAAAGGATGAAAATCTAAAAAAATTATGGAATTTTATATTGATTTATATTAAAATTATTTATTTTACAAGAGATTTTTCCAAACTCAAACATTTTGGTTTTTGAATTACTGATTGAGAAGCCATAGATAGATACTCTTTCAAGAGTCAAAAAAGGGCAATTTTCAGATTATTATATAACATCATATTTGCATTGATTGTGGTTCTGATGTCTGTTTGGATTAGTTGACTCTTTTTTAAAATTGGAAATCTGTGGCTGTTGTTTTATCCTTCTGTGGAATTTGTCCAGATTGTTAGAATTCCCTGAAAATCTATAAATCTCGAGTTTGAAATCATGGATTTTTGAATTGAACCTGTGGGAACTTCACTGTTTATTAATCTAAGCCTTTCTATTCCAGATATTTGCTTTTTGTCTTTGTGATGCAGCCTTACTTCCTCTATCATTGACTCTCACTTTTTGTCTGTAACACTAAAACACAAGAAAGTATGGCTATGTTTGATGTTAACCCAGTAACTGTATTTTACTATACTGACTCTTGTGTGTTGCAAATGTCTTTGTTTTGTATGTTTGGTTTCACTGTAGCTGGCCGGGGCACTCTTGACAGCCTGCTTTATCTATCTGCTCTATAAGGAAGAGGAAGAGGACTTTGGTGCATTGTAATTTGGCTTAAGAGCCCCTTGGTGCTTTTAATGAAATGGGTAGACAAGGTTGGAAGGTGCTGTGGGTATCTGACTGCAAGTTTGTCCTTGTTTGCATGCATGCTTTGTACCAAATATAAAATCCACAGTGTGCATGTATACAGAATGGAATTGGCTTGGTTGATTTTTTTAAATATATAATCTTCGTGCTATTTAAAGCTGGAATCTGCATGGCTTTGCCTTTGTGAGAAAATGTGATGCTAATGCATGTTATGATAATGGGAAGTCATGGAAAATGAGGCTGCTAGTGAAAGGCTTAATTATTCAAAACTGCCTATGTGTATTTCTTTAGTAATAGGAACTGGTTTGTCTCTTTTCATACAGCTCCATGTTTTAAAATGCATGTTCACTCGGAAAGTGGAAAACTACAGTAAATAACTTTGAGCATATAAAGTATTTGGGATTTCTTTTTTTCATGGGGGAATTTCTAAACAGAAATGAAGAATGAGTCACATAGATGAAAAACAGAACAAATGAGCATTTACAAATCTATATGGGGATTAAAAAATTTAAATGCAATGCAGAAAACATTTCTAGTCATTGCCGACAGGACAGCTTTATGTTGCTAAAGATATATAGTTATTGGTGGTTATGTTATGGCGCTACTGATTTGTTGTTTTTAAAAGCAGCGGAGCAAATGTCGTTATCTGCTCCACCATACATTCACAAAATAAAAAAAACAACATGTTTAGGAAAATTTAATACCATCCTTAATCTAGACTTTAGTACACTGGAGTCAGATTTACAATTAATACACTTCTTCCAAGTGATTTTGCAGTCAGACAGTATGCAGTGATGGAGAGGAAAGATGAGAGCTGAATCTGAATTTTAAAGTCTTATAGGAGCGCTGCATCTCTTCAAGTCACCGTTAATCAGATAAAATAGGGACTGAACTTGGGATCCACACTAAGGGTGTTTTCATCTTCCCAAATCACAAGGATCCACTTATTTTGTGTGCTAAAACTATAATATTAGTTACAGTTGCTGATATTTCATTAACTTTTAGATTCAAGGTTCAAATCCAGCTGCATGCTCACATCAAATGGAAAATTATATATTCCTTTTGTCGGATGGGAGAAAGAATTGCAGGCTTGTTAGAGTTTTGACATTGTTTATTTTTGAAAATCTGGCTCCCAAATTAAAAGATAATCAGGCTGACGTTCATACAGTCTTCCAAATTTCACATCTTACTCCTGCGGGCAATGAAACAGCTGAAGTGTAAGTCAGTGTCACAGTTGGTAGCGCTGTTGCCCTGCAGGAAGAAGGTCCCTGGTTGAAATCCTGGTCTCGGGTCTTTCTGCATGGAGTTTGCTGTTCTCTCCATACAAGTGCGGGTTCCATCCAGGCACTCTGGTGCAGTGTTTGGGTGCGTGATTGTTTGTCCTGCGTGTCTTTGTTATGGAGTGTTGACCTGTTCAGGGTGTACCCCACCTGCACAATGACCACAGTGATAGGCATTAGCCCTCCCTATCACCCTGAAAGGATAAGCATGTACAGACAATGGATGGATTTTAGTGTTTTGAAAACCTGTTGTTTAACTGTGAACTATAAAGAATCCATCAAACAGACTACCGCCTTTTTACAGGATTTATTTCCACTTTAACAGTACTCTTATTGGTATTATGTTTTGCTCATGGTATGCATTAATTTTCACCAATTTCAAAGTTTTCTAAGACTTAAGTTGCAGTTTAATCAGAATATCTTGAATAACTTAAAAGTTTCTGAGAAGCAATCAAAGTGCAGATATTTGTCTGAATATGCACACCTTCACATCACCTCCTGCTTTATTTTGTTTGTTTTTGCAAGCTTGTGCACACATGCTGATGTTGTGGTAATGACTGCTTTGGTCCTCCCATTGCCATAGTAACCAGCTTCATACTTTCAAATAGCCTCCAACTCCATCACCTTTTAACCCTTCACTGCTCGAGTCAACTATTTTCAAGCTTCCCACAGTCTCCCATGGTGAGAATTTGACTTAACACTTGCTGTTTTCAGATCTGTGGGATGGTGTTCACCTGCTGCTTACACAGAAGGATCAAGATGGATCCTTACTAAGCGTGCAAGACCCCAACAAACCACCAGTAACATGCAGATGTGGCAAAGCCTGCAGACACCTGATCTCCACGTCTGGATTTGGAATTTCAATCAGATAATATAAGTGAACTTCACGTGCAGCACCATCAGAAACAAGTTAAGCCGTTGAGTCTGGTGCATCATAAAGAGCTGATAAGTTATTTCCCTTACATGCATGATTTAAATGGAACTGAACTACTCTGTAACTGATGCAAAATGAAGATAGTCTTTTATTTCCCTTACTACTTAGAACAATATTTCCAGTTTTTGAGTGCAAACAAGCATTAAAAAAAGACACTGGCGACACTTGTCATTGTTTGTGAAGAAATTGAACATGTACCTCATGTGCCTTTTTTAGGATTCTACTGATTAATAATTATGTGCTGAGTGCCTTGAATCTTTAAAGTAACCATGACAACACACGGAACTAAACTGTAAACATAAAGTGTATTATAGTGGTTATTTAAATGTTTATAACAAAGTTATGATGCTGAACTTTACATTAAGAATCAAAATTAACTCCTCAAAGTTGCAACAATCCAAAGTTGGCCCACATGGCCTAAATTTCAGAAAGTTATTTCTTAAAGAAATGACATTTTTAAATTTAGAACTCCACCTAGTGGATACAGCTTTCAGTTAAAAACAAAACACGTTTTCATAAAACAAAAATACAAAGATGGTAATCTCTTTTCATTTTCTGCAAAATGTTAATTTTTAGATTAGATTTTTAGATTTTAGGACATGGCCTAATTTTTCACAACAATGCAAAATTATTTAAATTTCATCCCTTTTTTTCCCCCCCTTGATCATACTTTATGCTGTAGATATCATGAATGACGTTTTAAATGAGAGAAATGTGCATTTAATCATTGTTGCTGGTTTGTGTTGACCCATTGTATCATTTAAACTGATTAAAAAAAATTGTCATTGCCAGTGTTGCATTTTATTTAAAGGGTACCAATTTATGAATATTGTTGCTAATGAACTAGTAAAACTCTGGCATGTGCTTGTTACTGATTGTCGAACAATGAACTCTGATCTGAAGCTTACAAGTAAAGGTTAAATTTTGGTGCATTAGCTTTTTTTTTTTAAGAAGTTATCTTCAAACCAGCAGTGATATTTTAGTATACTTTCAGATATCTGTTAAATGGTTAGAAAGACAATAATCAGTACAATAACACAAAGATTGGTTATCCGCTATTTTAGAAGGATGTTAAAAGTCCTTTGTTTCCGTTTGTTTTAATAGTTGAACTTCATTGTAACCACTAGAGGGCGACAAAGACATTACGGCTGCAATTGGGACACCTTTTCATCTTATCTGATACCTTGCTTGGATTTATTTATATATATATATATATATATATTTTTTTTTTTTTTTTTTTTTTTTTAATTTTATTTTTTTTTTTTTTATTTTTGCTCATATAGTGTGGGTTATTTAGCCTTTCCTGGAACCAAAGTACTTATTGAAAAAGTGACAAGTATCAATTATATACATTTTGAGATGAGATTGCTGTTTATGTCTTGAAATGAGTCTTGAGCTATCAGAGGAGATAAGTTTTTGCACTGCATATCCCAGATTATTTTTGTGGAAACTGTATTTACTGCTGCTATAGTAAATCTGTAAGTTCCTTCCAATTTCTTTGGGTTTTTGTTGGGGAAGTCTATATAATCTTCCTGTTTTTCCATCAATGCTAAAAGCAATACCTTTCTGCTCTGCTTTAGGTTGCTGCAATTTGTTGTTGCTCTATTTTCGTACGTTTCACTGGTTCCTTCCCAAACCTGCTTAAAATGTATGCTGTGTGTATTGGCATATGCCTCTAAAAAGTATCGCACGCTTTAAACTTTTACATTTTGACCTGTTACAACCACATGCTTGAGTGTCACTTTTAAAAGTGGTAAAAAGTTCCTGGTTGTTGTTTGCTCTAAGCCATATGAGAGATGTAGCAACTGTGAAAGATGGTTCTCTGTTCATATAAAGGCCAAAATTGTATTTCTGGTCAGCATGTACAATTTTATGTGGGTTTAACTCTCCACATCACTGTAATACACCATCCCTGGTGAAACATGATGGTGGCAGCATTATGCTATTGAGATTTTTTTTTTTCTCACCGGGAACCAAAGTTTGTGGTTGTAATGTGATTAAAATGTAATAAGTTCAAAAGATATGAATAATTGTATGTATGAAACAGTCATATTTGTATTAAAAAATATAAACTACTGACAAGACAACACTGCTTTTAAATATATGTGAATGTTTTGCCTGAGGTGAAGAATGCTGTTGGAGTGTGCTGACTCTTAAAATATGATTTGGGGTTGGGTAATTTTTACTTTGTCATATTAACATTTTTGCTGCAAATTTGCATAATAAAACTTTGGCCCTATTATTTACCGTGTAAAGCACAATTACATTCATTTCTAAAGTTTTAAGAGAGTTATTGATTTTAAGATTAAGTAAACTTGATGCCTGTGCATTGTTTGCTCTATACTTTTGACTTTTGACCTCACTATTATTGGTACTTTTCCGTCCTCTTCTTCCTCCCTGCTCCAGATATCTTACGTGGCTATATCTGTTGCAGTCCATCTGTCATTGTCACCCATTTAGCAAAAAAGGACAAACTTTTAAGAGTCTGGATGTTCTCCAACATTTTTGGCTTCAGTCTGCCTATAGAGTCCCCCCAAACCCCTTTTGTCTTCATCCCCTATCAGAGGATGTCTCTTGTTTCCTGCAAATGTCATGCATATTACACTTCAGAGACACTGACAAGATACAAACACAGAAAACTAAGAGACTGTATGCATTCACATGTGGCTTGTACCCTCTGCCAAGAAAGAACAGAAAGAGAATTGGGAGCAGCTGGATATTTCACCACTTCCCATGTAATGTAGGCCTCTTTGCATCAGAAGCATACACACAGCATATACTCCCTGTTTTCAACACATTGACATTGCAGGGTTGATATTTTAATGGGAGAGCTGAAGTTCCCCAGGGACACTTTGTTCTATAGTTTTTCCATCTGACCATAACTGTATATTTGCTTTAGTTCAGATAATATGCAGATAAACCAAGTTTATCTGAAGTGCCTTTTATATTTACAAAAAGGCACTACAGATGGTGCTTGTTGTAGCACCATTGAGGTATGATATTTTCTGTGTTGCATTTTAAAACATTCTTCAGTTCTTGGTACCTGCAGCTGTATTCAATGTGTGCTGAGGCATGGCTTCAGTCATGATGACTGAATACTGGAGCACCTGGCGAATAATATCCTGTGAAAGAATTTCTGTAACACATTTTCTCTTATGTGTTCAAGAACTTTAGAGTTTGTAGATCTGATTAATTGCATTTGATTAATTTTGTGGTCATTGATCTTGTCTACATGTCTTGACAGCAATATAAAAGTATGGTTACATTACTGCCCAAAGCCGCATTAATGTTCAGATAACGTTTGTCACATAACAAATTGTTCAAAAGTAGTTTGACATTCAAGCAAAAACACAGATGAGCGGTTTTGGAAAATTTAACATGTCCTGCAACAATTTCATTTACTGCTCATTCCTTCATAGCTTCATTGACATATCAAGCACTTTATTATGAAATCCAGAACCGCAAAATCCAGTTCCAACCAGACCAAAACCAACTCTATTTAATTTGATCTTTAAATCTCACTGTCATACTTCACAAACTCATCAAGAAGTGACGAGTTTGCGTCTGGCCTGCAACACATTAGCTCTGGCCACAAATGTGTTCGACAGATCTCCGCAGGGATCAGACGGGATGTAAACGAGATGGAGATGTTCAGATAACCTCAGCAGTGTTAGTCAAGATGCAAAAAATGTAAACCACACCATCAATCAAATTTAACATGCAAAAGCTGTCCTTATTGAGGAAAAAGTTTAAATGTATGTTTGGGATCATTGTTCTTTCAGAACACAGAGTACCCTGTAACAAGATGTAATGGTCTAGAGCAGGGGTCTGCAGCCAGCAGCTTCGGAGGTGCAAGTGGCACTTCAATGACTCTTAACTTTGGCTAAGAAGATAAAGAACCAACTAATATCCTTAAATGTTGATATAATTTTTAAATATAGTTTTAGTAGTTTTTTTCAATCTTTTTGTGGAATAATTGGATTGAATTTCCAGGGTGTGAGTCCCAGTAATATTTTAAGGACGTATTTTTCTTGTCGTTAGATTGAAAACTGAGCTTTTTTAACATGCTTTTCCACAAATATCAGTATCCATCCTCTTTTTTGCAAAATGTATGTTTTTCTTAATAAACCCCAAAACAAAAATAAAATGGTAGTTCTTCAAAAAACAAATATCACAGCACATTTCATAGTAGATTTTTATCAAAAATGTTTATGTAAAGGTTGCAGACCCCTGGTCTGATTGGAGGTTGAGTCAGGTGTTTATTGTTTCATCCTGTTTGTGCAGTGCACTTGCACCACCTGCAGTGCTATAGTTTCTCAGCATGATTGTGCCATCACCATGCTTGTCAGTTGATACGCTGGGAGTGTTCCTGATAATCCTAACCTAATTAATCAACAACCAACACATTAGACATTAGGATAACAGAAAAAAAAATCATGCAAAGCAAAACGCTAAGCAAAGAGGAATTCAAAATGGTATTAAATGTAAAGAAAGCATAACTCCACAAGTAATCAAGACGTTTCCCATTGAGGCAAATTTGATTCTTCTGAATCCCAGAGTTTTATTGGTGAAATACAAGTTAGTAATTTAGAATGCGAGCCTGCCTCAAAACCGCAGTGTTTCTAACCATGCTCCCCAACTCCCCCACAGTTGAGAGAGTTGTGGTTTTTCAGAATATGCATGTGTATGTTTCACTGTGTGTGGGAGGCTCTGTGTCCATGGGAGAGTGGGTTCAGATGCAAACAAACTTCACAAAGTGTTTCAAGACAAATCTTCTGTCTGATAATGATGATGAGCGCCATATTGATGAAGGCGTCGAGCGATGCCAACCAGATGCTGGAGTAGTTGTGAGGTTTTCACAGCTCAACTGTGATGTTGATCCACCAGGACACATGCCATGGTTGTATCTGGTGAAACAGTGATTTAACAAGGATCTCTTAAAAAGAGTTCAAAAGAAGTTGTATTTAACTACTCCGATTGTGTATTTATATCAACCACTCTTAAAAAAAGTATGATTGAATTAGCATCTACATACACAATGTATGGTATGTCTGTCCATCCATGCCCCATCCTTTCATTCATCTATACTTGCATCTATTCATCCATCATCCATTCGTTCATCAATCGATTTGATTGATTCACCCATCCATTTGTCTGCTTTTTTATTTTTTTGCAAGTTCCATATTAAAAAGTTACAAAGTCATTGGCTTTACAGTTGGAAAAAAGAACTTTACTCCAAGTTTTGTGATGTTTTGTGTGAAAAGGAAGTCGTGGAAAAAGCAGTGGTAATAGGAACATTTATTTGCAAAATATAGTAATAAAAATCTACTTTGAGATTGTCTGCGTTCTGTGTTTGCTCTGTGCAGTATTTATGTGGTTACTGAACAGCTGTAGCACATGTGTGCTTTGTTTATCAGATTTCCAGATGATACCAGCTCTATCTACATTTCCGGTTAATGAGAAACAAGGCCGACAACTTTGCAGAAAAGCAGAAATTTGATGTCAGTTTAAACAATATCTGTAAGCTGGAAAGAATAAGACTTTAGTAAACAAATTAGTCTGTCAACCTGTGTTTGTTTATGCTCTGAAGATGAATAGAGGAGGAGGAAGCGGTTATGATATTTGGAGGGAGAATGTATTTATCATACGCAAAGAATGAGGGGGGCACAGGAACCAAATAGCGTGAGAAGAAACTTTGCTTCTTCCTGTGAGATTATTGGCATTGGTGAGACGGGAGCGACCTTGACTTGGTCACTGAGGATATTTGAGCTCTGTGTTGAGTAATTTTAAGAAATAAACTCAAAAACATGAGGCGCTGTCTGATAATGCTTAGAGATAAGTTACAATGCTGAAGGTTTCATAGCCCCTTGAACTTTTCGACGTTTTGTCATGTCATTATCAGGGACTTCATTGTACTCTACTTGGATTTTATGTGATAGACTGACACAAAGTAGTACATTATCGTGAGGTGGAATGGTTTTAAAACAAAGTACCATACAGATGTCTTAAACTAAATCAACAGTTTGTCAAATCACTTTTACTGTAATTAAAGCAGCACGTTTTTTGTGATATATCTCTACCAGCTTTGCTTATCTACAGACTAAATTTTTGCCTATTTGTTGTAAAATAACTAAAACTTATTTGTCATGGATGGAGAGTATTTGAAGACATTAAATTTCAACTCTTGCCACATATTTTCAATATAATTGATGTCAAGGCTTTGACTGGGCCATTCCAACATATCTATATGCCTTGTTTTTATGCAGTCCATTTTAGAGCTGGCTGATTGTTTAGGGTAGTTGTTCTGCTGGAAGGTGAACCTCTGCCTCAGTATCAAGTCTTTTGCAGACACTAACAGTTTCTTCCTACGTTTTTAATTTTTTAACTCCATCCATCTTCCCATCAAGTCTGACCAGCTTCCCTGTCATTGTTGAAGACTAGCATCACCATGTTTCACAGCTGGGATGGTGTTTTCAGGATTACTTTTGCTTCTGGAAAATTAATTTTATATTTTTAAAAATCTTGTCAGCAGCACTAGTTTCGGACTTTCTAAATCACAGTGGGCCAACACCAACAGATCACATGGCTCCTGAATATCATCACTATCATCTTCACACTGGACCTCAAGTAATTTGTTCTTGAAGCACTGACTCCAGGTACATCCACAATTTGCTAAATTCTTTAATCTGCTTTGGTTCGCAATCCTCTCAAGGGTGTGCTGATTCTTCCTGCTTGTACACTTTTTTTCTGCCGCACTTTTTCCTTCCATTCAATTTTTATTCACGATCTTGGATAAAAATCTCTTTGAACAACCAGGTTCTTAAACAATAACCTTTTTAGACGTGCTCTTCTTGTTTTAAAGTCATCATTCTTCTTGGTATTTTAAGTCCATCTATGTTTTTCGTATGTCTCTCTGTCATCTCAAAACCCTGTTTGATCACATTAGATGCCTGCCCACAGTGATCCAGCTTCAGCTTTAAGTTTCTTACAGTTAAAAGGAAGTTTTCCTTGTACAGTGTGAGGGATTGCTGCAAACGTAATGACTAGATGCACTCAACAAAGCAACCGTACACTGTTGCCGCATTCTTACTTAGGAGGATGAATTGCTACATAGGCAATGACTTAATTCAATCAGCTAGGCTTTCTTTGATTGAAAATGTTTTACCGGTTGGCAAAATAAACTGAGTTTGACTACATAGTTTTTAACTGTGGTCAAATGAGAATGTAGGTAACTAAATTTGAATCTGTATATGTGACAAGATCTGTTTGATTATATACTTCAGTATGTATTTCAGATCCGTTGGTGCTTTTGAAATGAAATTGCTGTGAACTGGTACTATATTAATAAAATGATTTCTAATGAATTCCTTATGATCATGTAACATGTCCATAACATTATGTCTATAACCTGTCTGTATTTAATTTTTCTTTTTTTTTTTTTATTGCTCTCATGTGATATAACATGTTTTTTGAGAAACTGAATTTGAGGTTTTAACTTACTAATCATCAAAACAGACAAAATTAACTGCATGAGCCATCTTACTATGTGTGTTATGAATCTGTGTAATGACTTTTTTGATGAAATTACTGGTGTAAATTAACTTTTCAATAAAATTCTGCTTTGCTGAAATGCACTTACGCCAGAAAGTTAGCTGTATGAATTCTCTCTGCAAAAGGCCCAAAGCACATGCCAGTTTGATAATTGACGTGATCGACTGTAATAACTTGGCAATATCCATTTTCAGTCTCCACACAATTTTAAATACATATTTTTCATGCAGTCATAATTTTTTTTAGCAAATAACACATTTAGAGTATTTAGTCATCTCTACATTCTACTAGGTTGTCAGCATCTACATAGGATACTGCAAGTAACCCTGACACTTCAGGCATCTGTACACTTTTCTCATGTACTCTGAAGTATTTTTGTGCTTATGCACAAATTTTTACAGTTTTGCTACAGTCCTGTTACCTAAAAAGGATAAAAACATTAGATGTTGGAAATATTTTCAGTTTCCTCATAATGTAGTGGACTCTAACATTTTGGACTACCAAAAAATAATATCTGAATTAGAAGCTTTTCTAGTTATGTACTTGAAATTTTTCTCTTTGTCTTTACAGTAATAGATTTTGGACACCTATGTATCTACTGTTCAGGTTTAGAAATATAAACAATGTATGTCATTTCATGTCAGGGTGAAACTGTTTATGCATTCATCTCTCAAAACGTCAGGCTTAATTTCCTCTCTCACAGACGAGAGGTTCGTGCGAGGCTTAAGGTGTGCAGCTGTGGAAGCGTCAGAATCTTTGCGTCTGGGAATTCTTTAAACATTGGCTCAGATGAAACATGCTTCAATAAATCAAGATTTACTCTCTGAACATGATTTTGAATGTTGTAGTGGTAGGTTCGGGTGTCTGATGTGTCCCATCTGTGGAACGTATTTGCAAATATAATGATTACAAGATGAGGTGATTTATAATCAGAGCTCGCATCTGTTTCTGCATTGTCCGTGCAACATTCTTTTTCAAAAGAGGGGAAAAAGAGTGTGAAGAAAATTTGCAGGGTATATCATTCATTTATATTATTCAGAATTGATATCTATAGTACTTCATTATTCATATAAGTTCTTTCTGGTAACTCAAACTTATGTATTTAAAATGTGATAAGAACACAGTTAATCTTGTATCAGCTGGAAGCAATAAAAAATAGGAACAAAATCATCTTAACTGTAAACTTAAATTAAAATGGTATGTGTTTTCTAAGCCTATTACAATGATTTTAGAGGAGGAACACAAGTCCCACATGTTGAAAGAATCTTACTTATCCCGTCTAACTCAAGAAACTGTACATGTGGAACTATTCAGCACACTTAATCTGCCTTACAAAAAAGGATTTACAGATGGGCAGTCAACCATGCTTAAATAAAAAAATAAAAATAGAATGGTTACTTGAAAATACTGTGAAATTACAGTATTAAATGAAAATTGAAACTGGCATTGCACATTTTTATGGTTTATGAAAAAGTAAAAAAAAAAACAAAAAACAAATGGTTTGCTTTGACAGGAGAGAAGCTGTCTGTGATTGGACAATATAAACTTTTTGTACTCTTATGAAGATTGAAACAATCTTCCAGATCATGCAGCCAAATATTTGATGTTATTTTATCAATTACAAGCCATTTTAAAGTTTGTAGTGTGAAGAATGTGAAGCAAACAAAAAGACTTCCTCACACTGCTCTATTTTTGATCAAACAAGCTGACAAATCAGAGCATCATTTTGAAAATAAGATGCTGAAACACACAACATTTTGTGGCATACTCTGATCTGCATATGGAAAATGCCATGTCTTATCAACCACAGTTGATGAAAATCCTAAAACTGCTGTACCGCGCCATACATAATTTGATCTCCAACTAACTTAGCCATGGATATGTCTAAAAAATTTCATAGTAAACTCTTCAACTCAGACCTGCCATGTATACCACCTATACTTATAATTACCGCTATATCATTGTGGAAATGTGACCTAAATTTTGCAGACCTGATAAATAATTCCATAATGCACTTGGGGCTGGGTGAGAAATTGGTTTTATTGATTAATCAAAAATTCTGTTGTTTATTTATTTATTTTTTTTAAGATTCAATTTCTGGAAAATCTTTTTTTCATCAATGCATTCCTTGAGTTTCCGTAGCTCAGAGTGACGTTAGCCTGCCCAGGGCCTAACATCTTGTTTTTCAAGCATGTTTTACAGCTTGTATTTATTTGGAGTTTGAATTCAGGTCAACTCCCAGAAGGGATGATTGCAACGAAAGCAAATTCTTGAAAAAAATGTTCTGTCATTTGTAATTTCTTTTCAAGAAAAGAAATCGAGAAAAAAACAGGAGAGATTTTATTTTGAAGCCGTATAGCCCAGCCCTAACTGGCACTATGTATTCCACTGATAAAGATTCACTCATCTTGGTATGCCAAATGCTTGGAGCACCAGTGATTGTGGTGGACTTTGCTTTGTTCTCAAATCCATTTAACTAATATATTTTACCACTTCGGGCCATTCATAGATACCTCATTGATACTGAAAATTTCTAACGTTAAGTCACTCAGTAACAACATTCTCACTAAAGGATATTGTTGTCAGAGCAACCAGTTACTACTTAGTTTAGTTCCTTCACTGATTCGACTGGATCTCTAAACTTTTAACTGGGGCTGCATCGTATCAGTAAAGCATGTAAATTTCTTTTTATTGGTGAATATTGCCATAATATCTGTTACAATCACCATACATTTTCAAACAAAATATACATTTGATATGAGCATCAAGGACTGTAAAAGGACCTTTTTCAGATGGACAAATATATTACTAGCATGCAGAATGTAATGACATGGTACCTAAAATAAAACATCCTCCCAACCACTGCGTATAAGCAGTTCTTTGCGATTGCCATATTGTACACTTGAAATTAGTGATGATGATTGCAATTCGACAACTGGTCATCAATTGGCAGTGATCAAGCTGAAAATCATCTAATTCCTTTTAACAGACAGTTTTGCTGCTGCATCTCTGTACAGGAGCTGAAGCTTTCTAGACAGGGTATTACATGATTCTTGGAGCAATTTCCGATATGGAAAAATGTGGTTTTATATCATTCTATCCATGAATTTATTTTTTCACAAATTCCCAAAAACAAATACCTGATCTATAAGCTAACTTATGAACTAACATCTGAGAAGCTTTCAAGTTTAATTTTTCTAAGTTGGCTGCAGTTTTTAATTTTCCTTCTCAGGTACTAAAAATTGTAATCCACATAAGCGTAAGATTTATTTGTGATAGATTGAACTCTGATTGTGGTTTGGTGTCCAGACAGTACAGCAGACACTGGTAAGCCATTTCCAGCAGAGCAAGAAAAGCTTCACCCGTGTTTTACCACAAGTGTGCTTGTGTGTGTGCATGTCTGTGTGTTTATATGTAGGGGAGAAACTCTGGATGACTCCTGCACACAATTGTTCACTCATCTCATTTCCTCTATCAGAGAGAGGTTCATGCAGTCCAAAACTGGGACACAAATGCCTCACATTACGTCTGTCGTCTTCCTTGTTTTTCATTTTGATTCCATGTGCCTTTCATCTTTGTATGTTTTGTCTGCCTACATGTGTTTGCATGAGGGATTTGCTCAGTAAGAACCATATTTTCCTCTGTAGAACTTATACTTAAGGGTTGGCTTCAGTTTTAAGTGAACATTAAAGTAACAGATGATGTGATTCTTTGTTTATCCACCAGATGGACTCAGTGGTCTAAATGGCCATCTTGGCACCAAGCAGGCAGCCGTACATCAGTTTATATTTTCTTTCTTTGTAAAAGTGGAACTTTTACTCGATCAGAGGCAAAGCAGTAAAACCAAAGTAGACTTTAAGATTACATGTTTTCTAAAAAGAAATAACTGCTCACAGAAGTATTTTTAACATTGATTTAGCTTTCATTGTTCTCCTTTATCTTACTTGAATAATAGTGTATGAAACTGAAATTGTAACGCGTTTCTGGAACAAATATTTTTTTTATAGGTTGTAATTTTTTTCTTCCCCTACAAACAGAAACAGATGAAGAGGGCAAGTTCACATGAGCATTAAAACAATCACCATGGAGACCGGGATTTAAGCATGCATGTGTACGTGCCTCTTTGTATTGTGAGCACTTTGGCATGCAGGCTCATGTGTGATGTTTTACAAAAGCCAGGCTGATGTCTATTACAGAAGTGTCCCTCTGTGTGACGATGAACATGCTTCCATTTGCTGAGCTAAATCATCCGTGCCCGTCTTCGTCCAACTGGCACTGTATGACTATGATGAGAATCAGGGTAGGTGTTAGTGACCGTCACACATGCGTGGAATCAGCATCTAAAGGCTGGATTGTGTTTAAAAATAGGAACCAGCAGGAAAATGCTGTAATAAATCAACTGTTTGGCCCCACTCTGAGCCTGAGCCTACGTTTTGTAGCACAAAAATATCTGATACACTTAGAGAATCCTTCTCTCAGGGACAAAAAAAAAAAGATAGCATCTGCCAGACACTTACTGACACGTTTCCATTTAAATTTTAAATTGTGTGCCTCTCGAGACAAAGTGTGTCGCCGCCCGCTGTAGATTTCTGCCAGTGCTCATTATGCAATCCTAAGCTTTGATAATTCCTCCAGTGCACCGTTTAATTAGAAACACATGGCCCAGAGATCGCAGAGGAGTACAGGGCTCCCAATGTCTACACAGCCTGCATATACAGCCATGAGTAATTGTTTCTCCCTCAGTTGTGTCAAGCCATTTTTTAACCTGCTGACAGCCTGCGAGCACAAGGAGGTGAGGATTATAAGGAGAGTAGGATAAAAGAGGGAAAAGAGGAGAAAATGCTAATAAGTCCAAATCAAAGTTGGGTTTTTTTTTTTGTCTTAGTCATTAAATAAGGAGAAGAGCAGGTTTGTTCCCCTTTATTTCTGTTTCTGTTCTTTCTTTCCACTCAGCCAGGAGTTGTTAAAGGTGAGGGAGGTCCCAGGTGAGCTGGAGACCAGTAGAGGCTGACATCATGACAGGACACTTCATCAAAGCCTTTGGAGACTGTTTGAATACCTGCCCAGGCTAAGAACGAACTGCTAAAGTATCTCCTAAATTCAGCCAGGCAGTGTAAGAGGAGTTTATTCGGACAAAATATTCATGTGTGGGAGAAAGTTAAAGGAGTCCTGATTTTTTTTTTTTTCTGGAATGATGGAGGATTTCAGGTCAACACCTAATCTGTTATCCATAGTCACCCTTCATCTATAGTATTATTGATGTTTTGGGGGTGTATATCATTACTTTTCATCTTAACTGATTCAATATTGTTTCTCTGTTCTTAAAATATGAATAGGGTAAAACAAGTTTTGTGTCTTGTACAGATGGGGAACTATAACATATATTTGGTGTTTTTAAATATTGGTGTGAAAAATTGACAAGTTAAACTTGTTCATGCATGAGCAATAAAACTACCTAGTGAGCCCATAAAACGGAAAGAAGATAAGGTTGTGTGCAGACCTTAATGGCAACCTCTAAAGCTCATTGGGGGAGAAATCCAACAAAGGCTGGCATCTTAGGGTCACCAACTCTACCATCAATTTATTGTAAAGCTTTTGAGCACATCTTTACCAGAGATGCTTATAGTTATGGAAGACATGCAAAATAAATTGTTAAAAGAATATACTTCATCTGGGGAATGTTGTTATTGTTGGACTTGCAGCTTTTGTAGTGTTTTATGGAGTGTTTTAGGGTTTAGGAAGTTGTTGTTGTTATTATTATTATTATTATTATTATTATTATTATTATTATTATAAAGTAATGTAGATGCCCTGTGAAGGAAAAGCTTTTCTGGATGCAGAACGAGACAAAGGACTTAGTTCTCAGAGAGTTCACCATTCTCAACAACATGAAATCAATTGTCCAATCAAAAAAAATCCCAGAGAAAATGAGAGAAGTACAAATATTTAAATGCATAGTAATGCACACATATTATAAAAGAAAATGCACCTCAGGTCAGTTTAAGATTTTAAAATAAATGATATGATCTTCTTAAATAACACAGGAGACTAAATATTTATTAAATAAAACTGAATTTAGTGATGAAGTAAGTACACTCCAAACCCTAGATATATATAAAAAAAATACAGAAAACCCTAAAATTTAAAATGTCTATTTTGTTTTTGCCATGACTGCATTGGCATATTCAACTGTGTTAAACTTATCATTCACTTCTTGGTTAATGGAGTTCTAATTGCTTTATTATATGCTCAAATAGCAACACCCCTATATTAAAAAAAACTGAACAAAAAATTCAAGTAAACCATGTGAAAGCTCCTTTCAGAGTGATCGTTAATTTCTGTTACTGCTGAGTTTTAAGTTTTGACCTTTTGCGATACCTTTATACTTTTGTGACAACTGCAAAGGACACATTTCAATTGAAATTAGTTGTACTTTTTTGTAGATAACCTCAATTATCTACTAAAAACAGTGTTGCATGATATAAATGTGTTAAACATTGCAAACTCTGTGTCCAAAGGTTGTTGGTCAGTAATTAGCAAGGGATATTGTTGTACATTGCGTGTGGAAGTAAAAGTTAAATTCTACTGAATGGTCACCCAAATCAAAAGGTGATGTCCCACTAACTGCATATGTTCTATACAGCCCCATCCAAATGTATCCACATATGTATGTGCGTAGTGGCTGTTGACGCACCAGTTTCAGCTGCAGTTTATGCCTTGTGAGTGTCCCCCACACAACTGAGTGGACTTTTCTTCACAATCGATTCAGTACTGCACTGTTGCCTATGCACCTTTTGGTCACACTTTTTTTCCTTCACTCAACTTTCTATAGAGATGCATGGTTACTCACTGTAAACACCTGGCTTTTTTAGCAATGAACTTTTTGTAGCCTACTCTCCTTTCGTAGTTGTCTGCTGGACAAAGGTCGACCTTGCAGGCTTCTTCATGGTTATGCAGGCAATAACATCACACTTTTTGGTATTATTTCTGTACTGGATGTCAGTGGCTATCATTGACGATACAAGGATTTAGTGGTCTGGGTGTGTGCATATCTAGAAGTCATTCATCCATGAGTCTAACTTTGCCCTGCTGAGTTCAGCGGCCATCTACTCTGTGTCAGATGTCTGTCAATCCTGGCTGGCGGGCGCTACCCTGCTGGGCAGTGCGTGAGCCAGACTCAAATACCCACAGCTGTTCACAGCAGTTTTAGATGGAAATATGGGGGACAGTTTAGGGGGAGTGAGATGAGGTGGGGGACTTGTGAATGTGGATGTGCCCTAAGCGGGATAACTATTAGGCTGCTCTGAATGGAATCCCAGCTCACATGACTCAAACTCTTCTCAGTAAGTGTGTGGCACCTTCTACTTGTGGGCTAATGATGTCACCAATCTCTGGGCTCTTCGGATGCTAAAAACTGGACTCCAGGCTGATGTCAAAAACTGGCAATGTCGTGAGCTCGAGTCAGTGACGGACAGCTTGGTGTGTTTATATGGCGCAGATGGTTGGGATGGGAGAGGAGGAGGGAAACGGGGTGCCAGCGTGGAAGGTGGCAAAGACACTTCTTATCAAGTGCTGCCACATGCGGACTCTGATGTGCCATTGTGACAGGACATTTTTCTCCTTTTCATGTAATTCTGTCTCCCATTGTCTGTTTTCTTCCTATTGATCTCCCCTGTCTCATTCTTCTGAAAGTCATTCATTTTTCTCTGGCTTGTGATTTTTATGCTCACTCATGCTACTTCTTTGTGCTTTTCTCTGTTTTTCCAGCTTGTTATCTTTTTCCTATCTCTTTTCATTTGTCATTGTGTTTGTGTCACTTTATCTACCTCCTTCACCAGCTCTCTCCTGGTCTGTATTTTACAAATTCTAATTGGAAATCCTTTTTTATCCAACTCTTTGTCTGCTGCTTCCTCCTGTGTTGTTTACCTCCTGCTTGCTTTTCCTCAATCCATCCTTCCATCCCTTCGTGTATTTATAAGGGATCATCTTTTTCTTTTTTGTGTGCTCTGACAGGCCTCTTCCTCTCATTGATAATGATGGAAGTGTCAGCCTCACTCCATAGCACTGCTGATATTTTTCCCACTGGATACCCCACTGCTGCTGCAGCAGGCCTCACTATCCCTGAAATGGACAGACAGCCCTCCTCCCTCGCTCCCTTCTTCCTCGACCTCACTTTTCTGGTTCCATCAGCTCTGCCAAGCTTCTGTGATTCAGCAGGGGAGCAGTTCAACAACACTGGCTTGTTGTGGAGAGTGACTGGGCCCCTAGTTTCATAGAGATTAATGCTTACAAAGACTGGTATGACATTTATGTGGTATGGAGAGGAGGAAAAGGAGAAGGAAGGGAAATGGCACATTTTAGTGGTGTTGGATCAAACATGAACAGACTGTCGCTTCAGAGCAGGGACGACAAAATAATATTTGCAAAACAAAGTTATGGTGTATATAAACTAAAATTATGAAACATAAATAAATCTTAATTGACTTTTTCTTTGGTTTTCAAAGTAGGTGTTTTTTTCTGAAATACTGGAAAATACTGTTTTAAGTCTCAGCCACCAAGGCAGGAAGGCACTAACCATGTATGGATAGTTTCTGTCATGGCACTGTTTGGAAATCTCTCTCGGTAATCACAGAATGGATTGTTTTCCTCATAAAAATAACTGAAGAACTAACTGGAATGTTGGATTTCAGGGAAGGAACATACCAAAACTGATAAATGGGGGATATAACACAATCTATGCCACAGATATGGCCAGTAACTCTAGCAGGTACGCAGACAGACCAGTGAGGTGACTAGTTTGTTTTTTTTTTTTTTTTTTTTTTTTTAAACATAAAGTTTATCAGATTATAAAATGCTTTCTATTACTGTTAATAAGCTGTATTAATGTTTTTTTTTTCCTCTGTGTCTGAGCCGAATGAGAGAAAAAATAAAGCAAAAAATCCCCAAAGATTTGGCTACATATGTGGTCTGAGTACTTCAACATTCCACTACATTTGTAGCATTAGCTTGAAGGGACTTTTTAGGGCCAAACAACATATTGCAAAAGAAAAAAAACAAAAAAATAGAGATACCGGTTGTGGAAAAACCAGCTGAAAACAGTTGAATGGGGAAAAAAGTAAAAATTCTGATAATTTACCCTTTGACATTCAGATGTCAGTGATGGATCCATCCTTAAATGTTTTCAAATGGACAGCCTCCCTCCAGAAGCTGTAAAGGAGTGGGTTTTTTTGTACAATAATCAACAAACCTTAGTGCAACAGAGGCTTCTAGGGGAAAAGTTGTCAATACAGGGACAAATGAGAATAGATCTGAGAAGAATTAGAACATGCACACTGCACTCACCCCGCACCAAGGTCCATCAGTCTTCACATCCGTGTGATCAATGGGGCTCAGAGAGTTCAGCCGAGCTGTTATCCATTCTCATTACTGACACAGCTATCCACTGCTGCTTGCTGCTTTCTGCTCATTGTCCACCAAAGGCTGAAAGAATATGTGTGTCAGACATCTGTCGAAGTAGATTTGCGGTATCGTTGATGGGAGCTTTAAAGTTACCATTCTGCTCACAGCGGGCAGCCTTTGGCTCAATTCTGCAACTGTCTTCACAGAGGAATCACAGTTGATCAAAATTTAAACCACCTTAAACATTTGCAAAACAAGAAAACCTCAAATTTAGTTAACGTTTTTATAGCTATGAGTTGGCTCTTCAATTTGACCTTCTCTAAATATAAACCAGTGGGTACATCTGTTATATCCAGTCTCTTCTTTGTCTTCTTTCCAAACCTCAGTGTTTACATGTAGGTTGATCTTGATAATCAATGCCAAAAAACCTGCTGAGTACCTCCTGTTCATTACACCAACACAACCATGAAATCAATCATGTATTAACATTTCTATTAAATTTGTCAAAGCCTAAAGCAAATATGGTATGTGTAATTAAATTTAAATAATTCATACTAGGGTTCCATTTAAAAAGCAGTCTGAGGAACAAGGATTGCTTAGAGCACATTAGTTGCTTTTGTAATTGGCAGTGTTACTGCCAGTTTATCATGTTGCCCAGGCAAAAAAGGGATTGTTTCAACAGTGTCTTGCACAATGTGGAATTAGATGATGAAAGCTGGTGAGAGAAAGATTGAGCATCTTCTTGACTGATAGCAAGGGATCTGTTTTCTGACCCTCTTCCTGAATTTTTCTTCCCTTGAATAATAAATAAGTTGATTAATGTAGTTAAAAGGCTGGTGCGGTTGCAGCACAGTTTTTACAACATGCTTTATTATAAGATTAAGTAATAACTGTTGGTAAACGAGAGGAAACAGGAACAGAGCTTGAAAATTCATCCAAAACATGTGGTAAGCATAATTGTCCTGACTTCTATGGTCTCCTTTGCTTCCACTGTGAAGTCCTGTCGAGTTGAGATTAACATCAAAGCCTTTTAAAACTAAAATTATTCTTTAAAATTTCTTTCTTCTTCAAGTTAGAGTTAAGGTTACTGAGGTGAGCTGTGTCTCTCTGCAGATATTGTTTCCTGTTGTTTATGAACTCGTGTCACACAGAGACAAATAGAAAATGCAACTATGTTTATGTACTCAAAACTAAGACCAAAATTGTAAAATTCAAAAATTGTAAAAAAGACACATTTGTAGAATAGGACGTATAGTGTCTTTTGAAGTTTTTCATATTCTGTCATGTTACAGCCACGCACTTGTGTCTTTTATTGGAATATTGTATCAATATTTTATAGCCCAACAAAAACTGGCACACAGAAGGAAAATATTTTTTTCACATTTTCTTACAAATAAAAACATGAGAGGTATAGTGTGTATTTGTATTCAGCCTTCTTTACTCTGTTACCTGTTAATGCAATTTACTGCAACAAACTACTTTCAGAAGTCACCTAATAAACACAGTCAACCTGTGTGTACTTGACTAGTACAAATACAATTGATGAGTGGGTGGATTTAGCTAAATACAAGACAAAACTGAAGGAAATTCTGTTAGAGGCTTGAAAAGACTTCAGACTGGACTTGAGGTACATTTTCACCTTCCAGCAGGTCGATAACTCTAAGCATACAACAGGAGTCAAACCTGGAATGGGTTAAATAAAAACATATTTTTGTTTTAAAATGGGATAGTCAAAGTCCAGAGCTAAATCCAAATGAGAATCTGTGGCGAAACTTAAAAAATGGACATTCACAGACTGCTTTTCAGATTTGTGTTTGTAAAAATGTTGAAAATCCTGTATTTTTTTTTTTTTTTTTTCACTTAAAAATTATGTGCTATTTTGGGTTAGTTCATAACATAAAATCTTAAAGAAAACATTGTAGTTTGTGGTTGTAATCAGACAAAACATTAAACGTTGAAGGTGTGCAAATACCTTTCCTATGTGCTGTATGTTTAGATGTTTTCAGATGTTCCACATAGGTCATGTAAATGTTCAGCAGTAATATGGTGTTTGCACAGTGTTTATTCATCTATTAACTATTCATAATCTCCCGCCTGTTGATTCTGAATGGGAGCTTTTCTTGTCATGACATGATACATCTTGTCACGCCTTAATCAAGTTGGTGTGGAATTTTAAATACCCAAGCTTGTTTGTCTTGGTTGAGTTACAGATCATTATAATTATGTCAACTAAAATCCCCTCTCGGCCTCTTTACAAACAGCTCCATTATGAGTTAGAAGTAGTGTGGAAACAGAGGAGGGATCAGTGGAATGAGATTGAAAGAATAAATAATTTTTACACAAACACATCGAAGTGCTGTTGTCACGTTTGTAGATAATTGTTTTAGAAGCAGTAGGCAGTGCTTTCTGACCTTTTATAGGACAGCATTGTTTTATTTCTTGGACTTTTAAGCCACCAGAGATTTTATCTGAGGTAAAAATGTTAGTATGACAGACGGCATGGTCCTTAGGGTTTTGTGGATAACTTAGTCATGCTGGAAGCTGTGAGAATGCGAAACACTGAGTTATCTTTTTCTCTGAAAACTTTTCTGGGGTGAGGTTGTTCAGCACACATATATATGTTGACCTTTAAAACACATATTTCGTGTGATTCATATCTTATCCACGGTGCACCTGTGAGTAAGGCCAATATCATTTTTCACCCAAGAGAATGAGGAAGTGATGAAACATTGCATCTGGCCACTTCTAGGAAAACAAGACATGAAGCCTGGAGCAAATATCACACATGATATCCATGTCTGTTTTCACGTAAATAAGTTAAAGGACAATGATAGAATTCATCTTTTGTTAATCCCAAGTGTACAGTTATGAATGAGAAGCAACCTCAAAGGGAACAATGAGACTGGAAGGCGATACAGATTTTGATGAATGCCAAATGTGCACTGCTGGAAATGGGGGTAATTTCACAAGGACTGAAGGCTGCAATAAAGCACAGCGTGTGTTTGGTTTCAACCAGTGTTCATCGGGGAAGGGGTTGCATTCAATTCATTCTTCCCCACGTGTCATGTTGTAGACGGAGCAGGTTACAGATGGCTGTGGCAGTGAAACAGTCTTGCATCATGGCTGACTGGTGTGACAGTAATGCAGACTGTAGCTGCTAATGGGACCACTGGGACTTTCCACCATGCGCAACATCAATCAGGGTCCTCAACACGCTCTCTCAAATGGTCCTCCTCACTCACTCAACACACAGCAGATGCCCCCCTCTGATCTTCCAGTATACATAGAAGTAATGGCAAATGCATGCTGATGATGCTGTTCTGTGGGAGTGGCAAAAGAAAGGTGCTAGGTGTATCTTTATGAACTAGTCAGTGTTCTTCAATGAAAACTCTCTTATTGTTAATAAATTAGTTTTGAATTAGTTTGTTTAATACTGGAGTCCACATCTTAGAAACTTTTATTATTTACTTCAAGTGAAATATAAAGAACTGGTGAAGAAGAACTTAAGGAGTGGACTCTTTTGTACTTGATTGCTATGTGAAAGCAATTCATTGCATTGGATTTTGTTTTGAAGTATCAGAGTGAAAGACCCAATTGAAGCACATTTGCCTATTTTTATTTGTAAAACAAAACATTTCTTATTCTTACTCCACTTCACAGTTATGCTTTACTTTGTGTTGGTCTATTGCATAAATCCCAAGAAAATACATTGAAGTGTATGGTGCAAAAAAGTTTAAGAGGAACGAATACTTTGGAAAGGCTCTGTATATACCAGAACACATTGCCTTCCCTTTTAATGTCAAGCGAAAATGTCAAACCTCTTTTTCTTGATCACAGAAGAGGTAAACCCAATTCCCTTAACAGTCTGAAACATTCATTTTTCCTAACTGTTGTTCCTTAGCTGTATCTTTTGACACATCATTTTGTTTCCTGCTGCATTTGTGTGTTTCCAGAAGGTTAGCAGGATGGTGTGAAAGTATTCAAAGAATGTGCACATGTGACAAGAAAGCAATAAAAAGCCAACTTGAAAAAATATTTTTCAAGACTAGAACATGTTAAAATCTGCCAGGAGCAGGCATTAATGTAATTTATATGGTAAAGAACAGTAACAGTTTTTCTAAAAATAATCAGAATTGATTATACCTGAAAACGAATCAAATCTATATTTTGAAGCATTGGCTTAGATGTGGTGTGGTTTTTATAATATATAAAGGGACATGGTTGGGACGTGGCTGGATTGATCCATGTGCATAGTTTGTTGGCATTCAACCAGTGTAGACCAATACACGTGCTGTCCTTTGAGACATCAATAACCTCTGAACTGCACAACTGATGCTACTCCTAGCTTGAATGCTGACTCTTTAAAAGTTGGCAAGTTAGAGAAACACATCTCCATGGCTGCCCAAGTGAAGTAAGCAATGTTTGAGTGGCATACATACTTTAGCAAATAACCCAGTGTGGAGAAAAAAGGAAGATGGACAGTAACATATTAGAGGACAACACAGTCCTATGATTTCTGTGTCTTATGAATCAGTTTAACCTTTTAAAAATGAGTCACCTCTGCTTTCTTCATCTCTAGAATGTTTTATAGCTTAGTGTCTTCAAGAAAATTAACATAGGTATTAAAAATAACAAATTGACAACATATTGCTATAGTATTTGTCAAAATACTTAGTAGTTTCATTATTGTTTATTGATATATTACTTTGTGTAACTGTGTGGGTCTGGTTAACATGGTAGCTGACAAAAAAAAAATCAAGTTACACTTTAACAAAATAAAACAATGACTGAGGTAATCATAGCCTAGTAATTTCTTTGTGACATGATGTTAAATTACTATCTTTCCCCCCACAGAGTCAGGTTGGTGTGGCTAGCTCAAATCAGTCTAGGAATAAAGCTGTGGTGAAAATATTTTACATACCATGCCTTAAAAAAGTAACTTGAATCTTTAAACTCTGTAACATTAAAATTACAAACATCAGTGTATTATATTGGTATACATGTGGTAGGCCAACATATAATAGTTTTTAATTGAGATGGCAGAAAAATTATAATATGGTTTTCTAAAATGGGTGGTATGCATTTGTGTTTACATTTACCTAATGCCCTTGAATAGAATCTAGCAGAACTAGTGGCCTTCAGAAGTCATTAAAACAGAATTACAATGTAAAACAATATACCGTGCTTTAAACATCTCACAGAGCATCATTAAAGCCATCATCTGAAAAGTTAAAGATAATGGTACAACTGCAAATCTACTAAGACCCAGATTTCCACCTAAACTGAGATGCTAAGCCAAGGGAGCTTTATTCAGAAAAGCTACCAAGAGGCTCATGGTAATCTGGGCACTCTTACATTGTTTTGCTTCCATTGAAGACATTCTATGAAAAGCCCAATTTGCAACCAGTTATCCAGGGGACAGAAATTAAAAACATGCTACTATACTCATACTGTGCGGGCAGGAAATAAAATAGGGCACATCACCAAGGAATGCTTTTCTGGATCTGAATACAGAGCAATCCTGTAAGAAAACCTGCTTTAGATCAGAAAATATTCCCTGTTAAAATCCAGACTTTAACTCAACTAAGAATTTTTGGCAAAATATGGTAACTGATATTTACAGATGCTCTCCATCCAATTTGACTGAGCTTGAACAATTTTGCAAAGAAGAATGGGCAAATATGACAGTGTCTATGATTGCAAGACTGTTAGAGCAAACCTCAAAATACTTGGAGCTAAAGGAGGTTTTATAAAACACTGGCTAAGGGCAGTGTTTCTCAATTCTGGTCCTCAGGAACCACTGCACTGCATGTTTTAGGTGTTTACCTTCTTCCACACACCTGATTTGAATAAGTGGGTGATTAACAGGCTTATGCAGCACTTGATGGCATGCAGAGGAGGTCATGCAATCATTTGAATCAGGTGTTCTGGAACAGAGACACATCTAAAAGATGCAGTACAGAGTTCCAGGAGGACCAGAACTGAGAAACATTGGCTTAGAGGGTAGGCATTGCCTAAGCATGCTTCACTTTTTAAGCTGCTTCTCCACTGGAGTGGCTTTTATTGGTTCTGCCTCAATCCACCTCTGCCAGATTAATCTCAATTAACAGATCCTGTGCAGCTCTTCCCCTTTTTTCGTAATCACTTCAGGGGTAGTAAAAGCCATGTCAAGCCGTGTATTGTGCGCAAACGATTTCATTGACAGCAGACTGCATTCATTGATTGGCCCGTGATTTACGTCACTGCAAACTCCAAACATCTCAACTTCCACAGTGGACAGGTGCATATTTCATCTGGTATCTGAGACCTGCACAGTATGGAGAAACGTAACAATGAGTTTAATCTTGTGCAATGCCAGGAACACATGCGTCAACTTTTGGAGAGGAATGACCGTGATTTCGCAGCCCTCCAAAGCAGCATGTCTCTCTGAAGAACAGCCACGAACTGAAGAAGTGAGAAATGGTGGAGCTCTGGTCAACATTCTGTCTGAGCTATAATTTTGTGCCGGTTGGTGTGAAACAATAGTGAGGAACAGACCATAACAGAGATGCTCTAAACTGAGGTGGAACCGAACAAGACATTAACCCGTTAGAGTGAGACTTGACAGTGAAGAAGCGACTTTAGATATTCGTTTTAAATAATGAAAACTGTGCTTTATTTTCCTTCACTTCACAATTCAACACACTTTTTGTTGGTACATCAAATAAAATTTAATTAAGCCACTTTAGTGGCTTAATTAAATTTTAGTTGCAACATGATAAAATATAAAAAAAGTTCAAGGGGTTTGGATACTTTTGAAAAAGCACAGTATTTTACTTAAATAATCCAAGCTAGAGTTTTTCTTCTCTACTGTCACCACATGTTTGCTTACTACCAAGGGACTTCTCTTGGTAGATAAGTTGATATTGATTGCGGTTGCTTCATCAATTCAATTAGATTATATTGTAACATTATTAAGATTGTATTGGTCTGGATGGAATTGCATCAGACTATATGATTTTTTTTTTTATTTTTATTTTTTTTTTTTTTACAATGAATTCGATTTATTTGAATTTATTTCTGTTTTTAACTTGTGTTTATTCTGCAGTGCATTATTGTACTGCAGTGTTCCACCAAAGGGGAGATCCAGTCTCCTGTGGTCTCTAGAGGCCATAGCAGAAAGATCACCTTCACATATGAAGCCATAAGTTCCTCAGACTTAGTTGAGATGTCACCTTTTTTTTCCCTTTGCCTTTTACCTTGGGCCTCTGGTCATGTGCTGAATCGACACAGCAGTGTCTGTTGGAGCGCAGCATTGATCTCCCCCAGTCAGGACGTCCTCAGGGAAAAGAGCTATATGCTTAGAGCAGCAATGCTCCTCTTGTACTGAAAAATGCTGAGACAGAGAGGAGATGCGCTGATCTGTGTAAGATACACTTCTGAACACTGTATGATGGGAGTGATAGATTGTAACCTTTTGATGAAGTTTCAAGGAGTTACAGTCTTGTGGTTTTAGGAAATGGGTACTAAGCTTATATCTTGACTGTCAAACAGCTGCATCCTAGTCTTGCTTGTACCTGAATCTCCGTAAACCTCAGTAAGTAGGTTTCAGTAAAACCTGTTATCCAGGTTTCTTTCCTCTTACTTACACTTTCAGAACAAGATCCTTCTTTTGTGTGCATTTATGTTCTCATTTCCTACTTTTACACAGTGACAATGGCGTGAAGCTTTATGATTTCCCACTTTTTTGTAGTCAGCCCTCCCCCCTGTAGCTTGTGAATAGGGTAATTATGGACCCTGTAGGGTAATTACCAGAGCTCGAGTTGTTTAATTACGGTCTTCTCGAGAGCTGTCTGATGCCAGTGACAGTAGAGGCGCCACTCTCTGATGGAATGGTTTCATCCTCTTGAGTAGAGCAGCCCTGTGAGGGACAGAGAGAGGAGACATGGTAATAGAGTGAGGAGGCGTAAGTGGGAGGGATTGCAGGGAGTTAAATTGAGTGGGAGAGAGGTAACGGTAAAGCGAAAGTTCCCAGTTTGATAAATGTACATGTCTGCAATGGTGAGGGAAGGTTGCAGCAAGGAGTTTGCCTGTGAACAAGACATATAGCACCTTGAAAAAGTCTTTATACTATGAATTTTTTAAAAACATTTTCTCATGTTACAAACACCAACATCAGTTGGTTTTATTATGATGTGACAGACCAATGCAGTGCATATCTATTATGGAAATGAAAGGAAAATGCTACTTGTTTTTCCTTTTTTTCCAAATAAACATCTGAACAATGTGGCATCCATTTGTATTGAGAACCCTTGAGTCAATTTGCAGAACCATCTTTTACACCAATTACAGCTCGAACCTCTTGAGGTATGTTTCTACCAGTCTACCACTTATGAAAAATTGAAGTTTATGTTCATTGCTTTTTGCAAAATAGTTAAAGTTCCCTTGGGTTGTACAAAGAGCCCATATGGATAACAATTTTCAAATCCTGACAAAGATGTTAAAGTTTATTTAGGTCTGGATTTTGACTGGCTTGTTCATGATTATGCTTTGATCTAAACCATTCCATGTGACTCTGGCTATATTTTCAGGGTCGGGATTACACTGTAATTAGCTCAATCCATCTTCCCAGCCCTTCCCATCCCTCTGTGATCCCCTGCTGAAGAAAAGCTAAAAAAAAAGCCATCTCTACATCATTATACTGTTACCACCTTGTTTTACCATGTGAATAGTAGGTTTGGGGTAGTATGTACTGTTGATTTTTCATAAACTATTGTTGGGGAAAACTTCAATTCTGGTGTCATCTGACTAAAACGCATTCCATACATTTGTTGTGGCAGATTGTAAGCAAGACTTTTTATAGCTTTCTCTCAAAAATGGCTTTCTTCTTCCCACTTTTAATAAATGCCAGATTTGTGGAATCTATGACAAATTGTTGTCCTGTAAGCAGATTCTCCCAGCTGAGCTGCCAATCTCTGCAGCTCCTCCAGAATTACCATGGGCCTCTTTACTGCATCTTTGTCTCATGCTCTTCTTGTCAGTTTAGCTGAATGGCCATGTCTTGATAAGTTTGCTTTTTTTGTGATACTCTTTCCATTTTCAGATGATGGATAGAGCAGTGCTCTTTGTAAAATTTTAGCTCTTAATGTTATTATTTTTAACCCAATCCTGATTTAAAATTCACCAAAGCTTTCTCCCTGACCACTGTGTGGTGCATTTTTTTTCTCTTATCTACATGATGCCACATCTCTGTGGTCTTCAAAGAGCAGATGTATTTATACTGAGAAGAAATTAAACACCTCTTGCCTCTGTTTGTGAGTTAATTAACTTCTAAAAGCAGTTGCTTGCACTTTTTATTTTCGGGTATCAAGATAAATCAGACTGAATATAAATGCATGCCGCTATTTCAGACATTTATTTGAATAAGATTTTGAAAACCATGTATACAGCTTCTATGTCACAATTATGCACTACTTTGTATGCATCACATAAAATCCCACTAAAATACATTAGTTTAGATCAGGCCTAAAATATCCGACCTGACCCGAGCCCGTAAACATTGTGTTTGAGCCCGATCCAACCTGACTAATTACCTCTAATTAGAGGCCCAAGGCCAAAGTAAACCTAACATATTTTATACTGTTGCCGGTTTAAAACCCCTTAATTGTCATGAGGACACCACTCGGGCCATAAATCTAAACTCTAAAATACATTAATGTTTGTGGTTGTAACATATCAAAATGGGGAAAAGTTAAGAGTGTGAATACATTTGCAAAGTACTGCATTCTCAATTAAAGCAGGTCACATTAAGAAATTTTACATATGCTTTTTTTGTTCTGCCTGCTTCTGAAGGTCAGCAAAAAATGTTTAAAGAGTCACACATGAACACATGACGAGAAGAAGAAAAATATCTTGTTCATCTCTTCCAACTAGCTGTGACGGCTATCCTGGTTTCCAACAGTAAAGGACCTGTGGACCTGAAGATTTGTGGGGCAAAGGGCAGAGGGGTCAATCTCCAAACTAGGGGAAAGGAATTCAACCTGGCAGCTTGACGTTCCCCCTCACTGGGAAGATGATTCTGTCTGCATGCTGTCTCCGGACAATCCTGAAATAGTGCATGGTGAGAAGTTTCCCGCCACCCACTGACAATAATTCAAATATCCTCACCACTGAGATTCATATCTTCCCGAAGGTCATGAAACATGTTTTTGTTTTTTCATTCATGTGAAATTCAGTTCTGAGTGACTCCATCCCAATGGAAAATGTTTGATGGACATATTTGCATGCATTTTTACTAAACATAAACCTTTCCAATGTTTTATCTTTAAAACTGTTGATTGAGATTGCGTTTTGATGGCATGATGACCTGTGAAATTTTTGTTCAAATTCCAGAAGTTGCATGCAAGCCTTGTTTGTTTTACTGATGCACCAGAGTTGCTCATAACTCAAAACAACAGATGAAGATGTGAGTGCAGAAAGTATTTCCTGACAAATGTGATGATTGACGGTGACCCTTTGACTTCTTGAACCTTGACCCCTCCACTTTTGCCAATTGTAGAGGAACAGCTTTAATAGCAATAACTTCCACTTTCTATATGCATTTGCATGAAGTTTTCAACAGATGTCAGGCTTTGAATGAGGCCAACGACCAACATGTGTTCCAAAGACTGATCATCAAACAGAGAAGTTGCAGCTTTCTGAACAGTTGTGGCATACTATCAGTCTCTAGGGTATTGAGCATGGTGCCTGACGGATGTTAAAGCATGGCAGTGGAGGTCTGCAGGGGATAAATGGTGATAGATGAACCAGCTGCATTCTTTGACTGACTTACTGTGGCAAGAGAGGAATTAAACTCTTTCAGAATTCAAGAATGACTGTGGCAATGTAGTTTTAAAAAACTTCAATCTATATCTCTCGCTACATCTTATTAAAGATGCATTTGATTTAAGAAGGTGCTTATTATTTCTTGGTTTGTCATATGAGTTTGAGATGAGGCGATACCAAAGGCTGGATAGAGGTTCTATTTCCAGATGGCCTCATCCTTTCTGTCCTGAATTTCCCCACTGTGGGACAATAAAGGATATTTCTATGCTAAATGCTCATCCTCAGACATTTTTGATGCTTGACATTGACTATTCCTGTCAAAAAGTCATTTAATGTATCTTCCAGGTACGGGGGTCTCCAGCTCTGGTCTTAGAGAGCTACTACCCTGCAACTTTTAGATACATCCCTGCTTTAACACAGCTGAATCAAATGATTGAATACCTCTTCAGCATGCCATCAAGTTTGGTAAAGGCCTGGTAATGAGCCATTCATTTGATAGAGGTTTGTTGGAGCAGGGATGCATCTCTAAAACCTGCAGGATGGTATCACTCAAGAACTTGAGTTGGAGACCCCAGTTCTAGAATGTTGAGACAATAGAATATTGCCCCAAACAAAATGTTTTTGGATAGACATAAAGAAAAGAATGTCGCCTCTTTTCTTAAAGAGTTGCTCAAAGGAGAAGATGTATATTGTTATCTTCTTATGGTGGAAAAGTTTATAGGACTGATTAAATGGGCTAACCAAGCCTTACTTGGTTAGCCTATTTGAGTTGTTTAATTACGGCCTTCTTGAGGGCTGTCTGATGCCAGTGACAGTAGAGGTGCCACTTGCTGATAGAATGGTTTCATCCTCCTGACTAGAGCACCCCGGTAAGGAACATGGAGGGGAGACATGGTATTTGTCACACTTCAGTGTTTCACTTTTTTTTTTTTTTTTTTTTTTTTTTTGCTTTGAGCCCCTCAGAGAGCAGAATTCATAGTTCCATCAAATTTGGCAACTTGTCAAGATCCTGAAGCTCATCACCCAACCACCATCATGTTTGACTCTATGATTTTTTTTTTTTTTTTTTTTTTTTTTTTTTTTTTTTTTTTTTTTTTTTGTGAAATGCTGTTAATTTTAAATTAAATGCAACAGGATAAACACCTTGCAAAAAGTTCCACTTTTCTCTTACCAGTCCAGTGAATATTTTTACAAAAGTCTTGGGGCTCTTCAAGATATTTTTGGTCAATGTGGAACAGAGCTTTATATTTTTTGGGTCAGAGCAGGTTTTTAACTTGGAGCTTACCCAGGGAAGCTGTATTTTTCCGGTTCCTTCTTATTGTTGGATCGTGAATATGTACCATTATTGAGGCAGATGTGATTTTCGGTTATTTAGATGTTCTGGATTCTTTTGTGACCTTGATATGTTTTGATGCACTTTTTGAGTTTTTATAGGCCAGCCACTCTTGGGAATGTTAAAGCTGCAGTATTTAACTTTTCTGAAAAGCAAAAAGTTTTTTTCATGTTTGTTAAAATTATCATTATGTTGTGACAGTATAAGACATTCTATGAAAAAAATCAAGCTCATCTCCCTTCTCCCAGTGTTGCCATTACTAACTGCAGAAATACACCTCTCAGTGAGACTCATTTCTTTAGTTGGCAATTGTAGCTCAGGGAGGAGGTGGAGGGGCTCAGTGTTTTACAGATTATCTGTCTCATACAATACTGTCACAACACAGTGACAGTTTCAATAAATATGCAAAAAGCATATTTTTGTAAAAGTTACATACTGCAGCTTTAATCATTGTTTCACATTTTCTGTTTGCAGATAATGTCTCTCACTGTGGTTTGCTGAAGTCTTAAAGTGTAACCAACCCTCAAATCAACTTTTTTTTCTGATAAACTGTTACTTAGGTAGGTTACTTATAGTTCTATCTTTATGTTTCTGTGTGAATTTTGACATTTTGATGTAAATTTCCTTAGTTCTGCAATATTTTGCCTTAAACTGTCTCAGTGCTGGCTTCCTTCGGTTGAACGGTGCCTAAGCAGTTGAAACTTCCTATTGGTTACAGCGGGACATCTTGGTACAACTACATCACAGTCCTGTATTCAGGTATAAAACTATCTCACTCAGACACACAGCCAGGACCGGTGGCAAGTCGGGATTTGGAGGGGCTCATGGCAACACTCTCTTCTTGCTCAGGACAGAGCAGAGTTGCAGCGGTGCTGCAGAGCGTTGTTGCCATAGAAGTCTCCACCAACACAGAAAATGTTGCTAGATTTGTCAGTGGTGGGTTTTCGACAAAAAAAAAGTTGCTGGAGGGGTCTGAAAAGTCAATGAATATAGTAACAGAGTGAATAAGTTGGCAACAGTGCTTCTTTCATCCTGATGACAGCCCTACTTACCCCCTCTGCTCATCGCCATACTGGGCTGTGCCCCTGAGTGTCTCTTGGCTCCGCCCACTTTGGTGGAATTTTTCAAAATTTGTCAGTGGCAGGATTATTCTTTCACAGGGGAGGTAGTTACACTTAAATGTCTTAGAAATAGGTTTTTATCCCCTTCCAGAGTGAAATATGTCAATGACTTATTTTGTAATCATTTTTTAAATGTCTTTAGATCGGAGGATGATGTGTTGCTTTGTAAGATTTTAGGGTACTTCATGTTGTCTGACTGATTCAATTGAATAATTGCTTTTTTCTATTAGCAATAATCAGACTTGGTTGTGACTGGCAAAACAGAATGAATGACTGTAGTTAATCACAGTTGATTCATGATTTACCAATGATGGTATATTACTTTTTTCACACAGTGCCTGGATGGTTTGGATAACTTTTTCCATCAAAAAAATAAACAATTATTCAAAAACAGCTTTTTTTATTAATTAATTTTATGTGCATCAAATTGTATTAAATCTCAAACATGCTGGTGTGGCAAAAGAGAAAAACAGAAGTAAATTGTAAGAAGAGAAACACTATTTTACAGCACTGTTGGGGGTTTAGTTTAAAGGATTTCTACAGGAGCTTTGTAGAGACAAGTAGTTTTCACTCACAATATCTAAACACATGTTTTAGAATATTTCTTTGTTTTTCATGTTCCAGGATCTGAGAGAAATGTATTAACACTCTTTGCTGAGTTAAAGTGTGTCAATCACAAGAACTAAAAAGCTGTTTTTGTACTGTTGCTTTGATTGACCGACAATAAACAACATATAATTAGTTTCCTACCAAGCATAGTCACTCTTTAAGCACTGACGTTCCCACACAAAAATAACTCCACTGCATTTAGAATGAACTTAGTTTGCCAGCATGTTTGCTTCTTGATCACCTGGCAGACTTAGTTGTCCTAGTTTAACATTGCCACTCAATCTTGTGGGACAAAACCACAGAATTTCTGCAATAGTTAATTGCCTAATAGTTATTGCAGCTTTCCAGTGAAAAATTCCCCAGTTTCAGCTATCTCCTGCATGTGAGTCTTCACTCCAATTAGTGAGAGAAAAACAACTGAGAACTAAGACCAACTCACTCATAGAGTGTGAGAGGGAAACGAGCCACAGTGTTTGATCTTTGCAGGCAACAGCATAAAGAAACCTTCAGTGAAACTTATCTTTCAAATAGATTTCAGACTCAACTCCTCCACCTTGGTGACCTCGTCATTTGGCTCACCATCATATCAGAAGAGTGAAATAATATCATCACTCCTCTCTTCTCTCTGTAACGAGAGCCAACGCCAGACTCCTGCAAGTCGTTCTGTTAGAAATAAGCCTGTTCATTGATTTAACTAGAGACCATAGATCGATAATATTCTCTAGTGTGAAGACTGAAATGCTGGGTACGTTTTTTTGAGAAAATAAAGATAAAATATAAAGTCCTCTCCGTGGATTCTGAAGTGTTTCCAGTGTCACATGAGGGTGTGGGTAATGTGGTTGGCTGCCAGAGTCTGCTTTTTAATTGGCTCCCCTGTGTTGATCATTGCACTGTTTTCTCCCGGACTCCTGAAGCAGCAGTATACTGCAATACTTTTGCCTATTAGGACTGACAGTTTTGCATCCATCGCTTACTGTGGTCAATTCCTCATCCTCCTGTCTTAGGGCAAGCTCTCAGACAACACTGCTTTTTATCATTATTCTATTGTTTCTTTGTAGGTGCTTTGTGGATATATACAGAATACCATTAACCCGTCTTCTGGTCTCCGTCAATCACAACAGCATCTGTCCATTGTGCGTCACATCACTTTTTCCAAATGCCTTTAGTGGAGATGAAAAAGCCACCTGACCTCTGAAAGCAAAGCTTGCAGTCACTGTGATCGGTCTACCATTTGTGACCCTCCCCACAGTTTGCGTTTTCCCCCACGTTTCACAGCTTCAGACACTCTCGCTGAGATCAAACCCTCAAAGTCCTGACCCCCTGCTGAGAGTCCCTCTGGAAGTGCTAATGACCCTGTTTGTCTGAGGAGCTACTCGCTCTTCTTCCCATGTGCAAGCCCTCTTCCCCTACTCCGGATCTGTTCTCTTAAATAGTGATTGCTTTGCCACTTGTGCGCTTCTCGTATGACCTTAGGAGGCGGAAGACAGCTGAACTTTCACTGCAGGTCATCGTGTTTGGTGGGAGAGAAGTGCTGGGCCAGTAGTGTGTGTGTGTGGGGGGGGGTATTAGGCGGGGGAGACAGAGAGGGCAAACACCTGCTGACTTGCCACTGACACAGGTGCTGATGTGTCATGCAGTTTCAATTTCTAGAACAATTTTTAGGGCTACGTTTTCTGGTTAAGATTAGGTTGAGAAAAGCTTTCCTTGGACAACTTCATAGACCTGCAAGCTGTAAATGCTGTCAGCATTATGACTATTAAATGTTGATGTCAGCATTGGTAGGATGTTCACACCATGAAAATAACTGAAAAATTCTGTGTATATCCATCTTCATTTAAAACAAGACAAATAAACCAAATGGATCATTGCCATCTGGCAGTGTTTCAACAACAAAAACAATTTAGGAATCTGATATGAGAGCTTCGGCTGCATACCTGGTGTTTTTCAGTGTTGCATCTCTCTTCTGAGTCAGCAGTTAGGATCGCAAAGAGATCATCTGAACTGTGATGATGCTTTTCTGGGCTTGAACCAACTCTGTTATCCAAGAGACATGAATCTTAAAGCCCACCACCCCCTCTGCCTAAGGCTCCGCTTTACATTGAACCCTGATAGGCCTTTTCAGTGACCCCTGACAGTGACTACATTTTGTTCCTTGCAGAACTACTTATGGGAGCTGGCAGAAATGTGTGCATACAATCAGTTTGGAGTGTTGGTTTTAAGAACTTGAGGTCAGTGTTGTTTGCAGTGTGCTTCATGATTCTAGTTTTACAAAAAAAGCATAAAAATATGGGGGACAAGACAGCTTTCAGTCCTACCAAATAAGTCTTAAAGCTGCAGTTATGTAACTTTTACAAAAATATGTTTTTTGCATATTTATTTATTAAAACTATCACCATGTTGAGACAGATGATCTGTGAAAAGATCGAGCTTCTCCACCTCCTCCCTGAGCTACTATTGCCTTCTAAAGAAATGCACCCTTCCTGACCTAAAAAACAACAATCAGGGCCAGGAGGAAGGTGTTAGCGCTGTCAATCACCCTCTTGTACGCAGTGCTAAAGGTGCTAATGGTGAAGAAACAACTTATCATTCCAGGAAAACTGTTTATCTGTTGTAATTGGTGGCCATTCTAACTAGCCTTAGCATTTGTGGCAGGCTATGTTGTGGTGAACCAGCTGTAACATAGCAGAGAGCAAGGGGGAGTGTGTGAGTGGTGCCACATGGAGGTGATTGATAGTGCTGAGACCCTCCTCCTGGTTCTGATTGGCTGTTTTTGACTGAGTGGTGTATTTCTGCAGTTAGTACTAGGAGCACTGGGAGAAGGCAGAAGAGCTTGATCATATCACAGATTATCTGTCTTATACTGTCATGACATAATTATGGTTTTAACAAGTGAGTAAAAAACATATTTTTCATAAAAGTTACAAACTGCAGCTTTAACACTAAAATAGAGAAGCCATATTCAGCTATTTCAATTGCTTTTGCAGATGCTGTTTACTTTTTCAGTTTTTAACATTAAATCGTTTTACCTCTTATCCTGTTTGCAGTCCTGTTTGCAAAACATTTGAACTCTTCACTGGGTATTTTATCAACTCCAGCTGAAAGCTTAAGACTTGAGGGGTTGGTCAACACATAGTTCACTTCAGTTGTGGAAAACAGTCCTACCTTTAGTAACCAGTAATTGATATGGCTGTATGGCAAGCGCTTCGATCCCATGTAGCATAACTGTAATCTCTGCCAATAATAGACAGCAGGATATATGATTATTATTACTTTTAGTTTCTAACTTTTACTAGAGAAGTACAAATTTTCCCCTTTGGCTTTTAGTGGGGTCAGCATATTTTAGAACGAAAGCCCTGCTTAATTTATAATTTCTGCTTGGAAAATGTTTGTCATGGAGAAATCACATTATGTACTGTGGCTTGCAAAAGTATGAAAGTATTTATTCCTCTTTAATCTTTTAATTTTTTATATTGTTTTTTATTTAGATTATACATACATTACTTATATTATTAAACAGGCATAACTACCCAAACCTTTGCTTTGTTTGTCATGTTCATCACCACTTAACTGTTTTCTCACATCACCTAGGTCAAAAGAACAGACTGTGAACTATTTTGACTGTTTATGCAGCCTCACTACTTTAACACACACATCAAACATCAAAAGGAATACTAAATCAAAACAATTATAAAGAAAGCAAAAATAACTTTTCTTTTGCAAATATGTGTACTTAATGTGTCGTTAAGAAAAATATTGTTGGTATTTACTGATAAAGAATTTTGACAATAATAACTATACCATACAGTTAGAAGTAGTGGTGACATTAATACATTTAATTCATTCATCTTAACTTTCGTGAGTGAAAACTGTTTTCTTAAAAATCAAAACCAATGATGTGAAGGCCATTTGGCTTCTATCTTTAGAAAAATACTTTCTAATTTATTAGCATTATATGAAATCAAATATTTCATAGTTTTATTTCTTAGCAGTTATTTGGATGTCTATTTCCGAAATGTACTCGTAACATTTTTGTGGATGTTTTTATGTGTGGGCAGGGCTACTATTAAAAACCAGTCGTTTCTTTTTTATCATCCCTCAGCATAGTTCACAAGCAGTCACATAGTGGTCACGTTGCAGGGCATCCACAATGAGCACAAAGGCATTATTTTAGGGCATAGAAGCATAGGTTAAAAATCAGAAAACCAGTGACTGGAATGTTTCTTGGCAGATGATCTGATTGTGTTGTAAGCAGCTGCTTGTGAATGAGTCAAACCCACTACCTGGTGCCTGTGAGAAAAAGTACCTGTGAGAAACTGACTGACTACACTTCTAGCCTTCTGTCTGATTAGTCAAGAGTCCGACATAAGTGCTTCAGATGCTTGCGGTTTTCATTTTAAGGCCTTGACAAGAATCCAGATAATCTTGTGGTGGTCCCAGAATAACTTCTCCGCAATGTGAAATCTGCAGAGGCAGAGAGAGCCGATTGTAGATTTCATGCTCTGTGTGTAATTAACCAATCACAGTCAGTGATGAGCCATGGAAAGAGTAAACACTTTCCTTTTTACAACAATGGAACTTCTAAGAGCCTAATTCTCAGATGGTTTCCTCTTGTCAGGATGTTTTTCATCTAATTCCAGACCCAAATCATTTTGACATTGTGATTATTTCATTCCTGATGTATAATTAGATGAAAAGTTGACCTTTAACATGTTCATGTGATTGCTATATTTAAACTAGAAAATGTGACTTGAGGTTTCTAGTGCATATTTGATTACTGTAAATGTTATGTGATGCTCAACACAAGTGGAATTCATCATTTTAGAACTCACAAAAAAATTATTTAATGCCAGACAATGTTTTGCAGATTTACAAAATATTAACTCACTAAATGAGATCAAACTTTAGTGACATCAAATATTTTACCCAGAAATAATAAATTACCCAAGTTTTCCTTTGCGTCTCTCGAAAAGGTTCCTGAGATGGAAAGTTTGAAGTCAGACTTTTCAGGTAGTAACTCGTGCTTTTGTTTTATTGAAATTCTCTGCCATTTGTTGGCCTTATACCTTGAACAACAAACAAAAGTGGCTCTCACTGTTGTTTCTTCCTCCAACAAAACTTAATGCACTAATTATTATCATCATAACCCTCTATTTCTTTAGTTTACTCTTAAAAAAAAAAAACATTCTACAAAATATTTTTAAATCAAAGCTCTGTGTACACACTCAGAAAAGCTCAAAGCAAAAAAAAAAAAAAAAGATACAGAAAAATTGTGACCTGGTGTGATACAAGGAAATAAGTAAACTACTGAATTAATGAGCGTAACAGAAGTAAAATCTGTAAATCCATCTTTGTTTTATATCGCCTGCAAAATGTTCGCCTTTCTGAATTTGATATTGATTAAATATAAACCTTGTTTCTGTGTCTGCTGCTGCAGCAGATAGACCCCATCACAGCTGGAATCAATAAGGTCTTTCAAAGGAATCTGATGCATAAGTAGATAATTACAGTCAGCATGGCACAGAGAGAACGTCAATGAATTGCAAGCATTCTATAATTACTCTTTAGCAAGTGAAAATAAGGGCCTTCAGTGCTCATTCTGTTGCAATTGCTGGTGTTATAAAGCAATTGATGGTGCCTGCAGAGAGACTGCTCGCTCTTAAACAAAATTATGTTGCAGACTGAAAATGTGAGGATGAGCTTAGGATAGGAATGACGCAAAAAAAATCATCGGGAATTTCAATTACATCAGACCTTCATTTGCAGATTGTAGGGTTCTTTGGATATCTTCATGACATAATTTTCTGCATGTACTGCTGTAGGTCGAATCTGAGTGGAGATGGACAAAATGAAAGTCAGATCTTCTGAGTCTGAAGTAGTTGTTCTCAACCAAAAAAGGTGGAATGTTCCCTGAAGACTCGAACAGTCTGTTTCAAGGGGAGGTGTCTTGATTACAAATGATGGTGGAATGGATAGTAGAAGCATTGGAACCTGATCTGCAGGAATGCAGGTGCTGCTATGGTCTGTGGTGGTGTAATGGCTGGAGCGAAAGGGCCCAGCTTTCCATTTAGTAATCTGTCCATGTATGTTTTAACTCTTACCTATATTAATGAAAATAACTCATGATTAAAAGCAAAAGATTGCAGATGCAAACACCAAAAATGAGATGCATCTGAATGCCTCAGCTCACCTTTAGAGAAAGAGTGAGAAGCTCTGTCAATTCAGGGGAACCTTGGAGTAGAGCTGTTGCTCCTCGACGTCAAAGTTAGTTAAGGTTTTTCTCTGTATTTGACCAAAATTTGACCAAGGGCACTTCCTTTGGAATGTTTTCCAGGCACATCACATGAGGAGGAGATGCTGGGATAGATTCAGAACTTGCTGGAGGGACAATATAGCCCAGGTGTCTCTAACTCTAGTCCTTGTGAGCTACTGCCTTGGAACTTTTAGATACATCCATGCTCCAGTACAGCTGAATCAAATGATTTGCATCTTCAGCTTGCAGTTGAGTTTGGCAAAGGCCTAGTAATGAGCTATTTATTCGATTCAGGTGTGTTGGAGCAGGAATGTATGTAAAAGCTGAAAGGCAGTAGCTCTTGAGAACTGGATCTGGAGACCCCTGATATAGCCCTTATGGCTTTGGAACATCTTATGATTACCCAGAATGAGCTTGAGAGTGACAATGGGGGAGGGGATGTCTAGGTTTCCCTGATGAACCTGGGACCCAATCTTGTATATTCAAAATACAATGAATGAATGGATGGATAGAGTGATGGATCCAATAATTTTTTCAGCAATTTCAGATTTATTCTGAGATTTGAGTTTAAGTTGTACTAAAAACTTTCTTTGAGTTAGTCACTGTTGTTGTATTTATTGTAATTGTAATTTATTGTATTTTCAGAAAAAGGGTCATTTGGGGCTGAATGATGTGGTATTTGTCATTACAAATTCCCAATATGCTTCTAACCATGGGCAGGATTAGAAAATACAGTGTTACGATCCATTTTGTAGTCAGGCTGTTTAATACTGACACCATGTGTCTGTTTAGTTTTACAATCAACAGAAAGAGAAGGGGTCAGCTAAGTTTTTATTATAATGCATTCCACTAACTTAACTATGGTGGCCAAATGCCACCACAGAAATCCACTATAGAGAAGGACCAGCTGATTTTAGTCATGGCTCTGCTATGGATATTTGAAAAGAAACCTTTTAGAAACAAAGTGCAACATCTTCTGGGAATCACTCCGTGACCCCACAGTGTGTGAGCTGGATATTGTGAGAAGACAAAATCAAAACCTAATTTAAAACTTGATTTGTTTTACTTCAAGAGAACCACATTCTATCCTGGAGGTCTAACTTGTTCGCACTTTACCATAAGAGACCCTTGTTGGAGTGCGTTGTAGTCATACAGCAGTATAACGTCTCTTCCTGAGGGACACTTATTGAGTTTGAAAAAGGGCAGGTTAAGCTTGTGGTATCTGAACATGTCTAATGGACCTGCAGGAGTCCCCAAGGGGAAGTTGGCAACTATGGGTCAAAACAGGGTTATGTTTACTCAGTGGATGTTGGAGCGTGCCGAAAGCCACATGATTTCTTCTTGTCCCCCTTAACTTCAGCCACCTATTCTGTGTCTCTCAGCCTGAAGGACTGAGACCCAGACCAATGCCACATCTGGATGTAATTCTCCAGCAAGCTGAGACTAAGATATTTTCTTGAAACTCTTAAAGCCATGGGAAGTGGGACAACATTAATATGGTCAAAAGGGAATGACGATGAAATGGTTAAACAAAACTGCTGTTTCATATTCCTAGTTTGTTTTCTTTTAGTGCAAGGTGACATCTATGAGGTCTAAACAATTATATGAACTGTGAGCTGTCAAATGTAAAGATTTAGAAGATTTAGACAAAGCTGAATATATTAATATGGATATTTGTAGCCTTATGGGAATAGGTGGGGAGAGTTAAACTCCATTGTTGAGGCCTGTTTTTAAGTCGGCAGTCGTATTTTATTAAATCCAACTAGATTTTGCAGTGCTTGCCAATGGTTAACTGTGCTCTTTATGAGTAAGTCAGTTGGGAAAATAATTTACTATGGCAAATCAATATACAGCTCTTTATTTTGACAACAAGGAAAGATGAGATGCTTGACAAGTTTTCCATACAGCAGTCTAGACTGGGGCTCTCAAAAAACCTACATATATCATTGCCACTTATTCATCATGTAAAAGTATAATACTTTAATTAGAAGTCCTGTTTAAGATTTTTCAATACTTGGCAGTTAACATAACTGTCAATGTGTTCTTTATTAAAAATTAAGTTGCACTTTAAATACAATTTATAGCCCTGCATACATTTTTATATTTTGCAACATTTGTCCCTGTAATCATGCATTAATTTCAGACATTTTTGTTTTGTTTGAGATCCATATACAAGACATATTGTTCACAGTAAGATTAACATGAAGAGATAATGTCATGCTGTTCTAATGTGACAATGTTTTACAAAAAGCAATTTCAAATTCTTAAAGAGCAACAGTTTTGTTGACATCTGGAACCTTTTTACTTGAAAACTGAGGAAGAAGAAAAAATGAAAAAAAGCTCAAAATATGTTTTTTTTTACCAAACAGAACCCTGGAGAGTGGGGTCCCAGTGAGCACGTTTTGGTTAAAAAGGTGTCTGTACAATATTTGACAATTTGTCTGTAGACATCTAAGTGCTAAAACTGTGATATTTGGTCAAGAGCAGGTTTAGTAGACGTCTTAGTTTGAATTTCTATTTGATTAGTGATTTAAATGTAAAAATGTTTAAACCAGGATTGATAAACATAAACAAATGTGGTGAAACAGGCAGGGATCAAACTCAGGACTTCTCAATTACAAACATCTTAACCAGATGAGCCACACACATACTTGATTATCTGTATATAATGTATGATTCAATACTCTTATCTGTTCAAGTCATGGTGTCACTCCTTATGAAATTGCTGACTTTTTTCAGCCTGCCAGTTCCCGAGACCATGAGGTTTTTTGGTTTTTTTGGGTGACATTTGGTTCACGCTTCTTACCAGTTGTTGGTGGTAATGCACCATTAAATTATTTCCCAACCGCCATTAAACAGAAGTAGAAGAAGAGGAATCAATCATAGTCCCTTGACGACAGCGTCACACCTAGCAACAGGGTCAACCACTCCTCATCACTAGGAAGGGAATTTCTGTCATCTCTTTGCTCAGAGTTGCTCTCAGCAGATGACTGAATCAATCTTATGCTAGGACTCATTGGCAGGAATGTTTAGGCTAAGATGGGAGTGGTCTGAGAGGACTCTGAGAATCTTTGTGAATATGGACACAGGTCTATTGCTAAGTGGGACACTATGCTCGACCTGTACCTCTGTTGTTAAAAGTACACAGTACTCCATGTTAAAGCCTGACTTACATTCATCTAGAAATTTACACAAACATCACTCTTGTCCCTGTAAAGCAAATAACTTAAAGGTTAGTAGCAGTAATTGAATCATGCCAACATAAGAACAGCATTCTGGCTGTGGCTGTTGACATTTTGAAAGCACTCCCTATATGTGTGATTAGTTGGTTCAAAGCTTGGACATGTGCTATGCAACATGATTTGTCTTTTATGATTTCTGTAAAACTGAATATTACCCAGTGTATAAGCATTTTTCCTTTGCCGAACTCTATTTTGTATCTTTTGAATCATTTTCTCTGACAAGGTCCAATGTCTACAGCACAGTGCTTTCACTGTAAGATGTATTTTAAATTGTCATCACACTAATCTTTTATTTCTTGTAAATCAAAGTTAACTTGTGCCAAGAAATGTTGACTTGTTTTCTTCAGATCTCCAGAAGCCAAACATTTCGCAACACATAGATCATCTGAGTAAAACTTGAGTTTTGTTTTTGTTTTTTGTTTTTTGTTTTTTGTTTGTTTCTTTTTTTGCATTGATGCACTGAATTTTCTTACCCTTTGATATGAAAGTCAAAAATTTCAGTTCCTATTTACTTTGGGGATTTTCATACAAAATCATGTAATTTGTAACAGAAATATACCCTGAGATCTTTACCCACACTGACTTTTTTAATAAAATATTTAAATAATATATATTTATATGTTTTGTAATTATTAAAGTGTTCTTTGATTGTTCACGGGAAATGTCAGCTTTTCCAAAACATCAGTACACATGCATGCCATTAGTTTCACTTCTGTTAAATGTTCATGTGCTTACCTTTGTGTGTGTTTGAGTGTATATTATAAGGACAAGAGTGTTCAACCCCCAGTGGTCCACTGGGATTTACAAGGTATCATGTTCTGGTTTTGTGATCCAGTGTAAGATGCTGCCTGATCCGCTAAGACAGCAAGAAAAATCAAAACCAGCTGGGAGATGTCACTCATTGTTTACGAAAATTTATCTTTGACTCAAACTGATTACATGAACGCTATCAAGCAAAGGTAAACTGGTGATGGGGGAGTAGTCAATGGTCTAAAGCTGGCTGAAAGGAAGAATTTTGTGAACTGAATGAGTACATGGACAAAAATACAGATAGAAACCATGCAAGAGTGATATGTTTCCACTGAAATTTGTTTGTGATTTTCCATGGAAGGTTCTTCCATGAAGTTTGGTGACTTTGTGAACTGAACACTCTTTAATAATTTTTTTTGTTTTGTTTTTTGAAATTTGGAATCAAATAACAGTATTCTGTGGTTTCAGAGAGATTTCTCAGGTTTTAGGTTATACATCCAAAATACACTTGAAGTAAGTAGAAATCCAACCAGTAGAGGTTGTGGTAGAGGCCACACATACAGTTTAAAAAATATACTGAAACTTGTGAATGAAGTCACTGAGTCCCACTTTAATCCTGTAAAACTTGTAATTATCCTTGAATTTAATCATTCTTGTGCCTGTAGAAATTCTTGGTATTTAGGTTTTCAATTAAATCTAACGCAGCCATCATTCAGTATGGCACTCTATAAAATTCAATCATTCTTTGTTTGCATTTATCCAATTCTAAGAAAGTGAGACAATATTATATCTAAAACATTCTGAATTGGAAATATTTATTATTAAGGAAACATTTTTGGTTTTATTATGTTTAAATCTACTGCTTTTCTTTCTTTCCTGGTGCGGTCTCTTGCTGCTAAGTTAACAAAGATGTTTGATCTATTGTGTCAAACTGGATAATAAACTAAACCAGTACTTTGGTGTAAAAATACTTAAGGGACTAATTTGTCTGAGGAGATTTGATTGTTTAAGTAATATGTTAACATAAACTGAGATGGTCTTCAAAAGCTTCAGTGGGATTTGAATCTGGAACATTTAGAGGATGTCATTGATTTCCATTCTTTGAATAGAAGGTGATATTAAACTACAGCTGAAATTATATATTTACATAAACTGTATAAAAAAAATTACATAACCTGTTATTCCCACTGTCTGATCTGTCTACTGTTGGTATGAAATATGCGTATTAAACCCGGAAAAAAAAGCAAAAGAAGTTGGTGCCAGAAGCTACTAAGAGATCATAATTACACACATTAAAATTAGTTTTGTACAATGTGGGCTGAAAGGCCACTCAGAAAAGAAGAAATCATTACTCAAAAAAAGCAACATAAAAACACAGATCACAATTTGCAAAGGCTTTCAGGGACAAAGAACTTCATTTTTGGAGACATAATGTTACATTTGAAGGAAACAGGGGGGAGCTTGCAAGCCTTACGACTCCATCCAAACTGTAAAATATAGGAATAGAAAATTTGTGTGCAGAGGTGAAAATGTGTGTGAGAGAAAAGCCTACAGAATTGAATCAGTTACGTCAGTGCTGTCAGGAGAAATGGGCCTAAATTCCAGCAAACTATTGCAAAAAGCTTGTGGAAGGACACCAAAAATATTTGTTTGAAGTAATACTGTTTAATTGAAAATACTACAAAGGTAATCTATGTAAACTTCTGACATTGAAGAAAGTAACAAATAATACCTTTCTGTCATTGTTCAGGGCTTTATCAAATACAAATGCACTTTGTAATCTAAACTGACATAAAACAGGAAAACTTCACTGATTTATTGTCAAGGAAAGGAAGGAAAAAAAGGGCGTCTTTTTCTGCAGAATATCTGATTTTTCTTGCATTTAAAAATACCTTCCAGTAAAACAGAAATAATAATTGGAAACTGAGGTTAAAAATAAATATATTTAACAAATCAGATGAATAAATAAGATATTCCAATTTGGCTATCTCTTCATAGTCAGTCTCATTAGTTCATTAGCTAAGAGGTCAGGGGCTCCTGTTGGAGCATTTCCTTCAGGTTTCCTCTTTGTCCTGTCCAGACCTGAATGTTATGAGCTTTGTCACATTCACAGACAGCAGAAGTCTGGGACCCTCATCCCAATCTGCCCATCAGCTCTCAAAGGAATTCCACTAATGAGCCTCTATAGGGAACAGATGCAGCGAGGGCAGCCTGGGCAAGAACAACCTGCCACAGTCACTTAATGATCACTCACACAATCCGTTATGTCATCAAGGCAGTTTGGATGGATTGTTTGTGTGTGTTTGAGTGCGATGATATCGGTTTCTGTTTTTGTGGATTCTTAGACCAGTGTCTATGACTAAGTCTGCAGTTTAACTCACTGTGTGTCAGTTGTTATTCTCTTTGATGACTCATTTGATTAGTTTATTTTTCCACCTCTTTTAGACGTCACAAACATTTTAATTAGCTTGAATCAATCCCTGTCTTTAGCTGTAAAGTCTTTTAAAAGACAATTCTTTGTAACAAGTAAATTCATCACCATCAACATTTCTGCTCATATCAGACAAAACAAGATGCTTGTCATCTCTAATTTCAGATATGGGTTTCATTGTTCAGGACTCTCTGTCCATCCACTCTTTGAAAGGGATGACGTAGTTTATTATTGCAGTACAGAACTAATATCAGATGTGATGGTTCCAAATGCCAAGAACAATGCCTTGAACATGCCTTGAATCACACATGGCCACTGTTCAGACCCACACATGTGCACTCTGCATGCTCTTGGGAAAACTGGCTCATTCTGGCCCTTCTTAGGTTTCAGGCCTCGGCTTCAATCACCGCTGTAAATGTTAGGACATGTTTGTGTTTGTGCAATTGCCCAGTGTATACGTCAGTGCCCCATGTTGTTTGCATGAAGTGTGGTTAGAAAGGATTAAAGGGCCAGTTCATAAAAACAAGACGAGGCGGCCAAGAGCAAACAGGGAAATAAAAGGAGCTGAGTCCGTGCCAAGCACTCTCAAACTGTAAAGAGTTGTTTGAGAAGCAAAATTCTTGTGGAATGAGCATAGTTTAGCTTTGTTTCTGTCGCTATCAACTGAGGTTTAGGATAAGCATTTATTTTCATGAAGCATAGTTGCAATTATTACTAATGTGTTGTTTTATTTTACAAGATTATGTGAATGTAGAGGAAGAGGGAAGTTAGCTTTTTAACTGAAGAACAAAATATTTTATCCAGACATTTGTTAAAACATACACACTCAGCCCTTTCTGTCCATTTTAGTCGCATCTTGCCTCCCTCTCATTTACTCCCTCGCTCTAACTTTTTTTCTTTGTCAACCTTTCCTTGATTGACCATCTTTTTCTCCTTTTTTCTCCTTGTGTGCAAGTTCTATCTTATAAACCCCCATTTCCTGCCTGTCCAGACAAGATACATGTTCCAGACAATAGTAATGAGCACACATACCAGTTGTTGGTACCTATCAGCTCACACTTACCTCAGTCCTGGATCAGACCACAGATGAAATACAAAACAGAAACAACATGCTAACTCCATTCGGATGCTGAATTATTCTCTTCAAATTCCCTCCTGGTGCAGAATCAGTAGAAGCCCACAATGAGATTCCAACTGAAGAAAAAAAGAAAACAATTTATAAAATTTAGCTGATAAAACAGTGAAAAAGTGATGCCATTAATTTTCTTCCTTGATATCGTATATACCTGCATTAATCTGTTTTTATTTTATTTTGCAGTCACTGGCCTCTTTGTTCCACACTTTCAATTGCATGCTAACCCAAATAGCAAGTCAGCCAATCACCTGGCCGCAACTCAGTGCATTGAGGCATTTAGATATGGTGAAGACAACTTTTTTAAGTTCATGCTGTGCAGGTAATGGGCAAAACAGGAGATTTAAGTGACTTCAAATGTGACATGGTTGTTGGACAAGCTTCTCTGAGTAAAACTGCTGGTTTATTAGGATTTTCATACACAGACACTTCTTGGATTTACAGAGAAGGGTCCATATCCAGTGAGCAGCAGGTGTGTGGACAAAAATGCATTGTTGATGTCAGGGAAGAATTGCAGACTGGTCAGAGATGACAGAAAGGCAACAGTAGCTCAAGCCAAAACTTGTTACAACCAAGGTATATGGAAGGTATGCACAACAAGTTAAACTTTGAGGCTGATAGGTTCACCAGAAGAAGTCCAAAACAGGTGATGCTCCTGTGAGCTAAGAAAAGGAAACTGAGGTTATAAACTAAGTCTCACCAAACTTGGACAATAACAGATTTGAAAAATGCTACCTGGTCTAATGAGTATCAATTTTAGCTTGACATTAAGATAAAAGAGTCAGAATTTGGTGTAAACAACAAGAAAGCATGGGTCCATCCCACCTTATCTGAAACGTTCTTGGTGTAGTGATGTGAGGGATACTGGTAAAACCTTGGGCCCCTTAGTACCAGTTGAGTATTGATTAAACACAAAAGCCTACCTGAGTATTTTTGCTAACTATGTGTATTCTTTTATTGCCATAGTGTATCAATCTGTTAGAGGCTGCTTTCAGCAAGATAATGCACAATGTCACAAATCTCTAATCATCTCAAACCATTTTCTCAAACATAGCAATTTATTTACTGCATATCAGTGGCCTCCTCAGTCACCAGATCTTGGTCCAATAGAGCTTTGGGATGTGCAGGAACAGGATATTTCCATTGTGGATATGTAGCCGGTAAATATGCACCAACTGCATGATTCTATCACATGAATATGGACCAGAATAGCTGAGCAATACACTTTTTTTTTAATTAATCCCATTAAAAACTAAAACAGTTCTGAAAGCAAAAGGATGTCCAACCTAGTACTATCAAGGTGTAGCTAATAAAGTGGTCAGTTGTAATTTTTATCCATTTTTTAAATTTTTCCTGGTCAATTCAGAGTCTACGTGTTATTCATTTAATGACCCAGTTTTGAAATTGGTTACAACTAACATGAGCACTCTCTTGGCTATACAAAGGGGTCAAATTCCAGCCTAAGTGGCTTGACCAGAAAAATTTGTCTTAAAAATATGGGCCTGTTAAAATCAAAAGTACTCACAAAAAAGTGAAAATATTATGCAGATGGTGGTCTGTGGCTCCATTGTAGCTTAATGCTAACTTGCTTTAAGTGGTTGAAGGGAAATGACAAGAGCACTAAAGAGTTAGGTCCAGATTATTAAGAGTCTAATAATTTTTAATATGAACATAATATTCTAATTAATATTTTAATACAATTATAAATAGAGTAGAACAAGAAAGACCTGTTCCTACTAATTAGCCTGCTACTAAATCCCCCTGGACATTACGTCAGGGAGATGTCAATGACTGACAGCTTACATCCACACTTTCAAGCCGTCCAGTCAGCACATTTTTTTTTTTTATTAGATCTCTGCAAGTGTACAGATTTTTAACAGCTCTGTAATCATATTGACTGGCCTCTAGGTCTCAATACTTTGATCGATTAAGTCATGAATAAGAAACATGTCTTTATAGGAAGGATTATGGAACAAACAGCTTCTGAATTTGAGTGTTTGGATTTGGCTAGTTGAATAACCATTACCTTTGTGGAAGACCAGCCTAAGAACTGGAGTTGACTGACTTCAGAACAATAAGCTTCAAACCAAAAAGCCTTGGTTTTAGCATTTTGGTGAACAATCAAAGACTCGAGAGGAAATAAGGAAATTAGTTTCAAAGGATTGGGTTATCTAAGACAAAAATTACACTATTGATTTTGACTTATGAACTGTGCCTCATGGAAGTGTGAAAATAATTAGGGGCAATTCTTTTGGTCAGATTGTGTAGACTTTGCTTTGCCTGTGCGGAATCTGTATTATTCAATTGTCGATCTCACTGTTAACCTGGAAGATGGTGCCAGTTTATTGGTTACATCAAAATGATCTGATGCATATATTTTCATAAAGTTTAAGAAAGCAGCAGATAGAGTAAATGATTACCTCCAATGTCACTGTGTTTGCCCTGTGGTAAATTAACGATCTGTCCAGGGTTTACTCAACTTTCCCCTACTTCCCACTAGAAGTAGATACCACTTCTGCTAAAGACCCAGGGTTTTGCTCATGGAACACCGCCACGCCAAAATAAAATTGGAATTGGAAATAATTGGAAAATTAGAATTAAGTTCATATATATATATATATATAGTATATAGTATATAGTATATGGGTACATATAGTCTAAGTTTGCGAACTTAAACTAACCACAATCAGAGTTTGAAATGAATTTACATATTATGAAACAACGCCAGGACTACTTGTATAGGAGGAATTCATGTTTGCAGGAATATTTTTCAGTTTCTCGGTGTGAGTTTCAGAACTTTTATTGTTTTTATAACACTATTACATTACATAGCATGCCACCTGCACGCAGATCTGTCTGCCCAGTCTGGGGCTGCATTTCTGCGGCTGTAATGAGTGCGATTTGACGGTGACAGAACAGTGAGCAGCGCTGCACCATGCGCTGACTAACTGCATCTGTAACACCTAGAATAAAATAATTACTTATGTCGGGCTGTATTCAGGCTGAAAGAAAACATCATCTAACACGTTATATTAAATGTTTCTTCCGCTTATTGGAGGGAATCCCAAGCCATTTCCCGCCCAGCTGGGAAACCCTGCAGCAGCTTAACAGACTCTATAAGAAAGGCTAACAAAAGCTCACAGCCTTATTGCAAAATGGAACAAAAACTGACAACTTCTAAAAATATATAATTCTAACTAGATAAGCCAAGTCATTCCTGTTGAGAGTAGCGGCGATGTTCACGAGCGATTCGATTCCTTTGAACGGCTTTTTTTTTTTTTTTTTTTTTTTTTTGCCTTGAATGGTAGTACTGGAGTCTCAATTAGTGAAAGCTGTTCTTTGTTTTTTTTTTTTTTTTTTTTTTTTTTTTTTGTTTTTTGTTGTTGTTGTTTTTTGTTTTTTTTTACGATTTAGTTTGTTTATAATGCTCTGCGTACAGGTCAGAAGCTATTATTTTTATGTAATTTAAAATTATTTAATCAGGAATAAATACAGTAGATAAATACAATTGATAGAAACGGGTGGATAATTTTTATATTTAGCAGTGCAGAGGAGGCTTTTCTGTATTTTGCAGAAAATATTAATCTGTCTCCCCTTAACAGATATACTTAAAATTTGAATAAGCTTACTGTCATCAAACTTACTCTGCATCCCAAAAATATCTAAACTTCTCCCCTCTTAAATCATACGAGTGAAAAAGATATCCTTGTCTGCAGGAGGGAAGAAAAGAGACAAGGTATTTCTGAATTTGTCAAAGAGTATTAATAGACTGTCTCCTTCAGTTTCTAATCTTCAAAGTCCTGACCTAGACGCTTTTGTGTTTTCTTTAGAGAATATTTAGTGTCTGCGAATGTTCCCACCTCTGTGTCCGGTTTCATGTTTCTGTCCAATATGAAACCCACCTTGTAGAACATGAACATTGCAACAGTACAAATGCAAAGTTACTCTGATTAGAGGCAGATCAAATCTCACTATGTTATAGGTGGCATACATTACAGTCTTGACATATTTTCACTGTGCAGTAAGACAGATTTTTTCAAAGTCATGCTTTTAATATAGGAAGATGGAACACCTACAATGTGCCCTTTGTATTCTTTTTTTTCCCTTTTGCTTGTGTGGATTTCTCTCAGTAAAGGCTGCGATCAGTTTCATAGGATGTTCACTTTGGAAGATTTTGACAATGTGCTGGAGCAACAGATATAGACAAAGTTATGTTTTAGACTAAAAACAACATTACGGCAGCTAAATGTTTCCCTTGAAAGGCTTTGTCTTTTACCCCTCATCTCTGCAACCTTTGCAAAGCATTAGCCCATAGGACTTCAAGTATCAGTAATTGAACTTCAGTCAAAGTGATAGATGTCTTGAGAAGAATGATGAAACAGCACCTTCTGACCTTTGGGATTATTCAGGCCAATCTCTGCTTTACTTTTTAAGCAGCATGTAAGTCAAAATGTCAGATTTTCTAAGCTTGGATCCATGCATCTTTTGCATCACCTTAAACTGGTTGACCTCAGCAGTAATACAGATAACAGCAGGGTAATACTGGTATTGAGGCGGTTTGGGATGTAGGTATTGAGAGGAGAGCCAGGCAAACAGAAAAGTGCTTGGCTGGGCATGGGAATCAATGGCTTGGTAGACAGAAGGCCAATGCAATCAGAGAGCCGATTGAGGCAAACTCTAACCCTGCTGAGCCAGCACCAGTAAAGAGGGAGAGTCATTCGGAGTTGGGTGCCTTCTACTTGTCCTCTGCACAGCAAATAGTATCCTACAAGCACAATAAAGCTACAAGCAGTATTCCAAGCATTAGTTTGTCCCACAATTAATCTCGGTCAAGCACACATTCCCTCATGTAGGCTTATATTCTTAATCTCAAACCTCTGCCTTTCTGTGGTTATTAATAAGACCCATTGAGACAGAGATGGATGAGTTCCCTTTTGATTTCAGTGCAGTTTTGTTAAGAAAAAATGGCTGATGATGATAACTTGATGTGTGCAAAAAATAAATGAAAAAGTTGCTCATGAAGGAGAAAATTACTGCAGTATTTGCAGGTTGAGGTCACTCGCACCACTATGCAGAGGAGAAACCTCTGCCCACAGTTTGTATGTAATGTGCTTTGTTAAAGGCAGTGACATTACTCCAGTGGATTTCCTGTATCACTTATAAACATCAGCACGTGGATGCAATGCAGTTGTTAATTCCCACCCTCAATGTGAAAACAGTGTTTCAGCACTGCATGGAAAGTCTCAAAATGGCACCTGATGGAGAGATTCATTTCTCCTTCAGCCACAAACTGACACTTTGATTTGCTTTTTTCTTCTGAGTTTTCATTTAAGGGTGGTCCAGTCAGGAGCGGTGAGGTCATTACTTTTATTCAGGCCCAATGAAAGCACAGATTTTGTGGTTTTTGTAGACCACAGACAGTAGTAGTTACTGTAAAATCAGCCGAAGCCTAAACATACCCAAGAGCAGAACAAGCAAAATGGCTAATTTGCCCCCCACCCCATTTGGAATAATACAACACTGTTTTCATTGTAAGTTGTCTTTAGACTGGCTAATATGCTGACATGCTGTTTCTTTGTTCAGTGTTTGCTTGGGTCTCTGTCATCTCGTCTCATTGTGTATGCAGCCTCATGTTGTTTTTTTCCTTTTTTTATGTTATGAGCTATATGTGTATGTGAACTTAAAAAAATGTGTGCACAAGGAGAATATTTATCCATGTTTTGGGCTAACACATTACCCTGGACAGGAAAAGCCATTGTTGTTTTGACATTTGTTGTGGAAATAAGAATTTATGAGAACAAGTTTCAAGACAGATAACCTATAGAGAAACAAAGAGTTGCACTCTGGGATTAGCCGGCGTGCCATTTTCTTCACACTTGACACTTTGGAACAAGGAACTCTGACATTACCAGCAGTAAGGAGTCATAAAGAAGTTTTATTACTTTCTCTCATAACAGGATATTGCAAAAACATTTAAAGTTGGTGGTCATAATTACAGTTTTATTGCCTTAGTGGAACTGGGCTTTCCACCATTAGACTTTCCCTTTCCACTTATAATAATGATCCTAATATTTTAAGGTTTTTACATTGATTCAATTCATAATTTATTTCAACAGGCAGTAATTAATGGATCACAATATTCATCAGCCACTAAGAAATTGGAGGAAGCAGAAACAACTCTCCTGTAAGTCTTACAAAAAATAAAGTTGCAACCCTTACAGAAGAACTCCTGTCAATCAGTAGTGTTGCTCCAGCTGCCTAAACTTGAAGTGTAAAAGTATCAGTATTGCAGTTAAATCTTGAAACCCTTTAAAAATAGTGGCCTTGAGCAAGACGCTAAACTTCAGAGCGACTTAACCATTGTTGCTCTGAGTGGTTAGGGGTAAAAGTGCATGGAAAATATGTGCAGACACTATTTACATGTTGGGATGTAAAGGCTGGCCAAAGGTAAGTATCTTCTGGTCGTAAAAGGATCACACACAAAAATGAGTCATAAATCTTATGCTAGCAAATCTAAATATATGTTCTCTTAAGGTAAGTTGACAACCAGTGTTTGATAATATATAATCAAAATATATTTCGTTTGGTAGCATGATTGCAATTAATTTATCTTTTATTACCTTTTATTACCTTAATAGGCATTCTATCGAGCCAGTAACCTGACTAATTATTCAGCTTATATCAGTTCATACTTTAACAGGTTGTGCTTGTCTTACTTTATAAAGAACAGAAAAACAAAAAGGTATGAGATTCTGCATTTTAATCACTAAACTAAATTACTGTGTGTTTAGATTTTTAAGTCTGTTAATGAAAATCAAAATGACAGTTAGATAATGTTATGATGGGGCGACAGTAGTAGGAGTTCTTCCCGTAATTGGTGGGTTACTGGTTTGAGCCCCCGCTCACTCTGTCTCCGTTGTTGTGTCCTTGGGCAAGACACTTCACCAACCTTGCCTGCTGGTAGTGGTCAGAGGGCCCACTGGCGTGGGTGCATGGTAGCTTTGCTTCTGTCATGATTATCATATCACAAGGATCAAATACTGGCCCATCTTATTCTAATTCTTTCAAAACATTTTGTTTCTGTTTACATTAAAAGGAATGCTTCATTTTAAAGGAAAAGACTGTAATTGTCTCATACAAAGTATGTTAATCTTATTTGAATTCAAATTAAGAGTCAAAGGAGAACACTCCAAGGTCTTTCGGCTATTCCTGTGAATAGGGTTTACCCAAAGTGCTTTACAAGTCCTTTTAACCACACAGGTCTTTTTCTAAACTAAACAATTTACAACATCCAGATGGTGGCCATCCAGGAACCTGTGCCTATCCACTGAATATGACAACTCTAATCATTCATGTCAGTATGTATTTAGCAGCTACAGCAGTTATCAACATAGCAAAAACTAAAAAAATAATTTTGTGTGTGTGTGTGTGTGTGTGTGTGTGTGTGTGTGTGTGTGTGTATATATATATATATATATATATATATATATATATATATATATATATATATATATATAATGTGTAAACACACATCCCTTGTTTGCTAGAAAGCATGTGCCTGGTTGGTTGGCCAGCTGAGCAATATGAAAGCATGTTTTGGTAACTCTGTTCTGGTCAACCCTCTCTAGGGACTGGAAGTGGAGAGTGAAGGCTGCCAAATCGAACATTTAGCTATGACAACTGCTCTCAGCAGTATCTCATCTCACAAACTTATTCACAAAGATGCCAGCACATGGCAGTTTAAACACATGGTAAAGTGTAGAACAGTATGGGAAATTTCTGCTATAAAGTATACACAAAACCGTTGACAAAAGCCTTCTTATCATGTGTCAGGAACACCAATTTGACATGCAAGTACACATGGGAAATACTAAGTAACCACTAAGTACCCCTGTTGCTTTCACAGGAGATAAGTCGCAACCAGAAACTACTTATTCTACCATTTGGATAGTTGATCCTCCCCACCTTTATAAAAGCAGAAGTTTTGGCACTTTCCTGGTCTGAAGCCTAAAGGTGTTTGTTGAAACAAATGTAAGGATTAAAGTCATTAGCATTGACCTTTGAAATGCCATTATTCATATCTCTCACTCCATATAGGGTTGTAAAAGTCATTTACAAACAACATGAAGTAGTCCATCATTCTACAGTAACATTTTTTTTACTTGTGGAAAACATTTAACACAGTTGCCAATCCCAGATGGTTACATCCCTCAAATTCACCTTAATACTTGAGGAGAGTGAAAAAAAACAAAACAAACAAAAAACAGCTTGATCTCAGACTCCACAGGGTTCAGATTGCATCTTAAATTTTCAAGTTAATGACAGTACAGTTAGACAGCCACTGAACAAGTATGGTTCATTGGAAGGGTTGCAATATTTGAATGCAGAAAAGTCCACACATTTAATCTACATATTTCACTGAAAACATTTTGATGAAATCTGGATCTTTGTCAGGTCAAATGCTTGAACTGCAAAAGTAGATGCTCATCCATGAACATTTCACAGGGTTACCGATATCTAGGTGTGGAAAAATAACAACATTTGTAAGTTGAGAAGAAATGCTACTCTCATTTTCATGACGTGTTGTTGAAAAGTATCCCGTAGTGTGATTCCTTTAAATACAGAACAGGATATACAAATGAAAAAAGAAAAGTAAAATGGAAAGATTTAGAAGCTTAAAAGTATTTTACATTCTCAATAAAATACTGTGGAGATCAAGTGTTTGCTCTTCTCATTGCTGACATATTACACATTTACACAACTGCACCATCCTCTACTTATGTTCATGTCAATACATTCCTTCATTGTTTGGAAGGTCCGCCAGGAAAAAGCATATTTTCTCTAAGAATAACATGACAGCACAAATGAGATTTACAAGATGCATTTAAGTGAACTACAATACTTCTGAGAACTGTCTCCTGTGGGCAGATGACATCAAAGTAGAGACAAATAGCATTATCATTGTGATACCACAGTGCCAGTTGTCAAGCATGGTGGTGAAGAGGTGAGGATTTGGGCTTGATTTGCAGCCACATGAAATGGGTACCTTTCAGTCATTGAGCCAGCCATGAAGTTTTTTCAGTATACTAAACCATCCTAGACTCAAGTGTTAGGCAGTCCGTAAACAACTAAAGCTGGTTTGATATTGAGTAGAGTAACAGGACGACAATAATCCAAAACACAGCAGCAAATCGCTGAAATGAATGAAAAAGAAAACTACTTGTGGGACTGATAAAATACAGAAAACAAATACTTGAATTTATTGCTCCTAATGGCGGTTTACTTTAATTTGACATTGTAATGTATTTGCACAGTAAAGAAAAAAGACCGCATAATCACAACAAATCCTAAAAATAGCAAAGAAAATATGATAGATAAAAAAACAAAACAAAGCAAACAAAAAAAACCCCCCGGGGTTTATAAAAGCTTTTACAATAGCCAAATTCATAACACATAAATAAAACAAAACAATGTAACTTAATTCTATACTTAAGAAATCTGAAAAAAAGTTAACTATACATAGAAAAGGGATATGGATTTGCAATCCTTTTTACTTTGTATGTAAAAAATATACATTTAGATTATTCTGATTCATGCATTATTTTAGAGTGAACCATTTTGAAAATATTTTCTTGCTAAGTATTAGTCTTCACCATTAATACAGAAAAAATGTGTGGTAAATAAAAAAAAAAAAAAAGCTGTTTGAATCATCTTCAGAAACCATAAGAAAAAAGAAACTGGTGGAATAGATAAATTATTTATATGTACAAGAAATAAAAGCAATCCCAAAATAGATCCCTGTTGGATGATAGATGTACATCCATTAATCCTAACACATAGTTGTCATTTGTTAATTATAAAGCCATTTATGGAACTTGGCTCTACAAGTTATTGAATCATGGGATGTACTTAGTTTTTTTTTTTCCATGAGTGCACTGGCAATAAGACATTATTCATATAAATGTACATCATTCAGCAGAAATGGGCACCTTTCACTTGATGCCCACTTCAACACATCACAAATCAAAGACCAAATGGTGAAAGAAATTTGTGTTTCATTTCCGTTCCTGTACTATTACCCAATGGCCTCTTCTTCTTAAAAAAGGAGGAAACTGAGTCATAAAAGCAGTTTTTTAATTTGATGAATAAGGCCATGAATGGGCACTCTTCTGTGAGGTGCAATTGAGCCTGATGAAGACATAAATTAAAAAATATGTGGTTACGTCACCCAAAACAGTTTGCCACTTAGTGTAGTTAACGAAAATAGCCCGTGGCCATAGGCTAAGGATCAGACAAGTTCCAGCCCTTATGTATTTTATTTGCACTCATTGGTTGTTTCCAACTCTCGTATGAGTTTAGACAAATGTGTTGCTGCCAAGGGACAGAAAGAATCCATTACCTCATTTTAATTGTTTATGACACAACTGAGAAAAAATGTGTAGATGAGATTTTCACACAAAAACATGCATCCATTAAATGGTGAAACCAGTTTGTTGACTTGTTTTAAGTCAACTAGATTTTCTTGTTTCACAAGTCTAATAAAAGCTGAGGAAAAATGACATTGAAGTTGATTGATTTTAGTTTAATTTGGTGAGTTTTCCATAATCCATTAGTCTACCTGATAATAAGAATCAGGTTGCTCAGAATCAGGTTGATTCACACACAACTCGGGGTCGTGTGATCACGAGTTCATAATTTGCAGCCTCACTTTCGATCATCTATTTTGGCTTTGATTTGTGCGGCTGATGTTGCTGCTCAGAAACCCAGGTGTTTCTCATCAGGTCCGTTAGAGGGAGTTTACTACTCATCTAAACCTTTCCATACGTAGAGGTGCCCTTTTCGCTCTGCTCATGTTTCAGCTTACTGGCAGTGATGGAACTCAAAGAGAAAGCTCCGCTCTTTTGGAGAGGATGATTGTGGGGACTTAACAGAGAAATCTAAGCAAGTTTGATCTATTAAAAGTTGTTGAAATCTGTTGGATATGACATCGCTGGCTTGTTTGTAGCTTCAGCTTATAAAACTTAGTATTTTCTAGTATAAAAATGCTTTCCTATTTTTTTTATTCAAAGTATTCAAAATATATAAACCTGTTTTGACAAAAGCCTCTGCTACAATAATGAATTTCATCATACAGACTTCACTGTACTTTGAAGTACATTAAAAGAAAATGATGGATGGTTTTTATTTATTTATTTTTTGCAAATAAAAATATTGCATGCATATATATTCAAGCCCTGGAATGAATACTTTTTAGAACCATGTTTCGATTCATTTCAAGCTTAAATGTTGTTCGGTATGTCTACCAGATTTACAAGTCAAAGGTGAAAACTTTTTAACATTCTTCTTTGCATATATGTCAAAATTAGCGTAAACTGAGAAATCTTTCATTTAACTGGGTCATTCTAACATATAAATATGTTTTGACCTAAACCACAGCTCTTAAAACCCCAGTCCTCAGTGGTCAGTCTCCTTTAGCTTCTAGATGCGTTCCTGGTCCAGCACACCTGAATTAATTGGCTGAATTAACTCCTCAGGGTGTAATCAAGTTCTACAGAGTCCTGGTAATGATCTAATTCAGGTGTGTTAAAGCAGAGAAGCATCTCAATGGTTGCAAACACGGGCCCTTGAGGACTGGAGTTTAAGACCCCTAATCTAAACTACTCTGTTGTAGCTCTACCTCTATATTTAAAGTTGCTGTTCTGCTGTAAGTTCAACATTTGGACCACCCTCCAAGAAGACTGCATTGTAATTTGCTTCACCCATCTCCCTCTCCTATAACACAATGCTGCCAGCACCATTCTTCGCTATGGTAATGGCTTGTTGCAATGGGCGAAAAATTCTGTCTTGATCTCATCTGATCTGAGCCTCTGGACCCTAAATGGCTTGTGGCAAACTTTCTAAACGGGAGTTCTTATGGCTTTCTTTCAATAATGGCTGTCTTCTTGTTGTCCTTCCGCAAAGGCTAGAGTAAGGTTCATGACCAATACTAATTGATCTCTGCCGCTTCTTCAGAGTAACCACGAACTACTTTACTGATGAACGCTCTTCTTCCCCAAACTGTCATTTTGGATGGATGACAAACATGTCTTTTCAGGTTTGTCGTGACATACAGCTGTATGGCACAACTACAGAGCTGTTGTTGTCAGTTTCTAAACTCTTAAAAAAAACTTTATTTACGTTTTTGGTTGTAACCTGACCAAATGTAAGATGTTGGATAAGTATGAATACTTTTGCCAGTAACTGTACATCCATATGTATCTATAGAAAGAAAGCTATATATATTCATGCAGCTGGAATAAATGTGCACTTCTATACAGTAGGATAATCTTAAAGATCAACATTTCTTGTAGAATCCTCTGGGGATTTGTCACCACCTTACTGTAAAATGTTATCGAGTTAAATTATTTGGCCATTTGTTCTAGTATTTAGCAGACACCAATAACTGTTGTCTGAGAGGACACTCAACCTTTACAGGGGCCACTGTCCAGCACATCTAGCTAATACAAAGCCAAGCTGAAATCACGCCTCTCTGTTTAACTGCCCTTGGCCCCACTTTAAGGAAAGCAGGCACGTCCTTTTCATTGGTGCACCTGGAACTATTTTATGTTGCTTGGCAGGAAATTTCCAAGGTGCAGGCAAAACAGACATTTGTGGAGTTGGGATGGAATGAGTTTCTTTGTTTATAAAGTCCAGAACCATGCCAGAATACTTTTTATTACATCCCCAGGAATGGTTTTCTGTTGCTCAGTTGTTAAATAAGCTGTTTAGTTGCAGGGGAGATTTTTTTTTTTTTAACAGTCTGTTATGTAAACGGACTTTGTCATGTAGGTCATTTCGGGGTGAGATTTTGTGCATATCCTTTGTTACAGTGAATTAAATTTGAATGTCAGATTCTTTAGCTAGCCTCTTTCTGGGTACTGTTCTAGGCATCCTCTTTTTTTAAATTCACAAATAACATCAGACTCATAGGCAGTCTCCTCAAATGTTCCTAGTCAACAGACTTACTCATTCCACACTTTCTTTCTCTAATTTTACCAAATATACTTTTCACAAACCACAAAGTTGTAAAAAAAAAAAAAACACTGGCCAAACTTTGGCTTTTTTTTGGTAGTCTGGAATCAAAGACTGACTGCCTTTTACATAGAGACACACATGCACACACACGAACACCCTCACTCATACATCTGGTTTCAGTTTCAAATGCCTTTCCTTATATAATTTCTCTGTTCATCCTCACTCACACAATAGTTTATTTATCCCTCCTAAATCTGGCTCTGTTCTGCCACAGCCACCAATAGGGCCAACAAGTCGCAACATGTCATTAGTGTAATTAAGTCATTTAACACAGAGAGGTTCGTGTGTTATCCATCTGGTATGGTATTTTATAATTTCCTTAAATTAAAGAGTTAAAGTTGATCAGATGATCTTTTTCAGAGGCAAAGTGAAGAAAAAAAGTCTTCAGTGGCCGGTGCATTTTAGAAAAAGCAATTACCATCAGTCATGTTGAATTCTGTGTCAAGGTGGCCTGGAGTTGATACCCCTACTGCAGGGAGAACGTTTTGACAATGACATAGGATCCTCTGTGGGCCACAAGCAAGAGTGTAAAAGATGAAAGATTCTTTTGGGCCTAATGGAGGACATTGGTCTGCAGCTTAATGCATGGCCATTGATTGTCATTATGCCCTTGAAAAGCCAATAAACTGCTATAGGGCATAGACCATTTTATGTCATTAAAACTCAGCTCACAGTCTTCGTCTAAAGGGTGTTAAATTATACACTCCTCTTAACAACCACAGCAGACTGACTGGGAATTAAACTAATCCTTAAATTAAGCATTTTGATTTTTCAGGATATTGCATTAAAACTTCAACCTTTATTTGTTTATTTTTTTTAAACCAACAGTTTCTAATAAACTGTTTTCTCTTTAACACTTGGCCCTGCATCTTAATTGTAGGTGCCTGCTTCCATATACCAAGCACCTGTTTTAAACCATCTTTTTCCTCGTGTTTACACTCCCTGTAACTGGAATTGACAGAGCCTACTTCTGGTTTTCTGCATGCAGCACAGAGCATTCCAATACTGTGGAGAGGTGTTGGCTAATTAGTCTGTTGACCTTTTGGGTCAAAGGTTACCAGTGCTGCAAGCCCCAGGGGGAAGCCTTGGATATTTTAAGTTTTAGAATGTGGACACCTAAAACAGAGGGATACCCTCAAGGTTTCATGGACTTTCTTAAGTGCATTATCTGGGTCATATAATGACAGGTGATGGAGATTGGTATGGAGCTGTTATGCTTCCTTGACCCCTGATGTACTGCTCCCCTAAAGCTCTCAGGTGAGGCAAAGAGGTTTGACTTGGCTGTGTAAGGAGAACAGGCAGTCTTTCAGATATGTGACCTGAAAGTTGCTATGGGCTGAGGTTAGAAATTTCAATTTAACTGGTTACTGGGCAGTGAAAACAGTGGATATATTCAGGTCATGAAATGAGATGATTCACAAAAATGGAGGCACAGGATAAGATTTTAATATTTATGAAAACGAAGAATCCCCCTTTGTTTAGTTTTTGAAAGCAGAGTACAGGTTTCTGAAATCCCTTTGCTTAAAAAGCAAATATCTGTTCAGAGTGGACTAAATGAGTAGATATTTTACCAATCAGTATATTGTTGTTTTCTTGCTTGTCTAAATCTAAGGATGTCCTAATGCAAAAAAAAAAAAAAGAAAAAAAAAAAGAAAGAAACCAAAATGCTTTTGTTTAAAGGTTTCAAAAAGCAAAGTGCTAAGCAAAGTGATTGAACAAGCTTATCATGGGCATTATAAATATTTCCAAATGGAAGCATAACACTGGTTGAGCAGTGGCACAGTTGGTAGCACTGACCTTCTTGCTGTTGTTCTTACAGCAAGAAGGTCCTGGGTTTGAATCCCAGCCTGGGGTCTTTCTGCATGGAGTTTGCATGTTCTCCCTGTGCATGTGTGGGTACTTTGGCTTCCTCCCACAGTCCAAAAATATGACTGTTAGGTTGATTGGTCTCTCTAAATTGTCCTGTGTGGGTTTGTGCCTGTGTGGTTGTTTGTTCTGTCTGTCTCTGTGTTGCCCTGCAATGGACTGGTGACCTGTCCAGGGTGAACCTCACCTCTCACCTGATGACTGCTGGAGACAGTGACCAGCCCCATTTGCAACCTTGCAATGTATAAGCATGTTTAGATAATGAATGGATGGCAGGAAACATAACACACATGTCTGAAACTCTTTAAATAAAATGTAAAATACAACAATGTTTCTACTAAGAAAAGTACAATTTACCAAAGAATCACTTGGAAAATAAAACTGCACACTCTATGCTGTTAATGTAGATGCAGTATCTCAAGATTTCAGGCTGTAAACATGGAGACCACAAAAAGTTTGAGTCATGTCAGTTTGACTTAGAAAGCCCAAAAGTCTTGAAATCATTAAACATTTAGGGAAATTTGCTGGAGAATCAAACTGAAAGCTGACAACAGAATATCAAGACAAACATTATATGTGACAACAACCAAAGAAAAGCAGCTACATTTTAGGACTATCAGTGGCACATTTAATACAGCTATGAAAGAACAAGTAAACTGAAACCTAGAGTGAAAAGACAGTAGAAACGAAAACTAAGTGCACAGGAATAATCATTGTCCACATAAAATAGGTAGTTGTGTAAAAAAGAGACATAAAATAAAAACCAAAGACTATAAGATGTTTTACTTTTTCACAGGTTCATGAAACCCTTACTTGAAACTAGCCTTATCAATTTTTTGTGGTTCTCTTTTTTTGGTGGGGTGAGCTTAGCATTCAGGACATTATAAAAGTTGATGCAGCTTATGAAGCCTTTAAGCAGAGACTCAAAAAGAAAAAAAAGATATCAGCTGAACACAGAGTCATTGGGTTCATTGAAACACCTCACACAGACCACAGCAGAGACAGTGATTGAGTGAGAGAGAAGACGTGTGACAAAAGGAGAACAGGCCTCAGCTCACAAATATGGTAACCCCATTCAGGTACTGCTCTTTTTTTATTATTGATCTCAGCCTGTATATTTTCCCCTCTGTGACAGGTGATACCTGACATGCATAAATCCATTACAACCCCCAACCCCGATCTCCCACTGTATCTTTACTACACAACCACCCATGTGGAATAAGTACTGGAGTTTTTGTGAAAGCATTCTCACTCTCCACTGCCTTGTAGGCTTGTCAACATAGTGCAGATGAGTTGCTGTGTGAAAGTGAAAACTAAGAGTTTGTCCTGTTGCATTAATTCCTGAGCAGTAACAATGTGATTTAAACCATAAAGCAACCTTTGGATCACCTAAGTTGTGTAACCTCTAAAGGATAAAGTTGAATCTTATTTTTTTAAAAGGGCAGACTAGCTTAAATAGCTGTTTACTCCTTAAAAACAAAATCTGATCTAAAAACTGCAATCTGTACTTATTTAAGTTATCATTCTCAAATCTGAATAGTTTTTATGACTTAAAACATTTAGGTGTGACACAAATCCAAAAACAGAAGAAAATCTGTAAGGAGGGAAAAAACTTTTTCACAGCTCTGTATGTGAAAACCAGATGTTGCTGAGATTAGATCACATGGCATTGCTATCTGGAAGCAAAGAGTGGTATACTAACTCAAGGTAGTGGAACTTCATTTCCCCTGATCCTGTCTGAAAGTGATGTTTCTGGTGTGCTTGGAGATTTGTTGAAGGGATATAAAAAGTTTGGTGTGCCTTTGCAGTGCCACTGTAGGTTTTAATAAAAGTCCTTGTCTTATTGCTGCAGATACTCTCTCTGAATACCGCAGTGCAGTGAATTATTGTCTTTTGTTTGCTTATTGTGGTTTGCCAGTGTCCAGTATTCAGTTAATAATCCTCTAATACAGAAACACAATGATACAAATTAATCATTCACAGTTACAAAGACTCCCTCAGATATGTAATTGCAATTTGCAATATTGAATTTGACATAAAAACTGCAGTTGGAGTAATATATCTAGTTAGAAGATGAGATCATATATACTATTTGGTTTGTGAGACCAAGACAAGATGAGACTTTTGCAATATAGTTCTGTAAAATTCAAGAGCTCCCAATTTTTTACAAATAGAGTAAAAGTTTCATAAATGTCTAAATGTGTTTTAAAGAAGCTCGTTGTTGTAAAAGTTTCAAGAGATGTTTTGAGTAGTCCAGATGTTGTAGTATTTATGCTTGTGTAATTTTAAAGAGGTCCTAGTGCCATAAAAAAATCCCTTCTTATGTTTTCACAAATAAAATGAGTTTCATAAATCTTAAAATGTGCTTTAAAGAATCTTTGTTCTGTGTTGTATTATCCAATTTGGGATTCTGAATGAGACATGATCAAATCCCTTGACTCACTCAGGGAAAAAGCCCTTTATTTCAGTGCTAAAAAGAAGTTGCCAAGCAGATGTGATTTTTAGTGTTGTTAGAGCATTGTAACCTGGAGCTGCTAACAGTGCTTACAAATTGTTTGTGTCTTGGCTGTTAAGTCTTTCACCATTTCTTTTTACTACCAAAAATCCAAAATGCTGTGGCATGAATGACCTTAAGTGCTGGAGGCAGGGGTGGACTGGGGAGAAAAAATGGCCCAGGAGTTCCTAACAGATTTGCCCATCTACTGCTGCTTGGTGGTGTCCACCAGTGTTTTTGGCAAGTAATGTTTTTTAGGTAAGGTTATGTCTGTTTGGCTTTGCAGAAGTTTTTGTCTGGGTCTGTTTGTCTCATAATGGTGGTAGGGCCCTTTCCTTTGGTTTGTGTTGGTGAGCAAAATTTAACTGTATGGCATATACTACAGTGTGGTAGACAAATTTAGTTTTCCATTTCTTTTATCTTTGTTTTATGAAAATAGATATTATGTTATATTATTTGAGAATGTTATATTTTAAAATATAATACTTTTATCTTCTCTGTTCTTTGTCATCTTTTTGTGTTTATAGATGTCATATCTAATATGCCCAAACCAGATATGCTCTGTCACACAATTAATTCATAATAAATTAAATAAATTCAACCGTGCAACAGAAGGAATTACTTATTTCTCTGCTTCTGTTGTGCATATATGGCACTGACACAGCAAGGAAACCAGACCCACCCTACTGTTGGTGTTAGCTGCCAAGACAACATTTTAAAAAAAAAGAATGTTTAACCTAAAATATTAACATTTGCAAATTCTACCTCCCCCCTGCCCTCCTACACACACACTATTTCTAAACCCATGTTTAAGTCAGAAGTGTTACTGTATGGTCCACATACACAGCAGGGGAGATGTAGACTTTTTTTTGTTTTGTTTTTTTAGCTTTGGGAGACCACAGAGACCATAATATTTCTGCTTCATCTTGACTGATGAGTTTATTTTATTACAACAGCAAAGAGTGCTTGAGTCCCACCCAACCTCCCAAACCCCAAGGGAGACATTCCTAGCTACAAGATTGATGGACAGTTTTGTCATGACAAAACCCCTTGTTCTCTTTGGAGAGAAAGTTTTCCCATTTTGCAGAAGCGTTCCTTTTTAAAAGGTAAGATGTGCTCAAAGAACAATGTGTGAGTCGAAAGTCAGGAGTTCAAGCCAATAAAATTCACCAGTTTTGGGGTTAGACAGCTTTCAACCAAGTTGTTTTCTTAAATGAATGAGCTCTGCTGCACATAGAGGCCAAGCAGTTAGGAAGTTTGGAAAGTGTGAAAGTAAGTTGAAGGTGCTAAGTTGTCAACCAGCCATCAGGCTGGATGTAATGAGCTCAGTGTGCATGTGTGCGCCTTAGAGAGCTCAAGACAAAAGCAATATTTCTGATGGTGTGTGTATTCTTAGAGGTCCTTCTCTTCCATGTGTATTTGTGTTCTGTGGGTAATTCTCTTCTTCTTTCCTGTCTCATACATAAACTCACAGAACTCATGCAGGCAACCTTTTTTATTAGAAAGAGTAGAAAGGAACATCCCAAACAGATCCAATTTATCAAGCATGACTATTTAACTGGAGTTTTCTGTCCTTTCTGATCTATAGATAGACCGAATCAATGAATGCTTTAACAAGGCGAGGCTGAGCTTTGTCTTCTGTCTCCTAATAGTGGGTCACACGATATAGCACATAAATAAAAGAACAGCCATGTTTCTGTGGAGGTAGATCTTTGTTGTGATTGTTTTGAGGTCCTTGAATAGAGGTCACTGGTGTGCTTGAATGCGGCATTGCAAATCAACTCCAGAGACTGTAAACGTGACTTATTGATTCATATTAGGTCACTGTGTATATAACAACACTGATGAATGGGGATCCTTGAGTAAATGGTCTTTCTACCTGATAGATATTTGGTTTGAATAACTTGTTACTATTGATATGCAACAGTGGAGGAACTCTCTCCTAAAGCATTTGTGTATATTGATTAGTTGATGCAAATAAACCCACTGCAAAGGTCAAAGTGGGCCCCACTAGGGTGGGGGTGGGGAGATGTCAGTGTGAATGTCGTCCAAGGTTAGGATGCAATCATTCAGCAACACATGTTTGGGGCCAATGAAGTGTGTAGCATGGTTCTATATTTTCCATAATGACAGTACATCCATCTTTTGCAATCTAATATTTAGGTTTCTCCAATAGGAACATAAAACCCATTTTCAAATACATTTCTACAACATGACGTATCATCTAGGAACAAATATGACCACAGACCCATCAGATCCAGGGCATCCAGCCATGCCAAGTAAATTTAGAGAGATTGTTTTTTATGCTATAACAGGCAGGATATTCCAAGTGTCATTTAAAGTGAAGCACTAAAAATTCATTTATAGTGACATGCATCCCATACTTTATAAAGTGTCAGTTAATCTATAAGCGTCACAATTTTTGGCTGTGTTTGCAAAACACTCAGGAACAACAGCTTGAACTAAAAATGATAAATGGTGTCAAAGAGAAAAAATATATATCTTTGAAGACCAGGAAGCAATTTTCCATTAAGTGCTTTCAGAGGGCTGCCTATTTCAATTCTGTGGACACTATGGATTGTTGGCTGATTCATGAGCCTTTGAAGATGAATTGAGCAAGCCCTCTGACACTATCAAGGTGTCAAAATTTTGCAAAATGAAGAGTCATACTTGAAGATCCATTCCAATGTATTGTTGTAGGGAATGCATTGACATATGTTAAAAAAAGAGAATTATAAAAAAACCTCAAAATTATTTAAATTCAGTCACAGATGTTACTTGAAAAATATTGTAATGGCCACAAACACTGAATTGTGATCTAGAGTACGTATCATATGACTGTATATTTAAATCATGATCATAGATGCACAGTTGCTTTGGAGAAAGAAGAAAGATAAATGTTTTTAAGAAATTGAAATATATCCTTTAGAACTTGACTTAAGCTCCCTACCGGGACTGTTATGACTTTGCAGTGGGTTCCGCCCCTTAATATTGATGCCAGCATTAATTTTTCTGAACCTCGTGCTAAAGAGTAAGGCATTTTGGGCAAATCTTTACTTCTCACAAGCTGGTCCACCAGTTTTTTTGGGCAACATTTGGCTGGTCCAGACTAACAAAAGAAAAGAACATCTAAAACAAGCTTCAGTTATAAAGTTTCTTAGACTCAGTCATATAACCATCGCAACATGATCCTTATCAAACTTGAGGAAATATCAGTTGCTGCTTAAAATATATACCTCACAGCCAGAGAGCAAGATACCAAAAAGAATTTCAATTCACCTTGTACTGACTTTAACATTACGAATAATTGGTGTATAGAATTGAGCACAGCCAGACATTGTGGTAAGGACCCCCCAAAAAACCTCTTAGATGTGTTTATAAATCTTTCGTCGTTCATAAATAAATAAAATATGGTTTACAAAAATGTCTCACAAATATGACTGATTGGTGCATCAATGGATCCTTCTTATATATAAAGAAATATCAAGCAGCTACCAAAATTAAAACCATATGATGCTGCAATATTCTGTGTGAACTTTGCTTTCCTTTAACATCTGATGATAAGGTGACACATTTCTCACTCCTACTTTATTGCATTTGGGGGACTATGAAAAAAGACACTCAGATATAACTAGGGCCACATGCATAAGGTAACCACCACATGTTATACAGAATTCAGACATTCACGGTCAAATTTGCAGTGTTTGTCAATACTTCTCTATAACTGGTTCAGTTTCACTTTAGAGCTGGGCAGTGTTTGTTTCTCTCTCTAAATATATATATAAAAAAATTCCCTTCTCACCCTCCACGGGTGGTCTTTCTCAACCTCTGAGCTCGGGTCCTCTACCAGAGGCCTGGGAGCTTGAGGGTTCTGCATAGTATCTTGGCTGTGCCGAGAACTGCGCATTTCTGGACTGAGATGTCTGATGTTGTTCCTGGGATCTGTTTTAGCCACTGCTCCAGTTTGGGGGTGACTGCCCCGAGGGCCCCGATGACCACAGGCACCACTGTGGTCTTCACCTTCCAGGCCTTCTCCAGTTCCTCTCTGAGGCCCTGGTATTTCTCCAGTTTCTCGTGTTCCTTTTTCCTGATGTTGCAATCGCTTGGTATTGCTACATCCACCACAACGGCTTTCCTCTGTTGTTTATCCACCACCACGATGTCCGGTTGGTTCGCCATTACCATTTTGTCTGTCTGGATCTGGAAGTCCCACAGGATCTTAGCTCGGTCATTCTCCACCACCTTTGGGGGTGTGCCCCACTTTGATCTTGGGGCTTCCAGTCCATATCCTGCACAGATGTTTCTGTACACTATGCCCGCCACTTGGTTATGACGTTCCATGTACGCTTTCCCTGCCAGCATCTTGCACCCTGCTGTTATGTGTTGGACTGTCTCAGGGGCCTCCTTGCACAATCTACACCTTGGATCTTGTCTGGTGTGGTAGATCTGAGCCTCTATCGCTCTGGTGTTTAGGGCCTGTTCCTGTGCAGCCAGGATGAGTGCCTCTGTGCTGTCCTTGAGTCCAGCTTTTTCCAGCCATTGGTAGGATTTCCTGATATCAGCCACTTCAGTTATTTGTCGGTGGTACATCCCATGTAGGGGCTTATCCTCCCATGATGGTTCCTCCAACACCTCATCCTCTGGTCCCCAGTGTTTGAGACATTCGCTGAGCACATCGTCGGTTGAGGCTTTGACCTTGATGTATTTATGGATCTTGGATGTTTCATCCTGGACAGTGGCTCTCACACTCGCTAGTCCTCTGCCTCCGTCCTTACGGCTCGCGTATAGTCTCAGGATGCTGGATTTTGGGTGGAACCCTCCATGCATGGTTAGTAGTTTCCGAGTTTTAACATCCATGGTCTTTATCTCTTCCTTTGGCCAGCTTATTATTCCTGCAGGGTATGTGATTACTGGCAAGGCATAGCTATAGCTATATATATATATATATATATATATATATATATATATATATATATATATATATACATATATGTATATATATATATATATATATATATATATATATATATATATATATATATATATATATATATAAAAATAAATAAAACATCTTATATGTTTTATATAAGACATATAAAACATATGTACCTAATGAAACCTAATGGCTTCATTAGGTACAATGAAACCGTTTTTTTTGTTTTGTTTTGTTTTGTTTTTTAATTCACTTTCAGCTTCTACTTCCAAGATCACTATAATGGAAAGGTAATGGTAACTGTTCAGTTTCACCACAAAAACTGGTCATAACTTTGCAGTGTTGTGCGTCTTATCTTTCCAGCTGTATGAAAGATTCTGCATCTGCATGCACTGAAAAACTAATGTGGCTAGTGTGTATTTATTGTCTCCCATTAGGCAAAGAGTAAGTGTTTTTAACCAATTATTTTCGAGCTTAGTTTCAAAGTTTCTAGTGTGATGTTGAGTTTCATTGATTTTTTTTTTCCAGAGTAATTGCTAACAGAATAATCTGTGTTCCTAATGTTATGATTGTTGTGTAGGTTTTGTCTCTATAAAGCTGTTAATCTTATCAAGACAATCCTCCAGACGATGCTGCTCTCAGATATTGTCATTTGATCCTGGTGATCTCACCTCCTGGGCTGTTATTGTCTGATAACAAATCTTAATACTCTTTCCAATGAATATAGTTCCTGTTTGGACAGTGTGTCCAACACGTCCGGGTGACTGGAATAATATTGTGACAATCTGGTTTTGGTAAAATACCTTAACTGGCCCCACACAGACTACTTGTTCCAGCTTTGCTGCAAATCATCTTTGCCTTAAATACCTGTGAGTCACATTTCCACTGTGTGAGTATCTGGGCAACCTGAACTGTGGCATTATTTTATGCATATGGTTTACACAGCAAGTTAACCTTTCCACTGGTCTTCAGTCTCCACTTTTGCAATGTTTTTTTTTTTTTTTTTGGTTTTTTTTTTCAAAGTGAAATGGCCAGAAGGTGTCGTGCTACATGCCTCTCTCTCATCACACCTGAACTCAATGTAGATGCAAGAGTAAGCGAAGGAGGTGGATCAGATATCTTCATGGCTGTCCAATGGTAAATTAAAACAAGGAGCAATTTCCTGAGGCCCAATTAGCAGAAAATTGGTCCTGTCTGTTACAGCAGCTCCCTTGGGAAGAGGAAGAGATGGTGGGGACCTTAACAGAGAGAAAGGTCTATTGCTTTATAGAGAATGAAGTGTGAAATGGAAGACCTTAACAGCATTGATATAATGGGGGGAAAAAGGGTGGGAATGATGAAAAATGCAGGACTGAATAGATCTGAGAAGGAAAAGTAGAAATAAGTTTTAGCTTGTTGTTAAATAAAAGGTATATGCAGAATAATAAACTGTAGCCAGCTCAGTGCATACTGAGCCGAGCTGATATTTTTTCAGCTGAATTTTAAGCACAAAATACAGTAAAACTCGCAACTTATTTTGATTCAACAGCTATATGCTACTACCTCATATAACAGACTGGAACACATATTTTTAGAAATCTCTGACCTAGAAAATTACTGCGCATATACAACCTACAACTACAGTTTTACATAAAATGTAGATATGTTTTTGTGTCTGCTACATTTTTGTTCTACATTCATTGAAGTTGCTTCTAGTGGGTCTATTATCCAGATGTTTTTTCTATAATATCTCTCTCTCTCTCTCTCTCTCTCTCTCTCTCTCTCATATATATATATATATATATATATATATATATATGTTTGTTAAAACTGTCACTATGTCCTGACAGTATAATGAGTCAGATAATCTGTGAAAACATCAAGCTCCTCTGCCTCCTCCCTGTGGTCCTGCTGCCATCTGCAGAAATACAACACTCCTGGTCAGAAACAACCAGTCAGAGTTGGGAGGAGTGTCTTAGCTTGGTCAGTCATGATTGTGTAAGCGCTCGTATTTAACCCTTAAATTTCAAATGTTTTCTGGAAAACTTTAGGAAACATTTCAGTCTACACAGCTTTGAATTATTTGGTGCAACATGTGGTTGCACTCCAGAAAATACAAAATGCATTTTGTATTTTAGGAGTTAGAAAATTATAATTGTTCGCACCAGTGGGCAAATAATATCCCCAATTGGGCACAAAAATAACTGACTGCTGTTAATGAGCAGATCAGTGGCTAAATTCAGTTCCTCCAAAAATATATTCAATTAACTGTTTTGTATCAACTCCTGGAAACAGCAGTCATTGCAGCTGAACAATATAATGAGTAATGTAATACAAGAATTGCTTTAAATCATCATGCTGACAATAGTTATCTTTTAGAAAAGCAATTCCAAAAAAGAAGAAAAATATGTATTTTTCCAAAGGTATATTGTGATACTGTCGATTTAAGCATTAATCTCTTGGAACAGCAGTCTTTTCTCCACAGCAGCCATCTTTGATTTCAACTTACCTTTGACTTCAGCAAATACATAATTAAGAGTAGGGCTGGCCGCATGGTATTTGTGCACAATCTGTCAGGAGTGGGCTTCTAGCAGTGAGACTCCATCCAACATGTTGAATATCTTATAAGCTTTCAAATTATGTATAATGAGAACTGGAAATAACCAACAAATATTGTTTTCCACACGGTTCTTTAATATTTGCCAAAGGTATTTGTAAGTTTTTAATATATAATTAGCTGCAATGTCTTTGAGATGAAGTTGGTCTGCACACATTTAAAGTGAAGCAGGGAACTAAAGGCTGAAAATGAACTGTATTATGTATGTTCGGAAAGACTAGTTTCCTTTTGCGTGCAACAGAAGTTGACTATGTTTTCCCTTGACACAGAACAGCAGCATTTTTATTGAGACATGCATGTGACTGGAAATCTAATGATGGTTTTTGGAAAACTGACCAAAAAGATACAGTAGTGATAAATATGGGATTTTGGATGAGGTCCAGCACCTCCCTAAGTTCTGTTCTCTGCACATGCTCTATTTATAATCAATTCATGAATGTTTTACTCCCTTGGGGATATTTGGCTGTTGATGACAACAGTGATGGACTTTGGTGACACAGGACTCGTGTGGTGGAGTGGGGGGTGGAGGGGGTCAATGTCAGGGCTGGTTCGGGATCGACCCGTCTCAAATGCCTGTCACTCAGTGGTAATGAAAATTCGATTAGTCATGATGCGCAATCCTGTTCCTATAACAGTGTCCTCCAGCCCAGCTAAAGTCATGGTGTGCCTGTGGCCGATGATGGACGTATTGCTCTTGCTCTGTTAAACAAGTAAATATTTATCTTGGCTTCTCTTTTACAGTTTGATCCAAAGATAAAAATCTAAATCATGAATCTTGCCATCAAGTATAAATTTACAAATTCAATAGTTTTCTTAATTTTTCCCAAGAGAACTGTTCTTAGTTTATTTGATCTTTTTAACAAACTTTTGTGTTGTTTATTACTTGCCGTTTGAAACAACACACTGAGTAATGTTGAGTTTGGCATATGTTGTTTATTTTTAATGGATTACTTGGTTTACCATTTTTGCAACTAGCATTATAAGAACATTCTCAATATACCTGGCAAATTATTAGAAATATTATGAGCAATATTCTCTTGAACATTTTTTTCATTTTGCTATGTTAAAACCACAAGCTTAAATGTATTATACTTTGAAGTCTTGTGATAGACCAACACAAAGTCATGTATAATTGTGTGGAAAAAGAACAAGGACATATTAATTTTACATTTACTACAAACAAAAATCTGAAAATGTGTGGTGTGCATTTTTGTTGATTCCTCTAAGACAATATGTTGTAAAACCATCTTTTGCTGCAGTTACAGCTGCAAGTCTCTTTGAGTCTCTACCAGCTTTGCAGAACTGTAAACTGAAATTGAAGCACATTCTGCTTTGTTAAAAACAACAACAACAACAAAGAAAACCTCAGTCAGATTGGATGGACAACGTGCTAAAACATGTATTTTTAAGTCTTTCCACAGATGCTTGGTTTGATTTCGGTATGGATATTGACTGAATCATTCTAACACATGCCTTTGTTGTGATCTAAACCCTTCCATTATATATATGGGTGTAACTTAGTTTTTGTACTAAAATTAGGATCTTTGTCCAGCTCTCAAGTCATTGTTGAATTACAGCCTTTAACATCATCGTTGTCCTGGATCCTCCCATCAACTCTAACCAGATTTCTTGCCCACAGGATGATGCTGCCTGTCATGATTCATGTTCTGTCCTGTCCATGCTGTGTTTTGCATTCATTCAACTCACCTGCCTCGTCTGATTGCTGATTTGTGCCACCTGTGCCCTGCTCTACTTAAACTCCTCTCAGCCTCCGCCTCCTTGCCAGATTATTAACAGCCACGAGCCAATAGAGATCCAGCGTTTCATGCCTTGCCTTCTAGTGTTTCTTCGACCCCTTTCTGTCCACGGATCTTCCCCTCCTGCCAAGCCCGTTACAGATTCCTTTGATTCTGGATTTCTGGACCCTGACTGAAGCTCCGCCTCACGACCACCGAGTATTGCCTGCCCCTCAAGCTAAATCTGCTCTCTCTGCCTTCCTGTGTATTACCTCTGCCTGATTATCGTCTAAGCCCCTGGTGCTGTGTTTGGATTCCCTTGTGGAGACCGTCATTGTTTCCTCCGGAGCATGTTCTATTGGTTTCCTGCACCTCCCTGTCGTGAGACCTGTAGTTTCTCTGTTCCACCTGTCTACTTCTCCACAGTGTCGAGTTTTTGACGACTTCATCCTGAGCAGGCGTCAGTTGGCGTCAGGTCAACCGTCATCTTTTCCCACTGAACACGCTAAGGTAGCCTATGCTATTTCCCTCCTTTCGGGAAAAGCCAAGTTATAGGGGACTGCAGAATGGCAGAAGGACTCCCTCATTTGTTATCGGTTCCAGGATTTTTCCAAGGAGCTAATCAGGGTCTTCGATCCTGTTATGCCTTCTGTTACTCTGCCTGTTGTCAACCTGGTTTCCTTGTCCAAGTTTTTCCCTGTTGTGATCACTATTTTTGTTCCCAAGATTGTTTGGTTTTTGCTCTGTTTTCCTGCATCCTCCAGTGTTTTTGTCCTTTATCAAATCTTCAAAATCAACTTGCTGCCTCTGCCATTGGGTTCACTAGAACCACAAAACATGACAGCTGCCACCATATTATCAACATGATTATTGGTGGAAGTGTACTATGTACTTTACTTTTAAGTATTAGTTTAAAGATTTATGTAGATAAGTTTATAAGGTATGATTACCTTTGCAGGGCATTGTAAAAGAAATGAGGAACCCTCTCAATTATATTTAAATAAATGATGGCGTGTCCCTATCATTGACTTACATTTTATCAGAGAAAATCACAGCAAGCTTTGAGAAATGAATTATGTTGTCCTCTAATCAGACTTGTGATGTGTTTTTGTGGCACAGGAAAAACCTGAAACAAATTCAGCATCTACATTTAATGTATTGGTGAGTTTGGATCTGAAGACTCTGCCAGTTTGGGTTCCAACAAAGTCACTGGGTCATCTTGATCAAATATTCTCTGCTGCGTTGTTGTTCATTGCTGATAAGTTTTAACTCTGTGTCATCTCATCCATCTAATAATCTGTCTACCTGCTGGCCTCAGTCCATTGGCACATTGCTCTTTTGTTATTCACTGCAGGGAAGACAAACATGACATGTTGACCTTTGGCCATTAGAGACCTTCCAAGTAAAACTCGTTTTACCTGTAGTGTTCAGGGTCAGAGAATGCCACTGTTTCATTCACACACATGCTTTAGGATGTCATTTGAAAAGAGATAATGGTAGTTTAGTGTTCCCAAGTTTCATGGCCTCAACCAACCAGAGCCTTGCTTCCAATAGAGCAACCCAGCTGAAAATCTATCCTTCTATAAACACTTGAGATAAAAGCAGAGCTTCTCCTGCACTTGGAGGTTAATATATAATCACATGCTTAAGAATCTGCTCCAAGAAACGGGACATTTTTTTTAAAGGATCTTAATTAAGCCAATAGTCATACTACCTAGACATATCAGGTCTTATTATCTTCTCTTTTTTACCTTTAGTTTGAACCACTTACTTTCTTACGAGCTCCAGACTGCAACATAAGCTCTTATTCTTTTTGTGATTGAGGTGCAGGTTTATGCTATAACCCCTCAATGCATAGCAAGGTGATTTCATGGCTCCTTCCTTCAGACACGAATCAGACACAGTCCTTTATTATCAAGCTCTGGGTATTAGCCTCCTAGGTAGGGGTTGGAGGTGGAGGATATTAATCCTCAAAGTGTGGGTGTGTGTGTGTGACAGAGACCAAGCTAGAAAGACTGTGTATATGTGATCTTCAAGAGGCAATACACGGGATGGTAAAGGTCTGCTTGGCACTCCTACGGATGATATATCACATTGCCGACTGTGTGGCTGCTGCAGTTGCATCAAAGAACAAAGGGGTGTTTATGTCAAGCTTGACTGATTTATTTTTTATTAATGTCTTACCCACTATTTTCCACATTGCCATCAGCATCCACAGACTGCTTCCCTTCCCCCATTATATTAACTCTGAACAGAGCTGAAGAAAATCATACTTCTTTTACATTTGTCTCCCACCCTTCAACACATCTACACACATATTTTTTGTAATGGAGGGTTCATGTGGGACCCCTTTTTCAGTAGGGGCCTTCCACTAAAGTATGCCATGTTTGCGCTGAGTCGATGAAACACACTTTCATTCCCGCTTTCTCCCTCCAAGCAATTTAAAAAGTAGGAAAGGTTAATTGCTTTAATAACCAGTGGTGTTATTTTAGCTGAATCCAGAAGCTGGATATTAAAAAAAGCAAGAAATGTGTGTGACATCACCAAATGGTTACTAAATAATTATTTCTACATGGGAATGGAACGTTCTTTAATTGTTTTAAAGCATTTAAACAAAAAGCCATCCACTCAAAGTAAAAGAGCTCCAAAAATCATTTTCTGTTGAAACTCTTAACTCTCAGCTGTCTGCACCCATGAGTGATGGGCCCATGTGCTGGGGGCTGCTCTAATCCCACTCATGACTCCATTGTGCTCAACATCGTTACTCCGTGAAGACCACAAGCATCACAGCCGTGGGTGACTGGCTTCTACATCCAGGGTCAGTGCAGGGCTTACTCTAAGGATGTAGGAAGGAGGAAAGATTTAGATCCAAGTGGGATTATGAGCAAAAGGGAAAGAGAGATTAGGTTAAAGGTATTTATATTGACAAAGAGGAAAAACTTAGAAAACCCCACTCTGCAGAATCATTACCATCTAAATTCACTATTTTAATTCTTTACCCTCTCCTATTTTAGTTCTGCTAATTGTTGAATTGAAATAATCTTTTCAGTCAAGAAAGCCAAAAAACTTTGCTTATTTTCTGTACAAGGCTTCTGATATATTAAAACCCCTTAAGTGTCCTCATGAACCCACTGTCTGACATATAAGTATTGTGGGGTGACAGTTAAGGGGTTTTAAACTACCTTACTCTTAAAGTTCACGTACATTCTTTTCTGATTCTTTTCTCATGTAGAGAAACACAATTTTCGGTTTTCACTACCAGTGGGCTGTTAAAAAAGCTAAGCCTAAATCTGTCAAAGTTTTAAATGTCACAAACCTCAACTGTTTTGTGACGGTAAATTGTTTGTCTATGCCTTTTTCTTCAGCTTCATCGCAGGCAGACCATTTTTCACCTTTACCAAGCTCAGCCGCCTTAGAGCTGTCGGCAACAGTAACATTCTCTGTATAAAAGTTTGTGACACAATTGTTTAGGCATGGTTGGATGGGGAATATCTGTGAATATCATGAAAGGTCAACCTCCTATGAAACCTTTACAGATTTTTTTCTTTCAAATTGTCTTGTATTTGGGTCCATCCATCTTCCTATTAAATCTGAATGCACCACAGCATGCCGCTTTCACAATGTTTTCCAACATACATATCTTTTTGCATGTAGACCAAGACAATTATGTTTTGGTCAAATGACCACAACACCTTCTCCAGTATTTTTGCAACTCCAGCATTACCATGGCCTTTTTGGCTGCTTCTGTGATTAATGCCCTTAACCTGTGTAAATAGGTGGCACATTGTATGAGCAAAGAGAGATTCAAGGATTTCTCAAACATGCAGGAATGAGTCAAAGCAACATTCCGAGTATGTGTTTGAGGGAATGAAATTATAACATGATATAAAGCTCAAAAAAGTCGATTTTGCTTAATACCCTACTCCCCTTTTAATATGTCTGTTATTGCTACTGTACTCCAGCTCCTTTAAACATGTTGTTGTCCAGCCTCTTTATAAAAAGAGGTCACCTTTACTGTCAAGCTGTGAACCGATATTAAAGTTACCACTTCTTTTTAATGTTTCATAGAAAGCCAATTTCTTCTGTGGAGATCCTCAGGGGTCCATTTTTGGTCCCCTCTTGTTCATTTGTTTTTCATCTTTGGGAAACATAATATTCCTTTTAATGGCTTCACAGATGAGATCCTGGTCTATCTGCCAGTTACAGTTGGCAGCAAAAATCCATGGGAACTGCCATTAAAACGATGAAAGCCAGTTTGTCTGGAAAGCCCAAATCACTCAGCAGTTTAACAGTTTGGCAACTCTTTGTGTTCATGCAGTCACTCTGCCTTCAGGAACCTGGATGTGATTCTTGACGTCTTTTAAGGTTGGATAAAGAGATTAGTTCTACTTTGAGAACAAAATCTTTCCATTTTGTAGTTATTGCCAAGGTAAGGCCGTACTGTTCTGTGAAACATTTCTTAAACTGTGTGTATATTTTATAGACTACTGTAATGACCTGTATGTTGATCTCCTCTGCATTATTGAGAAGCTGTTCTGAAAACTGCAGTTTGGCTGTTAACTTGTAGAGAAAAGCATCAGAACATTATTCCATTTTTTCAGTATCTTCACTTTCTTCCTTTTTGTTTTGAGTATGATTTTTTTTTTTTTTTTTTTTTTTTTTTTTTTTTTTTTTTTATGTACTTAGACTAAGACTTTAGACTTTATTGATTCCACAGTGGGGAAATTCAATTGTGAAGGCAGCATACACAAAAGAATAAAGTCACTATTACTGTCACATGTCCAAATGCCACATGGCCACCCCCTCCCAAAGCACAAATGGCAACAAAATGGAAATAAATATTGATTAATATTATCGGCCCAGTTTTACTCATAGGGTGATGGTGGTGATGGTGATTGGAGTTTGTCCTGTAAACGATTGGTTGCTGGTTCAAGTCATTGTATCTTTGGGCAAGACATTTCACCCCCCCCCCCCTTGCCTGCTGGTGGGCAGCTGTGTCTATAATGTAGTAGCTTACCACCATCAGTGTGTGAATGTGTGTGTGAATGGGTGAATGACTGAATGTAGTGTGAAGCTCTTTGGGGTCCTCTGGACTTGACAAAGCACCATACAAGTACAGGCCATTTACCATTACACCGATATGAATTGGTTAAAAATTATCTAACATTGACTGATAATTCAATATCAGTTTTGATATATTGTGTATCTCTGGTTTTCCCACATTTTATTTATTTATTTATTTTTTTGAAGAATCAGAAATTAGTGGAAATAATTTTGTCAAATTAAATTTAACCTAAGCATTTTAAATATATGCAGGCAGGATTTTAAAAAATAGGCTTCTTTTTGAAGAAATTATCAGACTAATTTGTCCACTTAACAAAATAAGCAGGTTGGAGAGGGAGATATAAAAAAAGTGCATCAAATATTTTAATGTACGATCATGATACTGCAATGAAAGATGGATATGTTTCTAAAGTTTTATTTTTCCACATCTCCACTATGGGTTTCAGTTTCTGTGGAGGGCGCTGCAAAAACCATGTTTCTACTGTGGTCTTATGCTGCAGGCAGATTAATCCGTGGACAGCTGGGCATCCATCTGAGAAGCTGTGAGGTCCAGGAAACTGGCTCTGAAAAAATAAAGTGTGTTTGAGCTTCACTTACACAAGCAGGCTATGTTGCACCTTCCTCCATGGTTGTGCTAAGGTGTGGGTGTTTTTTTTTGTTTTTGTTTTTTTTAGTTTCTGGTTATCGCTTTTCCCACACCAAGGACAATTGCCCAATGATGGTAGAAGAGATGCCTCAAGGTAGCAAAAGATTACTTTTGTTCTGAGCTATATTTCTAATTGTAAGGGAAAAACAACAATTCAGATCAGTTCAAAAATGCTGTATTAATCCCAGAGGGAAATTAAATTTAAAGAGGAGTAAATCTGTTTTACACAAATGACTAGTAAACTCAAATGATCCAGAAAATTTCTTACCCCAAAAGTATGTTTTGCTGAATCAAAGTTTACCTATAGGTATGCTTTGTGCAGTGTTTGCAGTGGTAAATGTGAAAATAGACAGCATAAATCAAAATAATATCCCACACTGCTTTAAGCTAAATGCTTATATTAGCATGACAAAATCTTATGATGATTCTGTTGAGATTAATGTAAATTCTTCCTAGTATGCAGTATCCAAGGAATACACACTATGACTAAATAAAAATGAAACTTGGTACAAGTACAATTTAGTAAAAAGCAATTGAAGCAATGTCTATACACTTGTTTTATTTAAGGTAAGCTTTACTATGAGAATGGCCGTTGAACATTTCAAAATGAAACAAAGGCCACAGTGTTTTTTAATTATTATTATTATTATTATTTTTTTTTTTTTTTAGCTCCATATCTTTAGATTCATTTGCAGTTTTTTTTAGAACCATACCTTTGGGTACGAAAAAAACCCTATATTATTTTTTTGAATATACACATAAGTAAGTGTTTTTGCTGTAGTACTTCTCAAAATTATTTAACCAAAATGCTTATATAACTTTGAAAGTACTTAACATTTCCATCAGAAATGTTGACAAGTTTGGAGGAAAATCTGTGTGTATTTGCCTTCTCACATACAACTACTTTAGGTAATCTATAAAACATTTCAAACCTTGCTTTGCAGTTATGAAAAGACCCACAGTAGTCTCCAACCTGAGATCCATGAAGAAATGAGAGGAAGCAATTGGGCTGTAAAATGTTTTGATGCTGTCTTTTAAAACCATTTAAAGCTACAAGCATTTAGTTGTGTCATTTAGGAGTGATGGTTTATCATGAAGGCAACATATGTAATGGAAATAGAAAAATATAATAGAAAAAATATTTTCCACAACACAGTTGTTCATCATAGAAGTCTTTCTACCATTCACTTTTTCTTCTGGGTGGTAGTATTTCTAGAAAGCATCAGTGAGATATTGCAGTGTTTTCTCTCTTTGTCAGAGTGAACAGTTTTATGTTACAGTACAGTTTAACCTGTAAAAATGTTTTCCTGAGAGGAACTGCTGTTACTTGTTACTTTGGTGACCTGATTTTGAGACCAAAAGATTTCCAAAATAAGAAACATACTGAATTTGTCAGCTGTACTCATTTCAGTTCAGACCTTTTCTGTCAGATTCTTTATCTATAGAGAGTAGTGTGAAAAAGTATTTGTTCTGTTACAGACTTGTCCTGTTTTCGTCTTTTTTTTTTGCTACCCGTAAAAATTTCAGGACAGCAAATATTTTCAGACAAAGGTGGCCACTTAGTACATGACTTCATTTATTAAAGGAAAAGAGCTATTCAAATAAATTTGGCAGTGTGTCAAATAGTAATTGCTCCCAAAACCTAATAATTGGATGCGCTATCCATAGTGCCAGCATCTGCTATCAAATTTTGCAACAACTGGCAATGAGTCTTTTACATCACTGTGGAGAAATTTTGACTTTGCATAATTGTTTTAATTCAGCTCCATCGGAGGGTTTTCAAGCTGAGCAGCTGATTTAAGGTCATGCCACAGCATCTCAAATGAATTTGAGTTATATTAGTTTAAGCCAGACAAAACCTCTCCAAAACCTTACTTTTTCTATGCCATTCAGAGGTGGACTTGCTGGAGTGGTTCAGATCATTGTTATGCTGCTTAACCCAAGAGTGCTTGAGCTGGAGGCCACAGACTTATGGTTGGATATTCTCTTTCAGAACTTTGAGCTAGAGAGCAGAAATCAGTTTTGCCAGTGTTGGCAAGTCAGTTATTCACTTCTAAGAAGGCTCACCACCATTTCATGTTTTTTCCATTTGTGAGAGTGGGTCTCAGTGTGGTTCACTGGAGTTACAAAGCCTTAGAAGTGGTTTTGTATCCCTTTTCAGATTGATGGATTTTAATTACTTTGTTTTTTTATTTGCTGTTGAATTTCTTTAGATCAGGACATAATTGCCTTTTAAGCCTACTTCATGTTGTCAGGCTGGTTCTATTTAAGTGATTTCTTGATACTACAGGTCTGGGAGTTATCAGACCTATGTGTAGCTTGTGAAATTAAACTTAGCTGTCAAAAAATGGTTAATCACAGCTAGGAATATATGTATACATAATGGGGGAACATTAGGAATATATAAATATGACGTCACGGTACAGATCACTATCATTATGATTAGTGTTTGGTTATCATTTGTTCAAGCTAATGCACTATTTGCAAAAAATGCTCTGGATGAAAAAGACCTGTCTGATTTACTGCTGGTGTGGCTAATTTACATACATTTTATCAAATTGTTGCGCAGACACAGAGCTAAGCGCTGCCAGAACACATATTGAGCGAGCATGTGTGAGATGTAAACACACACGCTACACATGATTCTTTGTTCACAAAGATATATTAGTCTCACTGCAGGCTCAACGCAAACCTCTAAAAGCGCGACTATAGGTTATATTTGCGGTTCGCATTGACCTTGCGTAAGCAGAGCAAACCGTGTGGCTTTATACTTGACGCCTACCTTGGTGCAATATTCTCCGAAGAAAAATGAGCCCTCACGGAAGGTTTATATAAATGCTGACACAGGTGAACCTGTTCTGTCAGAGCACCTTCCAAATTGTCGAATTTGGGTAAAAGTTGGTGTACGCCATCCCCACTGAGATAAACTTAAGAGATGCAGCTGTGACAGCACACGAGGCAGCAAATGCGCGGAGGCACAGACTGTATGATTGGTACACATCCCCGGTTTCGCTCCCAGTTCAATGCATCAACTATTAATTCATCTTTCAGGAATGACTCTGCTCTGCTGGTGAATATACTGGGGGAAATCCTGTAATATATCTCGTATGTTTTAAACTGTTTTAACATATTTTTTCTAAAAAACAACGACAACTTCATTCTGTAGCTGTGGTGGTTTCATTTTTCCATGGTGGTGCGCCATGATCAATTGCATGTAGAGGAAATCCCTGTCAATGTCATAGCCAAACAATGACTAACATCAGTATCAAAGCAATGAATATTTACCAGTTAGTGTGTAGAATGTAATATATACTTCACCAAACAGTTAGTTCCAAACAAAACACAAGGGATCAAAATGTGAATCCAGAAGGAAAGTAGAAAAGAAAAACTGCCAAAAATGTCTTTAACAGCCATGCAAAAATACCAACAAATGAATAAAAATCTTTTAAGTAATACTTAGAATCTTTCTCGATCAAAGTATCATGTGAACTCATTAAGATTTTTTTAAGACAGAAGACAGTGTCAAAAAAGGATGCATAAATTATAGCCAGCATTACAGAACAAATAAAATGTTAATTACTTTTAATAAATTTATTGAAGAACTTGTAACATTTATTGAAAACTATCTTTATAAATCTTGGGAGAACTGCATGTCATCTGTCTTCATGAATTAGTTATTATTTCTCTATTTGACTTAGTTGTGTGCTTAAAGCAAAAATGAATAAATGATTACGATGCATGTGTATTACAGAAATACTTACACTGAGCATGAACACAATAAGTGCACATTAGATGTAAGTGGCATCAAAAAAGCAAGCATCTTCAAACAAATTAAACAGAAAGGGGGTTGGTGTGTTCAAAGATTTTATAGTCTGGGAGATGGAGTGTGGTATTCTTTAAAGGCACTGTGTTTAGGCAGAGGTGGCATATTCAAATGCATTACAGATAAGAGTCCAGATGGAAGTCATGTAGCAAAATCTATTACAGTGACAGTGAGGTTGAGCGAGTGCAACATTTCTAAACACATTATACTGAAGCAGCAATGGCATGCTTAAACAGTGTTGATGGAGAGCGGAGAGATAAGCAGTCAAGAAGGTTTCTGTTTTATTTCTGTGAGGTGTGCCTTGTCTGACAGAGTGCTGACTGAGTGTTGACATCAGTTCAGTGTGAGTACACAAGCTTCCTATTGATTCATTTTGTCTCCAAGCACTCTTTGAGAGTTTGTTGGCGTATAAATTGCTGTGATAAACACATGAAAATCTGCTTGAAGGAACATATGGCTAAGGACAACTGGTATGCATAGTTTTGGTTTTCTTGTTCAGTTTGAACTTGAAGCATCCAAAAGAACCAACTTGTTGGATTACAGTCAGAACTACCCCTTGACCCCAGCGATAAAGCCCATCATGAAAAATTAAGATCACATCCTGCAAAACACTTGAAGACATGCCCCCCACCCCTCCCACCCAACATCCCAGCCTCCTCTTCTTGGCACTGTGTACAGTGCAATTAACCTTACAAGCAGGTTCTTTTCATGTGGCAAGTCTAAGGCAGCAGGGGAACTTCATCTTTTGGATTTGTTTTTGCACCTGGCAACAGAACACCTTAAACAATGCAAGAAAAACACAAAAATGCTCTCTTCTGCTCCTCCAGCAACACTTAGGTTCAATCTATTCAATTAGCCAGGTTGACTTTGCATGGGTAATTAAGTCCTCATTCTTGACGAGCTGTCTGACTTCTTCAAGCCTCTTACTGTAGGCTTACAGCCCCTCAGGGGCCACTAGCCAGACGGATTGTTGTCCAGCTGGAATGGGATTAGCAGCGCGCCAGGGGCCTGAGGCCCACAGTCCCTGTGGCTTTGTTTGAATCTGAAGTGTCGACGTGGAAAGGGGTGAAGCAGAGACAGAGGATTGAAGTAATCCCCTCCTCTTCAAGACTGCTTCCTGGAGGAGCAAATCACTAGTTAGCCACTGAGGACTGTAGACCACCAACCACTACCAGAGCCACTATTTACCAGCCATACCCTGGCAGATAGAAGGCTAAAGAAGAGACTTAATAAGTCAGTACAACCAGTTGCCTTCGAGAGTCATGCAATTAATGGTTACAGTTCAACTGTGTGTAATTTGATCTCAGTATAAGTGATGCTGTTCTGTGAGGGCCTCTGAGGTTTGTTAAAGAACATTTGTGAGAACACACGTTAATGTTTGCAAAAGAGTTCAGACTCGGGAGGAGAATCACCTTCCAGGAGACCAAACTAAAACATACACCCGAGAATGAAACGGTTTACATCAAAACACATGAATGTGATAGAAGGCCCCAGGTAAAGTCCAAAACTGTGTACAACTGAAAATCTGTGACAAAACTTGAAACCATACTGCTCACAGGTGCTCTTATTCCAAATCCAAGAAGAAATTTCAGTCTCCACAACGCTAAAATATTTCTTTTAGCAATCACCTTCAGGTGGAATTAACAATGCATGTCATGTTTAAAGTATAATTTTTCTTCAACGTCACAATTATGGGTTACTTTGTGTTTGTCACATATAATCCATTTATAATACATTTGTACTGTCTGTGGTTATAACAAAATGGACCACAAATACATGTGCAAAAAACTGCACAAGCAAAAGGGTTTAAATGGATTTAAACATATCTTTAGCAAGCAGGGTTGGTAAACATGTCAGTAATAAAGAGTTCATGCTTTGTGATTGTAGGGTCTGCATACAGACAAGAATATGATTCAAAAGGTGGGCTTTTTTTCCCCCAAACATTACTCTTCATTTTGTGATGCACAATTTTCCTACATAGTTCTACTGACAAGTGTTATTTTAAGGTAATCCTGTTTTATAGATCTAAAAGTCACGCTAATCACAAAAAGCTTAGCTGCTGGGGCTAAACTTGTCAAATTCATAAAACCCTACAACAAAGAACACATTGACAGATATGTTAAAAAAAATTAAAGGATTATAGAGAAGGAAAGATTTGGTTTTTATTAGGGCTAGTCACTGCAAAATCAGTTTTGGCAAGTTCAAACGGGTATGTTAAAGTATTAATGTCAATGCAGATCTATGTTACTCTGATAATTTGTACTATTTTGCCTTTAAGTTTTTATTTGGTACTCAGATTAAATATTGTTGAAAATATGAATGTACTGTCAGGGTCAGGTCCCAGTGGTGTAAATTGTCCTGCCTCATGCTGCACCTGTGCTCATGACTCAGCCTCAGCGCTGAGCCAATACCAACAGGCTGTCTTTCATCACAGTGTGACAGAAGCACACGAGATTAGAGCAGAATCCACCCAAAACAATCACACTGAGCTTGGGGATAATCCCAAGCCCAAACATCAGAGGGAAACAGGAGGACACTGCTTCGTGGATCATCCAACAAGAATCCACCCTGAAGAAAAACAACAGTGCAATGTACTGCTATTGTATGACCTGGCTGGCACTGGAAAAACAGGATGTGATGAGTTTCTGTGCCCACAGTGACTGGTGAACCACCATCGCTCCCGCCTGGAAACTGGTGATATTGTTGGAGGAAACAGTTGCTCCAATCATTCATTTTCATGTCAGCATATTTTTTTTGCTGCTGTTCCATTTGGAGACAGACAAGTATGTAAAAGAATAATGGGCAACATGAACAGTTGCAGTCAAAACTTTCTATTCTCATAATGGCCATGAATGTCATATTAACTTATTATATATTATATTAAAGATGGATTTAAACCTTTCATTTTCATGGTGGAATACTGATAGAACACATATTCAGTTAATTTTAAGACCTAGTCACAGTTATACAAGCTCACATATATTCATACAGAACCACACATATATGATTATGACTCGCTTAGCATGTTGCAATTGGACCACACCTTTTTGTAGCCACCAACAAGATTCTGGCATAACTCTTTCTGGATCTTAGATTGCTTTTCTGCCAAGAAGAGTGGTCTAATATCCAGAAAATTCACATAAATTGGTTGGTTTCCTGGCATGTACCCTTCTTTTATCACAGTCAACACATTTTTAATGTAGTTTAGGTCAGAACTGTCTAAAAACGTGATGTTAGTTTGCAATAAAAAAAAAAAAGCGGGATATCTTTGATCTCTGTTTAGGATCATTTTCTTGTTGGAACACTCAAGCTGTTTGGTAATCCTCTAGGTGTTAATTTAACCAGAACTATTTTAAATGTTATATTTTTTTCTATTTTCTTCTTCTTTAACATTCCACCCAATATGTGCAATGCATCAGTACTTCTGGCAACAATAACAGTTCCACACCATGATGCTACCACCTGCATGTTTAATAGTGCAGTGTTTTTAAGTTTGAAAAATTAAACTTAACTCCACCAAGTATAGCTCCTTGTCATTATAGCCAAATAATTTTTGTCTTGTCTGACCATAAAACTGTTAAAACTATTCTAACCCTTTTTCATCTAGAAGAGGCAGTTTTGTTCAGATGGTTGAAACTTGGACAGAATTAGGTGTTCCAGCAGGCTATTGATCCCTTATCAAAGACTGTTTTGAAAGCGGTAAAGCAGCCTAACACTAAGATTTTGGAATTCCTTGACAGCACATATGTTGAAAAACAGTGTACTATATTGGTCTGTCTCAAAGCTAACCAATTTAAGTTAATTCTACAAACTCCAATAAGAGTGTTTAATTATCCATCCAGAAAAATGAAGCTTGTTGATGGCTACAAAAATGGTGGGGTTGAGGTGCAACATGCTTAAGGCATTTACTCTAGTATCAGTAGGGATGTGGGTATGAATGAGCCTGTATGGATACTTCTTTACCATGTGTGAAAGGTCAAAATAAATAAAAAGCATCCACCCAATTCTTGTTTTTAAAATCTGTTGAAGTTTGGTGTTTGATGATTTACCACTAGATAAAGACAACTATATATAAACTTATGTCTGGCTTTTTTGTAACTGCATTTCAAAAAAGCTTTAAAAAGAGCCTTGGTTTAGGGTACATTTAAAAATTTGGAGCCAGGGTATGAAGAAAGCGGTTTTAATTTGAACAGTGCCTCTATTCAAAGCTCAGGTGACTGATGTGGTTTATTCTGCTGTCAGTGCTCGACATCTTGTTTTACAGTCATCACAAAGGCTCAAGTTCAAAGGCGTGACACAATGCCAGAACATATACAACACAGCTTTTTGTGAAATTTAATATATCAGTATCATCTTAAACCTTTTTCTTTATTGCAGACATCCACCTGTGTACACGATTATGAAAGCAATGGCTTGTATACGTGCTGACCTTATGTGAGAGTAAGATGTTGCCATTTCTCACCAGCAAGACCAGGGGCTGTTTTTAAAGCTGTTGTACTTGCGTCAGTACATTGAGATACTAAGAATGACAGGTCAGAGACTGAAGGCTGGGAATCAGACTGATCCCTTGCCAGACAGTCTCGGCTGGGGGCCACCATCCATTCGATTCTTCCAGAGAGTCTCCACGCCCAGAAACCCTCCACTATCCTCCTTCTGTCCACCCTCTCTGTATTCACATCCAGACATGCAGAGATACCAGAATTTCTACAGAACTGTCCAAATAGAGCAGCCTGTGCTGCAATCCATGATGTGTGTTGGGGTTTAATGACTATTGGTTTCCTTTTGCATTATCAGCTCTTTAACAGGTAACAGAAAGGCTTGACACTGAGCACTGAAACAAACTACAAGCCAGTATTTGGCTTGTAAATTGACTTTGCCCCTACCTTCTCTCTCTAACTTGCCAGATGTAAAGCTGTTAAAGCTTAATGCTTAAGTTTGATGCCCCAGATGGACTGCGTAATGCCAGTCAAACAGAACACGCAGTTGACTCACTGACTTATTTATTTCAGCAAGGCTTATTGAACAGACACAAACTGCTGACATTTAAATGCCTCTTCACGTCATTCTCCCCTCTTCTGGTCAGGATAGGAAATATTCTTGTGGTCATTCTCACAGTATTCAAGATGTTTTGTTTTTTTTTTTTTTTTTTTTTGTTTTTTTTTGCTCAAACATTCTTTGAAGACATTTATTACAAGACTGTAAAGAGTAATGGGGTGTTCCATTTGCCATAATGAAACCTAACCACTCTGAAGATAGTTCATTGAATCCGTCTGTCCATCTGTTTAACAGTCCGAGTTGAGCCATGGAACGGAAATCTCAGTGGCTTGCCAGGGAGAGCAGTTAAAAGAATGGATTGTTTTACATCTTAAAGGATTAAATAGTTTGCATGATAAGATTTGTGGTAACTTCTCTACCTGTGGGAAACCTGTTTTTCATAAATTTACATGAATCTTTTACTTTTTTGCACATTCTGATTTAGTCCACAGAAACAACACTGATTATTTGAAGGTCCAAGATCAGCACTAAATAGTTCCATTTAAATGGAAAAAAATTTTGTTTTTGGGGCTAAATCTGTGGGTTTGATGGGCATAGTTGAGTTTCTGTTTTAGCTCAAAATGTTACATCCTAATATGTTAAGGTTGAAAGTATCAGAGTATTTTTTTTAGTGAAAGAAATTTATTTTCAGTTATGTAAAAAGAAATGCCATTTATTGGATGCTATGTTTCCCCAAGCCTAATTGTAACAGTTATTATACCAGCTAAATCAGCTGAATAATTGAATAATTTCAGTTTGCTTTTTAGACAAAAATAAGCTGAAAATGGAAACAAACTAACACTAGAATCCAAATAAGAATAACATAAATAAAGCACACAATTGAGTTGTAGCCACATTGCCACATAGTTTCACCAAAAGGAGAATTTAGTTACACTTAGGCTCATAAGATTACATACCCTAACAGAACTTCAGATATTTGTTTTGGCCATCTTTAAGCAAATGTGAATGGTTAGTGGTTAGTTAAAGCCATTTATTATTAAGAAATGGCCCAGGTCATGCTGTGTGTGCACTTTGACATCAATTATAGCTTGAAATCTTTTTTACTAGTTGTGTTTGAGACACTTTATTTTCTGAGATGATAAAAATGAACATTCTTCTTGCCAAAAAACCTCCAGTTTCTGTAAATTCACTTGCGGTTGCATTACAGCATGTTTGAGATCTTTCAAAAGTGCTTCAATGACACTAAGGTCAGTAGAATGAGATTACTGCTCAAGAATCTTTACATTTTCCTGCTGTTGCCAATAACAGGTTGACTTGGGCAAGTGTCTTAGATAATTGTCATCCCCATACGTGCATATCTTCCTCCAGTATTTTCTGATAACATGCTGCCTTCATTTTGTTATCAATTTGCATCAACTTCCCATTGCCTATATAGTTCACACATCTCTGCAGCATCAACCTGCCACCCCTATGATTCACAGTAAGGATGGTCTGTTTTTCATGATAGGCCTTGTTGACTCATTTCCAGATGTACCATGTATGACTGTGGCCACCAAGTTCAATTTTGGTCTCATCTCTCCCCATAACTTTGTTGCAGAAGTTTTGAGGCTTTTCTCTGTGTTGTTTGGCATAGCAGTAGCTTTCTTCTGGTGACTCAATCATGCAGTAGTGGTTTCTGACATGAGCGACATGAGCAGCTGCCCAAGGCAGCTTCTCGTTTAGGGCAGCATGAGCTCCCGGAAACCCCACCATTCCGCACACAAACACATGCACATGCACACACACTTGATGTGCTCTGCTGTGTGCCTCTCAACATGAGCACGATGTGCAAAACGGACAAGCACAGAGGTGTTACCTGCAGCATGTGAACACCTCCTCTCTTCTCTCATCTCCCCTGTCAAAAAGCATCCTCCCCTGGTGACAGGCTGACTAATCATCCAGGTAGTAAACAAAACGAGTGTATTTGTCTCTTAAACCTCAGACCCTAAAGTTAAACCCATACCTTTTCGTCACCTCTTACGTTTTCTTTGGGTGCCACCAGCTGCTAGGAGAATGTTTAACATGTAGGTCTTAGATTAAATAAAATAAAGAAATAAATTCAAATCTATCTCATAGATGTAGTTACTACATTTGCGAAAACTATCCCTAAGGAGTTCTATTGGACTCATATATTTTTTTATTGCAAGTACAGTAGACAAGTTCTGTCAGTTAAACATTTCCTTTGGATACCAAATGAGGTAATACATTTATATGCTACTAAAAATACCTTTAATATCCCTCAAAGTTCTGTTCCAAAAAACGGGGTATGTAGATTAAGTTGTATTTTCTATTTCTCTGTGTAAAAGTTTTGATATGATGATCAGAGTATTCTATGTAAATATCAGCAGACATCAGTCCTCAGGACTTGTAGTTAATCTCAATAATTTTAACTCTTTAAGAATAATTTCTGTCATATATCACACTAGCTACATGCAGAAGAGTAGATTATTCTTCTTATGCCATTATTTTGTGCCGTAGCATTGTTATACTTTGTTCCATTGTTGCCTATTTGGTTGCTTGAGAAACCAATCTGTAGAGTGTTGAATATTATCAAACATCTGCTTCAAACAGAAAATGGCTATTGATTTAAAATGGGTGTATATATATATATATATATATATATATATATATATATATATATATATATATATATATATATATATATGTATGTAAGTCTATAGCAGACATTGAGGATAGTTACAAGTACCTGGGAATACCACAAGCAAATGGCAGCCTCGATGAGGTCACAAGGAAAGGAGCCACAGCCAAATACCTCCAACGAGTAAGGCAAGTCCTGAGAAGCCAGCTCAATGGCAAGAACAAGATCCGTGCGATAAACAGCTATGCCTTGCCAGTAATCAGATACCCTGCAGGAATAATAAGCTGGCCAAAGGAAGAGATAAAGACCATGGATGTTAAAACTCGGAAACTACTAACCATGCATGGAGGGTTCCACCCTAAATCCAGCATCCTGAGACTATACGCGAGCCGTAAGGACGGAGGCAGAGGACTAGCGAGTGTGAGAGCCACTGTCCAGGATGAAACATCCAAGATCCATAAATACATCAAGGTCAAAGCCTCAACCGACGATGTGCTCAGCGAATGTCTCAAACAATGGGGACCAGAGGATGAGGTGCTGGAGGAACCATCATGGGAGGATAAGCCCCTACATGGGATGTACCACCGACAAATAACTGAAGTGGCTGATATCAGGAAATCCTACCAATGGCTGGAAAAAGCAGGACTCAAGGACAGCACAGAGGCACTCATCCTGGCTGCACAGGAACAGGCCCTAAACACCAGAGCGATAGAGGCTCAGATCTACCACACCAGACAAGATCCAAGGTGTAGATTGTGCAAGGAGGCCCCTGAGACAGTCCAACACATAACAGCAGGGTGCAAGATGCTGGCAGGGAAAGCGTACATGGAACGTCATAACCAAGTGGCGGGCATAGTGTACAGAAACATCTGTGCAGGATATGGACTGGAAGCCCCAAGATCAAAGTGGGGCACACCCCCAAAGGTGGTGGAGAATGACCGAGCTAAGATCCTGTGGGACTTCCAGATCCAGACAGACAAAATGGTAATGGCGAACCAACCGGACATCGTGGTGGTGGATAAACAACAGAGGAAAGCCGTTGTGGTGGATGTAGCAATACCAAGCGATTGCAACATCAGGAAAAAGGAACACGAGAAACTGGAGAAATACCAGGGCCTCAGAGAGGAACTGGAGAAGGCCTGGAAGGTGAAGACCACAGTGGTGCCTGTGGTCATCGGGGCCCTCGGGGCAGTCACCCCCAAACTGGAGGAGTGGCTAAAACAGATCCCAGGAACAACATCAGACATCTCAGTCCAGAAATGCGCAGTTCTCGGCACAGCCGAGATACTACGCAGAACCCTCAAGCTCCCAGGCCTCTGGTAGAGGACCCGAGCTCAGAGGTTGAGAAAGACCACCCGTGGAGGGTGAGAAGGGAATTTTTTTTTTTTTTTTTTTTTTATATGTATGTGTATATATATATATATATATATATATATATATATATATATATATATATATATATATATATATATATATGTAAAAAAAAAAAAGATCAGAATCAAACATCATGTAGCAGCTCTGGGAGCCGAGCAAGCAGTGACCACAAGTTTATCACCAGGCACGGAGGTACATGTCCAGATAAACTCATCACTTCCATAAAACGAGATGTTGATAGTCCATGTCTGGATGCAATGATGGTAAAAACGAAAAAAAGAATACAAAACATGTCAAATGTGTCACATTGCATGTCATTTTCATACAAATCCTTGATGAAAGCAGGGGTGTCTGTGTGTGTGTGTGTGTGTGTATATATATATATATATATATATATATATATATATATATATATATATGTATATATATATATATATATGTATATATATATATATATATATATATATATATATATATATATATATATATATATATATATGGGGGGGGGGCTGCGTGCCTGGGGCAGCAAACAGGCTAGGACTGCTCCTGCAATCATGTAGCCCATTCTTCTTCGAGTGCCTCCTTGTTGTGCATCTTTAAACAGCTGCAATTCTTTTTATGGATTCCAGTTAAACTTATTTGCAGAGGTGGTTAGAGCAGCCAACAATTTCACTCAATTAACAGTACCAGAACAGTACCAGAACTTCAGTATATATTTTATTCAAGTACAAGTAAAAAGTGGCTCAGCAGATAGAAAATTACATTAGAGCAATGAAGTTTGTGTTAAAACAAGAAGTTTCACTTCACACAAACTATCTGTGTGTCTGATGCATTTTTTGTGTAAAACTTATCTATTCTTAATTTAGTAAAGTAACTTAAGGTGGGAAGAGTAGCCAGAAATTGCACACAAGTAAAAGTAGCGATACTGTGAAATTATATTTTTCAATTTGAAATCAAAAATATGTGCACTAGAACTACTCCTTGAGGTACTTTTTTTTTTTTTTTAGTTAAGTAATTGTAGCTGAGTAAATGTAACTACTTACTACCAACCTCTGGTTATTTGAGGTTTTTGTTTTTTTCTTTTTTATCCTGCTCAGTTTTCCAGGCACTTCTGGCTGACATTTCTGTTCTGCCTGGCCATGGCTCGGTTTTAAACATAATCTCTCATTTTGCCTATCCTAGAGTTTGAAGACTGCTAATTGGTATTTCTAGTTTCTTGGATATCATTTTCTGTTCTTTTCCTGTTTAACTACATTCTTCCACAGATGCTTTGATCATTCATTTGCCTTTTCTATCATTGAATTAAGCATCACCAGTGCAGCACTGGATGAAACATGCAAGGGCCTGTCAGTAGCTCAGAAATACACTTCTACAAGCAGATCACAGGTGAGGATGATTACCTTTAATAGAAATTTAAACCCACATGTACGAACTTGCGTATGAGTATGATATCAGGTCAAAACATAGGTATGTAAACTATTAATGATGGTCATTTGAGTAATTTCTGTTGTCTGATGAGTTTCACCGGACCACTACTCTTAAGTGACAGAATGATTTTTGTGTTTATGCTCTTTGAAAAATTGAACTTTGGAAACACAGCTAGGATACTTCAGAGAAATTAATTCTTCAGCATTGCTTTTCTGAAAGTACTTTTTTAGCCTTTACTAAAATCCTGTTTCAATCCAAAGTACGTATATGAAGTCTGCAGCCTTCAGTTTTGACTGTAAAAATCCAATAATTTACAGTGGATGGCTGCATACATAGTTTTCTCTAAGGACTTCTTGACATAATTCTAGCTGCATCTCTAGAACATTCATTTAATTGTTCCTCCACATGTATCTCCTCTTTGAGTAAAACTGCATGAAAAAGTTGTTCTGCATTACAGCTTGAAACCAGGAGTTTTTTTGATTAGAGCAAGTAAGACTGTGATATCTGCCAAGCAAGTGTGAAAGATAATTGGTCACTGAGGAGCTGCTTTGATGGAGTCATTTAGCTGCAGCACTTTGCATTTCATCACTTCTTGCTGTCAATTATAGTTGACTTACAAGGGACAGGGAATGTAAAGCATCAATTTGTGGGTGGATGATTACACTAGAGAGGAGATGGTAGGACATATCTTTCATTTAACGTGGCTGCTTGTCCTTCAGTTATCCCTTGTTGAAATGGCATGAGTCACTTCATTCGTTTAGTTTATCTCTCAGGTGTAAAGAGAGTTTAGTATAAATGTGTACAGTGCCTTGCAAAAGTGTTAAAACCCATGAAACTTCTTACATTTTCTCATGTTACAAATCCTTATGTTTAATTATGATGTTATTGGGATTAAGTATTATAGACCAATGCAAAGTAACTAATAATTATTTAGTGGAAAGAAATGTGTACATGATTATAAAAAGATTCTCATGTATAAAATTCAGAAAATATTTGATGCCCTGATACCCCTAAAATAAAGTGGAATGCAAACAAGCACATTCAGAAGCCATGAACTGAACTACACAGTAAACCTGTGTGTAATCTCATCTCAGTATAAATGCAGCTGTTTTGTAAAGGCCTCAAAGGTTAGTGAGAGACGATTCATAAATTAAAGGCATAATGAAGACCAAAAAAATACATGCCAGGGATAAAGTGATGGGGCGATGTTAGGAGTTCCTCCCGTAATCGGTGGGTTGCTGGTTCGAGCTCTGCTCTGTCCATCCCTTTTGTTGTGTCCTTGGGCAAGACACTAAACCCTCTTTGCCTGGTGGTGGTGGTCAGAGGGCCTGGTGGTGCCTAGCCTTGCCTCTGCCCCAGGGCAGCTGTGGCTGCTATCCAGTAGCACCATCAGTGTCATAAGCTACTGGATGTGGGCATGTGTGTGCGTGAATAGGTGAATGACTGAATGTAGTGTACAGCGTTTTGGGGTCCTCTGGACTTGATAGAGCGCTATATAAGTACAGGCCATTTACCATGAAGAAGTGGAAGCATTGTTAGGATTTTTCTGCCTCTGTCAGAGAGCTGTCCTCTAGAAAAATGAAAGAAACATAAATACAAAGTCCTGACATTCACATTAATAAATTACTTATTCATCCTGTTAAACTGAACAAGCTTCCTTCAAAAAACTCATTGAGATTACTTGTTAGGAGTTACTTTTGAAAAATTAATCAAAACATACAATTTAAAACATTTTAAAGACATTTTAAAAACACTCTTGTTGAGATGGCCTTTATTTTGAAAAGGAAAGAGGGAGCTGAGAAGGCCACACCCCCCACACACATCACATCATTATAAAGCCACACTTATCTTCTCTGAGAACCATAGAAACTTAACTGAGTGGCATGTGTAGTATGAGAGAAATGACAGAAAACTAAATGTGCACTATAGTGTACAAAATGAATTGTTGAGTATTAAAATATTAGAATGGGCTAATCAATGTCCCAACAGACATTCAGTTGAGATCTGTGGCAACACTTGATGTGTACAGATTTTCTTTAGAGCTTTTGCTATTTTTACAATGAAGAACTTCTAATGATTTTATTTTCGATCTGCAAAGCTGGAAGAGACATACATGTATTTCTACAAAGTTTGGGGTTTTTTGGGGAGTGGTGTTGACTGTTAAGGAATTTCAAACCATGCGTCATTTCCTTACACTTCATAAGCATGCACTACTTTGTCTACCACATAAAATCTGAATATAATACATTGGATTTTGTGGTTATAACTACACCAAATGCAAAAAAAATAAATGTCTTTATACTTTTGTGAGGCAATATTTGTGTTTTGATATGTTGGCATGTATTTCTTTATTTTTATTTAAACAAGCAGGAAAAAATAAGAACACTACCTTTGAAATAAAAGAGTACAATTTTTTTCAAGGTGGATTTTATCAGAATCTCTTCAGAGAACCTGTTCAGTATTGTACTTTTGTACAGGTGGGACACATCCTTCAACAGACTTGTCAGGAGTCTCTGTTTAAACAGATGGTTTGTATTTACACAAAGCCATATATGACTGCCGTGGAGCTAGTAGAATAGAAGGACTTTGCATGCTTCGTAAATAAATGGAGAGTATGGAATTGTTTTGTTCTTAGGAGTAGGCTGTATTAAAAATAAAGAGTTAAGGTGACAGACATGAATATCTTCCCCCACACAAAGGTAGCTCAGGTTTTCCCAAGGTTGCCTTATGAGGCCTGATAACTTTGAACTGACAATTCTGCTAATGGCTTCAGGAGGAGGCTAAGACAATAAATATTGACAGGTAATTACGGTTAAAAGGGCAAAAACTGGGGGCCATAACTCTATTTTAAGTTCACGGTTTTAATTTCTAAAGAAAACAAAATTCTAAGTAATGGGCGGTGGAATTTCATGGTGCTAGAAACTTTAGAAAGACTCCCATGTATCTCATTTGTTTTTTTTTCTCTTGACAGAACACAGAAGATGTTTTTATTTTGGTCTGGGAGGGTTTTTCTGCTCACACAGAAATGAAGCCAGTCAAGGATCCTTTGTGTTGAAAAGAGATCTTTGCAAAACCAGACATGTTATAAAGCCTTTACTGGATTCATATGGTAGTGATTAATGTTGCTTTTTTTTCTGTAAACTAAATCTCATTCATCTTGGACTTATTTCTTTGTGGAAGCTGATTTGTTGTGCTTTTTCATACAACACATTTGTTACAACTTCAACTTAAGTGGCTGATCTCCTGCTATTCTGTCAGTGAGCTATATGATTTAAATCAGCTTCAAATGAGTGGAAACAACAATGATTATTTGCTGAATGTGGTAACATTTTTTGCATAACTCATGCACTGTATGCCCATATTTCTTAAGAACTTAAATTTTACTTAATTAAACTCGGCTAGTATAATGGTGTTGCAGGAAATTAAATATTAATTTGTTGCACAGCGCTGCACAACACTAAAGAATAATTAAATTATGAGTAATGTGCATTGGCCAGCTTTTAAAGATAACATGATTGATGTAAAATCCACAGAGGCACAGTTGTTGCATTTTGAATTATAGCTCGGTGTAAAATTAAAGCTGCTTTCATTATAGAAGCAGAAACATTGTTGCAGACAAAACCCCTTTACTGAACATAATCTATTCAATAAATCCATTATGTTTTACACAAATACAAATGTATGACCACAAAAACGGTAAAAAGCTTACTCTCACTGGATTCCCACACATTCACTCTGTGGTATCAGTGTCTGTATCTGTCCATCTGTCCGTCCCTCTCCACCTCTCCTTATTTAACACACATTTTCTTGGAAGCGAATGTGAGCCATATTAAATCTGACTCCTCTGCTGTGCAGTAATGCGAGCACCAGTGGTTAGTTTTATATGATTCACAAGCGTGTAAATATTTAATAGAGAAGCGGCATGGAGTGCTGTGTCACTGTTCCTGCGCCGTCAACCCTGCAGAAGTAGAGCGAGTAAATACAGAGAGGGTTTCTCTCCGACAAGGAAATTTATAGAGCAACTAAAAAATTCATGTACAGTACAGTGGTTATTTTTCATTACATACACCGTCTTACATGATTATACAAAATGTTTATGGTTGAGGTAACTGAACAGATATATGAGATGTTACATAATATTTTGATATTTACCCTAAAAGCCTATTAAGCAAGATAATTTGATTCATAACTTAAGCTGACCTTTCATAATATGTGGTATCCATAAGTGTTGTCAGTTTGCATGTGTCATACATTTAAAAATTGAATGAAAGCTATTACATGTCTGAGTTTAACTGCAAAATAGCCTTTTTAGAAAAAATTAAATTATACAAATACATTACTGTAAAAAAGTGTTTGCAAAGATCTCTTTTGGTTTTGATTTTTTGTTACACTGAAATGTTTCAGAACATCAAACAAATTTTAATACTGGATAAAGATAACCTGAGTAAATACAAAAAACAGTTGCCAGTTGATTATGGGTAGGGGTGAAAAAAAGCAATCCAAACCCAACAGGCCCTATGTAAAAAAATACTTGCCCCTAAACCTGTTTAGGGGCAAGTATTTTTACTTGTTACTTGTACTTTTACTTATTACTTGTTGTGCCACCCTTAAGAGCAACAACTGAAATCAAGAGTTTGCGATAACTGGGAATGAGTCTTTAACATCAATACTGAGGAATTTTATCCCTCGCTCATCTGCAGAAGCCTTTTAATTCAGCCATGTTGGAGGGTTCTTAAGAGTGAACAATGTGTTTAAGGTCATAGTATTTGACTTAGGTTGAAGTCAAGACTATGGCTGGGCCAATCCAATGCTTCTTTTTTCTTTTTCTTTTTGAATCATTTGGAGTTAGCCTTGTCACTGTGCTTTGGATCATTGTCCTGCTGCATAACCAAAGTGTGATTGGCCTTAACGTCCTGTACTGGTAGACGAACGATCTCCTATATCTCCTAGACTTTCTAGTAGAGAGCTAAAATTATGATTCGATCAATTATGCCATGCTGTCCAGGTCTTGAAAAAGAGAAGCAGCTTCAAATCCTGACACTGCCACTCCCATGTTTGACTGTCTCTATGATGGTTTGCTTCTGAAAGACTGTCAGATATAACATGACGCACACCATCTAAAAAATTTGAGCTTCATCTCTCTAGTCCACAGATTTTCCCAGAAGTATTGGAGATTATCAGCAGTGATTTTGGCCTTCAAACACTCCCATGGAGTTCATTTTTCCAGTTTCATTCTTATTGTTAAATCTTTAAGACTGACCTTAACAGAGGCGATTGAGGTCTCCAGTACTTTATGTTTTCTGTGTTCCTCTGTGATCTTGTTGGAGTAATATGGTTAACAAGCCTCTCCTGTTTTCTCCAATTGTGGATTATGTCTCTTGCTTTGGTTTGATTCTGTCCAAAAGTCTTAAAAAAGGTTTTATAACCCATTCCAGACTGAAGGATGTGAATGATCGTTTACCCATCAGAGAGGTTCTACTTAAATTACTTATTATATGTGCCGGTTAGGTAATAATTTGGTCTGGGTTTAGCTTGTAAAATTAAGCAAAGGGTGGCAATTATGTTTTACCTATGGTCTAGGTCAATTTGATTATCTTTTTTTCTCTTAATAAATGAAATCATCATTGGAAAGCTGCTTTTTGTATTTACTCAGGTTATCCTAATCCAATATTAAAATTTGTTTGGTAATCTGAAAGCCTCTGCTGCCAATAATAGCTGCAGCACAACAAATAGTAAATCATGTTGTTTCTCCTTCTGATTTCTGGTACAAATCAAACGCAGAATTATGAAATAAGCAAGCAATAAGTTTTTTTTTTTTTTTTTTTTAATTTCACCCTTCATTAGGGTAATTATTTATATACCTTAAATTCTATAAATGTTGTGATAGAATGCCAACAACATGCATAAATGAATGTATAGACATGAAATAATTTTAAAAACATGAATATGAGGTTTATGTTGTTTGTTAAAGTGGGTGGATTTTTTTTTTTTTTTTTTTTTTTTTTTTTTTTTTTTTTTTTTTTTTTTTTTTGTATACAACTGTCAAGACTAAGGTTTAAATGGCTTATATTAGTAATGTGAGCAGCTGCAAGAAACAGTAATGTACATATCTGCCTTACAAAATATTAAATTCCAGAGACTGTTATCGAAATTGATGGCAAAACAAATCAAAACATGTCTATTGGTATTGAGATCAAGAGAATCCCTTAGAAACTTTTGAAAGAATCTAATTCCTTAAACTTAATCTCAGTGGACATGGCATAAATAAAGGTCCATACTGCTTTTTAGTCTCAGTATTACTCCTACTCTTCAACAAATCCCTACCTCCTAATTGGGTAACTCTTTAACTTTAAGCAATCTACTGGAGAAGCTAATGCTCTTTGAGAGATCTGTCAGAGGCCACATCCACTTTGACTGGGTATATATGGTGAGGGAGTGCAGATTTCTGAAAGACCTATAAGCTCCCTGATTTAACAGTATAGAAAGAATAATGAGCTTCTCCTCTGTTGTCTCTGCTGAACTGCAAACTTTTGTCCTCCCCCAGCAAACCCTCATTCACAAACAGTGTGTTTAACATTTACATATATATGCAATTTAAACAGATCCTTCTTGTTTTGGATTAGTCTACTCCACTCTTCCCTCAAGGGATTCTACTAGTCCTTTCCGCATCATTGATGCTTCATGATGAGCTTCCTTTAGACTTTAGCAAGTCTTTCATCCCACAGTTGAAAGTTGCTCACTCATTCTTTTGTAGCATTGTTCTTGTTCCTCTGCTTGCGTTTATAACATTACAATTTACTTCTAAAAAAGAGATTACGCCTGTGTTCTGGACTTTAGTAATATGTTGCTCAACAAGTGCAGATGAGCTAGTGTTAGGGAAATGACTCTTCCTCCCTCGCACAAACGTCAGCAGATTTCAACAGGAAACAATCAGATTCTATGAATCAGCGCTACATTTGGTTGAAATTCCCTTGCTTCTTGTAATTGTGTTCTGATCAAGTCAGCGGCATCGTCATCAGATGAATAAGGTGAACACGTCTGTGTGGGCCAAGCCTCCATGGGTCACTTATGTCATCAGAAGATGGATGGAACTGCAACAATACACTCAACAACTTCCCGTCATTCATCCCTCCCTCAGTAAAGCAGATGTTACAACTGTGTAGTGTTTTCTTTCCCATGGTGCAATGTGTCCCCACTTTTGTTTATTTATGCTCTCACTCACATCCTTCTCTTTAGTGGATGCTGAAACTGGATGTGCACACATCAAGCCACAATTGTGCATGTGTAGGTAGAGGGTTTTTACTAAGAGATTGCCCAAGCTCTGCCATGCACACGGCGGGGTTGCTTGACTCTATTGTAAACCTGTAGGCTCACCCCTTGACCTTTTTAGAAGTCATGAAATGGAGGGAAGTTTCCCTTTTCCCTCCGCCATGGTTTCTGGCTCTTTTGGTCTAGAAGAAACATTGTTAATGAGCTCCAGAATGGATTTTTAATGACACCATTGCTTTGTTTGAATAGTAAGAGTGGGACACAAAGAGCATGCAAGTGCAGAAACAGGTGTCTTTGACTTGAGTGGACAGATGGCAACATCTTTTAGAAAGATTTTAAAGGAGGTCAGCATATCACAACACTGTTGGGATTTATCTGAGACTCAGGGTATTTCTCTTTCAAAATCATTTTCTGTTTCTTAGAATTGTAGGAAAATTAGAAACCCTTGATTATTATGGAGGTGGACTTTTACCTTCAACATTAAAATGCCTGATATAAAATTGGATCCTTTATTGCTTTTGCAGACACACACACACATGGATTCAAAGTTACGTTTGCAGATTTTTCAGATACAATTTTTTCTTTCTCCACATGGTGGAGAAAGAAAAAATTATTTGGTTTTGGTAAATATTAACACACAGCTAAAATAACCTGAGATATACCAAATGGAAATATTTATCATATTGCTATATCAGTGATTCAGCAGCCAGATTTTTGAGATTTCCACAAAATGTTTGTAAACAAAGATTCTCAAGATTCTCTGTTATTTAATTAACATGTGTTTTTATTTATATATATATATTTCAGTCAGAATAAAACATTTTCTGACATTCACAAATCACACCAATAAACGAAATCACTATTCACTTTCCCAGCTCTCCTTGCATGTTTAACCTATATGACAAGCTAAAGCAGCCTTTCATCAAGAGACTGTACATCATTATGTTAGCTTTTTATTCAACCACCTCATAGAGCTTCAAATTGAAATTACTTTTTGGTTTTAAACAACCTGCTGTTTTAATAAAACTAATTGTAGATAAGCAGATAGTTTGAAAAGCATTATAGACAGTGCTCATATGACAGCATTTGAATTAGGTTTTGAGAACTACATTAACATAGTTTGGTTAAGCCTTTGTAAGTAAAGATGAGTAAACAACATTTTATGTATGTGAAATTCAGACTTTAATCCGCTTTCATTCTCTAAGTTTTACATAAGTATTGCAAGACTTGGTAATATAAATTGTTCTGCTTGGCACAGTTTTTTGTAGAAAAAGAAATATTGATGCACATGTGTTGTGCATCAGAATAAAGCTGCTGGCTGGAATTGCAGCCTAAAAGCTATCAAAAAATGACAAGTGAGATTTAAATAAATATTTTCCTCTTTTGTCGCCCTTTTGCCATTAAAGTCAAATGTTAGTAACAACACGGTAATTCCTTCCAAAATAAGTGCATTATCATGTGAATATCTATTGAAACCACTCTTATGCAACTTTGTTTTTTTCAGCTGATTGGCACCAGCACACATAAGGAAACGTTGCTGGAGCATAACTCATAGAAGCTGCTACTGCTCTTCCTCTGTCCTCTTTCCTGTCTGTCTTGAACTTTTGTTTCTTTTGCTGAGTAAGGGGCTGCTGTGTGTCCCCAGTTAACATGCAACAGGATGTCGTGTTAGGAAACAGGAAGTCAGTAGGAAGAGGAACTCCCTCGGCATCAGCGAAATGATGGTTGTCCATACCTTGAACTTCATGTGTCATTTACAAAGGCAGCACTTACAAATGCTGTTCTCACAGGAATACAAGGTCAGTTAGGATGTGAGCAGAGTGGTCTTTAGCCAAGTGCTAGAGAAGGTCAAAGACCAATCTGGGCGAAGCACTGGGTGGAATATTTCCGATGTTCTTCATAAGACGGACATTAGGGGTTGTGTTACGGTAATCATTTTCCTCAACACACATGAGTATTACCAGCATACAGGATGAAGATACACCATCATATCAGTAACAGCACATTGACACTAGCCACACACCCAAACCTCTCTGACGCCTGTCCACCATTCGCTTCGTCCTCACAAGCTGAGTGTCTCATGTCTTCCTCTATTTTTACCATCAGGCGCTGAAAGGCTCTGGAAGCTCCTTGTCAATGGGCATCCCATTCCATTGCCAACAGTGTGTCACCATTTATTAAGTCATCATTACTCAAGGCTGTTCCAGCTGCTGAGGTGCCAATGGTTGTCGCAAATAGATCGGCAGCAATAGGCCAGACTGTTGCTGCACTCCCCTTCAGGGTAACCCATATGGGGGTGCTCCAGCACATCTCTCCACTAGCGAGGATCAACACAGGTAGCCAGGCTGGTGTTAGTACGGGTAATGCAGACAAATGGAAACAGGGTCATGGATCAGGGCAGAGGAGAGAGGCAGAGGTCTGCAGAGATGGGCTGAGTGAGAGAGTGCTTTTATGCATCTGTCTGCACTTCTTTTTGTTTTGGGTAAACAACAAAAAAGGCTGTTTAGACTAAAAGGGTGATGAGATATGAGGCTGTTGAAGCTGAGGTTGAGGAAGTGAATGTACAATGAAAGGCATAGCTGCATGCAGATACAAACATGAAGATTCATTTAGGTGATCTTAAGCAGATAAGAGAGCCTCTAAACAAGCAAACATTTGAATTTATCAGCACACCAGATGATTAGATTTGGTCAGATGAGATTGGTTTTCCTCTTTTTTGGGGACAAAGTCATTTGCAAAAATGTACTAAAAAGAAAAAACGATAGTCATTCTGATACTAATATAGAAATAAGAAAATAAAACTATTATCCAATTTATGGCAATAATTCATGTAAAAAACCCTAAATATTTTACAGAAAATTTTAAATGGATAGTTAGGATAACAAGGCAATGTTGTAATACGGATTCTTGGATTTCAAATCATTTCCCATTTTGTACATTTAGTTTTAATTATTTTGTACTTGACTTTTTGGGGTAAGAAATACCTCTCACAGAATTTTCCTGTTTTATCTTTTTGGTCACACTTAAATGTTTCAGATAATCAAACACAGTTTAATATTAGACAAACATAACCTGTATAGTTAAACCTGCAGTTTTCAAATGATGATTTGGGTTGAAAAGAACATAACAGATAACATGAATAACAAAAAGCAACATATAACTTGATTAAATTTTTTAAGAACAGAGGTTAAAACAAAATCATTGCTATTTACTAGTAGGGAAAGTGTTACAAAGTCTTTGGGAATCCAATGAGTCACATTAACGGCCATTATCCACAAATGGAGAAAATATGGAACAGTGGTGAACCTTCCCATGAGTAGAAGGTCTACCAAAATTACTGCAGGAGCATATTAACAAATCACCCGAGAGGTCATAAAACAACATCTGAAGACCTGCTGGCTTCATTTGCCTCAGTTAAGGTCAGTATTCATAATTTAACAATAACAAAAGAGACCAGCCAAAAGTAGCACCCATTGCAGACTTCCAAGGTGAAAAGCACTGCTGACCAAAAAGAACACAAAGACCTCAAGATCTCACACTTACCAAAAAACACCTTGAAGATCCCCAAGACCTCTCAGAAAGTCTTCTGTGGACTCTTAAGAACAATGTGGAAAGTTTTAGGGCTCCCCATTATGTCTGCCATAAAAATAACAGCATTTAGGAAAAAAGAGCATCATCACCCCAGTCAAACCTGGTGGTAGTGTAATGGCTAAAATAAATAAATTAATAGCTAAAAGAAATAAATAAATGAATGTTTCAGAGAGGCCTACTTCACTTTGGACTTAATTCCTATTTAAATACTGTGGCATGACATTAAAAAGGCAGTTCAAGCTTGAAAACCTTCCAACATGAGTGAATTAAAAGAATTCTGTAAAGCGCGCCAAAATTTCTCCACAGCATTGTAAAAGACTGATTGACAGTTATTTCCAACACTTAGTGGTAGTTGTTCCCTCCAAGGGTGGCATAACCAGTTAGGGCCAGATTTGTTTGGATATTGTTTTTCCTCGTTAAAAAAAAAAAAAATCAATATTAGGAAAAAAAAAAAAATAACAGCTCTATGTATTTGCTGACGTCACCTTGGCTCATATTAAAATTTTTGTGTTGCCAAAAGCAACATTCTGTAAGGGGACAAAAACTTTCTTTCACACTTCTTTTCTGAAACAAGTGTTTCACACTGTTGACTATAAAACAAAGTTTTCCAAATATAATTGACAATTAAATTAAGTTATACATAACATTTGAGCATTATGATGACTGTCTTCAAAATTCATGAATATACTATAAAAAAAAAAAACTTTTATAGTGTTTTATGTTCTGAAATGCCCAATTTATACCCATGATATGAAAGTAGAAACAGATGAGTGTGTGTGTCTGTGTATATATATATATATATATATATATATATATATATATATATATATATATATATATAAATCACAAAAATTTAAAATTGCTTTAAAAGTCTTTACCCCAAAAAGTACCAAAAACTGTGCTTGAAATATAAGCCACAAGCAATTTGCAGCAGACTGAAGAATGTGAAATCAGATACGCTTTATGATACAGCAGTAATAGTTTCAAAACACGCGACATGCATGGAGGAGCAGGGATATGCGGGTGCCCGGATATCACATACACACTCAAGTTGGTTACAACACACTATCCAAGGCCAGTTCTCAGGTTATTTTCCTTTACTATCTTGATGTGTCTGGGTTGACACATCAGCACTCCTGTTCATCAAAGCTTTTATCACCTAAACACACACACACACACACACACACACACATACACACACACACACACACACACACCCCAGAACTTGTAGGGGCTAGCTAAGGTTAAGAGGAGGGGGCTTTGTTGACCTACATCACTGATTTGAATGACTTTACCAGAGACAGGATCTGTCCCAGACTATGCAGGTTACCCACCAGCATGTTTTGCTCTTAACTGAATGGTTTCATCTGGAGAGGTCAATAACACACCGAAACGCTGTGCTCTGTGTGAAGAATAATGCAACTCTTACCATGTGTACTACTTTCTCTGGAAAAAAAGAGAGACATTTATTCTAGGAATTAAAAAAGATGTTTTATATTCCATGTTTCTGCAGTACTGCCAGGTAGGCCTGTCACAACACATTTTGCTGGGCTATTAATTGTCCCAGAAATTATTGCAATGGGCGATACTATTGTTGTTTTGAGACCATTGTTAACTAATAGCATAAAAATGACATAATACAAGTACACACTCTCAAAGACCAATAAACTAATTTCTAAAGGACACTTAACAGTGGAACTGGGTGACATTTTAAATATCCAAAATTAATAAAACAAATAAAATGGATTGTGAAGTCTCAACAAAATTGTACAAGTGAAAGGAAAAGAAGACATTCAGTCAATTTTTCCTGTCGTCTTTCTTTTTTTGATTCACACTTTTGAAACCACATAACCTAAACAGCTTTCCATCAACAGGTTTCGGTGGAATTTCGCTGTTCTGAATAATGTTGTTAGAAGGTAGTTTTTCAGGATAAGTCAGCTATTGAGATAGAGCAAAAGGTGTGGTGGTTGCTAACCAGAAACACAACTTGGAAGAGAACAAAACAAAACCAGTCAAGTGGCCTCAATGGAAAGACAAAGAGAACTTCTTGAAATATGTGTTTATAACATAGTTCTGGTATCTTTCATTTAGGATGAAGATATTTAATCAGAAACTGGATCTGTTAAATGCTAATGAGCTATTTAAACAAGCATTTTCAATTATTCCCATTTGTTTTTTGCTTTTAAAAATGATAATTATCCTCCTGCAAATCATTGAAATATACTTGATCAGATACATAATTTACTAAATAGCAACTGTGGCTTGCCTACTGAAATCTTGCTGCTTGAATTCCAACTTCTTTAGACTACAAGTGAAAGTATCCTTTGGTGCAATTGCTGTTTTTGATGTGGGCCATATGGCTTATTGCTTGGGGTGACAATCAGATTAGTTTCTGTTGCTTATTTGCATATCCAGTCAGTGGAGAGTGGGCAGCTCCCAGTGCTGTACACAGTCTAAGTATACGAAGAAAAAAAGTATATCCGTACATGTTAATGACTAATGATTCTGAAATTGGTATTTGATTTATATCAACTGATTTGATATTAAAGTAACTGACCCTATCTGTAAAATCTGAACTTGATTATTCTACACTTTTTCAGTGATCCCCTTAGATTGAAAGAACCATGTAAACAGCAAGATCAAACTTGGACTGAATCATTTCTGTGATTAAGAGACTAAGAGTTTACAAAACAGTTTGAGATTTATGAAACTTTTATTGTCTTGGTGAAAACTAAAAATAGCATTTGCAATGATTTCATTTCTGTCTTTTTCACTGTAGTTTAAGATCTACATTGTTCATTTGAAGTTAGTCCATTTGGAAAAAGGTAAATTGTAAAACAAGGTTTAATTTTGGGTTGAGCTAGATGTGTTTTACAGACTTGGTTGAATTCCAGGCTACAAAACACAGGTCGATATTTAAGTAGTAGACACCATATTAACTATGTCTATCTTTTATGCAAACTCTATTGGCAAATACTTACATAACTCTTTTTAGTATTTCTGTATGTCTTAAAATAAAACAATTTGGAAAAATAATCCCTTCTACCAAATAGAACTTATTTTACATTTAAATTCAAGCATACAAATCTGAAACATTTCTTTAAGTCGAGAGTTTCATTAAATTTGTAGGAAGCTCTCTCTTCAGGATCCCATTTTTTTGTTTGAGTAGATTAACTCTGCTTTTCAAGCACTCTAATAAGACAGGTAGGGGCACCCAGTGATTAAACTTTAAATTTCATGGTCAGAGAGTGTTAGTGGCAGAGGAATTAAAAGAAGGGTTGGGGTTTCACTGCTGTGAGAGAGAATAAATTAAGGGGGAAAAAATGACAGAGCAAAGGATACAAGTGTGGAAAAGTCAAGACTATAAATCTCAACCATTCTACTTCCTCTCTATGACACTGCCTTCATCGCTGCTCTCAAGTAATACCCCACCTCCTTTTTCCTCCTACTCTCCCTCCCTCTCCCTCAGCTGCTCTGCCACCCCTCCCCTCCCGTACTGTGGATGGTGTAGCTCTCTCGCAGTCTGGTGGAGCTGCACACAAGGATTAGAGGGTTGTTGTGAGTGTCTGCTCAAAGAGTGGGAGCCAGTGGACAGCAACAGATAAAAAAAAAATCTCCAGCAAGAGGATAGCCTTGTTTTATTGGATAGGTGCTCAGATTTTCTTTTACTCTGCCTCTACATCTCCTCATCACAGTCAACCTGAAGTCTGTTCACCTGGGGGAAGACAGATAAGCCAGTCAACTATACAGCTTGGATTTTCACACAGGGAGCCATGTGAGCTGTACTCTCCTCTGCCGACTTCACACAACAGAACTGCCCCAACAGTCTGCACTCCAAAACCAGGAGCAAAACAAGGGTTCTCCTCCCTCTCCCTGGAACCTCTACTTTCAGCGCTTGCATATCTCAGCGGAGGACACCTTTCTTGGAGTCGGGCTCTGAGTGGCCCCCTGGTCTGGAGGCCAGACAGCAGCACTCCAGCACCATGGATTACCTGCTTGGGACTGTAGTGCTGCTGTGCTTCGCTGTGCAGCTGGGAAGAGGAGTTGATCCCAAGCACAACGTTCCCAGACTAAAGCTCTCATTCAAGGGTAAGCCAATTCCTTGTGTTTTCTGACTCCAGGTTATATGGGATTGCTTGTATGTTTGCTTTTAAACCAGACCTGTTTTTCTTGCCCATGGGTGCTCTTTTGTGCTGTTCTTTTCATCTATTCTTTGGCAGGCTGAGTATCCCTTTTCTTCCTTTATCAGAGTAAGTCTATTTCTGCTTCTGTTTGTCTCTTGGTCAGCGTACAAGACCTACCTCTCTTCAAAACCTGTATTCCTTTCTCCAATTTCCTCGCTTCTTCTCTCTCAATCAATCTGACTGTCTCTAAGAATTCACCATTCTCCTTACAAATGGGGAGATTGTTTCCATATGCTGTGGAAGCACTCCTGCCTGAAGTTAAATGTATATATTGGCCCCATGTCATTTCTCCTCTTGTGCTATCCTCTTTTACTGGTACTGCACAGCCCTGTTAAGTGCAATGAACAGGCAACATAGCCTCAGTTCTAGTGGCTTCTGTTCCAAAATCTCAAAAAAAGAGGTGTTGGGGGTCTTCCCAGTCATGACACAAAACGTCTCTTTGAGGCTTCTCCTTACTGTATCTTGAATTCAACAGTTGAAGACTTTGAATGGAATTAGATGTAACTTTATTCCAATAAGCCACCTATTTGCAAATTTGGGGGAGAGTAAGAAAATTTATCATGCACGTGGACATTTTTGACGTATCTAGCAAACATGTTATTCTCTCTGCTTCTGTGTTATTTTGAGGGGAGACTGCGGAGCGCCGGTTCTTCCTCTCCTTCTCCTCCCTCTTTCTCATTTCCCCATCTCGTCTCCTCTCTCACACCCTACACTAAATCAGGCTCCGTGTAATAGCAGACTTTTCAACTTGGACAGAAATAACTGGCAACATTTTTGCCATTTTTGGGGAGAATTTTTAGGAAAGTACACTGCTTGAAGTGTGGTCTTGTGACTCTTCACTACGCCCTCTGAAAATTTATGAACAAGCTGATTTGCAGCTGAAAGCATGAGTACATGGTTGAAAGTCCTCTCATTCATTTGATTTTCACCCAAATCTTTGTTTTTTTGGACAATTTCTATGTTTTTTTTTTAATTTTTTTTTTAGGGAGAATCAGATGTTGCCTTAAGCACGGGCTGAAAATGATGTCTGTCACCAATTCATGTCTATGTTTAGATGAGACATTTAGCGCAACTTATGTTTAGAGGCCTGCTATATGACATGCTTTATTCTTTAGATGGAGGGCAAGTTATAATTTTGAGGGCAGTATAGTTCCCTTTATCACCCTTTCAGTTTCCGAATGAAGATGATTACACATGCCCGTAGGCAGAAATAAAAATGTAACTAGCTTCAGTATTTTTTCTGTTTAGTTTCCTTCACAAGTTGTTATGCAAGGCTATAAAATGTGATGACATGAGAAGATCCATTGTTGGACTTACCTGTTTCATGTCAAACATGCCCTGGGCTCAATCACATCAGTTCACACAAAGCCAAGTTTTTAGGGATGATGGGAAAATGTCAACCCTTCTTCATGCAGACATCTGTTTAAAGGATGCAAATCTAGTCTTTTGTGATCCTCCATGACGTTCAGTCTGACAAGTTAACATGTTGGTGAAAAAAGTGCGAGACAAGAGACATGTCGCCAAGCAACAAAGTGTGGATTGACAGACTGTATGAGTGATGGATGTGCATTGTCGAACTGAGAAAGCATGTCTGCTTCTTGTCTTGTTAGATATACAATACTGCAATAAAAAAATGCATTTTGCTTTAAAAGTCATGTTGTTTGTGCTAATGTTCTTGTTAGATCTTGGTGTGAGCACTCAACACCCTCTCTTGTGATTTCCTCCCCCTGGACTGAAAGAAGTGTCTCAGCTTTTGTGCAAAAAATGTGTCAGGTCTTGCATGTCCTCATATATTCAGACACCTGGTTTTTGTGCGTATGTGCGAGTACACAAACTGGGATCTTTTATCGGGCCATTGAATTCTGTGTTGAACATGTGATTATAGACAGCTGTTGACTCACAAGAGTGTGTCACTTTCTTTGTGTTTTCTGCTCACTGGCGTCTCATGTGTTCCATCTCCACAGGTGTTTGATGGGTCCGAAGCGTTTACTTTGAAAAAATTAGAGTGTTCAAAAGATGGTCTCTGGATGTCCATCAGAAAATAGTTGTCTGTTAACACCAATAATGGGGAAAAGCATTCACTTGTATTGAAATACAAGCTATCAGACGTACAGCAGATGAGGCAAAAGGAAGGAAGACTGTTTGTTAAGTGAAGTGTCAGTCATCGTCTCTGCCCTGCATGAAGCCGGAATAGAAATTAAGTCAAATAAACAACAGGAAGGAATTCTCATGAGAAGGACAGTCAAACGAGCAAATCTCCAGAGCAGGATGATCACATTCTGAATCCCAGGATAGTCTCAAGAGCTATGCGAGTCTATGATTTGGGGTACTCAGATAAACACAGAGCATGTAAGTAGAGTCCCATGAAATCATTCTCAAATGAGAGCTGATGACAAGCCCCCAAGGGACTGATCGTCGCACACAAGTGAAGAATTCTCATCATCTAGAAAAGGACAGGCAAATGACTGCAGAGTGAGTGGTTTGCAGCGAAGAACGATTAAGAAATGGAGACAGGTAGATAAAATGACCTCTCATGGGACGTTCTGGCAGAGCAAGTAGAGAGTAAATGATTTCCCAGTGGGGTCAGTTAGACATTCAGCGAAAAGGTTGTCGTTTCACGGGGGACATTGTGATGATCACAGCAGTTAATGATTTTCTCTTCTCCTTGAGACCGTGGAAATGCTTAATTTCTCACCTTGACTACTATAACAAGGAAGCCATGCGAGTGAAACTAAATGCTAGGAAGACATGTTATCATTTCACTGCAGGTCAACTTGTTTGGATTGCTGATTAAAATTACAACACTTTGTAATGAGGGAACTGAGAAAAACTGACTTAAGGTTACTGCTTCACTCTATTTGGCCATACGAATTACAGGAGACAGTGATACACTTTTGTGAATTAATCCATACCTACAATCATATTCCTAAGTGCAGTCAGTGTATTGCAATCTTGCACACTGTAGGTAGCCATCAGGAGTAACACTGACCCCTAAAGGTCAGCAGAGGCACAAACAGTGCAGACATACCAACAGTGAAGGTAGATATGGGATAAACTTTGAAACTTTGACCCTTTTTAAGAAAGCAAAAAGAAGACAAGACTAAAAGAACTTATGGTTATGGTTCAGTGACCGTTGCACATGATCTCTTCATACCATTCTCCCCATCAATTAAAGCAAGTATAAGAAAGACAGAACAAGACTGAGAAAAGGGGTAAGACATCTGCAGTTGGCTTGCTACCCTTTAAAATACACCTGGTATGGAACTACACTCAGATGTCTGGTCTGAGCCCCATAATAAGCTTGTATGTGTTTAGGAGTGACTGCTTCCCTGTAAAATAAGTGCAGTGTATATGTTTGTAGGTGTTTGCATGAGTGTTGGTTTATCTGTTCTTGATTTTTTTTTTCTTCCCCCTGTTTTGTCTTTGATGTGTGAATTGCCATGTGAGTATCACGTTTGGAGAGTCTCTCGTCTGTATCTGTCCGTTCTACTGGCTGCGGCTGACAGAGCGGATGTAGATAATTACAAGGTGTACTCCCAATGCACCAACCTTGGAGATGCCTGCCTCCATCTCCCTCCTTTTCTCTCTTTCTCATAGTTCTTTTCTTCCCTCTCCTGTGGCTAAGTCGTGTCTCAAAGAACCACAACACCACAAACCCTAAGTGCAATCTTTAAGAAGCCTGTGTGTGGGGGTATGTTTTTTAAAACTTGTCTTCTTTTTCTGTCTCTTTGATTGCAGGTCAGTTAATACATATCTTTTTCCTTGGTTGTTAGTCTTTTCAACTGTATTTGGGCAGATACACACACACACACACACACACACACACTCTTACGAAACCTTCATCTTTGCTCCCACGCAGCCACATTTCAATAGTAAAACCAATGTTTTCCAGTAGCCTCCATTTCAATATGCCCCCATGTTAAAGTTGAATGTAATTCATTTCCATGCACTCACTCACAAACCTGACCACAGAGTTTGTTACACTCCCACCAATCTGGTCCACAAGTTGAAAGATGGTATGATGAATTTGTAAGCGTTTGCATTTGAGCTGACTCTTGTTGCCCCACAGATAATTGTGCAATGACACAGTTCAACTGACGAAACCAAAAACCATTCATCTAGCCATCAAGAAATAAGTCACTTGCTTTCATTGCAACAGTAAATAAAGCTCATTGCCATTACTTTAAGTTGTGAGTTTCAAGAAATGTTTTTTGGATGTCTCTGTGGTAAGCATGGTTATAATTGTCAAGGTTTACTAAGGTTTTAAAAGTTATGGCTTAAAAACTGCCAAAAAGCAATGTCCCTATCCCTCTTGCTGCTGTGCACCACCAGTCAGCTGGCTGAAAGAAGGCTTGGAAATATGTCCTGTCATGAAAAAAAACAAAAATTCATGAAATGGAAAATAAAGCAGTCCCACCTATTTCTCTTAAATGATGACGATACACTTGGCAAGCTGCTAGCAGCAACTCTGTTGTGCAACTGGGCCTGCAGGATAGCACCTGAAGGAGATGGTCCAGCTTGTTATGTTTGTTGTTCTATTAAGAACATAACAGCAAAAAGGTACATAAAGCCCTGACTATACTCCTCTGTGATATTTTTAAACAGATATTTATTTCCCTCTGTTTTTGAAAAAAATCTTTGCTTTGGCTTTTTTTAAAATCAGAAACACTGTAAGATGTTTTCTGCACCAACAAGTAGCAATAACATTGACATTAACTTCATTTAAATTGAAAGGATGAATATCCTAAGCATTAAAGCAGTGCTAGGCTAAAGGATTTCTCAAAAAAGCGGTAGTTCATGTCTTTGACACAGTTAACTGTTTCTTCAGTCATTCACTTCTTTGTTTCTTATTTGAAGGTTGATGGAAACAAACTCAGAACAAATCGAAACAAATGTGGGGGAAAAAAAACATTAAAATAACTTTATTATTGCTATGTTTTTAGCTAAAGAGGCAAGAATGAAGATGTGCAAAAAGCACCTTGATTTAAAATTCCATTCATGCAGTCTACACGTATACATCAGAGTATTTCAAGATCTCGACTTAAAAAAGACAATTCCACTAACTTTGAGTGGGAACGGTCATGCAAATCGAGGAAAAATGTTTTGGAAAACATGCATAGGTATGGATATGAACTATGTTTACCTAAAAACTACTTCAGAATTTAGCTAGTGTTTATTCTATGTATTTGCATAAGTCTATGTGTCAACATAAAAATTACAATTAACAAATGTTTAGGGATATGTAAAACGTTATAACTGTAATATTCTGTTAGGTTATGTTACCAATAGCTAATAAAATTTATGTTTTAAATAAAACCCTTTGCATAGTGCTAAGCATTTTTGTTATGTTTGTCTAAATACTTCAAAGCTGTGGTATTTCTACTCAACATTACCATATTATAAGAACGTCATACTGGCCCATTCCTAATCTGTTGTTTTTTCCCTAGATTGTGTTTCGGAATGCATTATCTCTCTCTTAAAGAAAATGCATCCATACACAGTACTGTTGAAACAGAAATAATCAAAAAATATGATCAAAGCCCAAAAAGTCACAACAGGAGGTAGCATCAGCAACGTTTGTGTTTGACTTTTTAGTCTATGTGTACTTAAGCAATGCCCAGGCATTCAAACCAGAGAAATGTCCCGTGTCTTTGCATCTGTGTTTGGGACGCAGGCTTGAGTTACAGCCTTGTGCAGATTGCAGTAATGTGGGAATGAATGGGTCCCACCACCTGCTAAGTCTTGTCAGTCAGATGGAGAAAGGGTGCACCGTTCAATCTGAGCAGAGTCCTGTTACGAATAAGAGGGACATCTTTGCAGAAAGACACACAGAATGAGTGACAAAGGAAAAGGATTAGCAGGCAAACAAACATGGTGAAGAAGTAAAGAAAGGAAAATGTAAGGATTTGTTTTTTGGAAGGGGTTTATGTTAGAGTGATGTGCAGTGATATAAAGAAAAAAAAAGATTACTCAAAGTAAAGGTTCCCTATCATTATTATTATTATTATTATTATTATTATTATTATTATTATTAAACAGTTTGATGCGTATTGGTTTTTCTTTCCCTCTACTATTTTTCTAATATGAAACCCACAAGAGCAGAAATTAACTGATTACATTTTAGGCATTTTCAGTCAGTATAATATTTCAATGCATAAGCGTTAATAAAATGTATTTAATAGTTACACAAAAAATTGTAACACATTTTCCTCAGATACTGTAGAGAGCTGAGATCTACAATTTTGTCCTCAGATTTATTACTGAGTCCGTCTTTCGCTTCAGTGTGTTCGATGTCACACTTTGCCGGGGTTACATTCAGATCTCTAGCCTCGCCTCATTAATTTGTAATAAAATGGCAGACCTGACATTCAGCTACACCGTACGGCTGACAGGCTGCACTAACAGGCTCAGGCTCCAGACACAACCATGATAACCACAGCCTGGTTCCTCTCAAAGTCCATCCATCAAACTGCCTGGTGATAGCACTATCTTCCCTTTTTCTGCAGGAGTGATATTGTGATAGACACAACCCAATTTTAACAGTTTATTCTATTCCATCAGGCTCACATTGGTGGCTTTATTTACATACCAAAGAAAATGTGCATGCGTGTGTTCTCCCGGGCAGCCTGGTTATCCTGTGAGCATTTTAGCGGTGTGTGAGTGGGATCCCTACAGCTGGTACAGCCAGGCCCCAAGCAGTCTGTGGTCAAAGCGCTGGTCTCTGCGGTCCAGCCGTCCAGTGACTACAGGAGATACACACTAAAGAAATGGTTCCACATTTTACTGCTTTTGTTGTGTGAGAGTGTTTTTCATGTGTGCTCATGTTTCTGGCTTAGCCTGTTGTCATTATCCCTGATTTTAGGTTTCTGTTGCCGTTATCTTTCACTCTGGAACAGTTTTACTGCTTTACTTATCCCATCAAATCTTCGAGTGAAATATGTTCTTCTCTTCTGTTTTCCTCTGTATTTCTCAGGGAAAACAGGAATTCAGAAAAAAGCCTAGGATTAAGGATGAGAAAAATGAGTGAAATTCAACATATCATTAGACAATTGATATGGATGTAAAAGTATAAAATATATTTGTCATGATAATTGTGTGCAATTTTTTCATAAATTTTTAAATATGTTGAAAGTGTGTAAAAAGTTTTACTGCAAGCTGAAGTTGCTGAAGTGGATTCAGTAGGTATTATACAGTTTTCCTACAGCATAAATGTTGCCTTCAACATTATTACAATTAGCAATTCTAGTCATATTTTTCAAAATTAAAATCAGGCACATAATTGACTCTCCTAAATAAATTATATCGGTTTTTCACTTTTATTTTAGCTTTTATTCTTGGGAATGCGATCCAGTGTCTTACTAGGATTATCTGCATAAATTAAATTAAATTAAAATGGAACAAAATAACTGTATAAATAAATCAAATTTGCACAAATATTTTTAAGACGTAATGGTAATTCCAGTGAAATGGGTATTTGTGGAAAAGATGACACACTTCTGGAAAAAAAGGACTCCAACAGCTGTTGAATATTTAATGGACAAATATGTAACTGTTTAAATTACGTCTGCAGGGCATAAATCATAAAGCACGTAGCATTTATGATTGTTTCTAGTGTTTTTACAAGCAATGATTAATAAAGTTAAATTAAAACAGCTCCTTGTTATTAAATTAATGTCATGAACAAATTATAATCTTCATTAAGGATGTAATGATATGAACATTTATATCATAATTATCGTGTGTATTCCTTATGCTTATTATCAGTTTTATCAAAATGTGTAAAAAAAATAAAAATAAAAAAAATGCTTGCAAAAACTTTTTTACGTTAAAGTTGCATTACTTAGAGTAAGGCCAGCAGCATAAATATAACTAATAATATGGATGTTAGTTCTCGTATGTAGTATAAATATTATTTCTATTATTATTTCATAACTTACACTTGTCAAAGATTACCCATTGCCTAAAAGTTAACTTGCTTAGCAGTAGTCGTAAAGCTACTGGAGGCAGAGGACTACTCATGTAGTTTACTTCACTGCGCAGTTATGAAGTCAAGAATACAGCTACATTGAACACTTAGTGTCCTTTGGTGGTTGAAAAATTTCAGCTTTACTTTCACACCCTTCTGCTTACGTTGGCAATGGAGTGTTTCACAATCAAAAGTGGCGTGATAGCCAAATATGCTTGTAATGGTTATAATAGTAACTAAATATTTCAACATTTTTACAACATAACCATTAAAATCAGTCACCACGTCATCTCCTCTACATAAAACCTAGGAACAAGCTGCTGGGTTTTGCACATGAAGGAAATCAAGGAAAATAAGACAGATGGCTATGTAATACCTAGAATGAACCTTATAAATGTCAATAAACTCTAGTCACAATCTAATATCTTGATATATTAACTCATCCCTACTCGTTTAGATTCAGTGTTATTTTGGGTTGTGGATCCGTTTGCTTATGGACATAAGCTTGGTTATTATGGATTTGTTTTAAATGCTAAAATTTGTGTGTCGAGTCTGAGTATTAGATCTTTACTGGCATTTGCAGTTGTTGCAAAAAAAATTCAGTCAACACCCATCTCACTCGTGCTCACATTTTCGTTCTAATCTAGAAATTCACACCAGAGCTGCTCTTTGGCACAGAGTTCATGGTAAAATCCATGCTGAAAGGGAACGTGTTTCCTGTCAGAGTCTGTCACTCATAATACACCTGAATGAGGTCTCTAGTGGTTCGGGTTGTTATTATACAGATGGTCACCATGGAAACCACCCCACACCTGCTACTGTTTTTAAAAAAGACAAAAGCAAAGGTGAACTTTTTCTGGCATGTGTCTGTATCCTTGAGCATAAGATAATATTTTAACACTTTCTTTCGCAAAGGTTTTAGCAAATTTCCATGGGGCGGCTGTCGTTTTGTGTGTGTGTTTTGTTTCCATTCATTTTCTAACACCTGTGTTTTGTGGCTGCCATGGGAGCAGCAAATTGTACACTGCACTACATGTTACCAAAAAAAAAAAAAAAAAAAAAAAAAGGAAAGCATATGGCTTCACTGAGTTTTCTGGGTCCTAAATTTTATGTTTAGCTAATCATATCAATGTAGTTGTAAGTTTTTGAGAAGAAATTATTTCTTTTCTTGAAAATTCCTCTCCTTTTTTGAGCATTCACTGTACAATTGAAGGATGAAAAAATTCTTAAAAAGAGTTACAATGTTTTAATGGCATGTTATGTATTTGCTGGATCTCAGTCAAGTGTTTTCCTCTGTGGGGCTTTGTGTTTCCCATCACTCAAACGCACATTTGCGCAGCCGCATGCGCCGACATTCAGATAAACATAATTTAATGCCCTGTCGCCTTTCTTTCATGGAGTTTCATTATTCCACCATTGCGTGGCATGTAGGCGTCTAAAAATGCCTGCCTGCATGCTGAATGGGGGGGTGAAGGGTACTCCATAGACAACTGTACTTGAATTTTGAATGTAGCTTTTTTTTTTCATTTCCAAAGCTTTGATATACATGATTCACAGGATTTTCCGTCATGAAATATGATAGAGACAAATGCTAATTTATGTCAATGACTTGCTTGTACTTCACCGTTTCAAGGTGTACTTCTCTATATTTTTTGTTTTTTGCATGAATTAAATTTGAATTTAAAATGTTTTGGGTGCTTCTAATGAAAATTCCTTACATTGACAACATGCTTCTTTCATTTTTTTTTTTTTTTTTTTTTTTTTTTTTTTTTGACACAGATCAAAATATTTTTTGTTTTAAAGAAAAAGAAATAGGGATACGTTGGTCTAAAGCCGTTAAGCAAATGCCTATCTTTTACTAAACTTTCAGATATAAATTCACAGCATTTTTTTTTAATTGATTAGTTGAAGTAAATTTCTCAGCTTATGTGTTTTCACAGTGACCATTACTGGGCTCCTCTAAACAGCTGCCCAATACTGTGAAAATTAAAAATACACTTAACCTCGCATCAGAAGACAGCTATAAAAAGATACTAATGTATGTTGTAATGTTTGCTTTAATGCAAAAATGTTGATGCAATACTCAAATGTGTAACCACATCTGCACGGCTAAAATTTTTATGGAAGAGACAACAGAAAACAAGTTTGATGTCTTTATATGTATATATGTGTATGTATGTATGTGTGTGTGTGTGTATATATATATATATATATATATATATATATATATATATATATATATATACACACACATAAATTTGCTAATATATATATATATATATATATATATATATATATATATATATATATATATATATATATATATATATATATATATACACACACACACACATACATGGAGGCAGATATTTTTTTCGTGTGTGTGTGTGCATATATATATATATATATATATATATATATATATATATATATATATATATATATATATATATATATATATATATGCACACACACACACACACACACACACACAAAAAAAATATCTGCCTCCAATTAATAGGGTTACATGTGAGTGGATGAAGACAAAGGTCAGATACATGTCTCCACATTCGCTTGACGGGGAAGTTTTAGGGCTTTCCTGTTGAGTATAAATTTTGTGTTTTGCACATGTCCAAGAGGTTTGGAAGAAATCTGTAACAGTGTCCACATATTTATTCCTCAGGACAAGGACACAAAAAATATGTTTTCCTCTGCTGCTCTTAAAAAAAAACAAAAAAAAAAACAGTTGACTAACCAATGCATTATCATAAATATTGCTGTTATGCGTAGAAACTACTCCTCTGATTAAAATACTGTGGTACAATTCATCAAAAAATAGTATAAACACATTTACTGCAGTATGTTTCAGAAGTGAACTGTTCTGAAGGGGTTTATTATTTTGCACTTGCCTGGTGTGTCATTGGCTGACATTTAAGGCTGAGTTCTCGTGGTATGGTGATTCTGATAAGAGTTTTACAGTAAGCTCAAGATGGACTCCAGATTTATTCTCAATTACTGTAAAAACAAGACCGCTGTGTGTCTGTCGGAAAGTCCAAATGGAGTGAACATTTATAGCCACGTTAATTCGCCTAAATGGTGAATAGAATCCAAATGTGTGTAATCTGAAATCAGGAATAAAACAGATTTGTGAGGGCCTTAAAAGTTTGTTAGAGAATATTAAGTTCTTGTACAACAGAGACAGAAAAGCTGCTTAGAGTTGATCAGGGGCAATCCCAAAAGAAAATCTGCTGAAGATTGCAAAACTCTTAAGCCTGGGGCTGAGGTTTCCCTTCTAGCAGGGCTACGATCTTAAACATACAATGAGAGCTACAATAGAATGGTTTAGATCAAAGCATATTCATGTGTCAGAATGACCTGGTCAAAGTTCAGAAGTATAATGATTGAGAAGCTTTTTGCAAAACTTCAAAATTACTTTTCCACTGCTCTCCATGTAATCTTACTGAACTTCAGCTATTATGCAAAGAACAATTTTCAAGACTTTGTTTCTGGATGTCCAAAGATTGAAGAGACAGTGGCAGAAAACAAACACATTCCACATTTTTTTTCCCCACACTTTTTATTTTTCCTCAATTTCGCATATCCAATGCTTTGTATTGGTTTGTCATATAAAACTTTACTAAAACAAATAAAACTTTGTTTTTGTAACAAGTCAGAGTATGAAATATGAGGAGAATGAATAGTTTTTCAAGGCACTAAACCTGTGCTTTGTTTGTAAACAAGGATTCTTCAAGTTTCCATCATTTCTCACATATAAAGTTAATTTACAGACTTAAGTCACTAATTTTCAGGAATTTTACTTGAATGCAGGTGTGGCTTCATGTTTGCATCTGCCTGTGAGTGACTGAGTGATTTGTACAAGTATCTGTCCAGTGGTGTTCACCTTGACCTGTGCAGCTTCAGGCTGCACATGTAAACGACAGAATTTGTTAATGAAAGCAAGCTGACAGAGGATTTGTGCAATAGGAGAGAGTGCAAAACAGATACTGAATAGAGAAAAAGTGCATGTGTCCGCCTGAATTGTGTTGAGTGAATGTGCACAGAGAAGTTTTTGTGTGTCAATATCTCTGTGCATTAAGTGGGTTGTGTGAGCCTGCTGTGTGTGGCAAGGACGGCACATTCATGAGAGTGGTTGTGTGTTTTGGGGTCCCAGGTTAGGGATTGTGTTCAACCTGAAAGCTGCTTTTATGCTAGATTGTGCTGCATAAGCAAAAATTCAGATTAGATTAGAATTGAAGTTGATTGATTGAACTTGTCTGTTTTTAGGGACGGTGTGATGCCTTTATTGAAGTCATAGTGTAGGTCTAAGGGTGCGGTTTTCATTTTTAAAAATAACAGTGCATTTATGATAAACCTCTTTTTCCTTTGTGTGCTAGTGTTTATGTTCTCTGTGAATATGCATGTCCACAGCTCAGTTGCTATATTTTGTATGAGCTCTGCTGTTCTGTCTCTCGTGCTCCCATTTTCAAACGAGCGTGTCTGTGTTTAGGTTGGAGGTCCTTAGGTGCTTACGCCCCAGTTCCCTCAGAATTTTTCCAAACCACAGTTGATCTCAGCCCAGATAAAGCTCTTTCTGTGTGTTTTCATGTGCACAGGCCACCTTGTCTTTGTCAAAGATCACCACATGTCGAGAGATGTATGCCTGTTTTTTTTTTTTTTCTTTTTCTTTTTTTTTATACCTTGGCTCATTTAGAGGAAACCTTTCATGACAGAGTTCATGTTGGATTAGCTCCTGGATTCAGCTTGTTTTCACATCACACGGGTCATCACATACAGACTTTGCATGACTTTTTTTTTTTCTTTGATTTTCTGTTGATTTACTTTAAGTTTAGATAGATAGATTAATTTATTGATCCCCAGAAGGGGATATTTGTTTGTTACATAGAAAAAACACATGCAATAATAAATAGCAATGTGCAGTGAAAGTCTCAATGAAGTATTCAAAATTCTCCTGTTTCTCTTTTGCCATCCAAATATTTCTTAGATTTCATTCTTAATTCTTTGTCCATGTTGGCTTTTTCTTGCCATGTCCATTCCACTTTTTCATTGCTGAAACATAAGACTTCTTGGCACTCTGTCGGCTGGAAATCCCATTTCCTTTTTTCCCTCTGAACTCACTTCCTGACCCTGTAGTATCATATAGTATTTGTTCTGGTTTCTGGTAGATATGCATTGATCAGAATTTTCTGGCAGTTTCAGATTTCTGGAGTTTGTTAAACCTTCTGAAACCAGTTTTGGTTTTCTCTTTAAGAACTGTAATAGAAGCAGATATGAGAACATCATCATTTTTTATTGCCTACATACCATTTTATATTATAAATGTTGTTAACACTAGTAGCATTACTAAAGCAACAGAATCCATGTTTGTGCCCAAGAGCATGTAGACCCTTACTTTAACCATAAGATTTCCAAAGGGTTGCCATTTTCAAGTCCAGCATGTTCAATGGCAGATACAGGTTGATAACTCAAGATCATAATACAAAGCAATTTTGTTGTACTAAATTCAGCCTTCCTGTTATCTGATGTAAATCTAACTCTCTGAAAGCCCAAATAACCCTGAAGATTTGTCTCGACACCATGTAGAAAATAGGTTCCTTTAAAACTGCTTCTTATATCTCTGTGCTTCCTTTGACTTCATTTCTAAACATGTCACTGATACAAACATTTTGAATCTTCTTCATGTAATATCAAAGGGTATTGTTGTCCACTTGGTCTGGTCACACTTACCTATGATGCATACATGGATCAGAAAAGGGATCAGATATTTGATTTGTTTCTGACTAGCTGGTCATTAATCATGGCTTGATCAAGCTAAAAATTGTCCGGTTAATATCTATCCATCTATCCATTTATCCATCTTCTATTCCCATTTATCCTTGCAGAGTCATGGGGCGATGGTGTCTATCTTCAGATGTCATTAGACAAGAGGTGTTGTACACCCTGGAGAGGTCACCAGTCCATCACAGGACATAGAGAGACACACAGAACAGACAAACATGCATGCACACACTCATTCCTAAAGGCAATTTAGAGTGTTCAGTTGACCTAACAGTCATGTTCTTGGAGTGTTGGAGAAAGCTGGAGTACCCGGCGAGAACCCAGACATGCATGGGGAGAATATGCAAGCTCCATGCAGAAAGACCCCAGGCCAGGATTTGAACTAGGACCTTCTTGCTGCATGACACAGTGCTACAAACTCCATCACCGTTAAGCCGTCTGATTAATATCATCTGCCAATTTCTGTACTAGTTTCGGGTTGGTTGCTAAAAAGCAAATTTGAACCCAAGTCCTTCAATCTGTCCATTTTCCCAAGTAATTCTTGTCTGGCATTGTAAAGTAGAATTTAAGTGGTAACAGTTTCGTAGCCATGTATTTGTGAATGGCAGGATATTGAAGTGTAGTAATGATCCCTTCACACTGAAGCCCACACACATACCCTTATCTGGCACTCTACAAATGTTCAACTCTTGACCACAGACCACTATTCATACCCACACCCACCCACTTTGTCTCCTTCAGCATCAAACCCAAATTCAGCTGATGTAGATGTGCTGCAATGATCTTTATTAGGTGACAAGCACTCCCCTTTTGCAGTCCCATGCCACCACCCATTACTTTTACAAAGCGGATGGTTGACACACCCCATTCTTCATCTGTCTCCCTTTCCATCAGTTCCTTATGAACAGATGTCCGAGATCTTACACACTGTGAGTAGGTGCAGATGGCTTCAATAACGTCCCGTCAAGCCACGTTTTGTAGGGATAGATCACAAGACTGTTTTCTTATGTGTGTTTATATGGTTGTGCTTGTTTTGATGCCAGGTAGTGTCTTCAGTGTCTAGTTTCAACACTGATGGTGATGCTTGATGAAGTGATTTGTCTACATGTTGTGTATTCAGTAAAATTTTACTAGTTACTTGATTATTTTTTGTTGCTTTTTTTTTCAACAGTCCTACCAGTTTTAGAACAATTACAAACTGACATTTTACACCTTATTATTGTGAAAAAAATAGTCATATTAAGTATAAGATCTTAGATACAGAAATATGGTAAACTTGTGTTGTCCACCATAGAAATTTATATGGAATATCGAACTGTTGTTTTAGTGTTTTCATGCACAGTATGGTTCTCAACTTGATCAGAATTTTTGCTCTGGCTGCTAAAATAAAAATTCAAAAAACATGCCAAAACTAAAACATGTTATGAATAAAGACTGTTTTGTTTATAAATAACCTTTGGCTTTACAACAACTTGCAGTCTAACAGATTTATTGAATTTCTCACTAAAACATAGATGGCTTTGCTCTTTTGCAGCACTAGTTTACAAACTTATAGCAACATAGTAAAGTTTTCTTCTCCACCACCATACTAAGACATTTTAAACTTTTGAGTTTGTTTTCTTCTGCCATTATAACTCAGGCAAAATTATCATCCATTAGCACCGTATGATTCAATGAAAAATGCTATAGTGTTTTAAAGGAATCTGAAAGGCAAACTTTTTCTTTGCTGTTACTTCATCCCTTTGGTGGTACTGGTTGAGAAGGAGAATTTCCTCTCAGAAATTGTTAAAATACATTAACTTTGCTTGGTACAAATCACCAAAGTTAAAAATCAAACCTGCCTTTTGAAGGTTTCCTGTACAAGAACCCAGAGCAAAGAGTTAAATAGACTGAGGTGAACCAAAGGAAAAACTGAGAGCTGGGGCATTACTTTAGAATTTTTCGTAGGTTTGTCCTGGTACTTTTTTGTTAAACTCAAGTCTTGCTTATGGTGAAGTGTTTGCAGATGAAAGTTAGCTAAAGATTGCTAACAGTAGCTTATTTGCTGATTTCGGGGGACTGTTGCCCATCTCCACCCATCACTGAGTGGGAGATGGAGAACACCCTGGACAAGTCATGAGTCCATCAAAGGACAACACAGAGACACACAGGAGTGTGCTCATATTTCTCATATCGGTAGCACCACAAAGTTTGTCTATTATTATAAGTGGAGAATGATACAGCCACCCACTGTCCAGAACAATGGCATAGACATTTAAGATGGCATTGTTACATGGGAAAGTTTATGGATCTTTCCAGACAAAAACTGAACATCTTCCATGCAAGAACACCCTTAGCTGCCTTCTCTTGCAACTCAGCGAAATGTGGTTATGCTTTTCTGAATAGTGCTGCAAAATAAGGTCGTCTTCTTCCTTTAGTAACAGCTTCCACACTGAAGTGTGGCCTTTTTACCATGACCTGGTAGCATTTAGTATGGTGATGTAATTGATAGAAAAAATAAAAAAAAATTAAAATCCTACAGTTCCAGTCACCAACTAATTTTGATATTGTGCTATAACATACTGTCCCTGTTCTTGAGAACATAACCTTATTACATACATTACACTAAAGCAAAGGAGGTGAAAAAAATTTAAATCAGTTCTTACCAAAAAACTCTACTATGTTTTACATCACTTTTCATTGGTAAAATGACTAATTTAGTTTGAGCTATGCCCAAACACCTGCTAAGCAAGAATCAAGAATCATCAAAATGTGTTTATTGAAGAACTGTATCAAAATCTGTCTCTTTTTTTATAATCATAAATGAAAAGAAAACCCAAAAGGTTATAGCAGGTCATTTTTTTCAGGGAGTTATTTATATAAAATTGTTGCCTGATTGACAGGAAAGTTGTTTCTGTAAGTATTTATAGGGCATAATATTTTGTTTCAACTCAATGTCATAAAAACAAGTGGATAAAAACAAGTGGTCTCTGTTGCTGGTGTTGCACTGCAGCTCTAAACCCCTCATAGTTGATGAAACCCAGCTTTGGTGATTAAACTTTAACTAATGGAGGAAGTACCAGCTGGACTTTAGGCCACATGTAAATTGCTCGGTTTCATTTTAGCACTGTGACACATTGACATTGTATTCCTTATACGAGTCTGTACATCTATGTGAAATATTTTTCAGAAAAATATTTGCATTAAAAAATTCCTTAGTGGTAATTTATGTAATAACCTATTTGCAGGTATATGAAACCACCCACGAATAATTCCTTACATGAAGTGTTTCCACTGTTTCTGAGTCCATTATGAATTATTCAACCAATCACACAGCTGAGCAGTCTGAGCTTGGTTCCTGATTATGACATGCTGTGAGCTCTTAAAACTGCTAATGCTGGACTTGAATGACATGTTTCGGTTTGTGAGTACCTGCAAATATTTATGTGGAGATTAATGAAACATGTAATTTCCTTAGTTATAATTTCGGAGAACATGGCATGATGATCAGGGAGATATAGATATAAATGTTTTTTTATAGCTACTGAGACAGCAGAATGTGAGCAAGCTGTAATATATTTACTGGTACTAACTGATGTCTTTTAATTCAAGTTTGTACTTTAAATTTAACTTTGTAATTTTGTGATCCTTTGTTTACATTTCCTTCTTTCAGAAATGTTAGAATCCAGTAACCTCATCACCTTTAATGGCCTGGCAAATAGTTCGCGTTATGACACTTTCTTATTGGATGAGGAGCGAGGCAGACTGCTGGTTGGGGCCAAGGACTATATCTTCTCATTTGACTTAGTCAACATAAACAGAGACCACGAACAGGTAAAATTCCTTTTTGTCTGAAGTTTGGTTATATTTGTGTGTAAGAATGAAACACACTCAAGTTTAATCTCCTCTCTTCTGCTGCCCAAATCCCCTCTGGAATCCATTACTTCATCTCCCTTTCTCTTTGCCTTCATTCCGCCCACCGTCTGTCTCAGTCCAGACACGGCTGTTCGTAATTCCATTACTCCACCTGGACTAGGTTAACAGTCTTTTTATCTGATTCAGGCTGCTATCAGACCCACAGGTCTGACACGGACTTGCCTGCAGGCTGCAGAGAGCTGAGCAGGGAAATGAGACTGTTGAAAAATACATAGTCCATCCAAAAAAAGGGGGAATGTGTCCCTGAATTTCTTTCTGTTTATAAGTGTTGCTTAGCATCATCACAGGGTAAATGCCAAAAAGCTGTAATTTGTCAAATAAAATAAAATTTGCTGCATAGGTTTTCATGTTAATGAAATGCAGCTGATCCACAGAGGAGATATAGCACAGTAATGGAATAAGGAACTGTGAAAACATAATAATGTATGGACATGTATGTGCATATATTTCCATTGTCTACTGACATCTGTGTGGCCAGGAGCAAAAAACAAAAATCGAGCTCTGTCACAACTGTGTCCTGAGAGTATAATCATCCTTTTACTTAAATTCAGCTCAAACATGCACACTCATTCCCTCAATGTGTGTTTATAATTAATGTGACACCAGGGGCCACATGTGAATGACAGGGAGATCAAACTCCTCTAAGTCAAGTTGCAAAGCATAACTTTCTGACGATATTTGAAGTGAAAAGTACAACCTTATGTTTAAGATTTTAACAAGTGGAAATTTGAACTTGAACAGCTGCTGACACTCCTGAATATTTTGATCTATTTCAGTGTATTTTACAAAAACACTTGGGATGTTTTACTTTTTAAAATAATATTTATGCATTCATTTTGATTGCTTGTAAGGCTGTTTTTATGCCATTACCAAGAATATATTGTAAATAAAGAACTTAGTAATCCAAAATTATCACTTTAAAGCAAATTCAATTGAATTTCAATGGAATTATGTCTCGTTATCCCTCTGATTTACACTGAGGATTTACCATTTTACTGTATTTGTCTCATAAAAGGGCAAATTCATCTTTCTCTCAACCTCCAGTCTAATGTGAATTGGTCTTTCTCCTATTTGCACAGATTGCATGGCCTGCCACCCCCTCCAAGATTGATGAATGCAAGTGGGCAGGGAAGGATACAGAAGTAAGTCCCTCATTCATTATGGCATCATGTTTGGATTCCTTCCATGGACAGTCTGAGTATTTGTTACTCGTCTTTTTTTTTTTTTTTTCTCAGAATCTTTTCAGCTAATCTAAAATGTCATTTAGAGCAGACGTAAGGATCTTGATGCTGTATTATTAAAGGGACAATAGAACTGAAGAGCTAGAAAATTACCTCTGATAAAAAGCGATGTTCCATTTCACCTCTGCCACATTTAGCTCTCTACGGTCCAATTCACCATTTCTCAGTGACACCTCCAAATAAACATACAGATTGAATGTACACAAATGGAGGTGGGACAATGACACAGGTTATGTTCTTCCATGATGAACAGATTAAATTTGGAAGCATGTTTATGTACCAGACTTAGAGTACGCATGTGCATTTTTATGTGGAAGTCTTTTGTTTGAGTTCATGTTATCTGACACCATGTGTTGGCTCACATCGCCAAATCTGCTTGAACACAGACTGCATGTAACCAACTTTGTGTGCTCACTGGTGTTAGTGTGTCTTATCTTTGTGTTGCTGTTTAGAAAGGCCCTCTCGGTGATGTATCAGATCTCAATTTCATGGCTCAATGAGCCTCGAGTGCAGGGTTGCAGGTTTTGTAGGATTATCTGGAATTGCATGCATCCTTTTGAAACTCAGTGGCTCCACTGGGCAGCAGATTATGGGGTTTCACTCAAAGTGAAAATGACCGCTCCTTGCAAAGTCATTAATTCGCTTTGTAGAAATTTGAGAGCTTGTCATGTAACAACCACAAACTTTAAAGCAACTGATGAGAATTGTATGTGATAGATCAACAAAAAGTTGTGTATGTTAAGTGGATAGAAAAATTACTCTGCATGGCACCCTGAGCATGCCTTCTCAACTGTGAAACATGGTAACGGCAGTATCAAGATGTGAGGCTTTCCAGAAGCAGGGAACCTAGTCAAAGCAGAGCAGAAGATGGGTGATGCTTATCACAGTGCATATTATACATTGTTTTTTTACAGTTTTTTACATTTAAAAATCTGTGTTATGAATTCACCCTCCCCATTTGCAGGATCACTTTTCGCTGCATTTTTAGCTCCAGATCTTCTGGGTTATGTCTCTACCATCTTTCCATATCTAGCAATTTGACTTATAGATATTCTTTGTTTGTTTGTTTATTTATTTTAGATATTAAAAATGTCTTCCAGTTCCAGTATTAAATATTATTTAGAAATTAGTTTATTGATCTTTGAGAGAGTGTATTTGCATTATTATGCCATTTTTCTGCTATTAGTTAACAATGGTCTCAAAACGACAATATCCTCATTTATCACAATAATTTCTGGGACAATTAATCGGCCAGCAAAATTTGTTATCATGACAGGCCTATCTATGAAGAGCGTTTTTCAAGTCTTGTCACAGACTGACCAATTGATCAATCGAGTTTAGTTCTGGCATTTGATGGAGTCATTCTCACTCATTTATGCTTTAAGATGGTTGACTAAACAATCCTATAGGTGCTCTGGCTTGTTGTTTTGGCTTGTTGTCCTACTGGAAGGTGAAAGTCCACCCAAGCCCCTAATTTTTTTCAGTATTTAACAGGTTTACTTCATTGTCCCGTATTTAGTTCCATTCATTTCCCCAAAAGAACACCCACAGCATGATGTTACCACCATAATGTTTAAATAGGTAGATGGTGGGTTTAGGGTAAAGTGCAATTCTAGTTGTGATGTGAATACTTTTGCATTCCAGAGCAGTACACTGGCACTCCATCACACAAAGGAAGGAGTTCACAGAGTTGCACAATATACAAAATTAGGTATTTGCATGCTGTGAAAATGTTTACCTTTGAGAATGAGGCGGTGAGAGCAGAGATGGAGTATAACATAGAGAGGCCTTGATTAGGACATTACCAAAGCATTCAGAGCTCCCAAAGCAATGCCTTTCTCTAAACCACAATTTACAGCCATGAAGCAAATGTAACAGCTGCCCCCCTCTAGAAAATGCCGAAGGACTTTATTGGTATCCCTAGCCCAGCGACTGTAACATGGTCCAGGTTGTTGCACCACAATGAAGTGAACCATGAGTTCAGACACACGACTAGAGCTCTGTATTGAAATTCCTAATGTCATCTGTGATTTGCTGCTCAGTTATCACAGAGAAAAATAATAATCTGATCATTTTCCAATATATCCAGTACATTTTCTGGATTTACCCAAAGATCCCGTCATTTTTTAAAAAACTCTCTTGCGAACTCACCCACACACCCAAATCTGTCCACCCATTTCTCTGATGGAGAGTAATACTTAATACCCTGTCCAAAAGGAATGATTAAATGTATCCAAAAATGAGTCATTTATTCTCTATGTGGATTTTGTTTGTCACGGTTTGTGATCAAGGAAATGGTTTATTACTTGAGGGCAACTCACAGCTGCACTCGTGTCACTATGCCTAACACCTGTCAGTGTTTAGGTGCAACTTTACCTACCGCATAGCTGATGAATCTAACAAAGACACCCGTGTTAAATTCTTAACACAGTTGACCCTGGAGGGCTTTATAGGAGTTGATGAAATGCACATAATAGGGCGTGAGAATGATGTGAGTGGACAGGGGGCTTCGGCAGTTCAACAAGAGAAAACACAGAAGGTAAAGTCATTAAGCAGCAGAGACGCATACATTCAAAGATACGCAGGCTACAGCTCAGCCACATTACATGCAAGTTTAGTCATATAAGTGTTTAACTGAAGTCTTTCAATGCATGATATCATTAATACTTTTGGACTGATTTTGTCTGAAATAAAGGTGAATATAAACTATCCTTTTAAATAGTAATTTAGGTGTAGAATGAGTCACATTATACATTACACATAATACATTTTCAAAAGCAATATATGACAGAGCAAATAAGATTATTTCAAAAAGCCTAAAAACTTGAAATGGTTACTGCATCGTAAAAGCAAATCGATTTGTGGGTATCTAATATTCTGTGGTGTGCATTGAAACATGAAAAGGTGTGAGTGCCCCCACCCCAAAAAAAACAAATATTTGTCATGAAGTCTAGCATAATTCTTACACTTTCGTAGACTTTTTATTTTCTACCATTTTCATGTTTATTATTTATGTAAGCTGCATTGAAAAACAACATGTTTGAAAGGTGAAAGTCATGCAGTACAACTCCACTGAAGGGCACTTTTATATGGAAAGCAAACTGGTTTTATTCTTATTTGATTATTTATTTAGTTTTGTTTTCAACATGTTTATACACATACTGAGATATCAAGTTGGTTTATTTTGACATGAATATGAACTTAAAAACATGAACATTTTATTACTCAAAAGATTTTATAATTCTGCTTCCCTCAATCCAAAAATGCTTATTTTTTTTAATGAAATAGGTAGAATTAATCATTATTTATTATCATTCATGACAGGTATTTCCAAAATTCCAACAAAGTGTAGGTCATCAAAGCATATTTTTGAAGAGACAAACTTACACAATTACAAATTCAGCTGGTGTATTCAGACCCTAGTAACTTTTTAAAAATGTGACCAGGGAGTAATCCAGCTACTTTTTCTGTTATTGGAGACTTGTGACATGAAAGTACTTATCTGTTTTTATTGTTTGTTTTGTAAACAAGTAACGGGTGATGCCATAAGCTTAAACCCTTTTGCAAAGCACTCACAGGCAGCCTTGTCTTCATACAGTGGTGCCTGCTAGCTGCCATCAGAGCAGAAGATGTTGACTCTTTTGCTCCTCGATTGTGAATAAATTGCACATGACTCTAAGGATGTATTCACACCAGACACGTTTTGTAAATCAAACCAGAGTTCGTTTCCCCCTGTTGGTCCAGGTCTTTTGTGCAGGTGTGAATACACTCATGCGAATTCTGGTGCAGACCAAACAGTCAGCTTCCAAACGAACCCTGGTGCAGTTCTCCTCTGGTGTGAAAACAGAACAGGCTTGATATGAACCTATTACAGGAATTATACATCTTTCTGAACTTAATGAGTCACCATAGTTGGGCATTATAGTAGAAATGAAACCTTCAGTATTGCTAACGCTACTAGTGGATGTACCGATTATGATGAAATCGTACCTGAGCCACCGTTTTCTGATTAGCGATGCTGCTGCCAGCATGTTATGGGTCAGGGCACGCAGAGCATCTCGTCTCATTCAGCTTGCAGCAGGATTTGCAGAATCCGTTCCAAAATTAGAAATATCCCATCGCGAAACCTGTTTAATGAGCTGCTCTTGACAATTAAAATGTTGTAATAACAGCACAAATGCAGCAAGCAGAACTTCCATGTTTGATTTTTTTTCCGGGTCTGTGATCTTTCCCACCCTTATCATTTCTGTCCAGTTGGAGCAATGATCTTCACCTGTGTGGCTTTGTTTTTTGTAAGCGGACAAATTATAGTCCGCTTACAAAAAAGCACAATGCGAAAGAAAACCGCACCAAATAAACAAAAAAAGCCTGCTTTTGGTCCGAACCAAACAAGCGAACCAAAGGACTCGTGATGTCCAAAAAGAGGTACATTTCCTGTAGTTAGTTCACTTCGATGCCGATCTGAATTCACACCAGAGGAGAACCATACCAGAGTTCATTTGGAAGTGGACTGAGACCACCAAAAATGAGCCTCTGTCCAGTTGTTTGGTCCGCAGCAGGATTCGGATGAGTGTATTCGCACCTGCACAAAAGGTCCATATCAAAGGGGGAAATGAACTCTGGTCCATTTAAAGTGGGACAAATGTGTCAGGTGTGAATACACCCTAAATTAGAGTCAGACAAGCCCCCATCACTTCATTCACATTGTCTTTACTAATTTTATGTACACATATAAAAAAGACTGTTATGGTGAGAAGTTTTCAAATTTTATACAAATGTTTCACTGTGACCCGCTGTAAGGTCCTAAGCTGGCCATAAGATAAAAAAAAAATAAACAAACTTAAAATGCTAAGCTAAAATAAATACATAAATAAACATAAGTAACTCCAACAGTGTGTCTCTCTTGGGTGATACTTGCTCGTCCCGAGCTTCCTAAATTTGGGATTGTGACGTTAACAAAATACAAGAATCAACAGAAGAAAATTAATTTGCAGTTCCAAACACGTGTAGGTTATTTTTCACTCGCTTTTTCCTCTCCTTCGGCATCCATTACAGTGACATGCACATGGACAACTATGCTAATTATGTGATAATACCAGTTAGCAACTTTTGGGGCTCCCAATGGTTACTTTCCTTACTGGGAATTTGACACCATGTCCAGTGATTGCAACCACAATGGCAACTACATATTTTCTGATATTAGCACACGTTGTTCAATATTTGAGAAAACAATGTGATGGCATGCCGTTGCAAAGATTAGATAGTATTTAAAGAAAAATTTGGCTTTGTGTCTTTCATCACAATGTCAGCAATTAATTTTAGCATTACTTAATTTCTGATATTTTCTTGATGCATATCAAGAAAATATCCATCCTGTAACCACCCATGAAAGCATAAATCCCCATTTTTATCATTTTACTCACTGTACGACCTAACAATCTAGCCACTGAAAGCCAGCCAGCAGTTCTCAGCATCTTCATTCCTACAAAACTGAGTGGTCACCCTTTTACACAAGAAACTAAAGTACATTATTTCTCAGAATGTCAAACCTTCCCCTTAAAAAATTTATCAAGGAAGACAAAACTGTCAGAACTGAAACAACGGTTTCTGCCCTTTTGGAAAATAACAGAAATTTCTGTGCTGCAAAAAGGGTTGCAGTTTGTGATCACACTGTTAATTCATGCTTCTCTGGAAAATGTCATCACTTCAACCTGATGCCCTGCATCCATTTTTGCCTCACACAGGAGGGACATCATCACATAATCAGAGTGAGGCGTCTGTGAGCTTGAAAGACCGAACACATATATGTGTTAAAGAGGCAGGAAAAAGAAAGGGGTAATTTGGCTGTCATCTAATGTGATGTGTGATGTTTTTCCAAATCCTCCTGCAGATGTGTACCTATTTCTTTGGTGGATATTGAGCATGTATTTATAATTGAGCTAACCTGAACTTAATCTCTTAAACACATGTGCCTAAATCAGCTCCTCAGGGCTGCTAATAAGGCTCCTGCATTAACCAATACTGCTGATTAGCACCCTAATAAACAGTCTCACACCATGGGGACTATCAAGAGTTAGAAGAGAGCCAAACCAAACAGTCTCAGTAAATTCAAGCATATGGATAATTAAAAGAGCTGTGGCTGATTTGACTTCCAGGTGTGATTTCCTTGAATGGGACTCTGCTTCACAAGTCCTTCCAAACCAACTGGAAAGTTGCTCTTATGCTGGATTTTAATCAAAGCTGTTCCCCAAGCCTGGAAATGTTCTGCTTTCAGATAGTCTTTATTCAGCTTGAAGAAGGCAAACAGTTGTAATACCTCTAATTCATACCTCTAAACTTTTCTTTACATTTTCTTAGGTTACAGCAAACTTCATACATACTTTATAGGGATTTTATGTGACAGAACAACACAAAGTAGTGCATAATTATCAAGTGAAAGGAAAATTACCACTCGACCCTTTTACAGTGATACCCATCTCTGAAATCCTTTCCAATATGTTGCCTTCCTTTTGCAGCCAATGTTTTGCAGAAGCTCAAACAGCCAGTTTTAAGTGACTAGTCTTATTTTCAGACAGACTGCAGCCCATGCTTTACTTTGAATCCAAGGTTTCTTCAAAGATCTAGTCTTTTACCCAGCCAGCAAGATCAAGACGTTTGTGCCCATGCCTTCCCCAATGTAGCCTATGGAGAGGAGTGGACAAAGAGAAAGAACACTGCTATGTGCTGAGTTTTGCTGTTTTATGATGTCACAGGGATTTAAGCTATGAATCCTTCTTCCACATAACTGTCATGAAGATGAGTTTGTGTTGTGCATTCTGGGATTCCGATATTTTACCAGTCTCTTCCAAGGCTGGGTTAAACAAGACCAAGGAGCACACCAGAGAGCTCAGGAATAAGTTTGAAACAGGGTTAGGTTCTGACATAATATGTCAAGCTTTGGACAGCACACAAAGCACTATTCAGTATCTCATCCAAAGAAATGGTAAAAGTATTCCACAACTGCAGACCTACCTCTTTTATGGAAGAGTGGCAACAAGAAAGCCATTCCTTGAAAGAAAGCTGTATATGCCATATTTAGTTTGCCACAAGCCATGTAATGGATATAAGTCTGGATAATCCTAACACTGAGCTTGACCTATATAAAGAGAATTGGCAAAAAATCCATCCATATCCAGATGTGTAAAGCTGGTAGAGACATACAAAAGGTGACCTGGCGTAATTGCAGAGATAGGTGATTCAACAAAATGTTAACTCAGGGGTGAATGTAAATGAAGCCACACTTTTTATTTATTCATTTTTTATTGTTTTATTATTTTATATATGTTCCCACCTCATACTAATGCAATAGTTTGTGCTGGTTTATCACATAAAGTTTCCTTCGAATTGTGTTGTGACAAGATGTCGAAAAAGTTGCACTTTAAACTTTCATTATCAAAATGAAATTCCCTACTAAATAACACAAATACATAATTGTTATTTTTCTGTTTTACTAGCGATGTTTCTCTTGTATAAAGTTATCTGTAATGTTAAAGCCTATGTTTCTTTTACTTGACTTTCAGAAGGAGTGTTCTAATTACATCCGGGTCCTTCAACCATATAACCAAACCCATCTGTACATCTGTGGTACAGGAGCCTTCCACCCCATCTGCGCTTATCTGGAAATGGGCAAAAGAGCAGAGGTATTTGATAGTTTAATATACCCCAAAGTAATTTAAAAGTTCTAGTTTTTAATCTGTTATATATGGATATGCAGAAGGCAATTTAAATGAATACTTGCTTTCCATGAAGAGTGACAACAGTACTGCAGAATCTGAAATGTCTGCAACAGCAGAGTTCAGTTTCATCAATTATATTTCCTTTTGTGTTTTCTTTTGTGTGAGAAAAGTAGGGGAAAGATGCTTTAGTTGCACCAGTTGGATATTAAACAACTGTTCTCTTACATAAAATATTAATCAGTTTTCTCAGTAGAGGTCTGCAGGTTAATCAATGCACCAGTATGTGTTCTGCAGACCAATAATGGGGAGAACTGTGAGTTCTTGCACCATTAAGGCTTTGTTTTAGACATTTGTTCATTCGAGCTTAAAGAAGTGCTGTCATGGTGTGAAAAAACATCTTACCTATTTCTGCTCTTATCCTACTTTACTCACCATTATTTTAATATTTCTATTTCACTGATGCAGAAACTATTGTTGACCTGTGACAGAACAGCCCAATAGTGTTATAAAAAACACATTACTCACTGCTCATGTCAGGCTGAATTTGCTTTGCATCCCAGCCCAAAATAACATGCTATAATGAGAATATATCGTAACTCAAAACAGAGACTATAAATGTACCTTCAGCTGGGCTTATATGTGGCTTTAATTAGCCTTGAGCTGAACTTTGACCGCCTTTCACTGCAGGACAACATATTCCGACTGGCCTCCCAATTTGATAATGGCCGAGGGAAAAGCCCCTATGACCCCAGAATGCTTTCAGCGTCACTCCTGCTTGGTGAGTTTGATCACTGCCTTTATCACCTCCAGGAAGTGCACGTTCGTTGTAGAGGTAGTTATGTATTTCTGACAAAAACTCCTTGTTTGCAGATGGAGAGCTGTACTCTGGAACATCTGCTGATTTCATGGGAAGGGACTTTGCCATTTTTCGTACTCTCGGAGATCATCATCCAATTAGAACGGAGCAGCATGATTCAAGATGGCTAAATGGTATGTTAAACTTTTTCTTCTTTAATCTCAAACAACGTTGGTACTTGAATTTTACACTACATTCAAGATATGTGGATATCAGCTACATTAAAAGATGCTTGTGTTCATGCCTCAACCAGTCTCATTGGTTATCAAAAAATAAAATCAGTCTCATAATTTCTTGAATATAATTATTTCTATCTAAAGCATGTATTCTACCTTCCCACTGAAATAACAAACGCACCTAAAAAGATGAGAAGACTGTATTTTTTATAGGATTAACATTTATTGAAAGTATCAACTGGACAGTTTACTAAAGTTTTTAATAGAAAAATAATAAATTATGAACTAAGACTAACAAAATAAGACAGCCAAACTACTGATCTATAAGACACACAGTCCTACTTCCCAGGTACACAGCATTTATTGGGGGACAGTTGATCGAAAGGAGTGCTCTTTTACTTAAGAATTAGAGTTGATTTAAGACCAAAAATGTATAAAATGTTGACTCTCTGATATCACGATGAATGTTATTTTAAAGCTTTAATTCAAGCTACTTTAGGCTTTAATAGTCTTTGATCTTTAAAAACAACACAAATTTCCAACAGCTAAAGCTTCCTATAGAGGATTTGTTATGAGGAACTGATCAGCCAATCAGAAGTGGACTTTGGTGTAACCACAGTAAATAGTTTAGAAGGAACTGGCCAAATTTGAACTTCCCCAGTGCTTCTGAGAAAAAAAGCCATTGCAGATGCAGAGTATGTTTTTGTTTTTTTTACAAGCAAAGCAGCACAACCATTCAGATGGTAAAACAACCAGTCATTATTTTGAGAAATCATTTTATGATTTTGAGAAAGCAGCTCTAACAGCAAAACTATGGAGATTATATGACTGAATCATAATCTGCAGATAGCCAAATTAACCAGGAGAGCAAAACGTTAAAAGGTTGGTTAATGTTACATATTTGCTACACATTTGTTGTAAATAGTGGCCTTTCTCAGGTTTTCAACCAGATGTCTTTTTTGTCTTTATAAATTTGCAACTTCTGTCAAAATTTACTTGTAAAGTACAATTGAATAAGTGTGGTCGAAACCATCACAGCCTGTTATTAGAAAAAAGACACTGCTGATCTTTTCATTAGACTTTGAAGCATTTAATTCTTCACTAAGCCTCAAGTCTTGAAACATTTCTATTCATGTGCAGACATCAGATATCAGAGCTCATTCAAAGAGTCACTGGATTTTTCTTGTTCTAGTAAGATTAGAACTGCAGTGAGAGTTATTGACTTCTCAGTCTGTCTGGCTATCTTTCACCACTGCAAGAGGACTGAGGGAGCCACAAAAGGTCAGTTTGAACTCTTCCCTCAAGCTGTGCCATCCCTTTTCCTCCCTCTTTCCCACAGAACTAATCCACTTTCAGCTGTTTTCCTGTAGTGGAGTCAAATTCCTTCCAGTTCCTCTCAACCCACCCATACCATCAAAATCATAAACACTGGCTTTGGTGGTGCTGATTGCTGTGACATATTAATAGAAGTCATTTAAAAGGGAGAAGTCTTTGTAATAGCATTAATCTCCATCAATCTTTCACCTTGTTCAAACAAATATGCCGAGGATTGCAGCCATTCGGCTCTGCAAAATCCAACGGCGAGTTTACAGAGAGAGGATTGTAATTGCATGGATTAGTGCGGAGGGGATATTCCATTGAGCCTTTATCAACAAGGTTACATGGTACTCAAATGTAACAAGAGCAATACTTGGGAATGAATCAATAATACCAGATGATTCTTAAAGGATTTAGGGTTAAATGGTGGTTTAAAGTTTGCTGGGTTTATTTATGGATTTCTTCACATTCTTATTTACTCTGAAACTGGATCAAATATCCTCTGAATAAAAAGCTCTTTTGTCAATAATTTATGTGATTAATTGAAAAATGCTGTTTTAAGCTTAAAGGATTTCTGATGGCGTACATTAACAGCACATATTTATCATAAAAAGGTCTTAAGGTGTACACATGATTTATAACGGAGGTGTCGCACCAACGTGGTGCTTATAAATCTGCTCCCCACTTTGGCTGCACTCTCCTTTTTCACAGCTACTCCATATCCTAAAAGGCTGTGTAGATGTAACATGGCACTAGTTGTTTCTACCAGGCTAACCCCTGAGCTTTTCAGACACAGGCTCAATTTACGCTTTGTGAAAATGTCTTTTGCGGTTCTGGTAACTTTCTCCTTGCTAGGTACCTAAGCCTTGAAAATCCAGGCTTTTCTGATTACCCTTGATATTCTTCTCAAGCTTATGGTCATTTTATATTTATTCAACTGTTATCCAGGACTATGAGAGTCACGTGTTTTAGTGATGATGTGGTATAGAGACAGCTTTTATTGGATCTGACTCTGGAGCACTTACTCCAGGTAAAGTCAGATAGTGTAGCAAAATGACATGAAGTGCTGGATTGTTAACATTTTACTGAGACATAAAGCAAAAAGACAATGAAAGGGGCTGGTTTCAGAACTGTCACATAACAGAAAAAAATATTACTGTGATTGAGATTAGATATTAAAAATAATTAGGGATGTCCCAATCAGGACTTTTTTTGGTCCCCGATACCTATCTGAGTTAATTATCAGTAGGCATTTGAAAATATCATGTCCTGGTTCAACATTTCTTTAAAAGCTCTGCAGTTTAAAAACCTAGCTTTAATGTGCGGTAAAATGACACACTACATGTCATTAGTGTTACATGGTCTAAGTTAGTGTGATTGAGTCTTGCTTAATCACTTGCCACATTTGTTGTGAACACTGCAGTATCTGTATCCTTCACAGCAACAAGTATTTTGTCCCAAGATGAGTTTCTGCAGTATAATTTTCTGCTAAAGATTTAACTGACTTAACAAATATATCTGTTGTCTTCAATAAAATGTGTTTCCATGACAGGAACATTTTCCAGGAACTAGTGTAGTTTTGTGTAGCCATTATTTCCCCTGTGCTTCCACTGCATTTACTAGGTCAGTGGAGAAATTTACAATATAATACAGCAAGGTAAATGAAAGTTCTGGAAAGAAAAAGTTTTGTGTCTCATAGACACAATATGCCTAATCTCACCATGTGATCCTGGTAACAATGTTTTCATGCAGACAAGTTAGATGAAGTTCCTCACAAACACTTAGGTATTTTCTCTTTGTTTCCAGACAAAATTTACCCAAAATGTTGTTTGTTTGGTTTTTTGTTTCAAAAACAGCGTAAAATTCTTGTCCCCAACAGAAAGAGTTGTCACGTCACCCTTACAAGAAGGGTTGTAAATGGCATAATAGAAAGTCATTGTTGAGAAGGCGTGTTGAAGATGGAGTGTCGACAAGAACAGGAGCTTCTTACAGCGACAGAGGCCAATTTCAAGGCGTCAGATTTCGAAGTGTAATTTCTTTTAAGTTATTTTTGATAAATACAGCATTTTTATAACTGAAGTTAACAGTTACTTGATTGTGCACTAAAATTGCACTATGTGCCTGGAAAATACATAATACCACCCATTTAATTGTATTGTCAGGGAATCAGACATGACACCTTAAAAATGCCTTATTGGGACCCCAGTCCAATACTTGGACCCCAATCAGGATATTCCATAACATTACAGTTTTGAAGGTAAGATTTTCTTCAATAATGTTTTTTTCCTTTTTTTTTTTTTTGGTCCAGACCCTAGATTTATTGGCGTAAACTTGATCCCAGAAAGTGACAACCCTGAGGACGACAAGATCTTCCTCTTTTTTAAAGAGAACACAATGGATGGAGAGCACTCTGGGAAGGCTACAATAGCCAGGATAGGACAACTGTGTAAGGTAACAACACACACAAACAGAATAAAATCCTTCTCATGATCTTAATAGTAATGACAACACAAATACTGCTTAATTCTGTTTTTGGTGATTCAAGTGTATGTAGAGTTGACAGAAATGTAATTTTTCTCTGCAGAATGACATGGGAGGTCACAGGAGCCTTGTGAACAAGTGGACTACTTTTCTAAAGGCTCGGCTCATTTGTTCAGTTTCCGGGATCAATGGCATTGATACACACTTTGACGAACTGCGTAAGTATGGGTTCTTAATTTGAAAAATTGAAAAAAAAAAGCTCATTGACCATCATTTTGAAACTATTCTCACATTTTTATGTTTGATTTGTAGAGGATGTATTTCTCATGAGTTCCAAGGACCCAAAGAATCCAGTTATCTATGCCGTATTCACTACTTCCAGGTACAGACCTTTCACACAATGACATTCGGTCTTTGCACTTAAGGGGCTAAATTCTCAATTAGTGTGACAAATTCTGGTCACATTGCATTTGTTTAGTTGATTTGGTGCTTTGGAAATCAGAAGGAGTTGTTTAATTTCTGTTGGCAAATGTTGTTTGTTTTTGAATTTTTATAAAAACTGATTTTATATTTTCTGTCAAGTGATTATTAAATATTTTATCTATTTTGTTAAAATTTTGTTAGCATTTTAAGATCAGAGGAGAATGTGATCGAACAAGCATGGCTCCCTCGAAATTCCCAGACAGCACTTCTCTAATTCACTTACAGGTGTCCCATGGTTGTTTTCCTCTCCAATCAAAAACCTCTCCACATCTCTGCTTAGGAATTACTTTTATCCAATTCCCCCATTCCTCGCTACCTGTCCCCCATCTCATTGAAACCCTGGCAAACCTTGTCAGGGAAATCAGATTACAGAGCATGAGGGAGCCAGAGAAACATGATATTCACTTAGCAGGAATGCACGTTCCTCCCCTGGCCACCACCCCAGCCATGAATGGTTTTTTTTTTTTTTTTTAGGGGCCGGGTGTGGCTCTTTTGAAGCATGTGGAGAGGTGAATTCATGGGGAAGGGTAGATAAGTGAGCTGAAATGGCACAGATGGTGGCACTTATCATGATGATGGTAAATTTGCATTCAGGAAGGGAGGAGGGGGGCATTTTTGTGTCCACTGCTGTGTTTCAGGGGCTTTAAAAGAGGACAAACATATCCCCATCAATCACAGCCAATGATAAGACGAGCTGAATGGAACAGCGGTGCGAGCTAACACATACGGACAGGCGCCTTGCATTACCACACCCGTATGGCTTTTCTCTGCTGAGACCGGTGCATGTTGGCGGGCGTCCACCTACATATTCACATGCCTACTGCACAGAAACACCCACACACGTATGCACACACATGTATTTTAAAATTCAATTATGGGGCATTGAGGAATAAAAGTGGTTTAATTGGTTTTCTAAGTGGCCGATTTTCAGAGATGAATAGAGCAGACACTCAGAAGGAACTGGCTTTTAATATCACTGCTTAATGAGGCACATGGAAGCTGCTACTGACAGATCAATGTTGGATTGTACCCCTGTGTGTGTGTGTGTGTGTGTTTCAGCATATTATTTTCGTTGTGTGTCTGCACAAACACATAACCGCTCATCTTCCTAAGCGCGCATATTGGAGTGTCTTTTCTTGCCCCTGGAGTTAATTGAATTTCTTTGTAATTAACATTTCCAAATGCTAATCCATTCATCTTCCATGCGTTGGTGAATAATGTCAGCTGTGTGTGTATGCCACCCACATTCCTAATTAGCCTGATACAAACTCCCACTGCAGTCAGTAAGACAAAGAACATCTTCAGTGTTCCTGAGACATTGGTTCCTTAGATGTGCTGAAGATTTGCTTCATAAAATATCTTACATGAGGGCATCTAGTAGAAGATCAGATGCTGGAAGTCAAAGAATAAACTTTGGAATATTTTTAAGAGCTAACAGACTAAATTAAAAGATAACCTAAGGCTTAAATCCAGGGTTCATACACATTTTTATATTAAAATTCAACACTTTTCTAGACCTGAGGTTCTGGTTTAGTACAGTGGTTGGGCAGGCAGGCATACTCCAATCTAAAAAAAAAAGAACGAAAAGAAGGGAATAATAAAAAGAAAGGGAGGGAGGAGTATTAGAATGGAAGAAACAAAGTAAGGAACAAGAAACAGATGAAGAAAAGAAGGATCTTTCTTCACTGTTCTAAAGTAAGAATGTAATGGATGAAGGAAGAAGGGGATAGATTAAAAAGAAGGAAGGAAAGAATGAAGGAAAGTCAGAACTAAAGAAGAAAAAAGGAAGGATGAATGGAACAGAAAGAGGAAGGAAGGCAGGAAAGACGGATTGACAAGGTCGGATAAATGAATGGTCAACAGAGGAATGGATACAACATTTTAGGCAATGAGATCAGGAATAAATTCTGGAAACAAAAATTGTTGTCAATAATACATTTAATATTTCCATACTTATCCAGGCCTACAGAATTCTTAAATCAAATTGGCTTACTTTTTCAGACCACATTGGAGCCCTGTAAAAAAAAGAAAAAAGTTCTTTACATGATTAAATGGTAATTGGCTTAAGCTCAAACTGTCATAGCATCATAGTATGATTTTGTAATCTTCATTGGGAGTTAACAAATTCCCCACCTAGATGAGTCAATGCTCAAATTGCTGTAGTCTGTTTAACCGCAACAAAGCATAAACTGAATAGGTACCCCCCACCCCTTTTTTCACATGACTGTTCAGCCTTGCCTGTCTGGATCTCATATGACCAGGGAAAGCAAAATCCATCCATCTGGCACAGGCAAAGGCTAGCAAAAATATTGGAAGGGATTTTAAGAAAAGCTCTAGCAGGTCTTCGGTTTTGTTGGTGGCGTGCCCAAATTCCTGTCTGTTCTCACGGGGCTGAAAACAGTCAGAGAGAAGTTCCAATCTGTCATCTAGTACTTAGGTAATGACAGCCTTGCTCCTCTCCATCTTTGTGTGATGAAGGGTCATTTTGTTGTCTTTCTTCAGTATTCCACAAGATCCTAATCCCTGCCTTGTGTCCAATCATTTATGAATCTCCCTTGTTTGTCTATAATAAACCTTTCCTCCCCCTTCCCTGCTCTCTCTCTATATATTTTTGCACACTCACCCTTTCTGTGTATCACTTTCTCTCTCCTCAGTAACATATTTAAAGGCTCAGCGGTGTGTATGTACAGCATGGCTGACATCAGGAGGGTTTTCCTTGGTCCCTATGCCCACAGAGAAGGCCCCAATTACCAGTGGGTGCCTTTCCAAGGGAGAGTGCCCTACCCCCGCCCTGGCACTGTGAGTCCTGATCTAGAGAATATAACTATTTTCTGCCTCAATAAATTTACAGTAGATGAACAACAGAAAAATAAAAATAAATAACAATAAATAAAAAAATAAAATAAAACAGCTTTACTTTCTAACATTTTAGTGCCCCAGCAAAACATTTGGAGGTTTTGACTCCACCAAGGACCTTCCTGATGATGTCATCACCTTTGCCAGAGGTCATCCTGCCATGTACAATCCAGTGCACCCAATTGGGGGACGACCCATCATGGTTCAAACGGATGTGGACTACCAGTTCTCCCAACTCGTGGTGGACAGAGTTGAAGCAGAAGATGGGCAATACGATGTCATGTTCATAGGCACAGGTACATGACAGGTTCATCCAATAAAAGCTTTTAGTTACATTAAGATCAGCCTCTAACATATGGGGTACCGTTTGCGATGAAAAGTTTACCTACTCAAGTTCGTAGTAATAAGATCTACTGATCTGATCTAGATATGCTTATGAATATAAAATATAAATGAGTATAAATAAGTAAATCTATGAATTAATAAAACATATTTCCACAAAAAGTTTAGTACTTTTTTTAAGTAAGGCAAATTAGCCTGAAAAAGACTTTTTGAAATAACAGGGGAGCATATCATTTTGAAGTGGAAAGAAAGGGATAGATGATTTTTAAACTGTTACAGACAAAAACCTGAAAAGTGTGGATATGTTTTAAATCTGTAGGTCTGTTCCTTCACTGAAACATTGTAACTTATCTAAACCATTCCATTGTAGTTCTTGGGGTAGTTCTTGGGATGTTGTCCTACTGGAAGGTAACGCTCCTCCCTATTCTTCCAGGATTACCCTGTATCTAGCTCCATCCATCTGTCCAAAAGATTTGACCAGTTTTCATGTCCCCTACTATCAGTGTTGTGTAACAGACCTCTGAGGCCTTCACAGAACAACTGGATATATATATATATATATATATATATATATATATATATATATATATATATATATATATATATATATATATATATATACTGCATAAATGACACCCAGGTTAAATGTATTTGTTTACTAGGTTACTTATTAGGTGACTATTAGGTTCTTTTTCTATTATGCACTACACTGTGTTGGACTATCATATAAAATACCTATAAAATACATTAAGGTTTGTGGTTGTAGCATGGAAAAGTGTGAAATATTACAAGACAGTATTTCCTACTACAGTATATCTGCTATTACTAGCTGCTGAAAGAAACAATTTAGCATCTGCTGAACTCACCCAAAAATCCATTTCTGAAAGGTTGTTCTTTGCTGGTCTTAACTGCTATGAAGCAATCAGAAAATAATTATTCATGTTTCAGTTTTGTTCTCAGGACTTCTGCCTTAACTCTTCATTCTTTCTCAAGCTCACTTTACCACAGCCATTTCGACCGCACTCAGTCAATTTATTCCCCCTGCTGACAGAAAGGAGCATAAATGGGCACATTTGATTGCTGGGGCTACTAGTAGTCTGAAATTTAAAATGTTTAAATGCACTGTATGAAACTATGGAGGAGTGGGATTATGAAATGACTGAGAGAAAGATGCAAAGGGGAATCAGACAATTTGGATCAGTTGAGCTAGTCCATAAAGTTAAAATACAATGAGTCAGGCACACTTAGTCATATTTTTTTCTGTTGTCCTCAGATATAGGAACAGTGCTAAAAGTGGTAATGATTCCCAGAGAGAGCTGGCATGACCTGGAGGAGGTTGTGCTCGAGGAGATGACTGTTTTTAGGGTAAGATGTTGAAAACTAAGCAGTTTATGTGCAATTCTATCATATTGTCTAAAATATCACCATGAGTATCAGACATTTTTTGCATGCAGATCTGTTTTTTTTTCTTGGAACTCCATATTTTTCATCACTCATATTGTGAACTTAATGCTTTGTATTTATTTTGCACAGGAGCCTGCTCCTATTACTGCTATGGAGCTTTCCACCAAGCAGGTAAAAGCTTGTTTTCACACAGCATAATTATTCCAAAAATGCCTAAGTGAAATAATTGAAGAAGCGTTTGTTGGTTTTTAACTAAACAGAGATCATGTCCCTACTAACAACAAAACTCCCAACCAACTTCTTTTCTTTGTGAGTAATTTTCCAGCTGAGCCACGCAGGAACATTTAATTTTACGTGCTCGCCTTTTCTTTCACTCCCACAGCAACAGCTGTACCTTGGCTCAGCCCTGGGAGTATCACAGATGTCTTTACACCGCTGTGAGGTGTATGGGAAAGCTTGCGCTGAGTGCTGCCTGGCCAGAGACCCTTACTGTGCTTGGGATGGTGCTGAGTGCTCCAGATATTTTCCTACTGCCAAGAGGTAGGAGCTTAGACACATTTAAAACTCCTCTTTAAGCTGTGTTTATCATCTTAGAATTTGTCTAGGCTATATGTATTGTATTTGTAATAATGTTAATAAATGTAGTCACTCCTGGGAGCTATCGTGACACCTGCAAATTGCAGTTGCATTTGGCTTTGTGGATTTGTTAGGATCATAAGGTTTGTTTCTCCAGTGCCAGACCTCCACAGGCCTTTCAGCAACTGTTAAAAATCCAAGGAAACCCCCAAACATAGATGCAATTTGCATGCCAAACCATCTAAACATGGAAGTAATCAGATTATTACACAGGCACAAAAAACTCTCGTTAAATACACGCAAGCACAAGTATGCATTCCAAGAAATACAATCCAGCAACCTGGGTTAGTGTTCCTGCCAGCAGCAATTTTGTGTCCATCACCCTACAGCCAGGCTACACACACACACACAGACACACACTCTCATAAATATACATACTCCAGCTCACATGCACTAAATTATAGCCAACAGGAGCTGTCTGACCGCTTCACCCTGCAGCCAGGAGGTATGGACACCCTCAAATTACCCTCCACTCTAACCAGCAGGCTTAAGCTCCAGCTCTCGCACACATCGAACAACACCAGTCCTCTGTCTCATTCATCCAGAACTTCTCACACCAGCAGAAGTAGGCCAGTGAGTTTACTCCAGCCTGGCAGGGTTACAGCTGTGATGGCGCACCCCATGGTTAAAGGCCGGGGCCGGCTCCTCTCAGTTCTCATCTACACGGCAAATAGTTTTCTCCCTGAACAAAAACCAGACATAAAAAGACAGAAATGGTAACCCAAGAAATGCACAGAAAGTGTTTGAGCAATGGAGAATATTTTGTGACAGACCCACACAAAGTAGTGCATAACGTGAATAAGATGCTATGAAATAGGGTGTGCATTTGTAATCATTCCCTTTTACTCTGATACTCTTAAATAAAACCAAGTGCAGCCAATTACCCCCAGAAATCAGCAAATTATCAAATACAATCCACCTGTGTGTAATTCATTCTCAGCATAAATGCACCCTTTCTGTGAAGGCCTTAGAGGTTTTTTAAGAGAACTTCCCTGTCCCTGCTGAACAAAATTATCCCCACAGCATGATGCTGCCACTACCACAGACACATATTGTGTGGTCAGAGTGATGTGGAGCCACACATAGTGTTTTCAATTTAGAGCAAGGAGTTAAATTTGGGTAAATATGCCCACATATATGTTGTGTATTCTACATGGCTTGTGGTGAACGTTAAATACATGTTGTTTTGGCTTTCTTTTTAACAATAGCTTTACTTCTGCCACTTCTCCATAAGCACTAGAATTGTGGCATGCATGACTAATTCTTATAATTTCTGTGAAAGTCATTCAAAGTCCTTATGATCCTCTTGGTTTCTTCTCTAATTAATTCTCCCCTTGCACGGCCAGTCACTTTAGGTAGATAGCAGTGTCTCTTTAGGTCTTTAGGTGTGCAGTTGTGCCTCACTCTGTCCATAACAATTGCATTGGATTTTATTTATGGGTACCAGAGTAAAAAGTAGATTTTAATTTAAAAAATAAAAAAGAGAGTAATGTATCATTTTTCTTCTACATAACAATTTTGCTTACTACTCTTGGTGTGTTTTGTAAAATTCTAATGAAATATATTAATGTTTGTGGTTGTAATGTGACAAATAGTGAAAGAATTAATAGGGTTTGAAAAGTTTTGTGATACACATTACAGTAACCTGTTTAGTAGAATAAACAATTCTTACTGACCATTTTGAAGAATAAACAAAAAGTTTATTTTTTTGTTTCTTTTTGGTTTTCTCTGCTTAGTTCCCTTCTGTGCATCCCCCATGCTGAGCTCACCCCATTTTTTTTATTACATCACAAGTCGGCCTATCAACAGTTTGAAACCGTGACAACTAGAAGCAGGGGGAAACATTCATAGCTAGTCAGTAAAGCCGCACGATGAAAATGCCTCACCATTATGTTAAAAAGCCAAATAACATAGTGGAATTTCACAAAGAGATGACAAAAAAAAAAATGAGGCTTTTTCTTTGAGGCATTTCAAGGGCGAAACAGTTCTGAATGTGTTCCATAATAACGGATCAGCAGAGGGCAATGAAGCATGGCATTGCCTTGATCAGCAGGTTTATGTTTCTGACATTTTTCCAGATTTTAGGATTTATTTATTTATTTGCTTCATTTATGTGAATAAGCAGTGGGATAAAGGTTAAACTAATACGATTCTTTCCTTGTATTAGCCAATATTACCCTCTAGTGTTTGAAAATGAACAGTACAGGGTGTAACTGGTGGCGGGGTCAGCATGCGCAACACAAATTGCTTCTCAGGTATGTTTTCATTACCAGCAATCTCTTAAACTGTTGTTCAATCACAGGAGAACCAGGCGACAGGACATCAGAAATGGAGATCCACTCTCGCAATGCTCAGACCTTCAGCATCATGGTACTCAACGCTACCACCCACACACGCACATTCTGCCTTCCATTGGTACCCAATAGTTCTCATTGCTATGGCTGTCTGTTTTTTTTCTTCTTTTGTTTGACGACATGGATGGTTTAGGAGGCAGCATAGAGGACAGGAGTGTGTTCGGCGTGGAAAACAGCAGCATGTTTCTGGAGTGCAGCCCCAAGTCTCAAAGAGCACTGATTTACTGGCAGCTGCAGAGGCTCAATGATGATCGCAAACAGGAGGTTTGTGTTCACATTTATGCAACCATGTGTCATTTTGTGTTTTATAGGGAACATTCTCAAAGAATCTGGACATTTCTGGATCGAAATGGTTTGCCTTTGTATTATAGGTTATAGCTGATAATAAATCTACATTTAAACAAAGTTGTCTATTTTGGAATATTACATTTATGCAGATAAAATAACTTTTTACCCTCCTGTGCTATTCTCTGCGCAAAAACCTTTGTTATCTTTAATCCATAGAACTGAAAGTACAAAAACCATGGGTGTGGATGTTTAGGGTCACTTTTTGACCCTAAGATGTTAACAATTACATTTTGAAAAGATTTGCACTGTGGCGATATTTTTCTAGCTGGCCAGTGAGAGCATGTTGTTTCAGGATCCAGTGAGAAAAAGAAATAGGATACAGGAAGCTGAGTTGAGTTACAGAGCCATGGGTCTGAAGGTTTATCTGATGCAAAACAAAGGGGTTTTATAAGTTTGTCTGAACGGATATTACTGCTGGATTAGAAACACAGAATCTGGTGTGTACTGAGGTAATAAGAGTCGGCAGACTCACGTAAAGTGTTTTCCCTTAACCTTTAAAAAGAAAAAAAAAAAACTCACGTTTCAGCCACAAACTTCAATGTATTTATTGAATTAATATATAATAGCCCAACACGAAGTAGTGTTTATTTGTGAAGTGACAAAATGGGATACATAGTTTTAAATGTGATGTATATAAACACAGTGACAGGTAACTTTGTACACAGCTTCATCGGCAGTTGTCTGAAAGTAATTTCAAGAAAAGAAAAGCTAAATCATAAAACAATGATTTAAGTAATAATCTGAAATTACTGTTTCTTACTTTAAGCACTGGACAAGAAAATTGGCTTGAAATGTTCCTAACGGTGTAAGAAAAATTGTACGTAGATCAAGCATGGTTTAGACTCATTAAACTTCTGCTTTAATGTTTCTAATTTGTATTCTATACTGTCATGTCTGTGTATTTTTATTTCAGATTAAGATGGACGATCGGGTGCTGCGTACAGATCAGGGTCTGTTGATCCGAAGTCTGTCTCAGTCTGACACAGGAGTCTATCACTGCCAGGCGGTGGAACACGGCTTCATTCAGCCCCTGCTGCGTCTCAACCTGCAGGTCATCCCCACCCAGAGACTGGGGGACATTCTCCCTGGGCTTCCCGGTGCAGGAGGCGGTGCAGGTAACTTGGCCAAGCGCAGGGTCTGGTACAGAGATTTTCTCTCTCTATTAGACCACCCAGAGCTGAACAGCGTGGAGGAATTTTGTGACAGAGTTTGGAAGAAAGAGCGCAAACAGAAGAAGGTGAAGGCTTCTCGCAACAACAGTAAATCTGACAGTGCTTCAAGCTCTCCGTTACGGCCCAAAACTGTGGCCCCCACTGCTCAGAAACAGCAAGCCAATCCACCAAAGAGCAGGCCGTGGATTCAAGCTAAAAATCCAGTGGGTGAGGGGCCAACTTGGAGCCAGAATACTCAGAAAGGTCAACCACATCTGAGTGTGGCTACTAAAAATGGCCAGAAGACGCAGAGTGGAGCAAAGGTGCAGGACGGCCTGGGTGGATCACAGGTCACAGGGGGGGCTCGGGTAAGCAGCCAGCATGCAGCAAAGTGGAAACGGATACAGGAAAACAAGAAGGGACGCAACAGGAGGACCCATGAGCTTCAAAGACCCCCACGTAGTGTTTGAGAAAAGGAGCCAAGATGCACACATTTAAGCAGATCAACACACATGCAAGCACAAAGCCATGCATCTGCATCAGCACATACTATAGGTTGTGAATCCAGAATAATAAAAAAAAAGCATCCAGCACATTTTCTAAGATAACATATATGAACTGCATCCCTGTAACAAAAGCAAGACAAATGGACAGAACCTGTGAAAAAGACAAGCAGATGATTGAAAACCAGGAATGCATTCAGTAAAGTTGGGAAAACATGTCTGTTTGCCTGGGATACGTTCTGGCAGACACTTTCAACCTCCTGTACATAAGCTACAAATATAAGACTGGGACTGAAAAATGTTAAGTCAGGGATTTGTCTGACTTATAATGCTGACAGGACAGCTGCAAAGACATTAATAAATTTGCAGAGATTTACAGAAGCAGAAGCAAATAATTCACTCCAACCTGTTTCCGCATGTGAACTTATACATGGAAAATGGTTGGGAAAATCCTATTCTGAAGAACTTTGTAAGGAGAAGAGTAGATCAACAACAGCACCCTTAAAGCAGGAAAGAGAAGGGTTCACCTCGACATGTGCACGGCTTGCACCAGTAATTCTCAAACAAAGAAAAACAAAGGAAACATGCAAAGTTATACCACTGTGCAGACCAAGTTCTTCATCATAACCAATTCCTCTGAGGCTGGGAAAGCATTGTGCATGTTGTTGTCAATCAATATTTTAATAAGCTATTTTCTTTACTCCTTACCTTAAGAAAGTCTGAGTTTCCTGTTATGTTTGCTTCCTTTTAAAATCCATGCTCAATTTAGCAGCACAAATACTCTAAAACAGACAGTTCCTTTCAAACGTATTCATATCAACCAAACTTTTACCCACATATAATGAACAGCCACAAACTATTTCAAATATTAGTGTGTTTTCTAGATTGCATTTCATCGTCCAACATAAAGTTGTTCATTACTGTGAGGTGGAAAGAAATGGACACATGGCTTTCAAAATTTTCTCCAAATAAAAATCTGTTTCAGTACTTTGTAAAACCACCTTTTGCTGCACTTGCAGCTCTGAGTCTTTGCTCAGGCTCAGTTAGACTGGTGAAGAGTATTTGTGAATAACAGTGTTCAAGTCTTGCGACATATTCTCATTTGGATTTACTTCTGGACTTTGACAAGGCCATTTTAACACATGAAAATGATCTTGATTACCTAAACCCATCTTTCCATCAACTCTGAACAGCTTCTCTATCCCTGTTGAAGAAAAGCATTCCCACAGCATTATGCTGCTACCATCATGTTGCACTGCAGTAATGGTGTGATTAGAGTGTTAGTTTTCCTCCACATACAACATTTTGCATGTTGACAAAACTGGGGCACCTTCTTTTACATGTTTCCTGTGCCCCTATCTGGCTTTTTGGCAAACTGCAGAGCCTGTATTTAATCAGGACCAATTTCAGGAGTGCAGGACAAATAGTTGTCCAGTCAACAGATTTTTTTTCATCTGAGATGTGGATGTTTGCACAATCTCCAGAGTTACCTTTGGCTGCTTTTCTGATCATTGCGCTCCTTGACCAGCCTGTCAGGTTAGGTGGATGGTCATGTCTTGAAGGTTTGCAGCTGTACCACATACTTCTTTTATTTTCAGATGTCAGATTAAGCATTGCTCCCTGAAATGTTCATGACTTGGGATATTGTTTTACAGCCTAACCTGTGTGCTGTGTTCCTTGGTCTTCATGATGCTGTTTGTTCATCAATGTCCACTAAACTTACGAGGTCTCCACAGAGTAGTTGTATTTATACCGAGAATAAAGTACACAGAGGTGGACTGTATTAATTAGGAGACTTCTAATCGCAGGTTTTACTGTGTTTGGGGGGTTTTTGTATTATGTAAAGGTATCCACGTAAAGGGTGCTTAATAAAAATGCATACCACGCTGTTCAGATTTTTCCTTGTGAAAAATTTGGAGAACCCTGTATCCTATTATTTCCATTTCACAATTGTTCACTATTTTGTTGTTGTCACATAAAATCCTGACAAAAATACATCGAGGTTTGTGGTTGTAACATGACAAAAATGTGACAAAGTTTAGGAATACGATTGGAAGGCACTGTCCCATTATTTTTATGTGCTTAATCCCATCTCCCCTTGAATTTCCTGAGTAACTTATGATGTTAATACTTTTTTTTTTAATTAATAAAAACTGGGACAATAATCTCAGTTTGAGGAAAACCCAGTCTGAATTGCTTTGTGTACATATATACATCAATCTTAACTATCTGTGTATATACAGTAAAATTACAGTACAAGAGCACCATTTAATTATTATTTATTGTTCATTTTTTGTGAAAGGGTTGGATTTATTTTTGATATGATATTTTTGCTCATCAGTGCATTGGCAAAATGATGGCATCAAATTACTGGACCAACTGGCTAAAGTTTTATTGAAGAGTGTCCCATTTTTGGGGAGGATAAAAGTGTTAAATTTAGCACAACTGTCATTAATCACCCTTTTGACAACGATAAGCACAATTTTATCTCTTTTGCCTTTCATCATCTCCTCTTTCTCTCTCGATCCATCCACCATGTCCTCATTTCACTTAGTAGCTGTTATGTGTAAGATAATTCTCCGAACTGAAAAACATTAGCTGTGAATCTCTGTAAGAAATAGTGGAGAATATTGTTAAATCTAGTTTGAGGAGAAGACACGTTATACTGCATGTGAATGCTACCTTACAGTAAGTGCATCTTTTTCTATCGTCTTTTTACGTGTTTTGTGTGAAAGCTAAAATTCCCTTGAACATTTTTGTCTTTTTGCCAAAACAGTGATATGAATAACAAACATTCTGGTCAAAGCCGTTTAGAATCTTGACTCCCTTAATCTTTGATTCAAAGATGGCATCTACTGTGTCCTCCCCAACTCCTCAACTTGACAAAAGTAAATACAGTAAATTAGAGCAGATAGAGTTCCAAAAAAAAAAAAAAAAAAAAAAAAAAAAAAAAATGCTCAGAAGTTTGCCTCTCCCTGAGATTTAGAAATATGAGAGAGCAGAGAGTTACTGCTGCTGTGACACAGTTCTTTCTGGCATGCATTCAGTTGTCTAAATAAACATCTCCGTTACAAAAAAGTTTCTGTGCTCTTCTTTCTTGCAAAATACTCCTGTAAAGTTTTATTTAGGGAATATTTTTTTGTGTTTTACTGTAACAAACTCATTTCAGCTCACAGCTTTGAACATTCAAACCAACCGTCTTGCCTGAGGCTTCCTCGCTGAGCCCTCATCAACCTGATTGAAGTCTCCTGGTAAGTGATTTAGTGTAAGAGGCTGAAAGGGCTTGGATAAGGTTAAATAGGGGCAAGGCTTTGGGAGATATCATGTTACCTTGACCACATCAACACATGTGCATGGGTTTTGAAGTAACTTGAGTGAAATACATTTAGAATTAATTGTAAAACTATGAGTATAAACATTTCAAGCTATGAATAACCCTTGAGCTTTGTGTTTCATGTTATATTTGACACGACAAGTTGGGCTTGGATGTAACCTACAGCATCACCCAGTGGTTCATACACAAAAGGCTTATTGGTGTTATAGCCAACTTCAATCTTCAGAGGGCAGTGTCCTGCACATGTTTAATATGTCTCCATATCTCTGAAATAGGGATGAATTAAAATTGTTTATTTGGTCTGAATAAGCAGTGAAATTTGTTTGAAAATAGTAAACACACCTTAATGCTATAGAAGAATTTTAACTTATGAAAAAATTTTGGGGGTCACTGAAGATTGGACTATCACCATGCCTGAGTCTCATTCCTACACTGCTCCAAAGATAAAATTAGTGTCATGTATATGGTGAAAAACTCCACCTAAAGTGCAATAAAATACTTTCTACAGTGCTGTGAAACAGTATGTGTCACCTTTCAGATCTCTTCTGTTTTTGTTTTTTTTTTGTTTTGTTTTTTTTTTGTTTTTTTCACAGTTAAATGTTCCAGACCTTGAACCTTCTTTATGGTCTGAAACAATTTTAATATCAGATGACAAAAAAAAAAAAAAAAAAAAAAAAAAAAAAAAACAGCCAATCCTGAAAGCAATGATTTAATTTAATAAGAGAAAAAGATATATCCAAACCAATCTGGCCTATGAAAAAAAATGTGATTGTCCCAAAAAGCAAATAACTTGTGCCACCTTTTGTGGCAACAACTGGAAGTGAGTCTCACATTTCCATGGAGAAATTGTGGGCCACTCTTTGCAGTAGTGTTGTAATTCAGCCACATTGGAGGTGTTTCTGTACATTAACTTCTTGTTTTAGGTCATGCCACAGCCTCTACCTTTGATTATACGAACCCAAAACCTCAATTTAAGTTGTTTCTTTGCCATTTAGCAGTTGACTGTGTTAGTTATATATCGGATGGGATGGGACTGGCATGTTCCAAAATGTACACTTTTGTCATCTGACAATGTGTGAACTAATACATGCATAGCTTTAGCCTTTTGTTGGTTAAAATTTACGTGAATGTTCAACCGATACAGCTACAACCTTCAATAAATTCACATCTTTGTTTTAGTGATGTTTATAATGTACCTCATAACATATTTCGTTGCATTGCCAGTTTATTTTGTCAAGACAAAGTGTACTAAAATTGTTTTCTCCTGCATCATGTACTTTGTGCTTTGTGTCGAAGATTATACAATTTAGTGAGTATTGTTTCAGCTGCTCTCAGCACAGCTCTTTCTCTGACACCTAGAGTTGTCTGAGGATATTTTAGCCCAGCTCACAGGGCAGAAAGCTGCCACAGCCAGTAGTTTCTCTTACATCATTGTAAAAGAGAAAAAGCTTATATTATTAAGGAAAACCTAGATTTCTTGAATCAATAAAATAATTTCCACATCCTAATATACAGTTTGGGAAAACAGGCTATGATTAAAAAAAAAAAAAAGCAGTTCTACACAACTTAGGCTAATTTCTCTGACCAACAGGTATTGGAAGTTGAATATTGTCAGGGAGTCACAGTAGTTATTTTAAAAAAGGCCTTAATCAGACACCCAATCTGATACTTGGGGTCACATCAGGACATCACTGTGGGAAATATTAAATCAACTGTATGTAGTCATTTCTAAAATTTGACCCTCTCCAAACAAGGTGGTGAGAGATGTTTCCTCATGAGCTGTCTGTGATATTGCAGTCTGTTTTGCTTTTTCTGTCATTTCTCATATTTGCATTCCTCTTTAAAATTAGAGGCTATTACCGAGGAGAAAAAGAAAAAAACTATAAATCTAAATTTTAATGCCTAGCAGGCAGAACATCTGTTTAGAGGACTTCAAATACCTGCAAAATAGGAATTTTATCATCTGCTGATGCTGGACAGAAGAACCATAAGCTGTCATGGACAAAAACTAGGAACATGCCTGATTATCAAAGCTGGAACTAAGCCTTTGGCCTGTGACCCAATAAGCCAGAATAAAAGTTTGTGCTAGGACTGAGCAGGGACTGGGTTTATACAGCCATACAGGTTGCTATCAAGTAGTTTACCAAATATTCTATGTGAAACATACATAAAAAGAATCAAAACTTTTTCAAAATAGGAGCTTGATTTGCTTAAGAATGTAAATATTCACATACAAAGCTTAAATGTTGGAAATATACCAAGAAGAATCTATCAAGACAGTTACAAACATTAAAACTGATTTATAAACAAAATCTTACCGAAGGTCTCCTCTTGCATTAGTGTGATGAATGTTGGCAGAAAGGTATAGACATGCATACTGGTAATGTGAGTGGGAAATCTATGACCTAAAGGGAAGTATGAGCAAAGGAAGTTGTTTCTTCTGATTTCAGCCGATTCAGATCATTTGGCATCTTCCACTGAAGAGTAAGAATTCAAAGAACAAAATCTGCTTTGACTTCAATTTCAAGCTGATTTTCTTCTGTTGTGTGAAGCTACAGTGTGCTAAAAGAATGACATTCTAAATCAGTGCAGATTTTGTGAGAAGCACCACTGGAGTCGATCCAACATTTTCACAATGTGTTGCTTTTGAAATGCTCCCCTGATTAGCTGAATGGAACATGCATTTAACAAATCTCTGTTAGATCTATTTGATGTGATCAAAATATTGTCACAATATCGCTGTTTGAGAACCCAGTATATGTGTAGTTCACTTAATGTGCATTCCAAAAAGAGCTTTGATCCAACAATAACAACAAATTGCATTAAAAGTATATTCTGAAAAGCTAAAGCTTCCTGATCACTTGTTTCCCTTCATGGCTATCTGATTATTCAGAGTTTAAGATTTTGCATTATTTTGAAAATGGTATTAATTTCAATTCATCAAAATGCTAAGTTTCATTTTAAAAATTTTGGTAACAGAGAAACTAATTTTAAAAATATATTTGTATTGTTTATTTAGCTTTAAATACTGTAGAGTATTTTGAAAATAAATTGTGCTTTATTTGTTTTCCAATTGATACTGGACTAAATGCTGTCTGAAACTTGACTACCTGAAAAAATAAAATAAAAATGTTGAAAATATTAAAAGAAAAACATAGTATATTATTTTTTTTTCTTTGAAAAAATGTTTAGCACAAAAATCATTTTGTTTTAGTTTTTTTATGAATGGCTTTTTAACACGTTGCTGGAGGGATAAAAGTGGAGTTCTCCCAAGGAACCACCAGAGGTCTCTGTTTAACAGCCACAGTGGTTGCTTCCTAAAGCACATGGTACAGCTCACACAGGGCCTTTTGTGCTACATGATACCTAATTTGGTGCTGTAACATGCTGATCTATTATAAAAGTTAGACATGAAATTCAGACCATAATAAGGTCATGGGCAGAAATGGTATCATACATGTGTGTGTTTGGTGGTGTCAGCTGCAGTGATTAGAGTGCTGCAATCATGTTTCTGTCCTCAGGGTTCCTGAATTTGCTGGTTACCATAACAACTGTCCTTGTATGTGCTGAGTGTTTGTCTTAGTCTTTACAAGAGTCATTTTCAGCTGCACAGAGGGAAAGTCTGTGCCTGTATTCATCAGATTTTTATTAGTGTCTTTTTTTATTGTGAGCTCTGTACACGCTCCAAGCTGCTTTCTTCTTATATTAGTTCCTTATTTCTTTGTAAGTATATTCAGGTCTTTTGCATTTAAAATAATAAAATAATTGACAGATTTTGGAAGAATTTCTTAACCATGAGATAACAACCAATCTGTTACATCTTACAACAACACCCTGAGGGTGCATAATATCTTTGTATGCTTATGTAAACTAATTTTTGTGGGCTCAAGACTTATTACTTTAACAAAGTACATGCTATGTGTTATGTGCGTGTGTCTGCACAGTCAGAGCTGCTCCCAAGTGTTGAAAGTGGGTTTTATTAAGAAGCTCTCCTTCTTGCCCAGGAGTCAGCCTGAGGGATTGTGGGAAATAAAGGCAGTGGGCACACAGAGAGGAGAAGATTTAGCTTGACACGAAAGGATAAGATAGCAGCAGGCTCATGAACTCATTTAGGAGTTGAATAAATTAAAATACATAATTCAAAGTTTTATGTCTTCATTTTGTTCATTCTACTGCTCTCCCCTGTTTTTTTTTTCTCACTAACTCTTGTTAGCGGACACTCGTCATTTATTTATCTGCCTGATGGTAAAGCATTTGTAAATGTGTTTCAGCCTTAATCACCTACTCTGTCTTGGTGTAAACTAACACTTCATATGGCTGCGGCATGCATTATTGTAATCTTTAAGGCATCCTGTAATTAGCAACCCTGCAGGTGAGTGGCAGCTGTGGCAGAATCTCCAGCAACTGAAACAGGACCCTTAGAAAGAGCAGCTCTCCCTGATGACAGGTGACATTTTCCATCCAGACTGAACCCTGCTGTGTTCTCCAGGTGCACCTTTTTTCTTAGCTTCATGTTGATTGCAGCAGCCTATGTTGAGCCATGGTTTACAGAAGTATGTAAGCAGAATACACATTAAAATGAAACTCGAAGTAAAAAGTTAAACCTGCGATGTCCACAGGGGCTAATTTGTGATGTTTCAGCTTTGCACAGAGTGGAAACATTACCACCCTGGTGGGTGTGGTGTTTTCAAAATAAAAAAAAATTTAAAAAAAAAAAACTTTATCCATAGAACAATCACTAAAATCTATCATATGTGCACTTTCTCTTGGAGAGCTTATTTAAGGATTATTTTGCTTTCTTTTTTTTTGGCAATTACAAATCCCAAAAGTATGGCATGTGTATATATCAAGTCCACTTTTTGCTGTAATTTGAGAAGCACATCAAAAAACAAATTTTGGGCCATTCTTCTTTCCAAAATAGTTAAGCTTAGTCATTAGATGGAGAATGCCTCAAATCAGACATTATGCTTTGATCTTTTGTTTCCATCCAGCTCAGGCTTATATGTTTAAGGTTGCTGTCCTGCTTGGATGTAAACTTGAAACATCTTTTCTTCCAGGATTTAGTATCCCTACAGCATGATACTTCTCTAAAGAGCTTCTGAGACTGTATTTATATTGAGAATTAGTGATAAGACTTGTAAAAAGTCCCTAACATACAACACCAGATTCCATCTCCACCCCCCACCCCACACCCAATCACTGTCTTTGATTGATGAAGTGATTGATTCCCTAATCCTATCCATATCTGGAGGGAACACTGTTTCACACTTATCTACAGGGTTACAACCAAGGGCTTAAGGGATCCTTTGCCAGGACTGCCAAAGCTCAATGGCCCAGATGTCATTTTAGATTTTATTGAAGCTGCATCAAGACTTGGAAAGTTACCTCTGTGCCCATGGAGACAGTAGGCATGCAAGTATTTTATGTAACTCCCTCATTATCTTCATAATGTGCTGTTTGTTTACACATGCACGCTTCATTTCATCATCACAATGACTCATCTATGTTTAGCCCATCCACACACAGGGGACTCACCCCCACATTGTAAAAAGTGATGATGCCTCATTCTGTGACGAACTGTGTTGACAACAGGTGTGGGTTGTTACTGATTCATGAGCACTGAGGGAGAATATATGGCTTCATTGGCAATCAGAGCAACATCACTTTTTTTTTTTTTTTTTTTTTTTTTTTTACAAAGGTGAAAAGAAAAAGGAAAAAAAGGTGGAAAGGAAAGAAAGAAAGCTGGAGGAAAGGTTTAAAGAGAAAAAAGGAGATAGAGGTAGAGGAGAGAAAAAAGCATAGAGATTAAACAAGTCAACACCCTCGAAGTCTGCTTTGAGACCGGCGGAAAGAGAAAACAAAACAAAACAGAGAATCCACAACAACACACAACATATGCATAAATAATAAGTTATAACTTCAATGGAAAGTACACACTACAAGGTAGTACAAGATGTATTTAGTGGCAACTGCAGCCCGACTGAGAGTGTATCTAACAAACACCTTAATCTAGACACCTGTGTGTTTGTGTGTGTGAGTGTGCTTGGTTTCTTCCTAAGAATATTTGATAGTAGATGTGGAGGCCCACAGATCCACCCCCCAGGATATGCGGACAACATGAGGAAGACCGGAGCCACAGACAACCAGTGGCTCTCTCAAGCACAGAGCCCCAGGAGCCCCCCGGAGGAACAACCGGACCCTCCTCCCCAGAGAGCAGCAGAGGCAAGCTCTGGGTGACCCCCAGCAGCCACGATGCAGAAGGCCCAAGGCGCTGCAGTGACGAGTCCACAGGTCCTGCTGGCAACCCACTATGCGGGAGCAGATCACTATGCGGGAGCAGATCCGGCCATGGTCAAAGAGCCCCAAGGGCAAAATCCCCCCCCAGCAGAGGCCAAGCTGAGCTAGGGCACCCAGGCCCCGGCAAGCAGCCACCAGGGTGAGCTGACACATACCCCAGCACCTGGCCCCAGACACCAAGAGCCACCAACGCATCAGGAGGCAGAGGCAGAGGGGAGTGTGACGAGGGGGAAATAGGCCCCACATTTTTAGTGGGGGGGCCCAAGTTGTTCATTCACACATACATTCTAATTGATCCTTGTTATCAAACAGTGCAGTAAGTTCAAATAATTATTCAAAGTCATTTAAAAAGTTTTTATCTAAGGAAACCCAGCAGATTGCATCGTCATTGACTTGCAGGATTCACTTCTCCAGCATGAGCATGTAGCAGCAGCAGAAGATCATTTGCATTGTGTCATTGACTTTACAGCAATCCCTCATACCGAGCATGCATGTATGTAGCATGTATGTCAAAGCATGCATGACTGCTTAGGAAACTACTTGAGTATTACCTGCAGAAAACTTTCAAAATTTTAACCAACACTTAAAAAAGTCAAATATGTAAGCTTGCAATTTTCTACTTGTTACAAAATTACAATTATTTGATACAACTATCCTAAAAAAACTGATTGAGACAGCTTATTTATTATATAGTTCTCTGGGAATTTTGCCCACACAAAAGTGTGCACACCTTGGTTAAAATGCCAGGTTTTTGTAATGTAAAAAACATGGAAATAATATCCTTCTTGCCTTGCCACAGTTCCCTAATTTTATCAGATTAGGAGGATATTTCTTGTCTATTGCTCTTTCCACAGACTCAGTTACAGACTTTGGCTAAACTGTCCCAAAGATTTAATTTTCTTCATGTGAAGCCTTTTTTTGTTTGTTTTTGATTGGAATGTATGCTTATACTCAGTGTGATCCTAAAAACTGACTTTATTGCAAATCTGTTAGCAGATACTTTAAGGGTCTTGGTCAAAACTGGCATTGTATTAAGAACTGTGTACAACTTTATCCACCTCAACTAAAGTCATTGTTCTGTCTGGAGAAAAGTAACCCCCAGAAAACAATCAATAGTTATTGAAATTCTGTTATTGATGACTTTCATCGCTGTGGCTTGGAACATATGGAATACTCTACAAACATGTTTGTACCCTTCTCCTGACTATTACATTTCAACAGTGTGATCCTCTTGTTCCTTGATAACCTCTGTGTGAACTATGGTTTTGATGAGGACAGCTGAGCTTTATTTCAGGTTTATCGGTTCCCCTAAAGCAGATGGCAGGGAGGAACTCAAGAAGTTGGAATGCAAAAATTAAATTAGAATGTGTTTTAGCAAAGTATTAGTTTAAGGTTGTGTACACTTATGCAACCAGGGTATTGCACCTTTTTTATTTTCATATTTATTCCTCTAACAGGAATATATTTCCCACTGAATTCTTGTTCATATTCTGAAAAAGATTGCTTTCTCTGATTAGTCACATTAGTCACAGTTTCATTGGCATCTCCTTGGAGCAAACACAGAAATTAAAGGTAAATTCACAGATTTTCATATTTCTTAGGAAAAAAAACATTTCACTGAGTCATTACAAGGAAGTGCACAAAGATAAGAGTCTACTTTAGCACAGGCTAGGCACCAAGTAAATACTGGGGTTACTTAATGTTGTCCTCTATTCCATCTTCACCATGACTGCTTTAAATTTATGCAGCAAACAGCCCGTCCTGTTGTTACATCAATCAGCTGCTGCACTCTTTGCTTTGGAGATTTGGCCTCCAGACAAACACCAGGAAATCCTATTAAGAGTCCTGCTACACCACAAAGTACCCTTTCCCTGTCCTTCAGCTGAGGATCATTACATTGTCTTTAAATAATTCCTGCACTGCTTTATTAGTTCACAAAAATAAAACAAACATTCAAATGTAGCTGATGTGCACTAAGATTTTATGCAGTATTTAAATTTTTGCAATCACAATCCAAACATGTGAATGACGAAATGTGACTCTGGTCAAAAAAGTGGTCTCAAACGGATTTCAGTTCAAGCTTTTCAACAGCTCAGTGCATTTCTTTGTGCTTCTGCAACTCTGAGTTTGTATGAAACAAAGAGACTTATAAAAGTCCTTCACTGTTTGAAGAGTCACAATCAGATGTCTCTGTGCATCCTTGGGGAGTGAGGAATATTATTCACATAGTTTTTGTGGCAAGAAACTGCCTGCTCTTGCACTGAAAAAAGATGTTTGTCCCACTTCTTTAAAAATGCAGTGTTAATGTTCCATCTATAGCTGTGGCTACCACATATCATTAGCTTCTGTTTTTGATCCTGTTATTTTGTTTTTGATGGAAACAACAGATGGTGGTGCAATGAATGTTCTTTGTTTTGCCATTTGATAGCCAGTTTGACCCTTTTCTATGACACCAAGATTGAGCCGGACAACTCACACATTGCACTGTGTGAAAACAGCTTACAGGGTAAAGCAAAGTGACTGATTGGCCTATCTCTCAGAAGAAAAGAGGATTAGAGAGGCAGTTTTAAGTCTGCGCATGGGTGCACCCTTGTTGGACTGAGTGTGTGTGTGTCTGTGTGCTCACAGCAGGTGCACCCAGGTACATCTACTGTGAGCATATGCTGCTAGTAAGGTAAAGTGGGGGAAGCAAGGAGGAATCTCAGTGACTTTAAAAGAACTCTTTATCCCCAGTGACTCAACAGACAGAAGAAAACTGCCCCTTTGGACAACATTTGCATGCATGCCAGGATGCTAAGGATAAGTGAGGCTCAGCCCTAATGTACAAGAAATTAAATGTCATTTGCAAGAATATCATCACCTGGGAACTGCCTCTCTTCGTTATAACTCTGTGAATTGGAGGATACAAACAAGACCACACTCCACACAGCAGGTATGTAACTTTATCTTTTTTACACGTTGTATTGGAAAGAGGACTGGATTATGGTGTTAAAGCTCTCAGGGGAAGATTCAAGTAGCTTGTTTGGACAACCATATCACAAGAGCAAATGAGTCTTGTTGTACCTGCAGGTGCATTCCCCAGAGTATCAGTAAGAAGGGTCTGTTTGGTGTGTTTTTGAAGCTTGGTTAGTTTTCTACTTTTATTTGGCAATCTCTAGAGAAAAAGAACTTGCCTTTGTTAGTCTCTTGTCTCATGCTCCAAATGAGTATTCATATTTCATGAGCACAGTCTGTGTTATCTGGTTACTAGATTCAAGTTACATCAATGAGAATAGGCTCCACAAACATATATCTCTAAAACACAGTAGAATCCAGGAGTAGAGCTCATCATAATATAAAATTCAGAAGATGATTCCCTGAACTTGATATTTATGTACATCAAATAGTTATAGAAATAAATAATTTAACCTCCAAAAAGTGCTACTAGAATGATATCTAAATCATTTTCTAACTCTAGATATTTAAAATATTGGTTATTCAAATAGAGTGCTGTGAAAAAGTATGACTCTCATAGTGGTATGTATTATCCCAAAGCATTTGGAATGGTTTTTTAACTCTTTCCAGACAGATGTGTCAGTGGCCTTTTACCTGCTCTTTATGTGTTGCTTTTGAAAATCGTCTTGCCTACTTCATGCTGTCAAACAAGTTTTATTTGTCTTGATCACTGGGTTATCTATCTGACTGTCTGTCTGTGCATACATAGGTAGGTTTATGCTACTAGTTCACAAATATTTTAATCTCTCAGTTCATAAGCACATCTTCACCCATGTCAAAACATATACTTTAGAGTAAGATATGTAGTTATAAAATACCTGCCCATTGGTCAGTTAGCTGCATCAGCACATGGAATTAGGTTCCACAACTATCCCAAGTTATAAGAGGACTCTCTTGAACATTAATTTTTGTTTATTGTATATTATGTTTAGAAAAAATGAAGAACTCACAAAACAGGGAGATCACACCTTTGTAGATCTTCATACATGTACATTAAATTAATCAAAAAATATTTATTAAAATCAAAACTTTTTTCCCCTGAAGAAATACATGTCCAAAGCACAACAATGGTAGCCCAATATCAGACAAAACTTAAACAGAAGCTAACAATTCAAGCCAGTAGAGTGGGCAATCATGATGAAGCAGCTGATTTTAAATTGGACATTCAAGCTGCTCTTAATACTTTTGGCCACCAGATGCCACTGAAGAGGACTGTGAAATGTGCCTTTTTTCAATACAAGCTTCAGTGCTTAAGAAAGCTTAATTTCGCAATTACTATATATTGGTTTAGATTCCAGCATTAGTCTTGAGGTTTTAGTAAAGTTAGATCTTTTGGATTCTGTTAGATCCCTCTGTTCATTTGTGTAATAACTGGTGACTTGCCCTTAGCTCCTGTGTTCAGATCCTGACCCAGCTGCTCTACCTTCTATTGATTAGTCTCACCTGGCTTTTGTCCACCTTATCACCTCTGAAGCAGAGAGAAGCCAGTCAAGTTCAATACCTTCTTGTTAAATTTATCTGCTATCCCACTTTACTTTTGTGCCTGTTGCTGTTGTTTTTGTTGGTTCCTGTCATATGCTATTCAGCTCTTCTCATGCCTCTTGTTGTATCTGTTTTTTTTGTTTGTTTGTTTGTTTGTTTTTTGTTTTGTTTTGTTCTGTTTTGTTTTTGGTGTTCTTTTTGATCAGGCTATGTCTTTGGACAGCCATTCCATAATTTTGGCTAAAAACTGTTTTTATCTTCTGAGACATATCTCTAAACTGAGGGCAATTTTATCCGAATCTGATTTGAGATAATTATTCATGCTTTTATTTCCTCTTGTTTAGATTATTTAGATTATCCTTTCACTTGTTTTAACAAAACAGCACTTAACTGTCTTCAATTGGTCTAGAATGCTGCAGTGATGCTTTTACACAAGGGCACACATCACACCAGTTTTATCCTCTTTACATTCGCTACCTGTCAAATTTTGAATTGATTTTAAAAGTTTAGTCCTTTCCGAGCTCTTAATGCACAGGGTCCCCAGTATATCATGGTTCTTTAATTCCTTATTCTTGTAGCTGCACTCTCCAGTCCTCAGGTAAGAACCTCCTGAAGGTCCCTAAGACTTGGTTTAAAACTTGAGGAGACCTGTCCTTTCAAGCAGTAGCCCTTAGGATGTGGAATGCCTTGTTCCTGTCTCTCTGTACAAAGTATGTCACCACATTCTTACCCTCAGGCCTGATTTGTGACAGCACAACTTCCAGTTCCAAGCTACTTGCGCCTGTGTGCAGAACAAATGGCAAGGTGGGGCAAAGATCTGTCAGGCATCTACTGAGCATTTCAAATACATGGGTGCTGAAGCAGTTGGAAGAGTGGTGCAGCTTTGGAGGAGAAGCCCTTCACAAATCTCCTGTAATGAAAGGCCAATGACAGGAAACCTTTTAGCTGAACCTGGTCAGTAGGAGTAAGCCAGTCCTTAACAATGTGAACCTGTTTCCTCCAAAGTGCCCATGATCCAGATAGTGTCCCAAAAACTCCACCTCCCTCCTCATGAAGTGGCACTTATCAGAGCTTCAGCCCTGTGGCACTCACTCTTGCCATCACCTATCTCAGGACATCTAGAGCAGATTCAAAAGAGCTCCAATGCACCAGATGGTTATCTAGGTAGACCAGACACTGCGGTAGTGGGGCACCAGTCAGCAAACTCTCCATAAACCTTCCAAAGCTGGTTGGGGCATTGCACAGGTCGAACTCAGGACTCTGAATTGCCACAGTCCCCTGTTGGTGCATAAGGATATCTTTGGTCCAGATTCTAGAGATAGCGGTACCAGCCAGTATCCACATCACAGGTCCAAGGTGGACAAACAGGAGGACACCAAAACCAAGTTGAGAATTTCATCAGTTCTGATGAGAGGATAAGAGTACTCTTTTGTAACTTTCTTAAGGGCCCTATAGTCCACACAGAAGCACATCCATGAGCTGTTCTTCTTGGGCACCATCACCGTACCAGATGCCCACAGTCTGTCAGATAAGTCTATGCTCCCCATCTTCAGCATCTCACAATACTCTCGATCAGAAGCCTCCTGATGAGTCAAAGGAATTTGGTGGGGGCACACATTAACAGGAAGAGCATCACCTGTGTCATTGATGTGTTCCACCAAGTGTTTCAGACCTACATTGCTCTCTTTTAGACTGAAAAAATCTTTAATCTCCAGAAACACTTGCCATATACGTTCTTGCTTTTGATGAGTCATCTCCTCACAGTTCTTAGACCAGATGTTCCTTTCTGCAGACAGCTCCCCATCAGTTTGCTGTTCAGCTGATGGCAATGCAGGGGACTCCGAGGTGCAAGCAGTTACCGCAGCAGGGGTTGGACCCAAAGGGAGGGATTTAGGCTGCATGCTTCCCTTCAGGGATCAATAGAAAGCCTTTGCCCAGGTCCAGCACACCACCAATGGTTTGTAAAATGTCCAGCAAGATGATGTAGGCATAAAAAGTATTTACACCCTACTAACTTTTTCCACATTTTGGAAAATAAGAAAACACAAGCTCTAGTGTGTGTGTGAGACCACTAAAAAGTAGAATGACATTGTGAAGTGGAAGAAAAATTATATATGGTTTTCAAAATGTCCACCAAATACAAATATGAGAAGTTTGATTAACTAGGTGACTTCTAAAAGCATTAAATTCTTAGTGATATTGGCTTAAAAGGTGATTCCACAGTTATGTGCCACTGTGTGTCACGTAAACTTCCAATACAATACATTGCAGCTTGAAGTTGTAATGTGGTAAAAGTTCATATGGTGTGAATACGCTTGCAAAGTACTCTAAATAAAACTTAATAGCTACATGTAATGAGAAGATCCAGGTAAAAGTTAACTTTTCCTAAAATGTGAGTTTTAAAAAAAAAAAAAACCATTGAAATTCATTCCGACAAATTTATATTCACTATACTGAAAAGTTAAAAAACAGTTGTTTGTTATTTACAACAGCTGAAGCTAGATGTGATAAAACAGTTAAAGCATCTAGGTTTATTGCAGGATGAATAGCAATCTAATTCAGATGAAAATGTATATAGCTTTACATGACAGAATTTTGTCTATATTTGAACTTGCTGCAATCATGTTGCTTGGTTTGAACGCACTTCTTCTGTTCTTCATGTTCTGTCTCTCTGTTCAGATGGGTGTACTTGCTTCTTGTGAGTGAATAACTGTGTCATGTAAACATGGGGGTGTATTGCTTGGACGCATGCACACAAGAAGAGCATCCATGCATAGGCTGCTTATCCACCCTCAGAACAGAAAATTAGAAAGAGTTCTTCCCAGTAAGTTGGCACAAAAAAAAGAGTGGAATGTGAAAGATCATTACACTACCATCATTTATCACTGAAGACAGTCACGAAAATGCATCTCTGCCTACACATACACTGTGAATAGGGTACAGAAAGAAAAATGTGAAGGAGCCAACTGTAAAAAATGAGTCATGTCTTAGCATAGGAAGGTTAAAGGGGATGGAGGTGGGATGAGAAAAAATTAACTGATTATAAATACATGCAAAACAATGGCAAAAGCGTAAAATAAAAGTATAAGAGAGTCTGTAAACTTGTGCTTATATTACAAGTGTAATGGTGGTAATTAGTAGAACAGCCCTATAATTAAAATAAGTCAGATAATTTTTAATTGTATATAAATACAGGATGCTGGAGTTAAATAGCATTCCTTCAAGTATGAAAAGACAAAACATAGCTACCCATTTTCAGGGTGTGGATGTGATCTGAAAATGTAATCATTTTCAGAGGGGTCTACAGCGTTGCATCAGAAGGGCTTCAACAAAATAATTCACAACAATTCATTGATTATTACAAGCTACAGATATCCGGTGAGCATGAAATATCTAGCATCACACTTTTAACCGCTGTTATCACATCTAAAATTGGGTTCAAATGATTTATACTGTCACATGCTCTTACTCCGAAGCTTCCTGTCCAGGTGCCTGGAGGCTGTGAATTTGCTCCAATGAGGACACATCTGCCCGACAGCTCCTTCAGACAACACAGCAAATGAGCACTTGCTGTCATATTGCTACACTTCTTGTTGATATAGAACACAGCGGACAGGTTTTAATATCCTTGATGGTGGATCTACTTGTGCATATTCCCACAACAGCAGACCTAAATATGCTGTAGGTCTGATTTGTGCCATGTGGGCTGATGACTGTTTACAGGTTCACATTGGTGCCTAAACTGGGTTGTTTTTTTGAAGATTGAACACTCAGCTGCCTATTTTGAAGTCATTTGATCCTTTGCAGTGCTCTCTCACATAACCCAAGCTATCAAATCTTCATAAGAGAGAGAGCAGATAAAGAATCTGTAGTGACATATCTTGCTTCAATGAGTGAAACCTGATTTCCTCACAGACTTCTGCCAATATTCAGCCTCATATTAATTTATCTAAGAGAAACACTACAGAGATAATAGCTGCAAACTGAAATGAGATTATTCAACCTATGAGTCATCTGTAGACCTTTGCAGATGTCTTATCTATGTTTCTGAATATTTCATGATGGCAGACTCCTCTAAAATTAGATTTGTATGATTTTGAAATCATGATGCCTGACGTTTTAGTTTTTGTTTAATCTTTTTTTTTTTTTTTTTTTTTTTTTTTTTTTTTTTTTTTTTTTTTTTTATGAAGAATAACACAGCTATGATCATCCTCAATATATCCAGGAGCCCTCGTTTTTTGACCCCAAACTATTATTTACATTTGCTCTCCACAGACTAAAGATAAGACATTTCTTGTATTTTGAAGGTTATGGCTTTTTATGTTTAACTCTCAATCTGGATTTCACAGTCACCCTAAATATATGTAGCAGTGATGGTTGCCTTTAAGCATATTTTGCTTCACTGATGTCTTAGGCTCACTTGCGAGGTGGAGCATGCGCAGCTGGTCAAGATGCGTTTGGAGAACCTGCGTTAAGGTAAATAGAGTAATCCAGAGAGGAGCGGAAGTTGGGGTTTTCTTGTTTGTCTTTTCAACGTAAAGCACGCAATATTTGCTAATAAAATACATTAGCACCGTGAATAAATCCAAAAGTACTGGAGAAAATATCTTGCCTATAATTCTTGCGACTGAAAATACATGTTCATATGACTTGTTTTATATATATATATATATATATATATATATATATATATATATATATATATATATATATATATATATATATATATAGGGTTTGCAGCATTATTATAATAAACCATAATGAAATAAATTAATTTAACAGTATGTATTTTAACTGAGATGGAATTAAATAAATCATGAACTATAACAGTGGAATACAGAAAATGTCAGTGACCAAAACAAAATTGAACTTAGCATTTTTAACTAATAACTAATTTCCTACTCATTTTTAACTTTTTATGCTAATTCTGAAAAAAAAAATCCATTAATCATTTCTAATCAATATTTTCCATCAAACAATGGCTTTGCATATCTAAGAATACATTTAGAATTGCATTGTGATGGTGGAATAAGGAAAAGAATGTAGTAAATTGCGATTGAAAAGTTCACGTTCATGTGGGTTTTAGGCTTGTGTGAATGTATGAATACTGCTAATAATAACAATAGTGACGATAATGATTCCAGAAATTAAATAAAATTCTAAAATAAGCACTTTATTTTGTAACTATGTGCCGGAAATTGTTCAGTGGTTATGAGCAGTAGTAAAACGAAGACCCCCTCACGGAAAACTGTGGCAACTGTGGTTTGAAGCTGAGGAGATGCGAGGCACAGAAAAACAACGGGAAACGTAGGAAATGGAGAAGCGCGACAGGACAGGAAAATAACCACAGAAATATAAATAATCCGTCATGTTTCGATATTCTAAGGATTACCATCTTCGAAGATAAATAATTTAAAAAACGGATCTCGGATTGATCTGAGAATTGGGGGGAACGGGAGGGGCCGATCATGGGGAACGAAGCGAGCCTGGAAGGAGGCGAAGGGCCGCCGTCTGGTCTGCCCGAGGGGCTGGCACCTGACGGAAAGGGCGGCTTCGTCCGGGTTTCCGATGGTACTCCGGTCAACCTAAGCGAGCTAAGTGAGGATGAAAGGAGGCAATTGGCCGCAGCGATGTCAAGGGCGCAGGGCAGGCAACCTGGAGCTCCAGCAGCACCACGAAGGCAGGAATTTCAAACAGCATCATTTAAAGCAATTCAAATATCTAAACTGACTGAGCTTTGTGTGTGAGAGGCGTGCGTGGATGTTTGTGTGTGGTTACTAAGAAATATGCAATAAGGAGGCGGAGAGTCCCATTTACACCCATTTCAATCCTACAAATCGCACAAGAAACCTCAGTTTATTCCCAGAGTTCATTGTGAAGAATAATCGGGAGCTTCCGATTAAAACGTATTTTTATGGCCGAATCCACAAGATCGGCTTTAAAGTAGACAAAGTTGCAGCTCTAGACGCTGTACTGTTCTTTAAGCGAATACACCCGAGTCACCAGAAAGGTCCGATTCGATCGGTCGTTCTGTCTGAATTCAGTGAGGAGACACACCTCCAGTAGCCTATTTGTGAGAAATGGTCGAAATGCCTGCTGGGTAAGGAAATCTGTCGTGCCCAATGTTTTTTTTTTTTCTTCCTTTTTTGTCCTTTTGCATTTTGAACATCTTAACACCGAACCACATTTATATGCAACCATTGTTTGATGGTTAATATCGTGAGTACTTTTATATTTAACTAAGTACATTTTGAAAATAAATACCCCTGATAATTTTATTAGGAGTATTTACAATGCAGTCATCAAGCTAAGATGCATCTCTGTACTAAATGGAAGAAGTAATAGCCCCCTGTGCTACTTACTTGCAACTAGGGAAAATTTATTTATATCTGAGCTAGAGATTGGGGGAGGTGTGCATCAATATTAATATGACTATAAATAGAACATAGGCATTAATGTTTTCTGTGATTGTTCTTCCCCCAGCCGGATTCTTAGTGTTTTTTGTAGTAAAAGCTGTACTCCATCTCCTGCCGTCTCAGAATCAGGGTTGGCGCTGTCTGTGGTGCTGAAAATACTCACTGCGGCGCTTATACGCCAATTATTGTTTACCGACATAGCCAGCCACAGGTTTTATGAGGCCCAAATGTTCATTGCAGGGTCACCATAAAACATATGACCAATTTTACATTGTGCATGCATGATCTCTTTCTTTTTTGGTCCTTTTTTGTTTTGTAATTCTGCATTTTTGTATTTTTACCTTCTGCAAAATGAATTGCATAGGTATGGTAGGGGGAGCCATGTATAATGCTGCATTGAGAGGCAACCATGGAAAAATAAGTGTTTACTTGTAATAAGGAAGAGTGAGACAACTTGAGTTGCACTTAAAGCTCGATGCCCAAGTTTTCCATAAAATCGGTTCCTCTTCTTTAGACGTTATGTATATATAATTTATCACCATAGAACAATGTGCAATGATTAGTTTGTCCATTTATTTAGGATGAAATCTACCAATCTAAAAAGAGTTTCCTTAAGCACATGCATATGTGTTCTGTTTACTAATGTAGGCTGACCAGCTTAGTTTTTATTCTCCTCTTTTTGTGCCTCTTGTGATGTCTTTCATCTGAACTAACATGAAGCAGGACTAGTTGCTTCTGTCTTCAGTGTGGTCTTTAAAAACATTGTATTTGGTCAAAATGTGCTGTGGATGTCCTTTCCTCATTATAAAGCTGTGTTTTTATTGCCAAAGTCCATTTTTTAGCTGAAAGAAAACGCACCACTTAATAGCAACTTTATGTTGCACAAATGATTGCAGACTTCATACTCGACTTAGACTTAGACTTACACTCTAAAGACCTCACTTGGGGTTTAGGACTCAAGTCTCATGAAGAAAATTCAACTTATTTAATCAGAGGTGAAAGTAAGCCGTTAAGTGTAGACCATTTGGATAAATGACTTACATGTATGTGTGCGTGTATGTGTGTGTGTTAAGGACTAATTGTCCTGGTAATGTTACACAAAGTATATTTCAATTTTCTGCAATGATTTTCAATACTGCTTGAAAGTAAAGCTTCCAAATTTGTTCATTTTTCAGTTACTACTTGTATGTTTTAAACAAACATTTAAATTAAGTTAGCCAATGACAGTCCCTCTAATTTACATCCACATAGTCTCCTTCCCATACATATTTTCAAAAACTGGGTTCTGTATTGAAGGAATTTGGGACATTTTGAAAAAAAAAAAATAACTTGATTAATCGCTGACATGTTATAATCTTACTGTTAAGATAGCTGTGTCATTACACAGACACTTTGTTTTTCAAATTAAAAACACTTTCTGGTATTTCACTTGGAATTCAGTGCTCCTTCTCATTCTCCCAGATTACACCTTGTTCTTTTCTTTGTAATTTACTGCTGACATTGGAAAGTGTGTACTGCTACATAGACTTGGGATTGACTAGGGAAAGATAACTTTGTACAATTACTGATCCTTTTGAAAGACGTAAATGTTTTCCAGATCAGAATCAAGAAGTGATAATGATTGAATTAGCTTTAAATTATTACTTGTGTAATTGTTGACTGTGAAGATTTTTCTATAACATGCACCATCATGCTTTAATCAATGGCAGCCAGTTGGTCCATTAGTGCACTGATGCACTTCTCTAAACTTCCAGTTGGCATGTGCTGTATTCTTTGTGCATGTTGGGTGTGCATGCCCTCTCACTGACCTAACGTTCAGGGTATTGCTAATGAATCTCACCAGTATTCATGTTTCTGTCAGCTTCATCCCCGCCACCACCACCTCAGCATACTGTGTTGATAAAAAAATAATGCTAAGGCTGCACCTGGATATTAGGAGCACAGTGAGATTACATTTAAAGTGGTGTTGTAGGTAGGAAGGTAAGTAGGTAGATGGGTAGCAAATGAGTACAACACAAATAAATGCATATACAGTGCCTGGCAAAACTATATTATCATACCTCTACTGCTCCACATTGTCTCACTGTGACCAGAAAAGATGTGTAACAGTGAAGTTAAAAAAAGAAAAATCTTTTTCCATTTTTTATTGCAAACAAATTTTTAAAACTATAGTATGCATTTGTGTTCAGCCTCCCTGAGTCAGTACTTTGTAGGCCCACATTTAATTGCAGTTACAGCTGGTGGTATTTTGGGATAAGCCTCTAAAACTTTTGCTGTTTCTTCTATGGAAAATTGCTCAACCTCAGTCAGATTGTATTGACAGCTTCTGTAAAAATCCATTTTCATGTCTTGCCAAGAATTCTCAATTTGATTTGGGTTGGAACTTTAGCTGGGCCATTCCAACACATGGCTCCTTTTATCCAGCCATCGACATCAACTACCCTGCAACGTTTAGCTTCATCCCCACTCTCCCTGAATCAAATGAATGGCTTGTTACCAGGCTTCTGCAGAGCCAAAAGATGCTGATGAGCCATTTCATTCAGGTGTGTTGGAGAAGAGAGGAATCTAAAAGTTGCAGGATGGTACCTCTCTAGGACTGGACTTGGGCACCCCTGATCTAAGTTATACCGCTGTAGCTGGCTGTATGGTTAATGGTGTTGTTCTACTGCAAGGTGAACCCCCAATCCAATTCCAAGCCTTGTGCAGATTCTAATGGGTTTTTCTTCCAGACTAATCTGTATTCAGCACCTCCATTTAGCATCATGTTTCAATATGGAAATGGTGTGTTCAGAGTGATTTGCAATGTTAGTTTTGCTCCACACACAGTCTTTTCCACTAAGGCCAAAAACCTCAATTTTGTCCTCTCTCATCTGACTAGAGCACCTTCTTGGGCATGTTTGCTGTGCTCCCTACATGCCTTCTAGCAAACTACAAATACAAATTGTGGTTTACCTTTACCAATTACTTTTTTCTTTCCACTCTTTTATATAAGCCAGATTTATGAAGTGCATGGTTGCTGTCCTGTCAACAAACTTTCACATAAGCAGCTTCTCCAGTGTTACTTTTGGCCTTTTGGCTGTTTGCCTAAATAATACTTCCCTTGCTCAACTTGTTAGTTTAGGTGGATGGCCATGCCTCAGTGGGTTTCTAGTTGTACTAGCTTCTTTAACCCTTCTTTAAACTTCTTTACAATTTTTTTTCTGTACTTTTGATCTGTTCCTTGGTCTTCATGATGCTGTTTGTTTATTAATGTTCTCTAAAAACCTTTGAGGTCTTCAGCGAATAACTGAATATATACTGAGTTTAAACAGTATAAAAACTATTCATTATTTGAATGAATTTTGAAGGCTGAACTAAATTTTATGTAGGGGTAAAGCGGCGTAAATACAAATACTAACCACATTTTTCAGTTTTTTAATCTTTAAATGTTTTGAAGATCATTTATCTTTTTCATTTTACTTTACAGTAATCCACTACTTTGTGTTGGTCTATGAAAAAAAATCCTATTAAAATTAAAGTTTGAGGCTGGAACAAGACAAAATGTAAAAAAGCTCAAGGGGTATGAGTACTTCTGCAAGACAATACAATACAAGTTGATTATATCTCATGTAGATCAGCACAAATGAAATGCAGAAATTGATGTTTATGCTATTTTCTGTATATGAATTTAATCTTCGCCTAGTTTTTGAGGATGTGACTTGCTGTCATGGTGAGTGTGAATGAGTCAGCAGAAACAGACTAACAAAGTGATGTTCCTTTTAATGAAGTTTAAATGTTAAATGTTTTAATGCCACGTCACTGTTACAATGCATATGGACCAGGAGCACTGCATACCTGTTTTACTTGTGTAAATATTTTTATTTTTACTTGGAAACATGTGGACATAACAAGGACCATTTTGTTTCTTTTTTTCAGACCTTCAGAATCTGATGCTCACCAACAAGTCGGGACTTCAAGGGGCCCTGCAGGTTTAAGTAAAAGCCGAACTGTAGATGCCTTCAACCAGGGTCCACCTGGCAAACCCACACCAGGCCGCAGCCCCTCATCTCTAAGCCTCTTTGAATCCAGATTCCGGCAGGAGCCAAAAGGCCCAGAGACTAAATCATCTGGCATGTTTGGCTCCAGCTTCCTCAGCGGGGCAAATCCCCTCAGCGCTGTGTCATCTATGACGTCCTCCATCACATCTATGGGTGATGCCGTCAACATTCCCAAGTTTGGACTGTTTGGGGATGAGGAGGAGGAGGATGCAGCAGTAAAAGTGGAGACCAAGCAGGGAGGGAAGCCACCAGGGAAGGGCCCACAGCAGGGGCAGGGACCAAAGGGACCACAGCAGGCAGGACCCCCAAAACAAAGTCAAACCCCCTCTGGGCAGGGTCCAAAGCCAGCTCAAGGGCCCCCTGGGCAGGGTCCAAAGCCAGGTCAAGGGCCCCTTGGGCAGGGACCGAGGCAAAGTCAGGGTACACCTGGTCAGGGGCCGAAATCTGGTCATGGTCCTCCTGGCCCAGGACCAAGGCAAAGTCAGGGGCCCAAATCAGATCAAGGACCCTCTGGTCAGGCCCCCAGGCAAAGTCAAGGACCTGCAGGCCAAGGGCAGCAGGCACCTAGACCAGATCATGGTGGACCTCACCAGCAAAAAGGTGGCCCACCACAACAAGGCCCTGGAAAACCTGGACCAAAACTGCAAGGGCAGCAAGGCCACATGCCAGCAAAGGGTACTGGGCCTCCCAGTCAGCAGGTAGCTGGAAAGCCTGCAGGTGGACTCTGTCCGCTGTGTAAAACCACCCAGCTCAATACAGGATCTAAGGACTCACCCAATTACAATACCTGCACCGAGTGCAAGAACCAGGTCTGCAGCCTATGTGGCTTCAGCCCACCAGACTCAGCGGTAAGACCCCGACTGCTTTGCTTCTCTTTCCTGTAGTTGTAGTATTTTTTCTTAAAATTAAAAAAAAAAAAAGATTCAAATGGTTATTGCTGACCTAAACAATGAGCTAAAGTGAGTTAATTGTATGATTTTTGTCTACATGTATAGCTGTGAGCTTTCTAGTTCTCAAAAGGTCTTCCTTAATACCACCATAATTTTTCATACTCTGTTTTACACAGGAGTCAGCAATGCCATCCATTCAGAAAACTCCATTTATTCTGCTGTTTCTCTGTGAATTTTTTTTTTTTTTTAAAACTTCAGTCAAGCACTGACATTGCTACTTGTATTACGTGCCAGATAGCAAAAATAAAATCCCAAAAAAGCACAAAAAATTTATGCTTTTGATTCAAAATTTATCATATTCTGATTCAACTTTATTTGCCTAGACAGTGTGCACAAACAAGAAATTTGACTTTGGTTTTCAGTTGCACACAGCGTACAGACATAAAGTACAAATAAATAAACTCTAGAGGAAGTGAAATGGGTATAAAGGAACAATATGTACATGTATCTGCAGCCATTTTTTTTTTATTCTAAGAAAATCATAATTATAAAATACCTGGTCATAAAAGAAAGTAAAATAAATCATAATAAAAAGAATTTATTAAAGATGCACCAAAAAATTGGCTGGAGATCAGAATTACAATATTTTTTCCTTAATTATGTTTGCTTGGCAGGTCAAACACCTAAAAGTGTGTGAAGTTTTCATTTTTTTGAGTTGGGTTCAGGACATATCCTTTGATACGTGAAAGGCAACAATCATGTATCTCTTTATTTTGTTTTGATTCAAAACTGAAACCTCTGTTGTGAAATCAGTGGCACATTTTTCTCTTTTATGTATCACAAAGGGAAAAAAATCAGATTCTATCAGAATTGGCAGGTCAGACCTCAAAGAGAAATGAAATCAGTATCTGCAAGAAAAAGCCTGACTGGTGCATATCTAATAAATGCTACAAATGACAAAACAAATGGATCATTCAAGTAAAAAACAACTGATAACGGTGCTTATTTTGAAACTACCGCAGAATCCTACACTGGCCTGCTCATAACATATTGGTCTTTCCTGATTCAAGCAGAGGGCATGGCATGTTGCTTTTAAGAGCAACACACATGATCTGAGAAACAGAGTGACCATATGGACTTGGGGAATGTTAATCAAGGTGACTCATATTATGGCCACAGGAAGGAATTGTGCCAGCAAGTGACGACATTCACTCACACATGATCTGTGAATGCTGGTTGGTCAGGATTAAACATACTAGTACATCTAAAAAAAATTAGAATATTGTGTAAAAGTGCTATATTTCTTGCCAGTCATCGCAGAAAGTGAAACAGTTATTTCATAGATTCATTACATATAGGGTAAAATATTTCAAGCTTTTATTTTTTTTTTTGCAGTTTTAATAATTATGGCTTACATGTAAAGAAAGCCCACAATTCAGTGTCTCAGAAAATCAGAATATCACATTAGACCTCAAAAAATTTATTTTTTAAGTACAAATGTCAACCTTCTGAAAAGTATGTACATTTCTATCTGCTCACTACTTGATCGAGCCTCCTCTTGCATTAATTACTGCATTAGTGTGCCGTTGCAAAGAGGCCATCGGGCTGTTGCACTGCATAGTCAAGTCGAGTTTATTTGTATAGTACATTTTCAGCAACAAGGAAGATTAGAGTGCTTTACACCATCAAAACATATAATAACCAATTATGAAACCAGCAATAAACATTACATTTAGTCAAATGTCTACTCAGCTGGAGAAAGTTATGGCATATCCACACACTGGTTTGGTCTAAGCATCTGTTCAGTGCTTGGATGAGTTTGGAGTCACCTGGTGACATTGTAATGTAGATCTGTGTATCATCTGAATAGTTATGGTAGCTTATCTTATTACTTCTTATAACCTGTGCTAATGGGAGCATGAAGATATTAATTAAGAGGGGATTAATTACTGCATCAGTGTGCCATAGCAAAGAGGCCATCAGGCTGTGGTCCCCCACATGTGACTTCTGTCCAGTACGATGAGAAGTTACCTATTGACCCTGTTCTTTAGGTAAAATTCAAATCAGCTAAATACTGGACCAGGAGTCCGACCCTACTCTTCACTTTATTAATATATAATGTCCAACAGTGTGAAATGCTGTGCTGAGGTCCAACAGAACCAACACTGTGGTTCTTCCACAGTCTGCATTCATGTGGGTGGCATTGAACACTTTGACAAGGGCAGTCTCAGTACTGTGGTGAGCACAGAAACCAAACTGAAAGATGTCAAAGTGGTTGGTCATTGTTAAGAAACTGTCTAAGTGTTGACATACAGCTTTTTCAGTAATTCTGCTGATGAATGGAAATTTGGAGCTTGGCCTGTAATTGTGCAATAGTGACTTGTCCAGATTATTCTTTTTTATTAGTGGTTTCACAGCTGCTGTTTTTTATAGCCTGGCCTAAACACCTGATAGAAGGGATGAGTTTACTATTTGGATCAGATCAGATGCAATGACAGGCAGACGTTTCTCAAGGAAAGTTGTGGGTAGGATATCAAGACAGCAGGAGGAGGAGCTTAATTGTGCATAGGTGTCTTGGAAGCCAAGATTGCTTTGATAGTTGCCTTCAGGTCATCTGCCTTGTTGGGTCTGTTGTCTCTCATCTTCCATTTGGAACTTGATTTCCAAATGAAATTCAGAATTTACTTTCAGCTGAAAACAGGACTCAGGACCATTATGCAAAAGCCAAGTTCCTTTTTTCCTTAGCCCAGGTGAGACACCTCTGATGTTGTCTCTGGTTTAGGATTGGCTTGACATGGGGAATGTGACATTTGTAGCCCATGTCTAGTATTTGTCTGTGTGTGGTGGCTCTTCTGAAATGGATTTCACTTGACAATCCTCTCAAGGCTGCAGTTCTCTTTTTTGCACCTTTTCTACCACACGTCTTCCTTCCACTCAATTTTCTATTGAGCTTTGATACAGAACTCTGTGCACAACCAGCTTCTTCTGCAATGACTGTTTGTGGCTTGTCGATGACTGTCTTCTAGACATCTATAAAGTCAGCAGTCTTCCCCATGATTGTGTAGCCTACTGGCCCAGAGTGACAGACCATTTAAGGGATCAAGAAACCTTTGCAGGTGTTGAGTTAGTTAGCTGATTAGAGTGTGACACCATGAGTTTCCATTAATTACCTTTTTATACAGTATTCTACTTTTCTGAGACACTGCAGTTTGTGGTTTCATAATCTGTAAGCCATAATGATCAAAATTACAAGAAACAAAGGCTTGGAATATATCACTCTATCTATATAATATATGAGTTTCACTTTCTGAGATGACTAGTGTTGTCTGTAAGTTGGAATGAGCTTAAGCAGACTGTGGACTGTGCTTTATGCTTCTTTTAAGACTGTGTGACAGTGGTCCAGTGTGTTTGTGTCTCTGGAGGGCCACTTTGCATGCTATTTGTATTTTGGTGGTTCATTGGAGAGGTCTGTGGTACTAAAATCCTCAAGAAGTCTGAGTGTTTTTTCCTCCATGTTTTTTTTTTATCAGCTCAGTGAGCTGTTTTGAGGCCTCTGATGTGCAGGCTTGTGGTGGGATGTAAACACAGACCAGAACATACAAGGAGAACTCTCTCGGTGAATAAAATGGTTTAGTTTATCAAAAAAATGATTCCAATTGAGGGCTACAGGTCTTCTGTAACCAAGCTTGGTTTATGTAAAAACAGATTCCACCCCTTTCATCAGGGCTCCCCTCAAAACCACTGGAAGCCCAGCATCAGAAGTGCGCTCTCCAGGATGTGTTTAACAAGCCAGCTTTTGGTGACGCAGAGTTTCAGATCCGCAGAAGTCCAAGTTTCTTGTGCTGAGAAGGAACAGTTCACCGTTTTGTTCCCCAGGTGGATAGATGGGAGAGAAGCACGTAGTCTACGCTGGCAGAACTTGACAAGGGTCCTTGCATGTTTTCCCCATCTGTATCTTTGGAAATCCCACACAGATTCCAAACAGAATCTCAGAAACACTCTCTGGATCAATTTAAATATCAGAGAAAAACTGCACAGAGGACTGCCTGATGTTTAGGAGTTGCTCTCTGGTGAAAGTACAATTTATGCAAATATACATCTAAAATACATTGTCCTCAGCCAATTAAGTCTTTCTGGAGGACATTTTGCTGCAGTCATAGCAGCAAGCCTTCATTCCTAATTTGGTCAAGATAAGTCAAAATGAATGGAAAGCATCAGTGAACTTCATTTTCCAAGTCTTGGTGCAGGTTCTCAGTGCAATTTAGGCTTTGATTTTGTGTAAACCATTTCAATGTAGCTCTCGTTGTATGCCTAGGGTCATTGTTTTTCCTGGAAGGTATACCTCTGTACCAGTCTCTTGTCTTATGCCACCTCTAGCAGGCTTTTTATTTCCCATGATTTGGTTCAATCTAATATTCCATCAAGTCTGACCAGCTTTTTTGTCCCATCTATAGGAAAACATCCCCACCACAGTATGATCCTACCACAATCATGTTGGAGGATAGTGTGTTCAAGGTGATGTTTATTGTTGGTTTTCTGCCACGTGTTTTGCTTGTCGGCCAAAAAGTTTATATTAGGTTTCATCTGATCAGAGCATCTTTTCCTACATATTTGCCCTTACCCCCTGTCAATAGATTCCACCACCTGCACTTTTTATTTCTGCAGCTCTTGGAGACTTGCCATGGATCTCTTGGCTGTTTCTCTCATTAATGCCCACCTTACTCGCCATGTCATTTTAGGCCCGTTTACATGGAGCCGCTCTTCAGTAAAATTGTAACATTTTTGTTGTGATCCAGCTGCTCATTTACACGACACCATCGACCGGAGTCCCTCACACCGGCACTTTTTAAAACCAGGTTTCAGAGTGAAACTTTTCTATAACAGGTGTGAAGTACTCCACAGGTGTGAAACCGCTCGTGTGCAGAACGAACCGCTGCAGGGTTTATTCTATGCATGCACGGGCAGATAACAAAATCAATTGCTGTGTTGTGCTACTAAATCTGTTCAGTTTAACAAAATTTCTGATCCAGAATGTATGTGTTACACGTGCACTTCGTTCATGGGAGACTCATGCGCTGTGTTAAAATCCCAGCGCCGTGTAGTGGCCTAGCATGACAACGACAGCTGACTCAAGGTGTCTCAGAAGCGCCATCTAAATGTGGAACTTTTCCCCAATCAACATCCAAAAATTCTGGCAGTTTCCAGGCAGAAACTGCCAGATGGCAGTGATGATGATGGATTAAAGAGTGCTAAGTGAGATATACGAAACTTGGGATGTTGCAACGCTGCTATAAACTTCACCAAAAAATTCTCTCTGACCTGTCTGCTGTGCTCCTTGGTCTTCATAATGCTGTTTGTTCACCGATGTTCTCTTACAAACCTCCAAAGGCTTTAACAAAACAGCTGATTATATTAGACACAGATTTTATTTTTTTTACTTCAGAATCATGCACCATTTTGTGTTTATCACCCAAAAACCCAACAAAATACATTGAAGTAAGTGGTTTTAACATGTGAAATGTGAAAAGGTATATGAACAGGTTTGTAAGGCAGTGTATAAACATACCCACATCATTTCCTCTTACAGCAGTTTGAAAATGTGATTTTATTAAATCTAATTTACCAGGGGGCCAAGTCGATTCCTGATTCTATGCGATTTCCTGCATGTTGTTCCACTCTTTTTGCCCTTTGTCCTGTCAAGCTACTAAGGAACAATGGCCACTAGAGCCATAAAATCTGACTTGTCTTTGTTTCATTTACAGGGTAAAGAGTGGCTTTGTCTGAACTGTCAGATGCAGCGAGCGATGGGAGGAATGGATCCCCCTGGCATATCAAAGCCCATGCAAGGCTCTGGTCCACCCTCGCCTCAGAGACAGGCATCTGGCAAGCCTGGAAAGCTGTTGATAAAACAGCAGAGTACCTCCGACCAAGGATTGACGCCACCAACAACACCAAGGCAGAAATCCCCAGGTCCTTCATCTCCCGGACCCCTTTCTCCAGGCTCCTCATTGGCAGGATCGCCCAAAATTGACCCCAAAACAGGGCGTCCCATTCTGCAGAAATCCAGCCCTCAGCAATCTCCAGCTAAAGCCAAACAGGAATCTAGCTTCTTTGGGGGTTTGGGTGGTATCAGTTTAGGAGGATTCACAGATTCAGCTAAGCCCCCTGCAGCTGCTGCACAAGGGGCTGAGTCAGTTACAGGGAAACTATTCAGTGGGTTTGGTGGACTGATGGAGTCATCAAAGCCTCCTACTCAGGCTGCACCAAAACAAGACGAATCTGTGGCTGGAAAGCTGTTTGGGGGCTTAGGAGGCCTGACAGAGTCAGCTAAACCTCCTGCTGCTGCATCTCAAATGTTTAGCTTTGGCTCATCACTTCTGAGCTCAGCCACCACTCTTGTGTCTGGAGAGGAAACTAAAGCACCTGAGTCTCCACCTGGGTCACCAGACTCTGGACCAGGTTCTCCTCCAGATTCTGATCCCGGTTCACCTCCTGATTCTCCTTTCTCTGCCCCTGGATCACCACCGGATTCCGACTCTGCTCCTGACACCCCACCTGGCGGGTTTAAAAAGCCTCCCAGACACAGCACTGTGGAGCAGGAAGAGAAGTCCACAGCAGCTGAATTTGCTCAGGATCTAACATCAGTTCCCAAGGGAAAATGCCCTCTCTGTGACCTGGAACTCAACATTGGATCATCAGACAACCCCAACTACAGTCTATGCACTGAATGCAAGAAGAACGTGTGCAATCTTTGTGGATTTAATCCTAATCCTCATTTAGGAGAGGTAAGGAAGCTATTTATTACTGAAGTATCTTCCACCTGAACTATACCCTTTGCTTTTTAAGCAAGTTACATGTTCTTGTCATTTTTGTATTTTGTTTCATACAGGTATGTCAGTCCTTCAGATGTTTCGTTAAAATTGCCCAGTACAGAGATAGAATCGGGTGTGTTCCAGCATTCGTTTTCCACATGAACATCACACTTTTAATCAGGATACTGTGATTGCCTAAGTACACCGCTATATTTCACAAAACCTTGCATTAACATTTACATGTTTATATTAATTATATTATCATCTAAACTTTGAGTCAGAACTTTCCATACATTCATCATCGACATGAATGTCATTAATTTTGGGTTTTTAATGATTGATTTGAATTGCTGTTTATAGGGTAGAATGATAAACCACCAAATATTTGAATGAATGTATTGCATTTATTGTGTATTTATCCTAATCCCATGAGTCAGGATTATTGCTACAGGCTCAAATATATACATACACCCCTATTAATATTTATAACATACTAAGATTTTCTTGCTAGTTGCAGAGAAGCCAGATTTTTTTTTATATCCATTTACAAAAGCTTAGTATTCGCCTCCTTTAGGTTCCCAAAACCAGCTTTAATTTGTGTTTTCAGGTTACTGTGCTATTTAAAGGGGTGGTATTTTGTATTTTTCAGGCACATAGTGCTATTTTATAGCACAATCAAGTAACTATGTTACCTTCAGTTGTTGTAAAAATGCTGTATATATGAAACATAATTTAAAAGAAATCCAACTTCGCAGTTTAACGCCTTGAAATTGACTTCTGTCTCTAAGATGCTCCTACTCTTTCTGACTCTCCACCTTCAGCATGTCATAAGAATGTTCATCCATTAAAGCCATTTACAACCGTTCTTTGGAGCATTGGACTGAGAAAGAGCTCATATTATAAGCTCAGCAGACTCGCAGTTCCACCAGGTGTTTGCTAATCGCTGCTGCTGCTAGTCTAGAGGAGCTGTGTGGGGAAGGTGCAGGGTAGGGCTGTGCTGTGTGGCAGAAGCTCAGCTGGGACTCCAGCTCCAAGGAGGAGCCTTGTAGAAATAGGCACCCTCAAATGGCTGCCATGGGAGATTCAAGAATTTCTTAAACATGCATGAAAGAATCAAAGCAGCACTCCAGGTATGTTTTTGATGAGAGAATAACACTATAACATGACATAAAGTTTAAACACGAAAGCAAGTTTCAACCATCAAGTTGTTTATTTGAAGAGAAGTTTAAGAATTTTGAAATAGTCCTCTCTCTTCATTATTCCAAGCCCTGTGTAGTGTTCCTATACCACAAGCAGTGAAACAGTACCATGCTTGACAGTTGATATACTGTTCTTAGGTTTGAAAGCCTCACCTCAACTTCTCCAAATATTCTTTTTGCCATTGTTACAAAATATCTTAATCTTTGTCTACTCTGACCATAAAAGCTTTCTCCAGAGAGTCGTTGGCTTATTCATATGGGAACTCCGCATTGCAGTTGAGCTTGAAGGTGTCAGTTTTGGTCCAGGAGCTTTTTTCTTGATCAGCAACCTCTCACTGTATTGTGATGCAAAACCGTCTTCACTGTGGACAGTGACACTGATGTTGAAAAAGGTTCCAGTTAAGCAGGCTTGAGTCTTGGTGGTTTATGAAAATTTTGATCAATTTTCTTTCATCTAACGAGACATACTACCTGTATCTAAAATATGGATATAGTTGGGTGCTCGAACAGGACTGTCCCAATTCTGCCAAGAATAGTGGTAATATCCAGACACAAATGTGTCAGAGGCTTATTCATAGCTACAAAAAGTGTTCAACAAAGGTCTAAGTTGCCAAAGGCCATATCAAATGCTACGGTCAAACCAAATGCTAATATAGGTGTATGTATTCATTTGAGACTGTATGCAGAATTTACAGCATGCATTGATTACAGACATTTAGAATAAATTCAAACTTGTGCAATCCATTCTTAAAAGAAAAAAAAATGAAGGTGTAGTATCATTATTCCACCCTGGAAAAAGAACAGTTGATTATAAGTCAAAAATAACATGACAATAATACAATGATCAGTGTATGTAGCCTTGCATCCCGATCTGTAAATCTAACAATGTTAATGTCAAGGATGTTATAGATTATTTAAGACATTTATGTATAGATAGAGAAACTCAATCACATTTGTAGTGGAAATCTAACACTTTTGGCTTATTTCCTTAGTTGTCAGCATTTGTGTGTGGGTGTGTGTTAGTGTATGTGTGTCTCAGGTGGACTTCCATAGAGCAGATGGTGATATATGGTGTGAGATTTGTTCAATACATTATAGAAATACACCAACCATGCAGAGAAAACATATTTGTGTATGCTGCAGCTACTTAGTATTCCCTGCAATATGAGTGCTAATCCATTGTCGTTGTCAATTTACTGTCTGACTCCAGATTTAATATCATTCCCCATATATGTGTACATTAACGACAGGCAGTGATCACAGTTGATCACTGCCCGTCATTTGAGTTTGGTAACTGGCTGCATGTGGTTACTGCTTTCTTAGATTTATTTTTATCTTCAGGTAATCTATCACGTATTTATAGCCCTTTTGGAATCCTTCCATAACTGGACATAGATTTAAGATGGATTCAAAACCTTTACTGTTTCTATCCAGCCTTTCTTTTTACCATTTAAAAACTAGGTTGTTTAGCAGACTTTGTGAGACCACCTGGTACTTGAACAAATCATATACTCTGTTTTATTTATTGGTAAATACATGTCTCTTATAAAATGTGACAGAAAGATCATGACAAATTTATTAGCCTTTCTGCCATTTGCGTTTAAATTGGATTTTTATTCATTGCAGTTGAATGATCTCATAGTGAAGAATTTAGAAAAAAATTCAAGAATAATCAGTATATTTATTAAGTTTATGTTGGGGGCATGGTAATAATTGTTTTCTTAATAAATATACTGACTAATTAATACACAAAAACAATCTGTAGTTTCATTTGGTTCACTAGTTTCTACAAATGTTTATTACATGCTCCACAACTGTCTGAATTGCTGGGTTATAGACAGGACATGAAACAAGGGCCTGTTGTGACAAGGCACAGCTCACTGTTGCAGAACTGAAGCAAAGAGTGACATATTGGGTTAGCCAAGTCTCTAAAACAACTGTTAGGCTCTCAGTACAGGCCAGCATGTGTCTTGAGTGACAAAAAAGTGTTTCTGTTCAAGCATCACTAGTGTAAAAATGTGAAGTTTGCTAAACTCTGCCGGAACTTTAACTGGACTGTGTGCTTTGGTCAGATAAGATTAGGATTGGGCATTTTGACAACAAACGTTTCAGGTGGTTCTGGTTTAAAGCAAAGTATGAATAAGTAGAAAAGCATTCTGATAATGATCCTAATTATATGGCCTAATCAACAAAATTGGTTGTGCCTGTGCCACCAGTGAAAGCATTTATTTCCCAACATGGGATTCCCCCCCCCACATGTAAATATGTGCACTCAGATGTTGAATTGTTTTTTTCAGTGTGTGATTATCCCACTGCTATAAAGGATGAGTGTATTTTAGTGCGTTTGCACATCTTTATCTGGGGCTAATAAATGTGGCCAGCACCCTATTTAGCTGTACTTCAAAATGGAATATTTAAGACTAGCTTTTTTTTAATTATAGCTACTTAAGCCTCAGAAATCTCATCCCATTTTATGTGTTTATTTTTTTACTTTTAGATCAGCCCAGTTTTACTTTGCCACCATATAAAAATCCCCCATATTGCAAAACTGATGGCAGACCATGTTGCATTTGCAAAATATGTTCCTCTGTTCTGCTATCTGTAGCTGAAGCAGGAGTTCTTGGAGACTAGAAATCTTAAATGCATAAATCTTGGGAAAGAAACACATGCTGGTTGAGATATTTAATCACAAGAAGTCAACTCTGTTCAGATTGGTTAACTTCAGTGGGCTGAACAGGAAGAAAAAGATACATATTTGAGCTCTTCTAAAATTTAGCTGTTCATGTGAATCCCAAATTAGTAAAAGGTTCAGATTAACAGAACGGGGTACCAACTGAGCAGCCAAAAATTATCCTTTTTTTTCCTTGTTGCAATTAGATACTAATGTGTATAGGGAGCACTTTCCTCGATGAGATCAAACTACTATCATATTGGTGAAGAAAAAATAGTTGCACAATATAGTGCATAACAATAGTTACTGTAATTAGTGTATGAAAGGTATCATAATCGCAAAAGACTGCTTGGATGAAATTTGTGAAAGACCATTATATTTTAAATACCATGTACTCACAAACCACAGTGCATGCCAATATTAAATTCAGTCAGGTTGATCAATTCGCTTGCTGTTGTTGCCCACTCTTGATATAAAGTGAGGAAATAAAGGCTGTGTAAACTTATAATAATATTAAATTTGCATGTTTTCCCTAATATTGTGAAAAAATATCTTTTTTACTGATTAGGCATTTTGCACAATAGAATGTACTGTGGATTCAATTTTAATTTGAGACCTATGCTCGTAATGCGTCCTCTCTGTAATGGCATTCATCCATGAAAATTTTCAAACGCTTGCCAGGATGGTGAAAGCAGATGAATTGCTTAACTTGAGAGAAAGCACAGAAAAAAAATGCAATTATGACAATGATGAGCATTCAATGTATGAATCTGATGACTGGAAATGCATTAGCCTTTTTATTGGCACCACCTTGTTTTGCGAGCCATCCGTGAAACTTTGGATTTGATATGGATTAATCTCTTTTTCTGTCTGCAGTGAAACCTGATAATATTTTGAATGAAAACTGTTAAATTTGACCAAATTAACTTAGAAATCATGAATAACATACTGAATGTTCTGCACACAACACCTTAGTTGAGACATCTAACCCCCACATAGTGTGTGTCACCTCTGTGTCACTTGCTGTCATCATGTCAGCTGCGAACAAAGGTTTGCTTGCTGACGCATGTGAAGGCGTGGCTGTGAATACATGTGCTGTTCCAAGAATAGGTGTCAGGGTACTTAACTGTTGGTTTTTATTAGCAGAATTGTGGATCACTGAATAGAACATGTGACTGGTGACAGCTCACCTACTGTAGGTGGGATATTTATTTAAGTGGCTATATTGTCATCATGTGGGCATTCTTCATGTAGTCTCTTGTTGTTGAGATAAATTAAAGTGGGTATATTATCGATTGTGTGTGTGTGTGTGGGGGGGTATAATCTCTATTTAAAGGATTTAAAGGTCTTCTCCTCTGAACCTTTATCTTCCTGCCTAATCCCCAACAATGCAACTTCTGAAAATAAGGCACTCCAGAAGGACAAAGACCCATCTGATTTAGCTTCTCTTTCGTATTTTTTTATACTTTCTCTAAATCGTGTCATTTCACACTGTTTTAGGATTTTTTTTATATTTGTGAACTATGATTTTAGTTATTTCTGTGCTTTTTCTGACAGATCATCTATTTTTGTGCTTCTTCGCTTTTCCCACTGTCTCCCTTTTTTGATGTTAGGGATTTCTGTAAAAGTATGTCTGGTGCTGAGCAACAGTGTTCCTCCAGCTCAGGCTGCATGTCATCTTGGCCTTTTCAGTAATGAGAGTATATGTTGGAAGTCTTACATAAGATGGGAGTGGCGCAACTTTGCTAACGAGCACAAATCAAAGAGTTGGAGCGTTTCATCTTGTCTCACCATCACCAAGAAAATCTACAGCTATAGTTCAGTTTTTATCATGAAATTTTGCAGGCGGTAGTCTCACTACCACAGTCTTTAAAACCTGAGCATGTAATATAGGGGTGTTTGGTTGGACATTAATAATTTACCAACTCTACTGCAGGTACATATGGATTTCAAAATTCCATACATCATGATGTTGGAAAAAACATCATGAGGGAAGAATAATTGAGATGGGAATGAACTGCCCGCCATTTTTACTAGAGTATGCAAATGCGCTGAAGCTTTTTAAAAACTGAAAACATGCATTTATTGGCACCCCTACTGAAGATGCATGAAAAAATACATTTTTGCAGCTCTTGGAAAAATCAGACAAATCTAGCATTTTAAATTAGCATTTATTCACACTGAGAAACAAAGTTTAAGATTTTTTTTAATTGCCAGTACCACAATTGACACCCCTAAAATATATGTTACATGAATTCAAACAAATATTTTTAAGTATATATTTCATGTGTTTAAATTGATCGGTATCGAGGGACTTTAATGGGGTAGAAATGTGGAAAGAGACGAAGACCTATTTCTTATAGCCCTTCTTCTTGATGGGAAAGAGAACAGATGTCTGCTAATTTTCAAAAGTCAGGGAGTTTAGAATAAAATAGCAAGTCATTTAAACTTTCCCACATCTAGAGTCAGAGCTATAATAGAAAAACACATTTTATTTTAAAGATAAAATTGGACAACCAAAGCCATGTTTAATTATTCTATGCTTTTATTTGGATCTTGAACATTTCAAGGGTTAGGGAATTTATGCAAATGCTTTTGAGAACTATACTATTTTATTAAATGTTGATAAATGGCTTGCTCATCATTAAAATGTATTTTTTACTAGAATTCAGTTACTCATGTATCTTTTTGCTCTCATATTTAGTCAAAAACCTGAAGCATTAACACAAACACTGACTTGTGTAGTGATTCCTGTGTCTTCCGCCTGATTTATTCTGTGATCATGTCCACACTTTCTCCCATTTTGAACTCCCTGTAATCTTCACTGGCAGATTAAGGTCAATAAGACGTACACTGGCTTTAATATTAATAACCTGTCATTCATTAGTATTCTAATCATTTGTATTAATATGTCCATTGTATTTTGTATATTACATAACAGCCAAGTCTTTAGGTAGGTCTGTTGCTGTATATGTGTTTTTATCTGTATTCACTCCATGGAGTGTTCACAGCTCTCACCATCACTTGGCCTGCAGCCTGATGTGTACAAAAATAGTAACAGCCACAAAAGAGATCCACTAAGGCAGGATAGGGGAGAACACAAGGGACTAGAGGGTAGCCCCCTCCCACTATCTTTTGTATTTTCTCTTTTATATCACTTCCTTTAAGCAGTGTAATTCTGTGACAACCCACAGAGTCTCCTTATATGGGATGAAATTTTATTATTTGAAATGGGCAATATTTTTAGTCTGTGTTTGGTAATTTAGTGAGCTAATTTGGTAGTGCAATGCAGGCAAACAAAAAAATATATACAGTGTCTTGCAAATGTATTCATACCTCTTAAACTGTGATATTTTGTTATGTTAACGCTACAAATTTCAATATTTTACACAAATTTTTTGTTACTGACAAACACAAACTTCTCCATGATTCTAAAGTGGAAGGAAACGGATACATGATTTTAAAAAAATTATTTGCAAAAAAAATCTAAAAAGTGTGTTGTGCCCTTCTGAACCAATACTTTGGAAAGTGATCTGTTGTTGAAATTTTAATTGCAAATTGTTTGAGGTTTGCCTCTATTAGCTTTGCACATCTAAAGGCTGAAATTTTTACCCACTTATTATGAAACATAATAAAAACGGGGTCAGATTGGATGCAGAGCATGTGTTAAAACTAACTGAATGGTTTGGATAAAAATCCTAATAACCAATAAACCACATTCTCTCTATGTCATTTAGTTAAGGTGGACAGTTGTTTATTTTGTTGTTGTTTCAAGGGCCATGCATTCACATTATGCATCCTCTTGATGTATTTGGCTTTTTAAATGCACTTTTACCTGATATGAATTTTACTGTCTATGATGCCAAACTTCACAGAAAGGGATGGGAGCTTTATGATGTTATAGGGACAATGAAATATTGCTTCACTGCAGTTGATGTCACTGCAGTATTCAACACTGATATCATGGTTGTCTGTGTGTGTTTTTAGTATTGTGAAGTGCTTGAAAGCCTATAAAAATACCTAAAATATTAAAGGAGTATGAATACTTTTGCAGTGCTCTGCAGCTTTTTTCAGGCTTTGCAAGTGGCGTTTTGAACAGTTAACCCTCCAGGTCTATACCAAGAGGATTTCCCCTCATCCCCTTTCTAATTTGCTAATTTCTGCACGCTTAGGCCAGATCCATATTTTAACTACTGAGCATTTTGTGCCAAAGAATGGGGGTGGGGGGTGAGGGTCAAAGCATCTTGCATGCCAGCACTGAGTCTTCAGAGTCTTCATCAGAGACTGGAGGACAGGCATGCAGAACCTAACTGAGACTTGAAAACCCACACATTCTGGCACCAGCCTCATCTTGTTAGTACAGGCTGTTGCATCTTGACTGTCGCTGCTCTCTCTTTCACATCCCCCCAAATCACATACAGGCTTTTTTTTTTTTTTTTTTAATGCATCCACATGATATACAGAGAAATCAACAAAACAGCTTAGAATAAGGAAAAACTCTAACTCTGAAAATATTCTTTATGCATGAAACATGTGAGATGAAAGTCAGGTTTATTTTTGAGAGATTTAAGGTAGGCTCTTTTGCATTTAATGGAATAAATGAACTAATTGTATACCAATAAAATGTTATTGCTCAGTGGCATGAGAAATCCAATCAACATCTCAATGTGGAATTCAAAAGGACAGGCCAGAGGAAAGAAAAGACAATAAGCTATAGTGACAAAAAAAGGGAGCCTGAGTGGATGAGGGGGGAGTAGGACGACAGTGTCATAAAAGATATGGGTATCACCCTCTGCAGCTGTAAGGAGTACAGAGCATGACAACCTGACTGTTGTAATTTGTCTGAGCACTCGTGACTCATATCTGTGAGTCACTTCCTCTGCATCTATTGGTAAAATTTACTGTCTGGCAAAATCATTTCATGAACATGAATTGCAAAATTTTTAAAAAAAAAAAAAAAAAAAAAAAAAAAAAAAAAATAATAATAATAATAATAATAATAATAATAATAATAATTATATATATATATATATATATATATATATATATATATATATATATATATATATATATATATATATATATATATATATATGATAGAGGTGTGCAATTCTTGTTGCTTGAAATCGTTTTTTGATGAGAGACAGAGATGTGTCACATTTTCAAAAATAGCTTGAGCAATATCTGTTATATTGAATTGTTGTCTTATCACTTGTGTTGGAAGTCAGTGGTGCATTATGTTGAGACTTTTCTTTGGCTTTTTGTCTTCAGGATTTTTTCAAGAGTTAAAAAAGCTTAATTTTGTCAAAGATCTTTTTCTTTCCTTTTTTTGGGATGAAAGACAACAATGTCCTCCAATTCCTCATTTAGTTTCTTTATTCAAATTAGATTTAGTTCATGTATATTAGTATGAGAGACCACATCTGAATTGAGCCAGACATGGTGCCATCTACATCAATAGGCAAAGATCTTTTTTGGCTCGCAAAGAAGCTGAGGCTGTAATGTTCCACCAGCAGCTTGATGCATTATAATTAGGATGGCAACTCATCAATGAGAAGGGCAGGAACGTTTAGACTTTAATTTTGTCAAAAGCTTTAGGAGTGAAAAGTTAATTAAACTGCATTGCAGATAGGATTCTTCCTTCTAATCTTTAAACATTCTTCTTTTATAAAAAGGAAAACATGTTTATATACAGTATCCCATTAGTGTTTGTAGGGGCAACTGTATGGATTTGATGGAGTTTGACAAGGGCCAAATTGTGATGGCATCTCCAAAACTGCAGCATCGGTGAGGTTTTCCTGGTCTGCAGTGATCTGAGGAAGGAACATTGGTGAACCAGCGAGTCCTTGGCGGACTCAAGATCAAGACTCATTGATCCACTTGGGGAGCGAAGGTTGGCCCCCATAGTCTGATCCAACAGATGAGCTAATGTGGGTATATTTACTGAAAAAAGTTATTGTTGGTTCTGACAGAGATTCAGAATACACCATGCATCACAGTTTGTATAATAATCTGTAATATTTTGAGTTTATGTGTGTTCCGAGCCCTGATCTTGCTGTTTGGGTCCATAGATCAGTCCAGGTGGGAACATTATTCCCTCTTGTGGCCTCAAAATAAAAATACCTACAGTCATATCTTTGTGCAAATCTTAATGTAGACATCAATTCACAAATCACTGGCCCGTTTTTGTTATTTTTCTGTTCCTGATAATAATAATAATAATAATAATAATAATAATAATAATAATAATAATAATAATAATAATAATAATGCAACTGTTATACAATAAATTTGGCAATAAACACAACATATTAACAGAAAGTCAGTATGGGTTTAGAGCAAAGATCAATATCTAAGGCATAGACTGAATCTCAGGAAATGTAAATTAGATTGATCAAAAGAAATGCACAGTTTGTCATAGACCTAAAAATGTACTTGACACAAATATAACATACTGTGTCATAAATTGTGTCAGATGACTGGTGCTGGACTGGATAACAAGCTATCTAAGAAACAGGCAGTTATTTGTGCTAATAGGTGGGCGTCAATCTTATTGTTAGGACATTTCCTGTGGGGTCCCTCAGGGGTCAGGGTTGGTTCCTAAAGTTTTTATTCTGTATATAAATGAAATCTGCAACATATCAAACAAACTTAGATTTATATTCTTTGCAGAAGACACAAATACTTTGTGTTTGGGGAGGATTTAAGGTGGCTTTTGAACATGGTTACAGACAAAATGGATGGATTAGTGAGATGACTTAATAGAAGCAAATTATCACTAACTGTCAAAATAAGTTAATTTTATTTGGAAATAGTATTGAAACATTGAAATAAATGTAAGTAATCTACCATTTGAAAGAGAACATGAAAATAATTTAAAAGTGACAACAGATTAAAAAATGTGTTGAAATAATCAAGAAGTATTTCAGCTTTACTTAAAGCAAGGCACTTTTTAAATCACAAATTCCTCCAACTACTGTCTTCACCAAGATGATGAGACAGGGACAGTTTGATTTTGAGATACTGGGGTTAGATTTAATAGGTTTGTACAGTCAAGGTCAGAATTATTAGCCCCCTGATTAAATACACAAAACTCCTAATATTTTCAAGGAAATGACCAGAATAAAGACTGTTCATACTTGTACTGCTTCCAAAAGTACAAGGAAAAAATCTGTTTCTGTGTGGGGTTGCTGTTGGCTCACTTCCTCTCGATATCTCTAAGAGAGACAGTGACAGAAGGAAAGGGTAGTAAAGCGTTTCTGTTGTGATTTCTTAATAACGTCAGTGATGACAGGCTCTAAGGAGGCTGGAGCTCACTAACATCCTGTATTCCTATCCGCAGTCATCTCTCTACCTATCTCTCCACCTTTCAACACCTGCTCTTTCTAGTCATTAAGCTGAAACCCCCACCTCATGGTTCTGTATCAGGAAACAGTGCATATCTGTACTGTGCCCATCATGGTATTTCAACATTTTCGTTACCTTTCCATAGCTGATTAGGCAAGTTTGCATGCAGGTGTGTTAATCGTTCTAAGATACAAGATTTCTGCTTATAAGGCATGGGATGCAACATGGCGGTTCATGCCTTACTTAATCAAACTGAGCTGCTCCTAAATTCCCTCATTGTTATCGTCTTCCATCTCCCTCCTGTCTCGCTGTTACTTCATCTCTCCATGTGCGGAGATGGACTGCATGACTCTAAAATTAATTTTTTAACATTAAATTCTGTTGGAAGAATATAGAGGGATGTTAATTCATTTCTCAAACTGTGAACCAAGGTCTTTGTTTATGCCTAGCGTCTACACAAGAATATGTTGAGTGTGTGTGTGTGTGTGTGTGAGTCTGTGCTATTTTTTGCTCTCCAGTCTCACCATATTGATTGTTTATCATTTTTCCACTTTAGCAAAGCAGCATGGGACATTACATACCAACAATAGATCCACATCTTGAATAAAAGCACACAGGAGGGTGTTCAGTTTACAGTCATCTTCCTCCAGAGTACTGTTTTACAGCAAACACATGGGAATAGTAACACCAATAAAACAGCTACAGCGTGACAACTTAGCTATATAGTCAGCATTCCCCAGGTAATTTTAATGAGCATTTTGTAGTCACCTATTGTAATTTGCACAAAGAGCAAAATGCACAATATTAGAATCAGAGTCTGGGGTTAGAAAGCAGTATGTGCAGTTCTGCTAACAGCTTAAAATTTGCACATATGCTCATTTATGATATGCTGTCATAAAAACCAAAACATACATTTTGTCTGTTATGTTTTCATATGAAATGTCTGCACAAGACACACAACCCCATCCAACATACCCTGGTAACCCATGTGTCCCATTATTATGCATTTTGCATGAGCCAACATCTGAAGTCTCACCACTGTATGAGCTTCCCTTGAAATACAACTGGCATTGTTACAAACCATGTTGTCAAAGAACCCTTTTGAATACAGAGAAAAATAAGAGAGTGTATTTTTACTTATAGATATTTACATAATTTTTTTGTAATTACATTTTTAATGAGGGTATTGGCATGAAATTCACAGCAGATGTTGGTAATAACCCAAGTAATTCATAGATCCAAAAAATAAAAAAATAAACACAAAAACTCCACAATTTGTTATCTTAAAAAATTGTGAATTAAACAAGATTGCACACATTATTGCACACAATTGAAATTGAAATTTACAAATACTTAACAGAAAAGAATTTTTGGAAATAACTTTAAACATCTCATGAGAAACCTGTCACATGCAATACTGTGGTGTGATTTGGAACCATTCTTTCTCACAAACTGTCTTCAATTATTAAAAGTTCTAGAGGTCTCTTGTATTCTGATTGTCAGTTCTCTAGGCCGTTCCGGCAGCTTTATTTTATTCAATGAAACCAGTTTAGTTTCACTGTGTTTGGTATCATTCTCTTGCTGAAAAATCCACCTTTGTTTCATCTTCAGATTTTCATCAAAAATGTCTTGGTACATTTTATGTACTGAATGTGCACAGGGACAAGGGCAGCATAATGTATTACTCATTGTTTTCACAGAAATACTGTATCTGGACTTTTCAAATCTTTCTAAAGCTCTTTGTGACTTGTTCTTGGCTCTTGAACAACTCTTATGATTATTCTTTTGACACATCTATCAGAAATCTTGCAAGGAACACCTGATCAGTATTGCATCATAGTGAAAATATTCTTTGTCCACATCCAGAATATGGCCATAATAATTCTAACTGGAACTTTTAGAAACATGTCTATCACCAATGAAAAAAATAGGTTGTAAAGGTCTTGGGTGTGCTCTTTGCTTTTACCTATTGTGACATGCTTCTTCTTAAGTACTTTGACTTTGGTCATGAGAAACTTTTTTATGAGCCACCAGTTAGAATAAACACAGTTTATTATCATCTTTGCAACTAGACAAGATTTTTAATAGCTATTGTGAAGCAGATCTGAGATCTTTATATTTACTGAAAACTTGTCATTTTTGTCTTGCAGAAAGAATGGCTTTGCCTGAATTGTCAAACTCAAAAAGCAATGTCAGGCCAGCTGGGGGACATCCCACCACCATCCATGGCCTCCCCAAAGAAGCAAGAACCTGCTCCACCCTCTGTCCCCTCCTCTACCCCTGTTCCTACTCCTGTAGATAACAAACCTGTAGCTGAAGCAATAGATCCAACCCCACCTGCTCCTGAGATCAAGGTAGCAAATGCATTTACACCAGATTCACCTGAACACACATACACTCCTATAGAGAACATCCATCAAGAAGCACCTGATTCAGAGGAACTAAAGCAGTCATTAGCAGACGAGTCAATGTCCGATAGACAACTTTTAAATTCAGAGAGTTTAGCTGAGATTAGCTCAGAAATCCCACCTGTTGAGAACAAGCAGCTCAAGTCTGAGAATATACCACAGGAAAGTCCTCATCCTGACACAGAGCTACCTGACACTAACCAACAAACACAGAGCACAACTGTCAGTGAAATTCTAGTAGCTGAGGAACAACAGAGTAGCTGTGAGAAAGCAGCAGAGAATTGTCCTCAATCTGACACACAGATTCTTAATGTTGAGCCACAAGCACAGTGTCCACCTGCCGGTGAAATCCCAGTGGCTGAACAACAAGATAGCAGTGAGAATAGGGCAGAGAGCCTTTCTCCAACTATGGAAGATGAGGCACAAAATCCATCAACAAATGCAGTTTTAGACAACACAGCAGCCTCTGTTGAGGTAGAAACTAGGCCAGATACCAAGATCACTCAAAGTGAGGGTGCAGCTCTCCCAGAAGATCATAAAAACATTGAGTCAACACCTGAAAAGCTCCCAGAAGCAACAGTTGAGCCAGCTGCTTCTATGATCCATGAAGGAGTCACACAGGAGTTACCTCCTGTAAAGCCAAATTCTACCGCTGCAGATGTAAACAAGGATAATATATGTAAAGTTTTAACTGACGAACCCCAAACCATGCCAGTGGAGCTAACTCCATCAGACACAACATTAGAGATCAACAAAACAGACTTCATTGACAAATCTGGGGTAGACACTGTTGCACCAGTTGTTACTAATGATATTACTGCAGAAATTATGTCAGCAACAGAGTTGATAACCTCTGTAAACCCTCCTGTCAAAGTCAAAGCACCTGCAACTGACAACACAGGGCAAGAATTACAAGAAACAATTGTAAAATCTGATGTAGAATCTGAGATTTCTTTGGTCATGGAAGATAAAAACTCTTTTGCAGCTTCAGGGGAAGTTAGTCAGGTAACTGAAACAAAAAATGAGCTTATAGAGAAAGAAGAGGAGCCAGATCCACATAATTTAGCAGATGGTTCTCTTCCTGTTGTAGCTCCATTAGAGAAAGAAACTGATGTTCCAGAGAATGCAAATAAAGGGAACATTGATGAAACGAAAGACTCAGTGAAAGTTGTTGATAACAAGGAAATAGTTGTGGATAAAACACCTGAGAAAGATGATGAAGTAGTGGGAGCTGACCCTGAAATAAATGTAGGTACAGCAGAAGCAGCAGAGGTAAAATTAGATGAGGGGAAATCATTAAAAGATGAGCGAATTATAAAGGAAACAGTTGAGAACACAAATGACCAAAATGTTCTCAGAAAACATGTTGATGAAGCATGCTTAATTGAAGCAGTCAGCAATGATGCAGAAAGTATTCTAATGGAGAGAAAGGAAGTAGAAAAGAAAAGCACTGCAGCAGTAACTGTTCCAGAGGAAATACCAAAAGAAGATGTTCAAATAAATAAAGATATACAACAAGAAACCAAGTCTGAGGCTGTTGAAGGAAGCCCTGTTAAGACAGTACCAGTGTTAAAGAAATCAGAAGAAAAAGAAGAGTCTTTGGCAGTGGCAGAGGATGTATCAGAGACAGGAGAACAAAGCCTGGAGGATACTACTTTAAAGGTGGATGAACAGTCTGACAAAACAGCCGTTAGCTCTGATCCACCATCTGTCGAACCAAGGCAGCAAGAAATGGATGTTTTTGAGGTGCCAGTTAAAAGTTTACAATCTGTGTCAACCTCAGCTGATGTCACTGAAACAAATACCAGTAATAAAACCTATGAGGAGAAAGATTTTGAGAGTAAGGAAGTGGGTGGTTTGAGTGCCACAAAAATTCAAAATGAGCCTGAGAAAGTTGTCGAGCCATCAGTCAAGGATAGGGAGGCAGAAACTGACAAGATAGAGGATGAGTCACAGCCTGTCGTTGGCAGCCTGCAGGAAGCTATTTCAGTATCTAAAGCAAGTGCACTATGTGACAAAGATTGCAATACAGTATTTGATGTAGAAGAGAGCTCCACTTCAGAGAAGAATCAAGCTTCAGAGCATGTGCCTGCTGTAGTACCTTCAATCCCACTAGCAGAATCTGAAATCCAGTCTGTAGTTAGTGAGCATGATGCAGGTTTGAAGGAAGAAAGCTTGGAGGAGAAAATGGATGCTACAGCTAAGCCTGTGGAAAAGCATGGTGATGACGATGCATTTCTTGAGGTGACCATAATTTTTAGCAAGTATAGCAGTAGATCCTTAAACTCTTGTGCATTTTTGCTATAGTTTCTAAATTGTAATCAAATACTTTTGGGTGTAAAAGATGATAGCCCATATGAAGTGCAATTGACTATCAGTGTTGAATTACAAAGGAAAATTGCCAAATTATTTAATACACAGTTGAATGTATTGATATTAAAATGTTTCAGAGCTTAAGCTTTTACATATTCAACCAAATGTTTTTTGGAAAAATATTTGTTTGAGAGAGCATATTTATAAGTTTTGATTACTGTATTTGTTTACAACTCCATACCGTGCACAAGCATGTTCAAAAAAATGTGTTAAATAAATTGTTTATTGGCAGAAGTAACAGTGATATTTTTTTCATTTTTTATCAGATCAAACAAGAGGATACCTTGAAACAGCCTGAACTGAAAGAAGTGGAGGCTAAAGAAGGCAATCTCATGAGCTCCTCAGATCTAGCAAAACTAGAAAGCTCTGTGCTTCCCATTCTAAAAGCCCAGGCGAACACAGAGCAGGAGGAAAAACAGACTGATACTTTAAAGATCAGACGCAAATTGGAGGTTCTTCCTCTCTCACCCGATTCTCCTAGTTCAGAAGAGGATAAAGGACTTTCAGAGAAGAATGCCAAAAGTACTGCAAAGAAAAAGCTTCTTGTGCCAATGGATATCAAAGCAGATTCCCTGGATGATAGCAGCGAAAGCTTTGGAAAAGAAAGCCCAATATCAGGAGATGATGAGGAATTTATCAGAAAACAGATAATAGAAATGAGTGAAAATGAGGATGCCTCTCCATCAGATGAAGAAAGCTTAGTCAGGCGGAAGATCAGAGAGGATGAGAAGAAACAAAATGAAGAGAAGAAAGCAGACACTGTAGAGAAAAGCACATCAGGAAAAACAAGACGGTTAACTAAGAAAACTACTATCAGTCCAGATGATGAGGATGTTCAGGAAATCACAGCCTCAGCAGATAAATCTGATGCTATCAAAAGGGATGGACAAGAAGAAAAAGAAGAGGAGCATCAAAGCATTGATGCACTTCGCAAGTTACAATCTTTTGAACTGAATGTAACCAGCAGCCCTATATGTATACCCAGTGCAGATGGAGAGCCTGAAATGGAAAGCCTAACAGACTCTCCAGATGATCGGTCCAGGGGTGAGGGGTCATCTAGTCTACATGCATCTAGCTTCACTCCAGGAACATCGCCTACATCTCTTTCATCCATGGATGAGGACAGTGACAGCAGCAGTCCAAGTCATGTCCGTACTGGTGAAGGTAAACAGCACAGAAAAGCTAAGCACAGACAGACTGGGCAAATGCTGCCAACTATTGAAGACTCCTCAGAGGAGGAAGAGTTACGGGAAGAGGAAGAACTGCTCAGGGAGCAAGAAAAACAAAAGGGCTCAGGGAAAAAATCCAAAAAAGACAAAGATGAGATTCGGGCCCAAAGAAGGCGAGAACATACAAAGACACCTCCAAGCAATCTTTCCCCAATTGAAGATGCCTCACCAACTGAAGAACAGAGACAGGAAGCTGAAATGGAGGAGATTAGAAGGTCATCCTGTTCTGATTTTTCCCCCAGTATTGAATCAGATCCTGAAGGGTTTGAAATCCATGCTGCAAAGATTGCAGCAGTACAAAAAACATATCAGCTGCCTATATCAGTATCTCTTCACTCCCCAACAGATGATCAAAACACTGATAAATCTCAGAAGAAAGCTCTCAAATCTGCTGATGAGGCCTATGAAGAAATCATGCTCAGGGCTAAATCTCCTACAGTTGATAAAGGTGAAATTCAAGCAGAAAAAGAATCAGTTTATGGCAACATGCTTATTGAAGACTATGTCTATCCATCTCTTCTTGACAATTCTTTTGATCGGGAAGAGGCAGAGAAAATTTCTGTTCCTGTTGAACCCAAAAAACTGAGATCGCCTGATGAAGTTTATGAGGACATGATTAAGAAAAGAAAGGAATTCATGCAACTAGAGCAGGAATATGAAAATATAAAGCCAAAAAATGAAACCCCTAATCCAAAAATTGTTCTGCAACCTGCTGAGAATACCTTCCCTCAAAGCACCACAGTAACATTAGGCAAAGATGGGAAGCCATTGTTAGATGCTGAAGCTGCGTATGAAGAGCTGATGAAAAGAGTTCTGACACCAGGAACAAGCCCAACTCAGCCTGAGCCAGAAGTGGAAACTACTTCATCAAAAAAGGTTCTTCAACCTATTCCAGACTTAAAGGTAACACAGTGCTCTTCTGGAGAGTTATCCTCTGATGATGAAAGTACAGTTAAAAAGGAACAGGCGGTGACAGGAATATCAGATATGATATCAGAAAAGGAATCTGAGCCTGTAAAAGAAGTATCTGAGGCTCCCCCATCGACCACAACAGAACAGCAACCTGACATTGAAAACTCAACATCTCAGGCTGAACTTGTGGATCTTTCAAGTAGTTTCCCAAGATCATCACCCCCTGTGATTGCTAATGTGTCACCCCTACCAACAGTCCCCCAATACACACCTAGTATATCTAGTGTAGTGTCAACAGCCCCCCCTGTTCCCCCTAAGCCGAATATTTTGCGCAGGGCTAATTCTCAGGAAAAAGGCGAAGAACCTGTTGCACCACCCCAGCCTCCTCCCACTCCACCAAAACCCACAGTTTTTCCCAGGAAAGCTCCAATTCCACTCCCACCTCAGGCTTCAGTACCTATGAAAAAATCTGAGCCAGTGGCTATGACTTCACCCCAAGGATCACCTGTAAGACAAGCTGTTACTCCAACATACAAACCTCATATTCCACCTCCTGTTCCTCCAAAGCCAGCCATTCATGGGATCGTGGACAGTCACAGATCAGGACATGGTGTCAAACCACCAATTGCACCAAAACCTGGTTCACAGTCACCTTCACCTGCTCATGCTCCTCTTCCAACAAGACCGACCGTACTTCCCACTTGTCCAAATGACTCAGTCCTCAATTTGAGCCCATCTGCAGAGGGCAAAACATTTCAACCTTCACCAAAGTCTCCTTCTTCCCCAAGATATGCCAGCAATCTTCGTGACACATATGTAGTCATCACACTGCCATCCCAGCCGAGCTCTCCAGTTGACAGTGTCACAACTCAAGCCCCCTCTGGTCCTAGACCAGCATCTCCCTCAAAGCAAGCTCAGCATGAGAGTTATTGTCAACCACAGCCTCAACACTCGTATCCACAGCAACATCAACAACCAACTCCTCCTCCTCAGACAACTAGAGTGCCTCTGGCATACACACGTGTCACAGAGTCTATTGAAAAACAAGAGATTTGTAGCCCAGAAAAACATGTTTCTAGTTCTTGTCACATAATTGAGGCTATATCTGCTTCAGCACAACCATCTGTTATGCCTAACCTCATATCTCAAGTGGTTACTACTGAAGTTCAAAGAACCACTGTTTCTGTTGTTCATGAAAGAACACCACCACCAGTACCAGCTCCAAGAGCAACTGGTGTCCCAATGTCAATGGAGAAACCTAAGTCTCACATACTAGCACAAACTGAAACAACCTCTCTACCCTCTGAGGTGGTAGATCTTAGAACTGTGAAGGTGGATTCAGATTCAAATATGAATGGTGTCGATCTGTCCACCAGCCCAGATTCAAGACGTCAGTCTTTTGTGAGTGATGTAAGTCGTCACACCAGTGCTGTGCAATCACCTGTGGTCAACCTCAGTACTGAATCCTCCACTGTTTCAATAGTGACTGACAGCATCACCATTGTGACCTGTTCTGCCACAATCCAGCAATGTGACAATGTAGAGATTTCTGAAGCCTCTTCAGTTCCCCTTCAGCTAACCAAAAACAAGTCATTTGAACCTGTTTCTCAAATTATATATCGACCAGTTGAGTCTCAGCCCTCCACTCTTTCAACTTCAGAAATCCCAATTAACCTTTCAGTTGGATCAAATGCAAGTGCAGCAGGTTTCCAATCCATGCCAGTCACTGTTCCACTCCCTTCTGTGGCAACCTGTGTTGCCAATGGATTAACTACAGGAAGAACCACAGTGGCAGGAGCTGTTGATCTTAGTACCTCAAAACCTTTCAATACTGTGGTATCAGTTGATGTGACATCTGCAGATGTGGTTACAACCATAATCACAGATGATGGCAAACCAGTGGATCTGACAGCAGGGAAGAGAGCTGTATGCTGTGATGTTGTGTACAAGCTGCCGTTTGCAGGAAGTTGTGCAACTCAGCAGCCTACCACGCCTCTGCCTGAAGATCGTTTTGGATATCGTGATGACCATTATCAGTTTGACCGAACACCTTATGGCATGAGAGGGTTTGGTGGAATTAAACCCTCCATGTCAGACACCAATCTTGCAGAAGCTGGGTTATTCATGTACAAGAGTAAGAACAGTTATAATTTCAGTGTCACAACAGAGGGAGCTGTAGATCTCACCTCAACGAAGATATCAGATACAGGTCAGTGCAGTGACATTGCAGACCTGTCACTTAAATGTCACTTTGATCTGGCTCCACTTATTCATGGCTAATGTGGCTTCTTCGTGTTTTTAAAATTTTATTTTGCATGGATTTTGTTGTGTTTTTAATTCAACATCAGATTTTTTGCATGTCCTTGTGCCTGTTTTGCTTGTTTCACCTCTATATAGGATTATTTTTTGCTTTGGCAACATTTTTTTCTTCATTTGCTTAAGGCATGGCTTGATTCAGAACAAGTAGTCTAAAAATATGGACTAAAAATATATTTTTGACTTTTGACAGGTGAAGCTGTTGACTACTCCAAGAAAGGCAGTTATGCAGGAATGACAATCCCCCCATATTCCCATTCCAGTGCCACAAGTGCTGTCAGTTCAATCTTTGGGACAAGCAGTGTTTTAAGGTCATCAAATGGAGTGGTCTATTCCTCTGTTGCAGCACCAGTCCCAACAACATATGCAATTACTACCCAGCCAGGGTCCATATTTAGTACAACATACAATACCTTTTCTGGTATGCACACAAGTGACACCATGCCTTCTCTGTCCAACCTCCAGAATTTACCACTTACCAGATCTCAAAGTTTTCTCTCCACCATTTCCACAACAGAAGAACAAGGAGATGCGCCTCTTAATCTGGAGATCTCGAAGGGAGGTATTACTGCTGTCAATGGTACATCTACAGCAACATCTTTATCCCTTGACACATATACAGATGCATCCCTGGAGGCTATAGCTGCTTCACTGGAAGCTCTATCTTCCCCCATGGTTCCTGGAGATGGCCAGTATCAGGCAGAGCGAGAGAGGCTAGAGATGGAAAAGCTAAAGCAGCAACGCTTGGCTGAGGAATTAGAATGGGAGCGGCAGAATATTCAGCGATTCCGTGAACAAGAACAGCTCCTGGTACAGAAAGAGTTAGAAGAGTTACAAGCCATGAAGCAGCAGATTCTGGCTCAACAAGAGGAGGAAAGGCAGGCTCATCTTATGATGCAAAAAGAAACATATGCTCAGCAACAGCAGCAGCTTGAGCAAATACAAAGACTCCAAGAACAATTGCGATTACAGTTAGAAGAGCAAAAGCTTCGTCAGATGTACCCAGGTACAGACATCCCAGGGCATGGTGTACAGGAGGCCATTGTTTTAGGACCTGATGGCACAGTGCTTTCTCGAAAAATCACTGACAGCGGATGTCAGACCGATGAGGAGGATGAAGCATTAAGCAAAGCTTACACAGCAGGGAGAAAAAAGAAAAATGTTAAAAAGAGTGTTGATAGCTGTGTGCAAACTGATGATGAGGATCAAGAGGAATGGGAGGCTCAGAGAAGCCGACAAAGTCGTCCCCGTACTGCCAGAGGTGATAGGGGTGGGCAGTCAGAGATGTCTCTTCAAGCCCATACTGAAATTTCTATACAAACCGACACAGATGGGAATATTCGAATGGACACGAGAATGGAGCTGTCAGACTCAGAAAGGACCTCACCAAAGAAACGTCCTACTCACCTAACCCAGTCTGCCAACCTAAAACCAGAGTTTTCTTCCCTTCAAGCTCATCCTAAATCCCCCAAAGTACTCTATTCTCCTATATCTCCATGTATATCACCTAGCAAATCTCTTGAATTTGTGTCCTATGATAAGTCCCTAGGTGATACAAGCCCACAAAAGCTTAGAGAAAGTGTAGACCCTTCAAAATCCTCTCCAGCAAGTCCTCGAGGATCCAAAACAATGCAGCGATCTATGTCTGACCCAAAGCCCATGAGTCCAACAGGAGAAGAAAGAGCAACTTCTGGCACCCAGTATGGGGATAGCCATCCAGTGAGTACAACATTCTTCTGTACCACTGTGACTAATGTAAAACACTTGCACAAAGATAAAGAAATGTCTTCTGCAAATGAGCAGGATGTTACTTGTTTTAAAGTTTTTCATTTGTTTTGTAATGAGCAAAATAGATTTAGATGTATTTAAGGGAAGCATTTTTCTGTTGTAGCAAAATTGTGAAAGGTAGTTTTTCCCCTTTGCAAGTCACTGCTGAGAATCCCATACATTCATTAACTGTTGGGGAAAGTAAGCTTAACATGCAGAAAAAACTTGTTTGCTCTCAGATTTTAAGAGAGGCAAACTACTACTTTGTTGGATTACAGAGTGCAGGCTAATAATTTGTGACTTTTTGGGGAAAAATACAAAAACACAAAAATTGTGATATACAAGTACCTTCCCTTACACAAGAAAGCAATACAGGCCAAATATAGTTCTGCATTAACAGAATAGACACTATAAATGCATTCTTTCTTATTTTTAAAATGTTATATGGTGTTTAAACATGTTGTGCTCATTTTATTTTCTATAGGGCAAAGGATCAGGCAGCACACCCACGGGCACTCAAAAAAAGGTGAAAAGGACTCTCCCCAATCCTCCCTCTGAAGAAGAGTCAACAACAAGTGGACAGACAGCATACACCACGAACTCTGCTCGCCGAAGAATGTGCCGTAATTCTAACATGGCACGTGCCAAAATCCTACAAGACATTGATCGGGAACTAGATCTGGTTGAACGGGAGTCTTCCAAGCTCCGCAAAAGACAGGCAGAATTAGATGAAGAGGAGAAAGAGATTGATGCTAAGCTTAGGTATTTGGAGATGGGAATCAATCGCAGAAAAGATGCACTTTTAAAGGAAAGGGAGAAAAGAGAAAGGGCCTACTTACAGAGTGTCGCAGAGGATAGAGACTACATGTCAGACAGCGAGGTTAGTAACATCCGAGAGACTAGGAGTGTCCAAGAAGGTGGTGAAGATGAGGACATTGAGGATCACCTTCTTGAGCGCCCCAGAACGGCTCCTCACTCAGAACTTGATGACTTTGTTCCTCCCCAAACCAAACATGAGTACGGAAAATACTCTCAGTACCAGTATCCCCAAAGCCAATACGAGCAGTCTATTTATCAGACTCCACAGTCCTACCAATCTCACTCTATCTACTCCTCTGTTCCTTCACTTACTACTGCCCAACAGCAGAGTTACCAACAGATGCTTTTGTTGCAGCAGAAAGCTGCAAGACAAGCAGCCCTCCTATCAGAGCTTGATGCAACTAAATATGATGTCATTAGCCGTCAGCCCGATCCCACGTCGTCAGCTTATCTTGGTGTCAAGTATGACAAATATGGTAACCATCTAGACCTTAGAGCCCTGGAGGTGGGAAGTATAGCAGGTAGCCCAATGTCAGCTGTTTCTGATTCCTACTATACAGAGGTGGAACACCACACACCTCGGAGCTACATGCTCCTGGAAGATGCTGCAGAGCTAGCTAAGACCTCCACAGGTCTGTCTTCTTCTTATAGTCTAGCGGAGAGGGAGCTGGCTAAGGCAGAGAAGCTTTTGCGTAGAAGTGCTGCAGATCTTGGGTCTACTGACTATCTGGGCTCCACCTCCAGGCTCCATACTTTTGGAAAGACTCCTGATGAAGAGGATACAATGGAGGAACCCTATGAATTAAAACTTCTGAAGCAGCAGCTCAAGCAGGAGTTTAGAAGAAGTACAGGTGGAACAGAAAGCTTAGAACAACTTACAGGTCTTTCCCAAAACTACTATACTCCAAGCTCTGGTGTCTCTAGTTATTCCCAAAGACACTATCCAAAGTCAGAAAAGTACAGCATCAGTCGACTTACTCTTGAGAAGCAGGCAGCAAAACAACTCCCAGCTTCAGTGTTGTACCAAAAACACAAAACTCCAATACTAGATCCAAAAATCTCCTCCAAGTATTCCTCTATTACAGACAACAGGGGTTTAGAAACTGATTATAACTATTTGGGATCTACCAGTGCATCCCCAAGATCCAGCAGGCTGCTTCAGGATGAAATTACGTTCGGCCTTCGTAAGAATATTGCAGAGCAACAAAAGTATCTTGGGTCTACCTTGGGAGCCAATTTAGCTGGTTCCCTAAATTTGGGCCAGAGTTTGGGCTTGGACTCTGCTTATCCAAGTGGTAGTCGGTCAAGACCCTCATCCAGACCTACTTCGTGCTATGGCCTGGACTTGTCAATCAAAAGGGACCTTTCAAGCTCTTCACTGAGGCTTAAAGGAGATGGAGAATCATCTGGAGACGCTCCAAGTTATCAAACCCCCTCTGGTCGCACCAAACCCACTAGCCTTCCGATTGTGCAAAGTGGTCGTGGCCGAATACCTATAGTGGCACAGAACTCAGAGGAAGAGAGTCCATTGAGCCCTGTTGGGCAACCAATGGGCATGGCTCGTGCATCAGCTGGGCCTCTGCCTCCTATTTCAGCTGATTCAAGGGACCAGTTCGGTTCCTGTATGTCCCTACAAGATTCCCAGCAGCAGCAACACATACGAGAAGAGCCAACAAGGGGTAGGAGTTATGTACTGCTGGATGATCTTCAGGGCACAATGTCTGATAGTGAAGGTAAAAAACAAACTTGTAAGACTACATCTCTTTCCATTTTAAGTGTCTTGTGAATAGTAGTGTGTGGGTCTGAACTGCTTTGCATGCTAGCATGCATTATGCAAATATTTAACTTGTGATTAATATTTTAGGATGTGCATACTTCATTTGTTCTTCTGCTCAACATTTACTTTGTTATATATCTTGCTTTCAGTACCTGTCAATAACTTTCATCTGTAGGTTAAGATCAGAGGTGCATGCCTGTCTTTGTCTGTTTTTTGACATTTCTTGCATTCTCTTTACATTAATTGTATGGGCTCATCTTTTTCTTTGCATCACAATCTCATTTTGATTCCACTACTTTTATGGAGATTACTCCCATCAAATATAATGTAACAGTTTCTAAATGTATATGTAGTTTAAGTTACCGTATATGAAAATATTTACAGTCAAGTACATTCTCAGATTTAAAAAAACAAAGCAAACAAGATGTTGTCACAGTAGAATGTTTGAAATGCATTACATTTGATGGAAAACATTTATTTCTGCATAATAAATTTAAATCTTAAACTTGCATGTCTTGTCTTTTATGCTTGTCTTTGAGCGTAAACTGGGTGTTTAATTGAAATGTGTGTGTAGCATGTCATTTATTATTTTGTATTTCATGGCTGTTACTGCCGTTTGTAATTAAGATGAAGTCTGTACACAGACCTTAAGTTTTATTTGGAATTGTAAAGCACAAACATTTTAAGTCAAATTGATAAATGTGTTTTCTTGCTTTTATTTCAAAAAGATCATTATTTAAAAGCAAAAAACCCCTAAAATATTGAGAAACCTTATCCTTTTTGCGAAGGCTTCCCTAAAAACTACAGGGATAAAAACAACCCAATTTGAGTGCTTTTGGAAACCCAATCTTAAATCAAATATGGACCAATTCAGTTCTGGGTTTAACATAACAGTGTTGGGTATTAGGTTCAACCAAAGATACAACAATGAGTTCAGCTTAAAAATGGGTTACAGTAACTGTTAATATTTAGGCTACCAAAGAATGGGTTAAAAAAGAATAAGTCATAACCTGGGTTACTGAAGAACTAGTATTTAGGTACAAATCTGGTTTACACATAATGTGTTTCTTTCATTGCCCATGCTCCATCTCCTGCTCGAAGACAGATAAAAAGTAGTGTCAGTCTTTGGCAAATTCATTGTTTAAGGACCTAATAAGATCCTTTATCTTTCAGGCAAAATGGGAGCTTTCCTAGTTTGATGCATTTCAAACAAAAAAAAACGTAGTAGTTATCTAGCAGACTACAGTTTATGATTGATCAGAACCTGTATACCATCATAGCTTTATGTCATCTACCTGGTCATGCTGCATCTCTCCACCAACATTTAATTTGGGATTTTTTTTGTTTCTACCTGATTATTGTCTTGTTGACAAACAACATCCACCATGCACCTCTCTTCGTAAAATGCCATTACATCCATTTGCAATTTTGACTTAAACATATGACTACATTCTTAAAAAAAACAAAAAAAAAAAAGACAAAGAAAAAAGTCAGTTTTGAAGCTCAGAACGATTGTTTTTATTCTGTCTGGTTAAAATAGTAATTGCCATGATTTTGCAATGTAAACCAATTTGCCTTGATTCCAGCCCTAAGTGATTCCCTGATGGCTTTGAACAGAGATGATGCAACTAATGGTAGAGTATTAATTTAGTTCTAAAGTTGTCCACTAGCATATTAACCTGCAATACAAATACAGTGCACCTCACAATGAAATTATGAACAAATGTTGGAGGAAATAAGCGGAATTGTGATTCTACTTTAAGGCAGTTTAGAACAAATTGATTTCTTTGCAAATGCAATAAAATGTGTTTTGAATAAAACTTGGTGGTTTTCAGTTGAGTAATATTGATAATGATACTTATATATATACAATACCAAACATTTACATTCATAGAGGATTCTATTGCCCTTTAGTATTCTATTATACAAACTTTAGTAAACTTGTTTAAGTCATCCACAAACTGCATTACTTTTCTGCTTATTTCACATCAATGTTTTTTTTTGTTTTTGTTTTTTTTGTTTGTTTTTTTTTGCCATTCACATAGTTTCTAAATCAAGTATTCATCTTTTCTAATTAGTTTTGTTCTTATAAGCATGAAATCACATTTCAATGGACTTGAACCCATCTTATTTTGTAAGGCACAAATATCCTGACTCAGAATGATTTTGAATTCTGTCCTTGAAGCCTATCACCTCAGACGAGATGAGACAGACTGGTTTGACAAACCAAGAGATGGACGGCCAGAGAACGGACAGGAAAAGAGACAGGTGAAACAAGAAAAACATAGTCATACAAGTGTCACTCAATCAATCGGAATATGACTGAAAAGTAATTCAACTGAGAAGGTAAAATCTATGGAAGGCTTGATATATGACAAGCATTTCTCTCTCAATATCAATGATTATGGCTTACAGCTAATAAAACCGTCTGATTTGGCCTTCTGAAAATTTGAATATTGTGTAAGACCAAAAAAAAAAAGATATTGTTAAAATATTTTCAATGTTCTGTGCGGAATATGCACTCAATAGTTACCAGGGAATCCTCTTTGGTGTTAAGAAACCCTAGGTTATTTTAATAACAACCTTTGCTTGTCTGTATGTCTGGTGTCTCTCATTTCTTCTTCACAATGTACCAAAGACTGCTTGATTGGCTAGCAAAATTGCCTGACCTAAACATCACAGATAGATCAAAACCATGGCCAGTGAGACCGGTATTGGTACTTTTGTCAGTGTGGGCAGGTGCCAAATCCTACTGAAAAATGAAATCACCATCTCCATGAAACTTGTCAGCAGAAGGAAACATGTAGGGCTCCAAAGTTTCCTTGTGGATAGCTGTGTGACTTTAGAGCAAACAAAACTCAGCAGACCAAGACCAGATGACATGGTTCCCCAAATTCTTTACTGGACAGCCAGTTTTTGTGGCTTACTCTCCTTGTGAAAGGTGTCATTCACTGTCTGCAAATTAAATGTCAACTAAGTTGTGTTTTTCATGAATATTTATGCCTAAACATAAAAATTATCTTTTATTGGGCTTATGTAATATTTAAACTTTCAGAGAAACAGAATTGTGAGTTTTTGTTTGCTGTTAGTTGTCCCATTGTGTTTTGGCTTAAATTATGTTCAGTCAGCAATCAGTCTCTGCTGTCTGTTATTTGATGTGACCACAACATAAATGAGAAATTATTATTTAATTAATTACTTTAAGAACCAGACATTTTTATCATTTACATTGTTCTTATATTTAAAATGTTCAAATTTAAGGTGTTCCTACTTGTTTACTGCAATGACCAGAAATTAGTAGAAAATGCTTAAATATTTGGCAAACAATCATGATGTAATATGTGACTGCAGTAACTCATGTCCAGTGACACAGATACCTTACATGCAATGTGAGTGCAGAAGACGAGTTACCTCTTTTACTTTTGTATGCACAACAGGGAAAGGGTCCATACTATCCATTTCCTCACCTCAGGGTCAAACTGCAGAGGGATCTCAAAGACCGCAGTGTCACAGGTAAAGTAACACAGGTTGAGTAAAGTTAAATGCAATATGTGCAAAGCTGGGTGGATGACAAATTTCTATCCAGAAAGTATTGCAAACAAATTATTTATAACCCATGATTATATTATATTTTATATAGCCTGCTATGTTGGTTTTATCCAATCTCTGTGAATAGAAATATTATAAAGACTGTTAAATCTTCATACTAATATGATGGTTTAAAAAGCATGACTTATAAGTGTCATGCATTTTATTTACCCAATACTAAAGTCACATTAAAGGAGCCAGTCACATCCCATCACATAGCTCCTTCAGGCTCAAAGATGGCTGACATGTATGGGTTCTCTTTTTGATTTGGCTCATCTTCACAGTCATCAGTGATTGTCTTGCTCAAAAATAGCATGTCCCTAATAGCATCTTACGAAAAAAACAGCCAACAAAGAATTAATTTTTGTTAGCAAGTGATAAGGATTATTTTTGCCTCAATCATTTTGTTCTGCCTTTAATTGCCATTCCAAATTGCATGACAATATTAAATGACTAAGGTTCAGGTTCTGTGTGGAAGAAAAGTGATGAGTGATAGCATTTGTGCTGTATGCAGAACCATCTAATAAAGGAGCAAATCAGTAACTGAATATGGTGAAACCAATACAGTGAAGCTGGTTCTAAAGAAGGGATTGGAAATTTCTCACTGTTACTCTGAAATGTAATCTTTAACAGTTCTTGTAAATGGGAAGGGGACATTTTGTTCCACCCTAAGCATTATAAAAGTTGTAGTTAGTGTTTTTTTTTTAACTCTGTTAACTTTCACTACTCACTCTCAAATAGAGCCATCATTCTTCTTTCTTATTGGTAACATAAAGTACAGTGGATCTTAAAAGTGTACAGACCCCTGATAAAACAGCAAGTTTCTGTAATGTAAAAAAAAGATTGGACTATGATGAATATTTTCCATCAACAATGTGATATTTATGCTTTTCAATTCAAATGAAAAACAACCTGGATAAATATACACATCCTTTTTGGGGGATTTTTTGTTTGCTTGCTTTTTGTCAGATTTAGGTCAGGGCTCTGATTATGCTATTCCAATACTTTCTTTTTTTCTGGCAAACTCATCCCTTTTTTCATTTGGCTGTATGTTGCAATTCCAACAAACAAAATTAGTCTATCTTTATATATACTTGAGGATTTTGAAGTAAATGTGACTGGTATTAAGAACTGTTTACAATCTCATCCACCTGAAGAAAAGTAGCCCCACAGCAAAACGTTTTTTTAGTGTTTCTTTTGGTGATGTGAAATTAGCTTTTGATACTTGGCCCAACAGATAACTTTTGCTTTACCCGACAACACATTCTCATTCAAGGTATTGGAAGTTTTTAGCCAGGTATGGATGCTTTCTATGAAGGAAAATTATCTTGCAATCCTACTCCTTAGTTAAGATCATATGAAGAACACAGAAGATGGTTCTCACATGTCCAACTTAGCTAGAAATTCTTGGAACTGTCGTCCACTTCTTGGCACTGACTTGACCAACTTTCTTCCTATACATTTGCAAATTTTGGAGACATCTAGTTTGTGTAATGGTGTTTCATGGTGTATATGTGATGCTGTGGAACTGTTGTTGCTTTTCTTATTCGATACTTTTGTACAATATGATCATTTTAATCCTTTTAATCCTTTGTAACCTCTCAGGAATAAAATACACACCAAAAAGGGCAACACATGACCAGGTGACCCCAGAGAAAAGGAGAGAGTGATGAGAAAAACAAAATCTTAAAGTTAAATGAATAAACTAATAAATCAGGTTTAAACCATTCCCCAAGTAGATTGACACAAATAAAAAAAAGAAATACATTTATAAATTAAATTAACTTAGTGCATAGAAAGTACATAAATACAGCCCCAGTTTGCGAGGGGGTAAATCAGATCCAAAAAATCTAATTTTAGGAAAATCCTCCAGTGACAGCTCAACCTTATTATTGCACCTTTTCCATACAGATGATCATTTTTACAGGTCAAATTTATACACTACACACTGAAAAAAACAACTTGTTTCTTTAGCATGGTCTTACTTATTATGTCACAAAATCTGCCATTTTCTGGGAGAAGTGTACAGTGTATCCCCCTTTATTGCACAGTTTGAGTAGAAAATTACCTTTTAAAAATATACAGAATAAAACTTTCAATGTACAGATTAATGTAAATACTTTTAGAAACATGTCTACCATTTTATCAATTTTCATGCATTATATTCCTATTGAAAACATCACAAATAAATTCATAATGTCAGTCTTTATATTTTATGCTAAACAGGAAATGGTTTAGGTATCCGTGTGGTTGGAGGAAAAGATGTTCCAGGTGGGAATGGAGACATTGGAGCCTATGTTGCCAAAGTCCTACCCGGAGGAGCTGCAGAACAAACAGGAAAAATTCTTGAAGGTAAGACCTTCCCCGGAATTCCTTTTCTTTTCGCGCAATATTAAATAAAATCAAAGACAAAAATGGTTCAGCCAATTTCAATTGAAGCCATCCAGTAAAATAATATTTACTTTTTTAAAACATTGAGGGTTTTTTAATGTATTCCTATTTATTTGTCTATTTATCCTTGTTTTGAAAGAAATGATTGATGAGGCCCATACAGTTACAGTAACTCAGGATACACCGGCAACCACTGGCTGCTAACGAGTTAATTTAGCACAAAGACTTCAAAACACTGTTGTTCAGAGCTACACATATTATATGATATATTATAGAACCCAACATATCTATTACTTGAGAAACTAAAGTTCAGCTGTTATATTGGTTTTGAAAACAGACACACTATATGTTGTATAAGTGTAGGATTAGAGAAACCAGGACAGCCAAGTTCATTAGTATCTCAAAATAATCATGCACTTTTGGTAAAGATGTGTAAAAACCTTACAGCTATTTTATTTTTTTAGCAGTTGCATGATCTCACACTGATGAAAATTTCAGAAAAATCCAATCTTTAAGGGTTTTCATTTTAAGATGGGATTTGTTTCTCCACCACAGAACATTTTTCAACAAAATTACTAGTGCCACACTCATTTACTACCCATCACAATTCCTATGAAATAAATGTGACTGGCATTTTTGCACAGTAAATTAGTGTAACAAAATCAATACCCTGCATGATAGAGTATTTTCTAATACTAGCCAATGGCATACCTGAGTGACCAGTGTAGTTGTAGGTATGATAAAAGACTCAAATCCTTTCAAGAGTCAAAATTTGATTCAATCTGGTATTACACAACAAAAGGAAGTTCTCTCCCAAAAAAACTTTTTAATGACAAATAGGCATGAGCATAAAATGGTTTAATAAGCTGGGAGACTTAGACCTTTGGATAAAATAAAGATGTGCAAGGGCATTGTAGCTGACCAGAAATCTCCCCTCTGCTAGGGATGACAGTCTGCCAGTACAAATCAGGCAAAGCAACCCCGAGATGTGCCTCATCACTGGATTAGAACGGTGGATGTCTCCTGAGCTGTGCGCTACTCGGTCACGATGAGCCCTGAGTGAAGGCTTGTGTCTCAAAGTGTCTGAATCAAACCCAACAATATCCTGACTTACAGTGCCAGTGAAAATATGTTAAAAAATTAATCTATCCTTTATTTTCAGTAGAATCACTATCCAGTCATTATTTTGAAGTCCACATTAATCCATTGGAGATTGCTGGCCACAGCCTATTAGATATTTAAAACCTTATTTTTTATTTCACCTATATAGGAGTACAGCACTTTTTTTAAAGAGTATGTGTGAGCTTTACTCTGAAAATTCAAGTTTAAACTTTCCCATATCAGGGTGAGACTCATTTATATAGTAGTTGTCATGGTCATTCCCACATTTTCTTTGCAGCAGGTGGGAGAGGATGATCATAGCAGCTAATTTTCACCTCTCAGAGATGAGTAAAATCAGCTACAGCTTTAAAAGGTCCAAACAAATGGGGGCAGCTTGAAAACTGTAGGTTTTATTAGAAAATGTTTGAATCATGAGCATCAGTATGGTCTGGTGCCCTTCCAGCCAGTTTTCTTATTTCTGTTATTTTTAGCTAATATGTTGATGTAAATAAATTTCAAATTTCAAATTCTTAAAAAAAAAAAAAAACTTGTTTAGATGTGAACAATTATATGTGATAAAATACATTGCTCTATAAACATTGCTATTGGAGGCACTAAATAAAAAGAGATTTTTCCACAACTTACTAAATCACTATTAGCACTGAATATAATGGTTGCAAAGCACTTGGTTCCATTTCACTGTTAGTTTGGTACATGGAGAAATGTTAGAATTTGCAGAAGATTTGTGTCACAGAGAAGTGTGAGTGTTTGCGTTTGCATGTATGAATCTGTGTCTGATCAGTTGAGCTGAATGCTAAAATCTGACATCTTTAAAAAGTGACAGTTTGAACCTACAGTGTAGCTTTTCTGTCACTCACACTCATTTAGCTCGCGTGTATCGTCGCAAACCAAAGACCCTCTTGATGAGCTGCTTCAATCCGTGTAAGTCATGTCCATGTAAGTCTGCAGGATGGAAGATTGCTGTGGCTTTGTTGTGCTGATTGGATTCATGCACTTGTCATTGCTAGAAATAATGTTTCAAGACAATCTGTTTCCACAACTTACAAAATTATATTGAAAAACCTCACCTTCAGAAATCTTAATAATAAAATGCACAGATAATGTTGCATTTGGTTTTTATCAGTTTAAGACATCCATTCAAGGTTTGATTTCTTTTGTTGTGGTTTGAAGTGACATGCCTTAATCTTCACCATATAAAAAACTAAAAACATTGTAAATACAGCATTACTGATGGTGTGTCCATGCCCTTATTATTCATAGGAATGCAAGTCTTGGAGTGGAACGGTGTTCCTCTGATGGGAAAAACTTACGAGGAAGTGCAAGGATTGGTTGGACAGCTGTGTAATGAGGCAGAACTATGCGTCAGACTGTAAGTATCACGTCTTCCACTCTTTTTACTGATTGTGTTTTTTTTCATGTTCTCTTGGACCATATTTTTTGTTTGTCCCATCCAGTCTTATTTTATTTTGTTTAAGAAAATATTATATGTTTACGTCAGAGGTTTATAGTGTGTCTTTTTTGTTTTTTACTTACTTGCATCTTTTATGTTGTAGTTTTCTAACTTTCACTTTCATCATATGTTTTTCGAAGCGAAAATGAAGTGTCTTTTTTTCAGTGATCTTAACATGTTGGCTGAGTCTGAAGATTCTCAGCACCTTGATTTGCAGGAGCCCAGCAAAGGTGATGTTTTCTTAATTTTGCTCCTTAATTTTGCTCCTCATTTGAGATTTTCATTTTCAATGCAGTCTCTTTGACAGAGTTTTATCAAATGTTTAACCCATCTTCAATTTAGTATTAGTTGTGTCCTCTTTCATTGATAGACAGACAGAGTTACAAAGGGCAAGAGCCACAGTCAGCATTTTCTATTGGAAACCAACATGAAAGTGTTCCTCTAAAATGCATATTTAAGAAATCAAAATATAGGGAGCAAACTTCTATAAACTCTGAAATGTTCATAGGCTTTAATTTCCACAGAGTTCTTAGAGAGTGCATGTATGATGTACTTGATATTGTGCATACAAAGAAGGACACCAGGTTGTGTTCTGATTGTGTTTTTAAGCTGTTAGGGTATGTTTGTTTGTTTTGGCTTTGTTTTTTGACTGACTGAGTGACTGGTGAGACTGTCTATGGGAATCTTGTAGGGGAAAAACCTCCCAGGTCTCCAGGTGTTGATCCCAAACAGCTCGCAGCTGAGCTGCAGAAAGTGTCACAGCAGCAGGGTCCCATGTCTGCATCGTCTTCGAGCCTGGCTGCTCCAACCTCATCAACATCCAGCCCCGGTCAGCCTGGATCCCCCTCCGTCAGCAAAAAGCGCCACACCAGCAAGGCAAGTCAATGAGAAGGGATTTTAGACATGTTCTGCCTGAAACTGACGTTTCATATATAGGACTTGCAAAAGTTAAAATACCACTTTTGCATCATAGCAGAACCAATGTGATAAACCACAATAAACTGGACTTTCAAAATCATTTACCTTTTTTTTTTTTTTTTTTTTTTACATCAGTTTTCAAGTCTTACCTCAGATTCCTAATTGAATCAAGGTCTGAACTTTAACTGAACAATTCTAACACAGGAATATGCATTAATCTCTACCATTTCATTGTAGCTCTGGCTGTATGTTTTGGGTCCTCACAATATGATGTTGCCACCATGTTTCCACATGAATGGGGGGAGCCTGGAATATAGTTTTACAATGTATCAGTGATTTAAACTACTTCACACCAGACCTGTCTGATGTGCTTCTTGGTCTTCATGATGCAGTTTTTTCAATAATGTTCTGTAACAAACCACAAGGACCTTCATAGGAGAGCTGCATTGATACATATATTAAATTATATATAGGTTCTATTTACTAAGTAGGTGACTTCTGAAGGTTGTTGTTGCACAAATTTTATTTATATCATGGTAAAGGAGGCTGAAAACAATTGCATGGCACATATTTCAAATTTGTGTTTGTAAAAATGTTGAACTTCAGTACAGAGCACAACTTTGTCTTGCTCTGTCACATAAAATCCTCCTAAAATACATTATATTTTGGCTGTAACATGATTAATTTAAAAAGCATTCAAAAAGAAGAAAGGCTCCAGTAAAAGCTGAATGAAGAATGAATCAAAATTAGAAACAGTAAGCTTTATTAGCCAAGATGATGTGCAGAAACAAGGAATTTGACTTTGCAGCAGTATGAAAGGAACAGTATGTACATGTATTTAGAATAGAATAGAATAGAAATATCCTTTATTGTCCCATAATGGGGAAATTTCTGTGCAATAGCAGCAAAGTGAAAGTGACAGGCAATAACAGAAAACAGACACACAAAGAGTATAAAATATATTTTAAAAAACAGAATAAAGAATAGAAAAAAATTCAACATGAATACTGTATAGTTGAAAAAAAAATACTCCAGCCCAAAGGAATGGGACATGGAGTTGGTCAATTTATAGTCCAACCCCTCAGTCAACAATATATATATATATATATATATATATATATATATATATATATATATATATATATATATATATATATATATATATGTATATGTATGTATGTGTGTGTGTGTGTGTGTGTGTGTGTGTGTGTGTGTACATCACCTAGAAGACAGAAAAATGAACAGACAAACTTGAAATAATACCCTTATAGGAAATAATCTACCAGTTGTGCTTCAAGCAATGCAACAAATACAGCACAGTGCTGTACATTATGTACCACAGGCCCACCCACTAGTAAACTCACCACCTCCGCACTTTTATCCAGCACAGTCTTAGCATCTTGTTCTCATCCTTTATAGACTACAGAAGGATCCAAGACCCACTCCCACCCCATCTCTGGAGAGATACAGGTCTGTAAAATAAATTTATCCTATTTACAAAATGTTTTTCTGACTTTTAATGTTTCTGAAGTATTCTAAATCCAAGGCAACATACAGGTAATTCATACTACTCATGGTATGTTGTTTTTCTTTTCAACTGACTTTTCTTTTTACAGCTTCAAATCCACTACGACAAGCAGCTTGGCAACTTGATAGTTCATGTGCTGCAGGCCAGAAACCTCGCACCGCGGGACAACAATGGCTACTCTGATCCATTTGTAAAAGTGTATCTCCTACCAGGGAGAGGGTGAGTCAGGGGAGTGTAAACTTTGAAGCACACCATAACTAGTTCAGAAAGTGATTAAAGTTAGTTATGACTGCAGGTTATCATCTAAGGACATTGCTGGGATAAAAATGTTAGAATAAAAAGGATGGTAAATGTGGTAATAAAAAAAAAAATTACATTTATTATTTTTATGTTTTATTCAGATTGAGAGCTGGACTGAAATAATGTTTTATGCCATCTGATATTTTCCCATCAGTGCTGCACAGACAGCCACTTTGTTTGAAACAAAACTGAATTTTCATTCATTTTAAAATCGATTTAAGATTGATTTTGGCTTACCATTACATCTTTCGATGTGCAGCACATGTTCTTTCTTTTATATCAACTCCACATCACTATGACACTTTGAGCCCATCAGATTTTATAGTAAACAAGGCTTCACTTCAGCTCCTTTTATTACAGAGATTATTAGCTTCTAATTCCTGCTAACCAACATAAACGTTATGTGAATAATGTGAGACTAAATGTTGACATGTGTTCAAACTGTTTATGAATGTCATGCTGCAGGTATAAATGCAGACAAAATCAATAGTGCTCATATTTGCCTGCAATATGAGCCACACTCCCTCAATAAGTCCAGGGCTCCCCTCTCACTGTGATAGAATGTAATGCAATTTACTCTTTTACCTTCTCTTCCGCCTGAGATCAGACCTTCTGTAGAATGTTGTTTGTTTTTGTTTTTCATTGGTCATTTATGATAAAGATAATAATGTACAGCTCCGGGCATTTTGGCCACCACTCTCTAAGACCTTCAGCTTTAAATGTGTACAAAGACAGTGACTACTGTGTAATTGTAGAGGGAGCTAGGGTAAGGACCTTGATATTGGCAGTACTGAGCCAAACTGCTATTAAACTGAGAGTGGTTATGAAGACATAAACACTTATGCACGTTCTCATGTATATGCTTTTGGACTATACATGAATTTTCACAGCTATTGGCACTAACTGCAATCCCCACACAGACTTTGTAGTTCCATCATAGATCTCCTGACAACCAAAGTGAGGTTGTTGAGAACAATCACTTAAGGCACAGCAACCAGAAAAAGAAGGAAAAATATAGTTTGATTTGGTGAAGGTTGGAACTAAATTTCTGTTCTTTAGGGTGCTGATCTACAGCTATCTAAAATATGTGGATCCTCTGAAAAAGTCTGCTACGTGAAAACGTAGTAGTAAAACTATTCCCCCAAAAATGAGTGTGACCAGTCAGCATGGACTAAATATTGTGGAGGTTTGCTGGCAGTGGGTTGATAGTAGTTCCTAGGTCCTTTATTAATCCCATAAAGGAGTATTATATAAAGAGTTTGAAGGCTGGATGGTGTAATTTTGGAGAAATACTTCAACAATTTTTTTCAAAATCAACTGCAGTCTTGCTGTGAGCAAAGGCTGTTGCTTTTTCCCCTACTGGCTGAATTTATTTACAGTTCTACAAAAACAATTAAATACTTTTTTTGCTGTGAAGCAGGTGCTAAATGAAGTAAAGATTGTAAGTTTGAATATGGCACATACAATGGATATAAATATATGTAGGTTTGTAGGCATGACATAAATCAGTAGCAATAATCAGTAGCCATAATTTGGCAATGTAATAATTAAAAAAACTTAACTCCCTGGTGTGGCGATTATTTTACTAATGCTGCTTTTGCTAAACAGGACTTTGAAATTGAGTTTCAACAAAAGCGTTTGTGTGAACAATTCTGGTCCACCATAACATAATTCCAAATCCATCTTAACACTTTAAAACACTTCCAGATGCCATCCACACTTTGACCGCTAAATGGCAGCAGAGTGAATCAATACAGTCCTTGGTATGTGTAGAATATGCATTGATAGGCATTTCAACTGCATTAAAACAAAAAACAGAGCTATTTCATAACAATAGCTAAAAGGGGTAACATTGATAGTTTTGATTTTTTGAGGTAAGGTCCTATAAAGTTATCAGTAATATATGGACAATGGAAGTTAACAGCTATTCATATGGTTGACTCAGTTTTAGCTAATTTTAGTAATTTAAAACAACTAAACAGAAAAGTTCCATGTCTGTGAAGTGGCTGGCTCTATCAATCTGCCTCTCCAGCTGCAACTTATCAGTCTGCCAAGAGTGAAGGAAATGGTTAGGTTCTGTGGCAGTCATCTGTTCAGTGACATCAAAGATGATACATTCCAGTTTTTTTCCAGGTTTAAGAGTTGTTTGGAAATTATCCCTCACAAAGTGGACTGATGGAGCAGGTAGCCTCATTGACCATAGTTTTGTGTAGTAACAAGGATGTTGCTTGACTGAGAAAATGGTTCTAAAATGAACAAAATCCATTTTGATCAATGGGACTGTCAGGACTGATAGAAGTTGAGGTTTGATTAGTCACGTTGCTTTTAGATTAGAAAATGGAATCTGTAACTCACTGTTGGTGCATTAAACCTATTATGAGTGAAACATAACCAATTATGAACAAAGATTTTTCACATTTACACATAGATCTTTTTACTTTTAAAACCCACAATAAACCACAAAGTAAACTCAAACCTATTCTAAACTCCCCTTCCCTGAAGCCCTCACAGTCCACTGAGACACTCTGAACCTCCACCCTCCCTCTGACTATTGTTTCTGTATGTTGTTTTCTACATTTAATGCATGCTGGACCCCTCAGTCAGGTCATGGTTGTCCAGAATGCCAGGTATGTGACTTGCCCACTTTAGTTGTGTTATAGTAAAAAAAAAAAAAAAAAAAAAAAAAAAAAAAAAATGGTTGTCAGTTTGGCAGCTAACTTAGTAGGATCGTGGTTGATTAGTTCAGTGTCTTAGTAACTCCTTTCATTTTGCTGTATTTCTTTCATTTTATGTTTTGTTGTTATTAACTTTACTAATATATTCTAGTTTTAATAATAAAAATATCTTCCCATCCTTAACCTAGCCCATCTTACCAAATAGTTCCCAGTGCTTTTGTCTTCTGATAGATCGTTTGTTGTTGTATTTGACCATTGAAATTTGAAACCCAAGCATTAAGCTCCAACCGTTTTAGTTTATCCTTGTATGGCTTTAAAAATCCGTCTATAAATCCCCACATTAGTCTCTAGTGTCATACTGCACCTTAATACTCTGTCATATTAGCTACACACCTGTGACTTTGCATAGAGTGGATTGTTCTTGTCTTTTCCAAACTAACTAAAATCTCATACCCAACAATCCAAAATCAAACCCTATATTCTGCAAAAAACATCCATGTGAAAAAGTCATTTATTCAGTTTCTGTTTTCTTCCTGTCAAATCATGTTTTTGACCTATTTCATGACTTTTAGGATTTTGGAAAATATCAAATGGACACCTTTAAAGCTAATTTCTGAATGCCCCACCGAAGCATACTGTAAAGATGTCAAAATTTTATGAGACTAAATGACTTGATGGACCACAAAATGGACTTTTTTGCAGCACACCCTGACATCAGTCCTTTCTTTCCATGCACGTAGGTCTTTGCATTATTAACCATCCAAAACAATGTTCATCACTTTCATTACCTTCCTTCTATAGTATCACATTGTGCCCTCCTTTAACCCAACTACTTGCCCTTGTCGCAGTGTGGTGGCTCACGTACTTGTATGTTAGCCTAAGTGATAACAAAGTGCACCTGTTGTGATGTTTTCCCACAGTGCTGAAAACAAGAGAAAATCCAAACATGCAGGCAAGAGCATCAATCCTGAGTGGAACCAGACTGTCATCTATAAAAACATCCACCTGGAGCAGGTACTTTGCTTGATGAAATATTTTTGGAATGCATGCAACTTCTTCAGGCATGTCATTCTGGGCTTGGGTCAGGGGAAAGCAATGTGTCATAGTTCACTACTAGTTGCTCAGTGCCTTACTTTGATCTACATTCTAATTTTGTACCAGCTACACACTGAATTACTACAATATCAACATTAAGTTTTGTACATGTTTTGACTATTACAGATTTAACCTCACTTACCCTACACCAGTGGCATCACAAATGTCTGGGTCAAATTAAATCTATATTGCTTTGGCAAAGTATTCACACTCCTTGAACCTTTTCTGTTTTTTACACCTATAAATTATAATTTATTAGGATTTATGTGATATGCTAATACAAAGTAGTGCATACCTGATAAGCGGAGAAGAAAAGATACATGCTTTTTCATTTTTTTAGGAAAAAAAAAAAACTGGAAAGTGTCATGTCCATGTGTATTCACTACCCATGCTTTGTGGAACCACATTTCTCTCCAAATACAGCTGCAAGGCTTTTGAGATGTTTTTCTACCAGCTTTGGACATCGAGAGCTTTAAAATTTTTCTTCTTTGTCTTTGCAAAATAGCTCAACCTCAGTTAGATTGGATGTAAAACATTTGTGAACATCGGTTTTCAAGTCCTACCACAGATTCACAATGGGATTTAAATCTGGACTTTGACTGGGCCATTCTAACACATGGATGTGCTTTGATCTATACAATTGTATTTTACCTCTGGTTGTAAATTTACTGTTGTCCTACCAGATGGTGAAACTCTCTCCGAGTCTTCAAGTCTTTGCCTAAGTCTTTTGTAAATTCTAGCCAATTTTCTTCCAGGATTGCCCTGTATTTAGTTCTATCCATCTTCCCATCAACTCAGATAGTGCTCTTTAGCACCAACCCGAAGGTAAAAGTTTACACAGTTTGTGACTAAGGCGTGTAGAGTTTCCAGAGATGTTAGCTGTCCTTTTCCTGACTCTAGACCTGTATGAGTACTGTATAGAGAGAAGTGTGTTCAATTCTCACCTCTGTCCTCCGCCAGCATTACTGACTGTAGAAAGAAAGTGCATGTCATGATTTCAAATGTATATGTTCCAGCTGAGGAAGAAGACTCTGGAAGTGAGCGTTTGGGACTATGATAAAGGCTCCTCTAATGATTTCTTAGGAGAGGTAAATGTTACCTTCAATCTTGTATTATTTTTCTTAATGTGAATAACTTACACATTTGTGAACATTTGCTAACATGGTTTGGTTGTTCCCAGGTTCTTATTGATCTGTCCAACACAGCCCAGCTGGACAATATGCCTCGATGGCTCCCACTTAAGGAGCAAAGTGAAGGCGACCACCACAGACGCTCCCACTCAGGCCAGGGCCGTCATGGCTCCTCCAAACCCTCCTCACAGCACTCGTCCCCTAAAATCACTGCCTCCACACATGATAGTCAGGATTCCCCCAAATCATCTGTCACCAAGAGTCGAAGCCATGGGATCTTTCCAGATCCAGCCAAGGGTAGGAGATGATGAATTTCCTCACCTGCCTGACCTAATCCCTGTCAGACCCAAACAACTGTTCATACCCTGCTGCTTTCCTGCTATTCCTGCTCCCCTCTTCTCTGTACTGGGTATTCTTTTTCCTTGTGATTCCTTTTCCTGTCTTCTATCTACTTTTGCTATGTTTCTCTCCCACAGTGTCACCCTTATCTGCTTATCTGTTTTTATTATCAATATCCTTTGCTGCTTAATATGCACTCACTTGTAGCTTCAGCTTCATGCTTTTTTGCTTTTTCATGGTCTGCTTTCTTGGTTTCCATAATGTCACCCAGTTCAGAGGCCTAGCCTTAGCTTCCCTCTATTTTTCCTCTGCCACAGAGAGCAACATGGCTGTGGAAGGCTTTGAATGCCTCCCTACTTTTGCAACATAACGAAAAAGTAACATGAAATTTAATAAGAATGTTCCAGAAGTTCATAGGCTCACTACAGGTGCTACTGAGCAGGTCACAGCCTCTTCAGTTCTGTCAAATAAAGAATAGCTTTTTTTGGTAATTTGGTGAATCTGGTTGTTTTAGACACACAGGTGACCACTATCGAGAAATCCAACAGTAGCCCTGGCACATCGAAGCCTTCCTCGTCCGAGGGCCAGAGCCAAAGCCCCAGCCACGGACACAGCCAGCACTCTCGCTCACATGGCACTTCACGCTCCAGCAAAAGTGCTGCGAGGCAGCACCATCAGGACAGCAGCACTGGAAGCAGCGGATCTGCTGTGGTAGCACGGGGCGAAGCCCAACAGCAGTTACAGCAGCAGCTGCCACCACAACGCCTTCCACCAAGTAAACCAAGACGCAAATAGAGCCCACGCAGCATGGCCTCCTCACACTCATCTCTTCTTTCTTTTTATTTAGTCTTTTTTCCGTTTCTTTACTTTCCTTTTTATCTTATTCTTAGTCCTCCTGAGCTTTTAGACATTCTGGTCCTCCTCTGTTGTTTCCAGAGTGTCATCCTATCTCCTGTTTATATTTGCCAGTGTTTAGAATGAGCACCCCACCATTATACTGGAACATTTTCACTAAAAGGTCTAACCTCCTTTCAGTAAACCCAAAGAGACATAAAATTAGGGCCTAAATATGAAAACTAAAAATAAAAAAACTTTTATTCATATTTGTAACTTCATTTTTTCTTTACTCAAAATAAATTAATTTTGTGTACCATTACTAAAAGTCCAAACGTAAATAAAGTTGCATAACCCTTACCCAATTCCAACCCTAGCCCAACTTTCTCAAATGATGAAAACAATAAATTCTCCAGCAAATTTCCTTATTAGTTCTAAGAAGAATTGTCTTAAAGGGATAAAATTTATTATTGATCATGATTATTTAATAATGACCCAACTTTGGCATTTTGAGTTCTTTTCTTTTTTTGAGTATATTTTAATTACTTTCATTAAAACTCTAACAACGGCCAGATTTGTTAAAGCTCCTTCACTGAGTTGGTTGTGCATGCTTGTACGCCACCCCTTTATGGACCCACAACGCACCCCAGCTGATGCTGCGCACCCCTCTCATTCGAGACATGTGGGGAAGGGTGAATGTGCACTGCACACTGTGGCTGCATGCGATTCTCAATCAAGCTGATTGGTGAAGATGAACTGCGCTCTGAATCTCCGTCTTGCTCCTTCCTTCTTACATCTTGAACTGCGATGCCGTGACCTTTTGTTTCCTGCTGTTGACCCTGCAAAACACAAACACATCCAGGCCAAAGGAGCCACCTCTCGCTAAGGCACCAGAGACACAGCGTAGTTGGTGTGCTCACCATTCAGAGACCCCAGTCTGACAGGCTGCCTGCCCTGCCATCGACCCTGTCGGCCAAAGGGAGCAGAGCAGACGGCAGACTCCTGAGCCTCAGGAAAGCTGTGTCAGAGGAGAGGCCGCAGAGCATCGGAGGTGAGAGTTTGCCCCAAGAGTCTCCCCTCCTCTGTCGTGTGACTGAAGCAATGAGGGAGGAAGGAGAGAAAGAGAGAGTGAAAGAAAGAGAGGATGCAGTACTACTAACGCACACCTGCACAAAGAAAGAGGGGAATCTTACAAGGTAGAGTGAGACAGGAAGGCAGAAAGAAAGTTGTATTCAACCACATCAGCAGATTCATGCAGTGATACACACTTCCATCATGGCCACCAACACAGTTCACTCATGGAAGGAATAAAACGGTGTCAAATTGCAATAGTCTTAAATGAAAGCTAACAGCATGGTTTTACTGAAGTCTACAATCAGTCAGTGATACTCTATCAAGTAGACTGAAAGAAAGCTGTGCTGACATGGATCCTTTTCTGTGCCACATCCACACATTCATTCTCACACTGCTTGGTCAGCTGTTTGAGAATGAAAATCTAGAACATAAAAAATAAAATATTAAGGATGTAAACTGTTTTAATCTAAAGGGTATTCTTAAAAATACTTTAAACCATGCTACATCCAACAGTAAAATTTGCATTGCTGAATAAAAATATTTGTCCCCTCATAGATTTTTTTGGTTTTGTCTTTTCATACAAAGATAATCTGAGTAAACACAAAAAACAGTTTTCAAACGATAATTTCACTTCTTATGGGGGAAAAACTGTCTGATCCAAGTTGATCCTATGTGAAAGACTGCTTACCCCCTTAATCTAATAACCAGTTGTGTTAAACAACAAACTTATGGCCGGACATTTTCCGTCTGAATTTTTTGACAGAGCACAGAATTCATGGTTCCATCAATTACAACTTGTACAGTTCCTAAAACAGCAAAGTAGCCCCAGACCATCAAACTACCATCATATCTGACTGTTAACATGCTGTTCTTTTTTCTGAAATGCTGGTATTTAGTTTCACACCAGATGTATTGTGACACATGCCCTCCTAAAGGTAAAATCCTTGTCTTGCCTGTCTGGAAATTTTCTCCAAAGTCTTAGGAATCATCAAAACAGTTTTGGTAAATGTGAGACAAGCTTTTGTGCTCTTTTTGGTCGCACATGGGTTTCAGCCTTGGAACTCTCCCATGAAGGCAATTTTTACCTAATTTCTTTCTTATTGTTAAATTATGAACACTGGCCTAAACCGAGGCAAGTAAGGTCTGCAGTGCCTTCGATGTTGTTATGAGTTCTTAGCCTTAGAAATGGCTTTGTTATTTTTTAGAGACTGATGACCTTTTTCAGTCTCAATAATTTATTTCTCATATCTTCTTGAAATTCTTTAGATCTGGTCATGGTGTTTTACAATTTGAGTTATTTTAGCTCGCTTGTTCTTTTAGCCTACATGCTGTCAGTCAAGTTATATTTAAGGGATTTCTTGGTTCTGTAGGTCTAGAAGTAAACAGACCTGGTTGTGTCTCATGAAATTGAACCAAAAAGAGTTGATGCATGTTTTAACAGGGAGGCATCACTTTTCCACATGCACCCAGGTTGGATTGGATAGCTTTTTAACTCTTAATAAATGAAATCATCATTTGAAAACTGCTTTTCGTATTTACTCTGGATTTCTTTGTTTGATATTAGAGTTTGTATGATAATCTGGAATAATTTTGCGTCAGAAAAGCAAAAACAGAAGAAATCTGTAAGGGGGAAATTCTTTTTCACAGCACTGTACTCCAGTATTATCATCTATGGTTAGGTTGTCCACACATTCAGTATTTCATACAGATGATTAACAATGAAAGAAGTACCTTATTCTGTGCCTCTTGTGTAGTCTGCATCATCATATATGTGGTTGTTTTCTGTTTAAGCTATCACTGTTTTGTCTTTCCTGTGAGAGGCTTTAAATAAACATGTGTCCACATGCTTTTTGCTTGTCCTTAATGTTTGCGTGCAGTTCACTACTGTCTGGTCTTGAAATCCTTAAATATGCTTCCTTTTTGTCCACAGCATAACAGATTATTGTTCATTTTGACAGATTTACAGTGCTGCGGATATTAACTGATGCTTCTTAGCTCTGATACTTATTTTGGACAGAGCAAAGATACAGTGTTTGTCTTTCTTTCTTTTTGTGGTGATGGTGTGCTTGTGTCTGTGCACAGCTCGATCGAGCTACAGATCAAGCGATGCCCCAGTTACTGCGGCCTCACTGGACAGTGGCCTGAGCGGTAGTGCTTATAGCCTTTTGGACGAAGAAGGAGAGACGAATGAAGTGGACAGTGCTATTTTCCAGGTTCCTCGATTGTAAGTAGGCCCAGTCTCTTCATACATGTTAGAAAAGATTTTAACTAAAATGTGCTCTTACTAGGCATGAAACATTTAGCTGTAACCAAGTATACGAGGTGTTAAAACTACCAATGTTTCTGTCATACCGTTTTACGGTTTAAAGTCCTGCAAATGAGATGCTCAAAAAAAGTGACAGGGGGGACCTGACTTTTTCTGGTTACATGAAGCATAAAGTAACACAGCACTGCCCCTCCCTGACTTTTTGTTGTGCACTGCTGGTCAGCTGGCTGAAAAGAAGGCTAGTACACATTTGTTTTGCTCACAATAAATACAAATAGATGTGAAAAACACTGGCAGTTATGGTTTGGAAACTAAAGGAGCACAGCCCATTATTCTTTTTAGGGTAATGCCTAAAACAACAGCTGGCAAGCTACTAGCAACATGTGTGGTAAGCAACAGACTGCAGGCTAGGTAACTAAGCTGACAACTTCACTTATGAACCAGCTAATATTGCCTTCTGATGCTTAAAATAGTAAAAATTAACAATATTTTGCCGAATAAGCAATGTTAATTTAAATAGATGTTTATTGTTTTGTACACTTTTTCATAAGTTTGTGCATTAAAATAAAAATAGCAAAATAATGGTAGAGATTTATGACTGTAATAATACATATATGCTCAATTATTCAAGCACAACTTTTAATAACTTCTGTTTTGAATGTAACTAATTATGACAAGTTGTACATTTTGGGGGCAATATCAATATAATGATATTGACGCAAAAATGTCAATATCATTGTATTTACTCAGTCTCATCTGTTAAGGTATGAAAATGTCATACTGCCCATGCCTAACTTCTGCTGAAGTTAATATGTAAAGAAATGCACCATAGATCTTCAGAAATAAGATCTCTGGTAAACGTGAAATTAAGTAAATAAGAAAGAATTGAGCCAAAGAGACTTAAAAATTACAGTCACAAAAACTCTATTTTAAAGCAATTCAGTGTGGCTTATTTAGCAAACCCTGTTCAGAAGTAAACATAGACCAAGCCATGGGTTATGTGTTTGACTCACTCAAGTTTTCCACCCTCCAAAAATGGGGTAAAGTGACTAATGTTTGACATTGGGGTTACAAGTTAATGAGTTGAAAAGAATGGCCCATAAAGTGGATTATAAAACAATCAATATTTGGTTTAAAGTAACTTATTTTTAGTTTCAGTCTAATTCTGCAATGTAAATGACCAGATAAATAAAAAACAATAAAAACATCATAATTTGATTTTATGACCAAAATTGTGCCTGTACCACTAGCTTGAGCTAGTTGCTTTGCAGCTAAATGGCTAATTATGTCTTTAGTGAACAAACTTGTTTTTCACTGTGATCACAAGTCATTAACACAACCCACTGACATTAAGAGCACTATTAAATAATTTTACAACCCCTCTATTTCTTAGTTCATTGTGTGGAAGAGGCTCATCAAAATCAAAGCAGGTTTTTGTGTAGCTGAAAATGGTGGCCTATGAAGATAGACAAAGCTCCTTCTTTGGTTTTTTTTGCTTTTCGCTAATTCGGCAAACTGGGTCACATTTTTTGACCAGATAATTTGTTAAAACCAACAAACTTCTGTTCCAATAGCATAAACCCAGGATCCTGGTTAAAGAAATAACATGATGGAAATAACTTATAACTTCAAATTTATTTAGTGTTGCGTTAGAATCTTAATGGCAGATGTTTTTAATCATATCATTAACAGACATCAGGGTGCAGATGAGCATCCTGTTATCTGACAATAACAGGTATTTCTTATATTTACAACACCTCAGAAAAGTATAAGTTTTGCTGCAAAGGATTACAAAACTATGTGTAAAAGCTTTTGCTCCCACCATTCAACAGACTAAGTTCTAAAACACTGTTAGACAAACAAACACTAACATGTTAAGTTTTAAAAAGTCACAAGAACAGTACTATTATTCTGAAGGTTGAAAGTTTAAGGTTCTACCACCACAGTTTTGGCCTTGTTTAAATTTGCCCAAGCCATGATGGCTTTGCAACATTTCATCAAGGAATTCAAAAAGCTACATGACATGTTTAAAGGAAAATGTCAGGACTTTTGTCTTTAACCTTGACCTTGATCCCTAGTAAAAGTAGGTCACAAATCAAGAGACAACCATAAACACACGTGCATTTCAACAAAAGAATGCTTAAGGTAGAAAGAAGTTGGTGCTTCAGAAAAGGCCAAGTCAAAACCTTGACCTTTCATTGAAAAGTGCAAATGTCTGTTTAAGATTCTGATTATTTGAGACTGGCTTTCAAACCATTAATGAGCATGACTGCACATTTGATTTTCTTTTCTTCCTCTCTTGTCTTCAGTGGGAAGATCCCAAACGGCACAGACGTGATTAAGTCATCAATGGGACCCAGTGATGGTGAAGGTTGTATAAAACTGTGTTGCTTTAATTGCATAAAACATACTAAATACAAACACACCTTATACAATATTTTTGCATCTTACAATTTCAACATTATCAGCTGATGAGAAATAAATTTTTGCCAAACCAAGTGATCACACTTTTTATATATTTTTTTTAACCATCTACACTTTGGTTTTCACTGAGAACACACACTCATTCACAAAGTTGTGTTTTCACTACTTCGAATAACATCTCATTTCTTACCCTTACCTGTTACTGAAAGGCTAATCCAGTTGATTACACTAAAACCTACACTCCTGTGAAAAAGTTTGTGCCCTTACAGATTTCTTTTATTTTTGTTTTTTGTCACACATCAGATCAAACAAATTTTCATACTGGATAAAGATAACTTGAGTAAATACAAAAGCAGTTTTCAAATGACTTTTTTTTTTTTTTTTTTCGTTTATTAAGCGAAAAAAGCTAACCAAATCAACCTGGCACTTTGTAGAAAAAAAAAGTTGTTCCACCCTGAGCAAAACCAGAATAAATCAGTAAGGGAGCAAAGTCTTTTTCACAGCACCATAAGAATGACGCAATATTGTTTTTGTCCCCAAAATGTTGATGAAGGGCAACAATGTTACCCTATAATTCCATGTAAATGAGTTTAGTAAGTAAACATGCAAAGTAGTCACAAGATTTGTTACTTGCCTGTGTATTTACCTAATGTACCTAATATTTACAGTATGTGCCAGATTAAATGTATAAACAAAGATGTTGCTCCAAGAACATGTTTCCTGTTATTAATGTTACATTCCACAAGAGGGCAGCAGAGGAACCCAGAGAACAGTTATTGAGCTCAGACTGCATAGTCTACCAGCTAAGAACCTCCACATTATGTATAATCACCTTATTTGTGTGTGTCTTTAGGAAAGACTCAGGTGATGGGAGAAATAAAGATTGCTCTGAAGAGGGAGATGAGGACAGAGGGGGAGCACCTGGTCCTGGAGATTCTTCAGTGTCGCAACATCACCTACAAGTTTAAGACTCCAGATCACTTGCCTGGTATTAAAAACACCTGATAATTAAAAAAGTCTGAACAGCATCACGTGGTCATGCAGGTCTTTATACGCCCCTGAAAGTGAGAAAACCCACGCAAACATCTGCTTGGCCTCTTACATCTTTCATTACTTTATCTGTTGTTGCAATATTCTTTTTAGCCTACAATTATGTTTAGTGTACCTGTATATTAGATACTTGCTCACATAGTCATAAAGACATCTCTCACTCAGGTCACTCTGTTTTCCAACTGATGTGTCGGGAAGACAGTACAGAGCTATGACTACTAGGACCAATAGATTCAAAAAAAAGTTTCTATCTCACAGCAATAAACAGACTTAATGCAATCAAAAACTATGCCTGTACCTGACTTGTACAGGCATATTACAAGCTTGTACATGTACTATGGGTGTGCATATATGTGTGTGTGTGTCTTTTTAGCATATTTTAGCTTTTTTATTACAAGCATGTTGCACTTGTAATTTCATTGTCCATGCGACAATGTCATTAAAGTTTTCTGTTCTTCTATTCCAAACCAACCACAAAACAAAGTAGCTTCCCCATAGGTTTATGCATTATCCTCTTACAAAAACAGCACATATTAAATATGGAATATGTAATTCTGTCTTATTATGAGCTCCAACATCAAGAAAAATATTTTGATTTAAATACATTAAAAATATCAAATGGAGTTAGAACAGTACATAACACAAAAATCTTTTAAAAAGATGTTTAATATGTTTTGACCCAAATACATTTTATTATTATTATTATTATTATTATTATTATTATTATTATTATTATTATTATTATTATTATTGTGCATAATAAATGTTAAATGCAATATTATATTGACAGACAGTCTGACAGCATAACTTTATGAACAGGGGATAAAAATGGTTCTACTTTGCATAGTTTTGCTTAGATTATTATCCTTGCCTTTGGACAGATTGCTACTCACAGTGGCTCATTTTGCCATATTTACTGTGGGTTCTGATGCTCAAGATGGTTGTCATTTCTTTCATTTGAATTTGCTTCCAGATGGGATCTGCAGATTGACAGCCCTCTTTCCTTTGAGATTACAGATGAATTTATGCTAACAGTTGCTCAGTGACTCATACCATTACCTTCTTAATGGGGTGACAGATAGGTATATAGATATGTGCAACTTTTTGAGATGTTTTAGATGTTCCTTTGACCTCTTGCTCAATTTGGTTTCCAAATCATTTGTTTATTTTTAACAAAGTTGCAAAGTAAATTAGACTTTGAGTCTGCAATACATTTGTTTAAGGTTATTTTACACGTTGATTTGAAAGACTTTGCCCTGCCTTACAGGAAGACAAACCTTGCAAAAGGCATGTCTGGGCCAGGTAGATAAGTTAACATAGCGACCTGCAAAAATACAACATCTTTAAAGAAATTCAAACCTTTGATTAATTGGAAGTGGTACAGTAAATACTGAAACCTTTAGGTCTTCTGTATCTGACGGTCTGGATCTTGATCTCTGGACTTGTTTTTGTTCTATTGTATCTCTACTTTTGAGAAGAGTGAGACCTCTGCATTGTGGTCTTTACGACAATGTCTGTCTGTCTCCATAGACCTTTACGTGAAGCTCTATGTGGTGAACATTGCCACCCAGAAAAGGATCATCAAGAAGAAGACCAGAGTGTGCCGTCATGACCGCGAGCCATCCTTCAATGAAACTTTCCGCTTCTGTATGAACCCAACAGGACACTCACTACAGGTAATTCACATGGATGCTTACACAACCAAAGCTTGAGTACATAATGTAGGAGTATTGACAATCTAATCATAAATGTTCATATTTGTTATAGCTACATGCCTTGCATTCTTTGGGATTTCCAAAACAAAGTAGTTCATAATTATGAAAACAAAGAAAAGGTCACAAATCGTTAAGTATTAATGTTCTTTTTTTAAACCTAGTTTTTTTTTTTTACAAATAAAAACCTTAAAAAGAGGTGTATATTTTATACAAACACCCTTAGTCAGTGCTTTGTAGAACCAGCTTCAACTGCATTTACATCTGCAAGTCTTTTGGGATTTGCCTCTATCAGCTTTTCATATCCTCTTTGCAAAATAGCTCAGTTCAGTCAAATTGGATGCAGATCATCTGTAAAAATCATTTCTCAAGTTTTGCCACAGGTTCTCTATTCAATTTAGATGTGTCTGAAGAAAGGTATGCTGCCTGATGTGGTCACCAGTATGTTTTACTGTGGGGATAGTTAAGGGGCATATGCAGTGTTAGCATTACACAACACAGCAATGTAGGCTAAAGTTCCACTTCAGTCTCATTAGACCAGACCACCTTCATGCATGTTAGTTGTGTTCATTTCATAGCTTTTTACAAACTGCAAACTGGACATCTTATGGCTCTTTTGCTATGTTTTCTTTATCGCGTGCTGCTCTCCCACAAAGGCCAGATTTGGGTTGTGCACACCTAACAGTTATTATGTCTATAGATGGTCCCACTTGAGTTGTGGATCTCTGCAGTCCCTCCAGATTTACCATGGGAACTTTGGCTGCTTTTCTGATTAATGTTTACCTTGCCATGCTGTATCAGTTTAGGTGGAAAGCCATGTCCTTTTGCAGTTGTGCAAAAGGACAACTGCAAAAGGAGATGTGCAGCTGTCCTTTTTGCAGGTTTGCAGTTAGACGCTTTCCATTTTCACACGCTGAATTGATCCCTGTGAGACGGCCAAAGCTTGGGATGTTATTTTATAATCCTAATTCAGTTTTAAACTTTCCCACAGCTTTATTTGTGACTTGTCTGCTGTGTTCCTTAGTTTTAATGATGCTGTTATTAACTAATAATCTCTAAGAAACCTCGGCCTTCACAGAACAGCTGTATTTATGAGATAAAAATGCGCATAGGTGGACTCTACTGAATGACTTCTGAAGGCATTTCTTTGCACCAAATTTTATTTAGTGGCGTCAAAGCAAATTAACTCTATACAAATGCATGCTGCACTTTTTAAATCTTAAAAAAAGAAAGTAATGTATCTGGACCCCTATTTCCGCCACTTCATAGTCATGCACTATTTCTTTGCTGGTTTATCACAAAAATACACAATCAAATACACTAAAGTTTCAGGTTTTTATGGGAAAAATGGGAAAAGGGCAGTGTCTTCACTACTAGAATTTAAGCATAATAATTTGAACTGGGGAAAAAAAGACAAAAACTTTTACACAACTTGTGAAATGCATATTTTTCTTCAAAAAGTAAGTAAGAATTCTCTTTCTTCTTTTACTAGCTTTTCCTTGTGTCAAATGGAGGCAAGTTCATAAAGAAGACACTCATCGGAGAGGCTTATGTGTGGCTGGACAAAATTGACTTGCGCAAACGAGTCGTGAGCTGGCACAAGCTCCTCACTAGCACGGCTCAGATCCACTCATAGTGGGGCAATTCAGACTTTGAAGCAAAAAAACTGAAAAGATGATGGGTTTTTGACATGAGAGGGAACTTGTCTTAGCATCTGCAAAACTGGTCCCGTTTGGGTGAACGATGACGCTGGAACAAGAGGAGCCCAAAGCTTTCTGTCTTCAACCTTTGTTTGGGACTTGGGTGGCTTTTTGTTTTGGATGATGCTGTCAGCATAGGGACCTTGGATTCACGTTTACATGAAAATTAACACGTTTACAGGGCGCAGGATACACTGTAGTTTATCCAGGAAAGAGACAAAAACACGCAGGTGCTGAGGCTCAGCAGAGGTCAAGCTCAACCAGGTATTACACACTTTAATTCACAAACACACATGCACAGATTGTTTTGCACAAAACCATTTCCACCAAGGAGGACTCTTAATTCTAAAGCTACAGAGGGATACAGGGAATTGACACACTTGTAGATTTTAATTTAATTATTCAGATGCTTTATCCAGTGATGAGTCTTTTCATCAGCACTTATTTCTTTATTCAGAAGTTTATTAAATTTCAAAGCCTTTTAGAAATGAGACAAAGAAGGATCTGCCACAAAATCGTACTATTTATTTTTTTATTATATTAGTGTAAAATTCTATTGTTTGTCTCATTTATTTATCAAATATTTTAAAAAATCCATCCTTGTAAGGAAGCATATTTTCAAATACACTACCTACTTAGCATTCCAGATCAAGGAAGAAAAAACAAGCATGTTTTAGATTTTTAGGTTTAATGAACAACTGTACTTTTCCTCCTTTGTTTTATCATATAGCTGAATTTGTTTAATAAAGAATTAATATAAATATATACCAGATTGGATACTATACAGTATATTGTGCGCATGAGTCTATTTGGCATGCAGCACCACGTTTTGCCATCTAAAAACACCACTAAGGCTCACTTTGTAAATAGTGAAGTGTCATAGTTGGAGATAAAAATATTTAGATAAATAGATATCTTTATCACAGACAATCATGTCTTGACGATTGTGACATAGAGGTTTTATTTATCCACGATGCCCCCGTAGAATGTGAGACCTCCACCATAATGAGAGCTCCTGTTTTTGCTTTCTGAGATCCAGACACGTTATGAGTCTTAAAGTGCTGTGAAAAAGTATTTTTTGTTTGCATATTTCTTCTGTTTTTGCTTTTTTGTTAGACTTAAATGTTTCAAGACATCAAACTATTTCAAAATCAGATGAACATAACCTCATGAATTAAAAAAGCTAATTACAAATGATGATTTCATTTTTTTCAAGGGAAAAAAGGTTAGCTAAACTAACCTGGACCTGCATGAAAATGTAAGCCTATTTTGGTTTAAGAGGCATATTCTCACTGCAGTCAAGCAGCAGTGAGTTTTTTTTACATCATTGTTGACAAATTCTGGCCCATTCATCTTTGCAGAATTATTTTACTTAATCCACAATGTAGGGTTTTCAAACATAAGTTCAATTTAAGGTCATGTCACATCTAGTGAAGACTTTTAATAGACCATCCCCATTTTTTTTCTCACGCCACTTAGAGGTAGACCTGCTGGTATTCTTTGGACTATTGTTTTGCTCTTTGTGTTCTGGAGGTTAAGGTACCAAATTGATGCCCTGAGATCTTCTCTGAAGATTTTCTGGTAGAGAGCAGAATTATTGGTTCAATCAATCACAAGTCATTAAAGTACAAAAAAGCAAAGTAGCCCCAGACTAGGAACACCATTTTGTTTGATTGTCAGTATGATGCGCTTTTTCTTAAATACTGTAGTAATTTTACGCTGAATATAACAGCTAGCTACACATCCAGTTCCACGTTAGTCTTGTCAGTCAAAAGAATAGTTTTCCAAAAGTTTTAGAGATCATCAAGTTGTTTTTTGGTTTTTTTGGAAAGTGTTAGAAAGGCCCTTGTGATTATTTTGGTCACCAGTGGTTCTGGCCTCTGAACTCTTCCATGATTATCATTTTTGCCATTTCAGTATTGTTGCACCATGAACACATGATGCCTACAGTACTGTAGATGATGTTCTTGGCTTGTTACGTCCTGGATAAGTCATTGATCCATTATTGGAATAAAGTTAGGACAGTTATTAGAAAAGTTCGCCACTGTTTTGGATAATGGCTCTCACTGTGGTTCATTGGGCCACAACGAAATAGAAATGGCTTTGTAACTCTTTCTAGAAAAATAAATGTCAGTGTTTTTTTTTTTTGTTTGTTTGTTTTTTTTTTTTTGTCATCTGTTTTTGGATTTCTTCATATCGTGACATGAAATTGTGCGCCCTGTTGTGATCTTTTGGCCTACTTCATGGTGTCAGATGGGTTCTCTTTAAGGTGTTTTTGATTCTACATGTATGACAATAGCCAGTAAATGAAATCAACATTTGAAAATTTCTCTTATTATTTCATCAGGTTATCTTTAGCCAATGCTCAATTTTATTTGATTACCTGAAACATCCAAGTTTAACAAAGAAACAAAAACAGGAGAATTCTGTAAGGGAGCAAATACTGTTTCTGCGTCACTGTAATCAGTCTTACTTCAGTTTGTAAGGCCAACACTCTTAAGAACACATGCTTTTTGTGGTATTTTGCACTTTTTTCCTGCTTAGAATGTAAAAACTGGCATCCTGCTAAATTTTCTTTGCTGTGATAAATGAGAAGTGGTAAAATGAGATAACAACAGCAGATGTGGGGTATAACAATACATGTAAAAGCACTACTGCCATCCTAAGATACTTCACTGCTATAATAATGTTGTGTTGATGTTTTTGGTTTTTTTTTTTTTTGTCATTTTTGAGAGTTCAAATCAAAACCATTATTGTTAAAGCCTTCTGTGTCCATTGTATCTTGTGAAAGGTATGCTTTGTGGAGATCAAGAGGTAGTGCTACTGGTTCATCCAATATCATTAGCCAAAACAAGGAGTAAAACTAACAACTGAGGGATTTCTATGCAACGTCTACTGTAAAGAGGGAAGGAACTGCATCTTAACTTGCCAGAAGTAAGTCACTGAGTCCTAATTTGCACTGCTGCATTCTCCACAAATGGTTACTGCTTTAATTTGATTTCATTTTCTTATTAACTTGTAATTTTTTTTAATGCTGTACAGATGTTTATTTATTTATTGCCTGTGAGACAGTGTCATATTAAGTTAAATTGCAGTTGTTTACAGTACATATCAAGTGTACAGAAAACAATTTTTTTTACACAATGTAGAGCTTGTTTACAATGTCAGGAGGACCTGAAACTCAGAGATATTATGTTATGTCAAGAAATTCCTCAAAGCTAAAAAATAAAAAATAAAAATGGACGTATGTAAAAAAAAAAATAATAATAATAAAAAAGGAACTTACCTATTGTCTGCACCTACTGTTTGATTAGTTTTATTTACAGTCAGCATATCAAAAATTACCAAAAGAAAAGACTGTAAAAGATTGTAATTAATGGACATTATACCTGAAATGATAGTAGTTTTAAGGTCTCTCTGTAAGTTTGTGTTGGTTCATTTTTTGAGGGTTTTTTTTGTATATTTATGCGCTTGTGTGTGGCGAGCCATTTAGTCTAATACATGTCTCTTCTTTTATGTATTTCCACTCAAAAACCTGCTGTAACTCACAATTAATTCCACATTTTCACACACAGATTTAAACAAAGATGCCATTTCCCTGTTTTTAGCATTGTAAATATATAGTTTAGTTTTTTTATACATACATATAAATATATCTATAATGGGGATTGGAGAGTAAAAACTGTTTTAGTGGACATAATAAAGGGGAAATAATTTTCTCTCAATCAGTGTGCAGTGGATAGACTGTAAAAAAAGATGTTTTGTCTGCCTATAGGGACCCAGATTATCTAAACCTTTTACACAGAACACTAAAAGGTTACCACAGTCTTAACACAGCAGTCTTATTGTGACAACTCGAGTTAGTCGCAGGAGAATTTAAATGTGCTCATTGGATGTTGCATGTTCTGTTGGTGGTTCATACTATTTTTGTGTCCAGATATTATTACAGAAAAACTAAGATGAGAAAGAAAGTATAGAAAGATACAAAGCAAAAATGTCACAGTGGGGGTGGAATAATGATGAAAAGTTCAAATTAATGATGATGTATGCTGACTGTACAAAGATTATGCTTGTAAAACCTGTCTGGTTTTTCACTTGTAAGTAAACAGAAAAAAAATAAATCTACTGTGATGGTTTTGTGACTGTATAAAGGAGGTATTGATAAATTATGCAAAATGTGCTGTAAAAATGGCTATTACCCCATGTCTAAATATTAAATATCAGTATAAAATGAATCATTTTCTATTGTCCATTGACTTTGATAAACAACCATGAGAAAAAAATTTTACCACCTCATTAAACTTTCAGGTTTTTTCCTTAAAGATGTTAAAATTTAGATGCCTGGCCCATTTTTATTTTTTATTTTTCACACCAAGTTGTACCCCTTTGATTGAAATAACATCAGTGAGATGCTTCTTGTTGCCATTTATCTTCCTGTTTGAGAAAAGTTTGTTCCACTCCTCAGATTTTTTCATCTGCTTTCAGTGTGAATTTGTTTGGTAAACCAGACCTGGGCATGTCATTTTGATTATTTTCCACTTACAGACTATTATCCATACATTGGAATGGCTGATTTAAAATTATTTTTGGACATCTTTAAAATCACTGACAAGACTCATAACTTGCAACAGTCTTTTTTTCTGAATACAGCTCTAGTGACTGTACCATGGTGTTTTTTTTTCTCACTTTAACAGTCAGGACCACACCAAACTTATTATCTGAGGTTTAAAAAGGTCAAATCTTCTTCAAAGTGCACCTCAATGTATATGTCAGTGTGTGATTTTAGCTTTTCTAAGTAAGAATAAATGTAGAGTGTCCTTATTTATTCATCACCAGAAACTGCATTTTTAAATTAAATTTATTAGAGATTTTTAAAGGCCTCTTCTTCAACTTTAAGAGTGTGTTATGTCACTTGAATTTCCTAGTACTGTTAAAAATATCCAAGGGCTCAAATGTTTTACAGAAACACACATACACGCAGGTTGTCATAGGGTGTTCTAATTATTTTTCACATCTATGTCCACTGTATACCATTTTTTTTAATGTCCTCAAACGCTTTTATGGGAGGCTTAATGTAGTAGCAGCATGTTACCAGAAAGTGGCGCCATGTTGTTTTTATTGCAAGGAAGTGCCTCCCAACATCCTGAAGCACAGGTGTTTGGCTGATTTTGGCTGATTAGTCTTCTGCTCAGGAATGTGTGGGTGTGAACAGATGGGGTTTGTTACCAGCTCCTCCTGTAGCATCACTTATTCAAGCCTCAGATGTTGTTTCAGCATCAGGTATGTATACAGTTATGCATTTCATGAAATATCATTGGGAAGTATGAATGGAAATGTTTTTCATTATTTATATCATCAAGTATAAGCTTAAAATGTTCTTTGGTGTTTTTGTTTTTTTTTTAAATGAAATATTTTGTCAAGTTTTACAGTAAAAATAATTTATCTCCCAACATATTCGATGAGCACAAATGAAGGCTTAAACTGTTTCCAAAAGGCTTAAACTATTTAGACTTTATTTTTTCTTCTTTTGTAATGCATATAAATCACCAGGAACAGCACTGATAGGTTTCACCTGTGGTATTTCCGCAGAGGCCTGATAAGGAGCCATTCATTTGATTCAGGTGTGTTAGAACAGTGATACATCTAAAACAGTGGTCTGAAACTCCAGGCTTCAAGAACCAGTGTCCTGCAACTTTTTGATGTCTCTCTGCTTCAGCACACCATGGGTCCAATATTGGAGCTATCAGAGCTTTGTAGAGCTGGATCACATGCTACCAAGGCGGTTTCTGTATTTAATTCAAGCGTGTAGGACAAGAGACACATCTAAGTTGTAGGACTCGGGTCTTCTTGGACTGCAATTTGAGACCACTGGTCTAAAAGATGCAGGATAGTAGCTCTCATGGGTTCGGGTTGGAGACGCTTCAACTGTTTCTGTTCACACACTACTGTTGAAATTGTTTAAAACATACTATTAAATGTATGTATAAAAACAAAAATTAAGGCCCTGCATTTTTGCTTGAAGGAGGCAGTTTAATAATGCATTTTGTTGTTACTGGAAAATAAAATGGCTAAGCTCCAAATTATACAAAATATGAAGTTAGAATTCCAAGTGGGAAAGCTGGGAATTTCCCTGACCTGATCATCCAAAATGCCTGCCTTGCATTTAAAACGTGATAGCTTCAGTAAAAAACAAAATCTTTTGAGAATATTTAAAATTCTGACAGTCTCTGTAGCTTCTGTTTGAAGCTAACACCTCATCTTGGTTGTCTGTACTTATTTTAGCTCTACATGAGTTATTGTATGGATATATTTTTTACAGAAAGTACACCACAATTTGCCCAGTCACCATAGATTGAGAACCATGCATTTAAACAATTTAGTTCCTGATTTTAAGACTTTTCAATTTTTTATGGATGTTGCAAATGTCATTACAATTAACTAAAATTTAAGCATTTATGTGATTTCTAAAGAAAATCAGGTTTTATGCTACAGGTCCAAAAGAAAGTATTTGGTGTAAATTTTTATCACAGATTTAAAGAATTAGGTATCATCTTGATGTTCCAGTGACAGTCCATATATTATATAGCTGTGAATAAATCACCATAATTTTGACATGCACTTAAATGCTGAAAGTTGCATTTCATATTTCTACTCTATAAATACAATCACCAGTAGTTTTATAAGACAAAAAAAACCTTTGTCACTACTTTAAGGCTAACAAATTCCACAATGTAGTTTCATACTTAGCAACCTGAAATGAGAATGACTTCACTTTATTTTTTTCTAAAACCTTGATACAACTGTAAAATCATAAAAACACAGTAGTTATTCCATCTTCCGTCCCGTAGTCATGAGATGGGAGTTATAAACAAAAGAACATTCTGGATACAAGCAGCTGAAATGAACCAGAGTGAGGAGCTTTAGGTGGAAGCTTGGAGTCAAGTCCCTGCTCCTACACATCAAATTAGTATGCTGAGGTGGTGAGGGCATCTAATCATGACGCCTACTTTTGACAGTATTCCCAGCATGCCTTAATGAGTGTAGACCCTGGAATTTGCTGAAAGGACTATATATGATTAGACTAGGAACTAAAAGTGGTTGCCTGGATTTCCCTCCCAGACCTGTTACCTTTGCCACTTATCCTTGAAAAAGCTGAGATAGATGAACGATTGATATGTGTTCATCTGAAGGCAAGACAATCTTATTTGTATAGCACATTTTCAGCAACAAGACAATTGAAGTGTTTTGTATAACTACAAGGAAAATAAAACAAGCAAAAAAAAAAAAAAACCTGGGAAAAAAAACCCATCAAACTGCAGTGGCAAATTGAGGGAAAACAGCGATGGGTTGAAAAACAGTTTATGATCTTCCAGTTGTTATTCATCAAAAGCAAGTCTAAACAAATGGGTTTTTAACCTTGATTTAAAGGAACTCTGTGTTTCAGCTGTTTTGCAGCTTTCTAGAAGTTTGTTCCAGGTTAGAGGAGATTAAAACCTGAATGCTGCTTCTCCATGTTTGGTTGTGATTCTGGGAATATGCAGAGGAGACTTGAACCAGAAGACCTGAGAGGTCTAGAAGGTTGATGCGACAACTTTAATGTATTTGGGTGCTAAGCCATTCAATGATTTATGAACTAACTATATTCTTTGAGCTAATCGGAGCCAGTGGACTTTAGAATGGGGGTGATGTGCTCTATTTTCCTAGTTTTAGTGAGAACATGAACAGCAATCTTCTGGAACAGCTGTCTGACTTTTTAGGCAGACCTGTGAAGATACCGTTGTAGTAATCAATTCAGGTAAAGAGAAACGCATTGATGAGTTTCTCAAGATCTTGTTGGGACATTGGTCCTTTAATCCTGGAAATGTTCTTAAGGTGATGAAAGGCTGACTTTATAAATATCTTTTTGTCCCTGAAGGTTCAGGTCTGAGTCCATCATGACAATCAGATTTTGGGCCTGATCGGTAGTTTCTAGCTGTAATAGCTGAAGCTGCGTGCTGACTCTTGAACATTCTCCTTTAAGTCCAAAAATAATTACTTCAGATTTGTTTCTTTTCAGCTTAAGAAAGTTATGGCACATCCACACATTGATTTGTTCTAAGCATCTGCTAAGGTTCATAGTCCCTGGTGACATTGTAATCTTGAGCTGTGTATCATCTGTGTAGATATGGGAACTAATCCTATTTATTGTTATAACCTGAACTAGCAGGAGCATGTAGCTGTTACACAAAGAAGTCCCAGTTCTTTAGGTAAGACGAGAACCTGTCATGTCCTGTACCAGAGAGCCTGACCCAATTCTCCTGTTTCAATAATTTGTCATGGTCAGCAGTGTTGAATGCTGCTCTTAAGTCCAACAGTACCAGCACCGTGGCTCTGTATAAACCACAGGCCGTGTTTATGCAGATGTCATTAAATACGTTGACAAGGGCAGTATCAGTACTGTGGTGAGCACGGAAAACGGACTGAAAGACGTCAAAGTTAAACTATTTAACTGTTGAAACAATGTTTTTAATCACTTTGCTTTTGAATGGGAGGTTAGATATTGGACTATAACTCTGCAGTAGTGATTTGTCCAGATTGTTTTTTTTTTTTTTTTTTTTTTGTTGTTGTTGTTTTTTTCTCAGTGATTTTATAACGGCTGTTTTTAAAGCCTGGGTGGAAATACCTGATAAGAGGGATGAGTTTACTATGTGAGTCAGATCAGATGCAAAACTTGGCAAGTAAATTTATGGAAATTCTATCTCAGTCAAATGATCAAATTTGAAACTGCTTTATTGTGTTTTGGATGTGTGGATTAACTGCACAGCTCTTTTTGTCAGTGGTGAGGACTTCATCAAAGCTCAGTTGTCCCTCTCTGTTAGATTGATTCTAATATCTCTGCCCTCCATGTTGTCCTTCACCTTTATCATCACAGTGTCTTTTTCTCCACAATTCCTCATCTGTGTCCTCCTTTTTGTTTGTAAAGGATCTTTCAGATCGCTAAATTTTAAAAATCTGTTTGTGCTCTTCTTCTGCCTTCAAAGATGTGGTTTGCATCAGGCAGAGGCATTAAAATGTCCGGCTGTCATTCTGCTTCAGCAACTCACTGAGTGGAGAAGATGATCAGAACGACAGAAATCTGGAGGGGCCACATCAGACAATGTCACTGGATGCATCATCTCATCGCAGCTTGAAAAGAGGTTAGATCTCTTTGCAGTGGCCAAAGAGGAGTTATTTTGCTTTTTTTTTTGTGAGCTTACTTGGACATGTATATTTCCTACATATGTCACAATGTTCACATGATGGATGTTAATTTGTACAATTTTATAGGGCCAGGCTAACCTTTAATTTTAAAAAAAAAAAAAATATCATCAGTTGGATTTAAATGTTAATGCCAGGAGCAAATTTAAAGTTTATATTTTAATTTATAACAATATCTAAACTGAAGATGATATGGTCAACCTTAACTCTTTAATTTAACTTAAATAGAGATTTTTAAGATAAACCAGTCAGCATCCTATATCCTCAAAATACTGTACATATATATTTTTTTAAATTTTACAATAAAAATTCAGCAAAATGATACCCATTTATAAAATCCAGTGCAAACAATTACTTTCAGAGGAGGTAACCTAATTTGTAAATAGTTTACGTGTGTTCATTTATTCTAATTAATCTGTGAATGCCTCAGATGCTTTTTAGATAACGTTAGTAAATAAATGGCATCATGAAGACAACACTGTGCATGGGGATAACTAACACTAAACACTGTTCTGAGCACTCTATCCTTACCATGAAACATGGTAGTGGCAGCATCATCATGTGGGCATGCTTTTTCTTCAGCATGGACAGATAAACTGGTCGAAGTTGGATGGAACTAAATTCCAAGCAATTCTGGAAGAAAACCTGCTGCAGAAGACTTTAGTTTGTGGTGGAGGTTCATCTTCCTGCAAGACACCAGATCTAAATAAACAGCCAGAGCTACAATTGAGTGGTCTCGATCAAAGCATTCATGAAGATTTAATACTTTTCCAAGGCACAGCAAATTGCACCTTTTCAAAGTTCTTCATATTAATTTCTTTAAGGAGATGGGTAGAAACAGTAAATGACACATTAATGCAAAGTTACTGAATGAAATTCTTCTCCTTATGTTTGACTTCTAATCTCTACTGGTCTTTCATGAACACTGTGGTAATCAGTCAGTATTACAACAATCATTTATGCAGCTTTTTACTGTGAATGGAACAAGTTTTCTTCTATTTCAAGAGCAGAAACTTGTTAGAATGTGCCCCTAGTTGCAACTTCAATGAATGTCCCAGGCAGCGGAAACTTGAGAGGAAGAATGGTAAACAAAGGATTACTCTATGGATAGTTAACACCAGTTGGCTGGGGTTGTGAAAACTACCATCGCCTGAAGTAGGTTGGTCGAATTTGGCGTCACCAGAACAGGTAATTAGAAATCAAATAAAGTGGAATACAGGGCCCTGGAGGTATGCTTGCAAATGTACCAATGTTTCCCAGTTCTTAATGCGTGTGGATGATGCTGTCAGATAAATCATTTAAGGAAAACAAATACTAAGTGGCTGAAACAGTTTGATGGACATTGTTATACTTAATGATAGTATCAATAGCGTAAGAAATAAAATGCATTAGAGCTTTGTGGAAAGTTGAAGGGGCAGTATTATGTTTTCAAGGCACATAGAATCATTTTATAGCACGATCAAGTAACTGTTACCTTCAGTTGTTACAAAAATACTGTATATATCAAATAAGACCTAAAAGAAATTTGACTTCATAATTTAACACCTTGAAATTGGGACTCTGTCTCTTTAAGAAAGTCCTGTTCTTTCTGAAACGCCGCCTCCAGGAATTCAAAACAACTGCTAACCTTTTAACAACGTTTTTACTAGCGTTTCACTGAGAAGTTGCTCATATAATGAGCTCAATAGTTCCACCAGGTGTTTGGTAATTCCTGCTAACTAGTCTGGAGGAGCTGAGTGGGGAAGTCACAGGGGAAAGGTGCACTGTGAGGCGGAAGCTTGGATGCTTAGAAACTGTAGCTCTGAGGAGGATCTAGGTCTCATAGGTAGATTTAGGTCCATCCAGGCATTTTGCACAGCTGAATAGTTGCCGCAGGAAATTAAAGGATTTTTCAAACATGCATGAAAGAATCAAAGCAACACTCCAAGGAAAAGTTTTGATGAGGGAATAACAAAATGACATGAAAAAAGTCAATTTAATATAATAATGCTCCTTTAAGACCACATTATCTCTACTTAAGTAGTAATAGCCTCCCTTTAGTTCAAAGGCCATGACCCCTGAACTAGGAGAGTAACAGAATTTTAAAGTCTGCTGTCTGCCAGCCCTAAAAACAGCTTTGGCTGCATAGGACCCTCAACCTTGAAGGCCACAGCTTGAAAAGATACAGTATAGCTACAGCCTATAACATCAAATCTCTTCAGATCCCCCCCCTGCGGGCAGCTTCCGTCACTTGGTGCCTGTTTCACCCTGTACTGCTTCTTGTCTGGGCCTTAACCTATCCTCCTGACAGAAAGGCTTTCACTAATAGTAATGTGATTAGTCAGTGCATGGAGGGTACAGAGACTGCCCTGTCCCAAGTGAGACATCATATCATACATGCCCGCCATCATTTCTTTTCGTTCTGAGGCAACAAGGTGTAACCATTGCAACCATGGCCAAGAAGGAGCTTGAAGAACTTGCATCATATTTTATTTCTGTTCATATGTAGTCATTTGAAACAGAATTAGATTAATGAAGAAACACATATGACCAAGTATGTTTGCAATGATGTGAGGAAAAAAAGTTGTTTCTTCGTCTTCCAGTTTAAATTAGCCTTTCATTTACAGAGCCTGTTGAGCAGCCAGTAGCCTCATTCTTTATACAACTGTTAATTAGAGCATCATAGGGCATCATATATGTTTGATATTAATTTGAATGTTGCGTTGAGATGTTATACTTTTCTCAGCTCCATTAAGCAGAGGTTGGCACATTCTCAGTTTGAAGAACCAGTTGTTCAATGCTAATTCAATAGAAAAGCCAACTTTACAAACAATATAACCAGATTTTTTTTTTTTTTTTTTTTTTCAGTGGTGTGATAAAAGGCTGCGTTATGTCCGTCTTCTACAGTGGCTACCCAGGGAAAGGTAACTTAACCAACCTAATAGCCAATAGCAGAAAAATGGATATGTACAGCTATTCATGCATAGAAACGAGCAGAACTACTGTCATGTTTTTAATTGGGATGTCCCAATGAGGATCTTTTCTCCCCAATACTAATCAAAGGCTTTTACAAATGGACATTTCCTGGTAAAAAGTTTCAGTTTGATTCTTCCTAGAAATCAGTGCCATTAAGCACATTAACTTGAAAGAGCAGTGAAAACATTTTTTTTTTTTTTTTTTTTTAAACCCAGACATGGTCTACATTAATATTGTTTCCCACTTACTTAGAAATGTCCTGAATGCTGCGGTATCAGTTTTTGACAAGCAGTTCCATGTGGCTGCTTTTTTGTCACTCTTAAATGTTTCAGGTCATCAAGAAAAACAAAACCATCTAAAACAACCTAACCTTAGTTGAAAAAGTATATGTCCACAAATCTAAGAATTAGTTGTGGCACCCTTGGCTGCATCAACAGCTACCATCAAACTTTCATGATAATTTACAATGAGTCTTTTCCATTGCCATTAGGGATTTTTGACCTACTGTTATTTGCAGAAACTTTTTTTCAGCCACATTGAGGGTTTTTAGATTTTCAAACACCTTTTCAAGCTGTTTTTCAAATAGATTTTAGTCCACACTTTGAGGCCAGTCCAAAACCTGATTTGATTTCTAAATTTATTTTGATCACTTCAGAGGTTAACTTGATGGTGTGCTTTAGATCTTTGTCCTGTTGCATAACCCAGTTCTACTCCTGCCCACAGAAAAAAAAAAAATCTATACGAAAGTGTAGTAGCCTGTAATTCACTGTTAACATCAGTTTAAAGGGTGAAAAACACAAAAAGCTATTCAGAGAAAAAAATAATTTAAACTGAATTCTAGAAATCTGAAACCTCAATCTTTCCCAAGTTTGAAAGTCTTTGAAGTACATCCAACTTACCTTCCTGATATAACTTCAGTAAGTGGACAAATCGTGCCTTTTATTGAAGGCATGGTTTAAAAAAAAAAGAAGCATTGCAGTACAAATTTTACCCCAAAATATTCATGCTTTTTCTGTCTTCTATCAGGTTCCATCCTTCCTCCTTCACATTTAGAATTGCCATTGAGGAAGATATCCATCCATGTCAGCTCATGTAGAGATGGAACACATGTCCTATCATCTTGCCAAGAAGACACTGTGCGGGGGTGATGGTGATTAAAGTTTAAACTTGAAAATCATTTGTTGCCATGGCAACACAGTGGCCCAGTAGAATTTAATGAATCAATTAAGCTTGACAGCCTGTGGGGAAAGGAAGGGTGGAGATGATGGGTAGTGGAGTGAGTACATGTGGAGCAGTTGGTAAAATAGAATAAAAGATTTATTTTGAATGCCCCTTCTTTTTGAAGACTCGGCAAGATGGATGTATCTATTTGTGTGTCTTGCAGAGAAAATTTTGACAGGATAAGATGGTAACATTTCAAGTTTTCTGAAGGGGGTCAGACTTGGCAGATCAGCTACATCATACTGAATCATGTCCTGCAGCTTAAACTGCTCTCTGTATACTGGCAACAACCATTTTCAGTATTTTCCATTGATGAATAGAATGGCAATAAAAACCCAATGGTCAAAAATGAAGAAAATGGGCCTTTTAACCTCTTTTGCTAAACAAATTGTCAAGAATTAATCTAGTTCTGAAATAGATTTTGTTTTGTTTGGAGGATTTAATGAAAATTGTTTATTTAAAGAAAACATACCATAATACAAGTAGAAATCACCCTATAATACATACTTTTTCAAAGTGTTTGAAGATTTTTATCGCCCACCAATGTTCCTTCCTGCACAAGCAAAAAGACATGCAGGTGACGTGTGCTTATCCACTGAGAAAGAATTTAGTGCAGAGACAAAGGAGTTTCTAAGCAGTCACGACTCCCTTCACAGGTAGATGGGATCAGTGATTGAGGATAGAAGGCCACAATCTCTCTTTCTCTCTCTCTCTGCCCACCCCTCACCAATGTTCCTAATGCTCTCAGAAAACCGACAGCACTGTCACATTTCATTACACACACATAGACTTTACTTTCTCTGCAGCTTCCTTATTCTGGGAACATGACCTGCGGTTAACTGGACTTTACTGGTCAACAGGTTAAAGTAAGAGTATAGCGGGCCATGCTACTGACATTCATGAAACCTTTATATGAACCTAAAATAGCCACAGAATATTTTTCACTACTTGCTGTTCAGTCATTTCTAGTTATCATGAACAGAAATAGATTATGGTTATGACTTGAAATAAGATAAAAGGAAACTTTATTTTTTTTTTTTTTTTTTTTGAGGAAGATGCAATACATCCCAAAATCCTATAGCCAGTAGACACACATTCAGGATTAATAATCCGGAATTGTTTCTTTTAGGACTTTTTTTTGTCTCTGCCATCATTATGTTGAACCTTCAGACTACTGTTGTTTACAACTGTTTGATGGGGGATCACCCTCGGGCCCCCTCTTGCACCACCGAGTTCGTTTCTCTCCAGTTCCAAGACCCAACCACTAAAACCAGCAAAGTATTTACCTTGTGAAATAATGAGAAATGGTTAAGTATAAAATCAAGATTTAATGCCAAAATGATCAGTGTACAGAGTATACAAACGAACAGATACAGAGTGACATTTACCTTCGGTACCAGGCTCCCCCCAGCCCATCTTAAGGATGAACCGAGAGGAGCCAAGACTGGGGCGTGGGCCCTGCTTTTACCTATGCCTCACTCTTAACCCTCCTAAAGGGTGTCATCCTCTTGTATCAGTTTATCCTTGACTATGTGTTGCGCTTTATGTGATATCAGCGGTTATGTTGTGTAAGCTGTAACAGTGAGCGGTACAGCAGAAAAGTAACTAAGTAGGGCAGATATATTTAATTAGAGCAGCAAAGAGATGATTAGAAAAGGCTATAAAATCATAAATCCATAACACAACACTACTTCAGTACATTAAATTTTGCCACCATTTGTTTATGCACAGCTCTAACATCACACCCCAGCATTTCTATCAGATTTAGATCCGGGCTTTGACTTGGTCAGTTGCCAATCCTTTATTTTTTCTTTTTCAGACCCTCTGTTCAAGATTCACTGACCTTTTGGGATCATTGTACTGTTACAAGACCCATTTTCAGCTAAACGTTAGCTGTCAGATGGCCTCACATTTAACTCTGGAGTGCTTTGGTATACAGAGGAGGTCAAGCATGACTTGAAGACTGCAAAATCCCAGGTATTTGGCTGTCAAAGAAACCCAAATCGTCAACTTTCTACTATGGTTGACAGTTGAATGAGGTGGATTTTTTTTTTTTTTTTTTTTTTTTTTTTTTTTAAACATGGGTTGGGGGGGAATTCTTCAATTTGTTCAACATAGTGTGACTCTGAAGTAATACAGGCACAGCTTTCTTAAGACGGATGCTTTGCTGTGATTTATTGAGCGCCGTGAAAACTATGGACATAAAATTCAAAGGCTTTAGGCACATCATTTACCTTCAAGTACAAGTGCAAGTTCCAGCCTCTTGTACTCTCACCAAACCTTGTGGTAACAGTGGTAAAACAAAAAAACTTTCTTTGAAGCAAGATAAATGTATCGTTTGCATAAGATAAAACACAACATTCACAACGTGAATTATAACAATTTGCAACCTAAAATATTTAATGGTTAACAACCAAATTTTAATTTCCTTCATACATAAGCCATTTCAGTGACACTTATGCACTGTGCCCTGTGGCTATAAAATAACGATTGAAGCATAAATATAACAAGCTAAGATACAGATTTCAGTTGTGCACAGCTTTTAGATAAGACTTCCTTTCCAGACAGCACATTTTGATGGTCAGCACTGTAGCCTTACAATGAGAAGGACCTGGGTTTTCATTCTGACAAGGTCTTTCTGTGAGGGGTTTGCATGTTCCATAAAATTCTGGTGAACTGTTGCATTTTTTTTTTCATCCTATTTCTTATAGAAAACATTACCTTTTTTTTTTATTGATTGGTTAATATTTCAATATAAGCTGATCATTTTCTGACAGATGTGAGATAACTAGCATTTTTTTTTTTTTTTTTTTTTTTTTTTTTTGCATGCTTAAGTGTTTTTAATGTCCTTCCCCTCCACTGTTGCTTTGTAAATATATTCCTCCTCCTTAACCCCCCTTTTCTGCCTCCTTAACCCCCTTCTTCCTGCCTAGCAAGAGTTCCCTAAGGATCAGCTTTTGTCAGTTACAGTGAAACCTGAGAGGGGCAGCCTGAGCAGCGATTTGCACAGTAAATCTATTTAAGTGATTCAAATAACAGCAGGTGAGCAGCATGTTGCTCTGTTTGCCTGTTCTAACTCTTGTCGAAATGTAACTTCAACACATGTATCTGTAAACTTACAAATACAGATAAGCAATATTTCCACAGAAAATTACTTTGGGGATTCGGTATAACAGAGGAAATTAGTTGATAACAAGTCTGAAGAGAAACTATACTATTTTAGGATTCACCTCTCTGAATTTCCTAGCAAAGGGAAATGTCACTTCATATTAAGTTTACCACAACCCTTGGAGCAAATGGAATTTATTATCACATTTCAGCATAAACAGAGAGGCACTGCACTCTTGAAAATTAAATGTAGGCTTATAGTGACATACATAATAAAACAGTGAGCCATTATTAGATGGGAATTCTGAGTCTTTCTTGAGATACTCGACTGAATAAGAAATGGACTGCAAATAGGTCAAAGCCAGAAAGTGCCACTCATAACGCATGTGACCAGCAGAGTTGTCCTTGTAATTGCCCAGTTTGCAATTAAGTCTTGTTATAAGGGATGTAAAGAAACAAGGATTAAGTAAAACCTATATGACGTCAGGTCTAACCTTTTTTAATACCTGGTAGACATTGAAGTGTACAGGTCATACATAAATTAACTGCTAATTTATTGAGAATTATACTTGTTACAAATTTTTCCCAGAAGGTTTTCCATATGCTTAATATACTGAGAATGCTTTGCAAAAGTATTTATACCTGAAATGTGGCTCTGTACAGCTCCAATTTGTAGAAAGGAAAACTTAGTTGTGTGCCTCCTAAATCTAACCTTTTTGTAAGAGTGGCAACAAACTGTTGCTGAATGTCACGAAAAGTCCAATTTGCAGGTTATCATAAGCCATGTAGGGAACACTACAAAAATGTAGAAGAAGAAGCTATTGTCAGATAAAACTAGCATTAAACTTTTCTGGCTTCAATGCAAAATGTTGTGTGGTGGAAAACTAAGACAGGGATTACCTTGAGCACACAGTGACGCATGGTGGTGGAAGCTACAATGTCATGATTTCAATCAAATGTTCTATGGGACTTGAATCAGGGCTTTATGGCCACTCAAAAGTAAAACTTAAATGTCCTTAAGCCACTTTTTATTTTGGTTGCATGCTTGAGATAGTTGTCCCTTTGGGAGACCCATGTGTGCCCAAGCTTTAACTACCTGCTGATGTCTTGAGATATTCCTTTTAATATTTCCACATAATGTTCTTTCTTCATGATGCTATCTATTTTGGAAAGTCCCACTGTCCATTTTGCAGCAAAATACTCACATTACGTCTTAACTCACAGTTGGGATAGGTTTCTCAGGTTTGTAAGCTTCAAACTTCTGGTTCCGGTACGAAATAAATACCTGTTGCCCTGACAGCCTACATAATGAAGGTCCTCGAGACTCCTGTTGGCCCACCTGAGAAAGCAAACAAGCACATATCAGTCACCCCCCCCTGCAGTATGCTTATCTTTGTGGTGTTGAAGATGCAATCATACACCTGCTTCAACAAACCCACTGTCACCTGGACAAAGCAGGCAGCACTGTGAGGATCATGTTCTTTGCTTTCTCCAGTGCATTTAACACAATTCAGCCTGATCTGAATTGTGTTAAATGCACACAATTATGTTCTGATCTGCTTCGTCTGAAACTCCAGAAGACTCAAGTGGAGGCCTCAACAATCACCTGGATCAATGACTACCTGACAAACAAAACAGTTTGTGAGACTGAAGGACTGTGTGTCTAACCAGGCTATACTTCTTGAGGAAGCTTGGATTCTTCAAGGTTTGTAATACAGACTGCTACAAGAGATCTTTCCTGCCTACAGCCATCACTATCTACAACAACTCTTTAATTAAATTAGTTACAACAACATGTAATTTCCCTTTGGGAACAATAAAGTATTTTTGAATTTGAATTGAATCAAACAGTTGGATATCTGAAAAAGTCACCCACACTCAAAACAATGAAACATTGACTTCATTTTTTTCTCAAACAGGTTTCACATAATTGTATTTTGTTAGCTGAAAGAAAAAATAATGGTAATCTGTTATCTTTACTAGAATATATCACTTTAAACCAACAAACAGCTTTTTTAAAGTGCTAACTGGAAATAAAATGTTAACATAATGCGAACAAATTCCCTGATACACTTCTTTGAGTGCAAGGATGAAACTGACTTGTGAAGGTCCACAATTTTGTTCTAATATATTTAAATTTTAATTTGATTTCTTGTCAGTTTAAAAAAAAAAAAAAAAAAAAAAAATTGGGGGGGGGTAGGGGTAATCCACTGTATGGAGATATCTTGTTCAACTGTCGATACTTAAAAACCTAAACAAGCAAAAGTTTTAAAATACCCCAAAGAGAACTGAGATTTAATTTTTCTCTGACATGAATCTCAGGTTCTATGGCAGCAACATGTATTATAATTCATTGTATGTTGTTGTAATTTGATGTTCTCAGAAACCAGTAATGAAAAAACAAAATCTGGGTATTTGACATCCATTTTAAAATACAAAATCTCAAATTCTAACTTTTTTTTTTTTTTTTTTTTTCTGGTCATGAGTGGGTGATAAGTTTGGTTTCAGTTTCTCATTTAAAATATAAAACAAAATCACCTGCAGAGAAATACACAAATATTTGTGTAATGTTCTAGACAAGCACATAAGTTTGCTACAGACATATTGTGACTGAAGGAGGTGGTGTTTTCTTCAGTGGACCTCAGTTGTCTAATATTTGTTTGTTTTATTTTTTGCATCACAAAATTATTTCAAATAGACAAGAAAAAAATTGAGTTTAGATGAGGATAATGAAGAAAATAAATTGTGATCCCCTTTTTTTTTTTTTTCCTTAAATCACATGCTAGTACGATTTTATACCCCGCTGCCATTTGAGTAGTGAAGGTACAAGGTTAAGTATGTTTATATACTTTGCACTCACTGAAACCTTACACACATCAGATGATGTGTGTAAGGATTGCAATCATGTTCTTTTTTCCCCCCCTTTAGTGGTCTTATGTTAGACCCAAAATTAAGCATATGCCTGGCAGATTTAAGTTTAAATTATTATTTTAAGTTTACCAACCTGTTTCTTCTGACTACTGGTAATGTTAATGTTTTGGAGTGACCAAGCCAGAATCTCGACTTGATTATGATGGAAAGTCTGAACTCAAGATTAGATTTGGGTGATGGTTAAAAGGCCTTCGAACATCAAAGCTCTTAACATAAATGGTCAAAATGTCCGTAGAAACATGTAAGTAAAAATCAGCAATATTAACACTTTAATTACTATAATGTCAATATGTATTTTTCCTTCTGATTGAGAGGTTAATTTTTGACATGCCATATATATATATATATTTTTACTTCGTTATATTAAAATATTTTAAAATCTAAATCTGCCAGGGGTATAAATTATTCGGGACTTCATAAAAAGGGAAACTGAACTAGATCTAATTCTTAGTCGTTTTCGACCACAAGAAATAAAAATGATTTGTGTTTTAACTGTATTAATTAAAAAGAAAAAAATAAACATCTTTGCTCCTCCTCCCCGCCCAAAAAAAACAAAAAAAAAAAAAACAAAAAAAAAACACCTAAACACTGTGCCACAATAAACACATTTTTCATAGAATTATTGATTAAAAAGCCGTCTAAATATACTTTGCTGTGTTTTCTATTCCAAACTGGGATATTTCTTACAGTGTGCGGATGGGCACCGATCTGTTGCGCCCTCCCCTTTTTCTCTTTTTATTCTCTGACACAAGCGGTTGAACAGCTCTCTAATAGCCGTACACAAGTGTTACACACTTAACAGTGGGCTATCTCACATCTGAACCTAAAAAAGCAAATCCCTCAACTCCTCTGGTGGGAGGAGGATGGGGAGAAAGAGGAGGAGGGGGGAGTCAGATAGCGACCAGCTTAGATTTGTTTCCAAACGCGCACCGATGGCGGTGTGAGGCGTTTGGATGAGGAGGACGCTGCTTTGGATTTGTGATCAGTTTTTTGCGCATCTTTATTCCTCTATGAATAGTATCTTGGGTTGAACATAGACAGAACTATGGATTACTCCCTTTGCATGTTGGTTCTTCTGACGACTCTTTCGTCTGTTTCGCCTGGACAATTCCCAACACCCCAGATGTGAGTACAGCCTCAAAACACCCTGTTGGCTTTCCAAACTCCCCGGCAGTAACTGTAAAGCGCGCCTGAGAAATGACAGCTTTGTCAGAGCGTTCATGTGACCGTCTTGCTTGTGTGAAGTCAGCACTTTCCTATAGTCTGAGTTAAGGGAGTGAAAGTTGTTTAAAAATTCACGTGATCGATGTCAGAAACAAATTTAACTTCATGAAATATGTTTTAGGCTATTGTCCTTTTGAGTCTGCAGCAGTGTAACGTGGTTTCTGGCTGTCACACCAATCATCCTGGGAAGATAAGTTCATAGTGTCTAGACTTTAACAGAGTTGTACATTTACGGAGACTTTTGCTTTCAATTTAAGTTATGTAAAGTGCAGTTATAGATTTTAACTACCATTAGCATTATTTGATGGGAATATTTTGCTTTCTTGAGGTATTTCTTAATGTTGAGGTCAGGATCCTTTGTGTGATCTCAAATAAATGAATAAATAAGTAAATATGGGGTCTTGAGATTCTTAACTGTACTTACTAGAACAAACATATTTCCAGATCTTGCCGTTTGTGGTGTTGTCACCCCAGCTTAATTGACTTACTTCACATGCTTGTTTACTCAACAAATAGTTGGGGTCACAAGTTTAATTAGCTGTCAAAATGGGAGTAAGAATCTAAAGAGTTTAGGAGCAACAACTGTAAAATGTGTTAAGAATGGAACATGTTAAGCTTTTCAAGTCAGAGTAATCATCTCATAAACTATGGTAAAAATCCAAATGTTTCCATAAACTGCATGTAGTTCTTGAGATTGGAATTTGTAAAGTGGTAGTCTGCTTTGGCCTCTGTTTCTCTTGAACTAGCTGTTCACTTCAGCCTCTGGGACTAACTAATCTGGTTTTATACTAAATGAAGGTGCCAAGAGAGGTATCTAATGCAAATAATTAGCTGCTTCTAATTTTTTAACACTGAAGCGAATGACTATTCCGAGCGGCAGCAAGACCATTGCGGTCTTCTACAATCCCAAAACTCCAGTTTAAAAAGTTCACGTTTTGGGGTTTTTTTGAATGCTGTTATGAACCTTTTTAAAGTTAAGCTGCATTAAGTGGCTTAGAGAAGTCAATGATTACTTCCATGGTAAAAGAAGGTAGGAATTGGTGCCTCATCAGTGCTCTTCCTCTGTGACATATGGATGGAACAGATAATATGAAGTGTTTTGGGGCATATAGTAATGGCTGTAGGGTAAAGGGTGTAAAAACCAATATTGTGGCAGGATAAGTGAAGATTTCGTGAATTTTTTATATTTGTTACTTTTCTGTTACTTTCTTGAAATGTTTAAGTTCCACCTTGAGTGCATGTTTTATGGAAGATTATCGGTGGCCCATGGCCTCCTGCTTTCATTTCCCATATAAATTATTTTTGGCTGCTGCATAAATAACCCTCCAATACAAATGTGACTTTAGATTAGAAGCTCATGCGATCGCATTTTAGTTAAGAGTGTAGAGGTCTTCTTTGATCTTGACCCCAGTTTGACCAGCCATTAGCTTAAGCCATTGGGACCAATTAATTATAATAATAAAGACAGTCAAAAACAATTATTACATGTTACATATTAACTCCTTATAACCTTTCAATAGAATCTAATTTTAAAATTTCTGAACTTTCTGTTTTATAATTGTCTCAATGTTTAGACTGTGCAGCTGTTCTAATTTAAAATATGCTCTGTAGTCTTCTTGCTTTGTAGTTTTATACCGCTTTTAGTGACCTAAAACTAACTAAATGTTTATAAGCACACACTTGTCAAGTTGCCGGAATATGTAACTCAGTAATTCCAGTGCAGACTAGCGGTTCAGTTTTTTTTTTTTTTGTTTGTTTTTTTTTTTAATATGTATTGCTTTAGATTGAGCAGGTTTTCTCCCAGTCATGAGGTGAAGCGATGTAATTTGCTCTGCAGGATGTAAATTTGTACGATGAACTCATGGCATGAGGTGGAGATATTATGGGATGAGGGGAGGTATCGCTTGCCCTCATCTAAATTCGGCTCCTGACCTGTATATCTCTGGTGCTAATTCAATAGTTATAGCACATGGTAAGAGGAAAGTAGTTTATGAATGAAAGGTCTATTCACTCTTCATGCTGCACATCATCCTTAATCAACAGGTTAACAATAATCCTGATGGTTCAAGGGAGCCTGGGCAAAAGGGGATTGGTCTTGAATGCAGCCCAAGTCTGGTCCCTGGGAGATGGTGAGCCATGAGCAATGATGGCACTTAGCCTAATGGCTGGGAGCGATGATGTCAGACTATCAGAGTTCCCTACCCACTCCCCATATTTCATGGGCACTAAGTGGATTGATCTGTGGGCTGTGTACATAATGTTCACTCAGGGAACTGTACAACCAGATCCAAGTGATTGTCTTTGTTTAAAACTGGGGAAGGTCAATTCAGGAGAAAGGATTCAAAACGTAAACAAAAATCCTGTTATTTGTGACCATAATTACAGTTTAGTTTGCTGTGCTGCAAGTTAGATTGCCTTTTTTGGGAGGGTGCTTTTGGATTGTCAAAATTAAATCGACAACCTTCTGCTTGACTGCTCAAGGAAATATCACTAAGAACATAGAAAGCTAAGAACAAGGATGGAGAAACTGAACCATGTCTCTTTTCTTTTTGACCTCCCCCTCTCCTTCCTATCCTCCTTTCTCATCACTCACCATTTCCTCTTCCTGTCTATCCTCTTTCTACCCAGCTCACTTATCTGTCTTTTTCTTTCCCTACTCTGTTGCCTGAAGGCAGATGATTAACATCATCCAAGTCTAAAATGCATCTGATGTCAGAGACCACTCTCAACATCTTGGCGCCACCCAGTTCACTCTGGGATCAGGAAGGATAAAAAGACAAGATGGAGAAAATGTGGGGTGGCACGAAAAAAAAATCAAGACTTAGCTGTGTTGATCTTTATATGTTAAGTTTCTTTTACATCATTTGAAGTCAGTGTTTTTATACCACGTTTGTCCTGAACTAACCCACCTAATTCAAGATGTATTGTTGGTTTTATGCAAGTCATTCTCACATTTACAGTAAACCCCTATCCTTGTTTAGAAAGGTTTCATCACCCTCTGCTCTCATTTGCTTTTTTTGTGGCTAACTTGATTTTATGCTCAAATGGCTAAGGGGTTTTGCTTCTATCTGTGGTGGTTTTATTTGCGTGGGCAAGATGAGAGGACTTGCTATGTGTGATCAGAGAACAACATCAATATTAAGACAAGAAGAAGATCATGCAAATCCATTGACTTTTAACCTTGGTATCATATACCAAAAGATAGGTCTAATATCACAAAAACCTTACAATTTAAATTATTGCTAGCAGCTATGTATCACTATTGTTGATCCCTTGGCTGTCACAATTAATTTAGAGAAAAATAAAATTTTATTGGTTGATCCATATTTTCGATACATCTTTTGTGCTTGGTTTCATTTTGAAAAAAGCTTAATGCTGATGTAAATTTTTCAATCTATCTTAATTGTCAGAAATCAGTGGAAATGCAACAGCCCTCTTTTCTTTCTTTTAGCAAAAAAAAAAAAAAAATCCCATTTAATTTATTAGTGCTGTTGGGTAAAATGTCCCAAAGGAGCTAAAGAAGTGGCAGGTACAGCATCCCTTTATCCATCATTGTGATAATGTCAGTGCATACAGTGCTTTGTAAAAGTTTTTAAGACACCTTGAAATTTTCAAATGTTGCAACCACAAACTTGAATTTGTTTCTTGGGATTTGCCAAATAAAAATCTGTGTGGTGTGTATTTTAGTATGAGGATGGATTAGATATAGGTCTGTTATTATAAGTCATCTTGATTGAGAGGAGTTTTAAGTGAAGGCTTAATTACAACAACCTCAAAAGCCTGTGATACATATCAATTTACGAAGGATAGATTAATCATATCTAAAGTGGCGGTGGTTATCGAGGGAAACACTTAAGTAATTTGGTTGAGTTTGGGTCTAAGATAGTGATTCCCAACCCTGTTCCTCAAGTACCCCTGCCCTTTTTTTTTTTTTTAGGTGTCACTTTGCTTCCATACGTCTAACTTAAATGAATGGGTGATTAATAGGCTTCTGCAGTACTTGATGGATGCAGAGGAGGTCGTGCAATCATTTGAATCAGGTGTGCTGGAACAGAGACTCATAAAATATGCAGGGCAGGGGTATTTGAAGACCAGGGTTGGTAACCACTGGTCCAACATACAAGATGAACATTTAGATGAAACTAATATTCAACTGAATGTAAACAGTCAAACCACAGACTAGATTCTAGTTACCTCCAGTTCTTCCTCACTTACTGAAGATGTTGCTGTTCTTTGGAGGATGCCAGCAATTTATTTTTGATAGAATCAATTTTATTTATAAAGAATTCTATGAAGTTATCAGCACTGAGGTGGACGGCTCAACAGAGCTATGACTAGGTTTTACAAATGTAATAGAAAAAAAAAAAAAGTCAACCAGGTGCTTACTCAACCCGTGAAGCTATCAAACAATATAAAAATCATAAATCTGTTACTTGAAAATTTAAAGTGAAGATTAGTATATTTGTCTCGGTGTTAACCAACCTTTTGTAATATATAAAAATAGTGTAAAAGAAAGGAACATAATAATTTTCAGATAATTTCCTTGGTTTTTGGGATGTAATTTTTTTTTCTCTTCTTGGACTTGGAGCTTGTCATTTTAAGTTTCTATTAAACCTTCTTTTGCCAGAGTGACACCAATGTTAACTTGTACTTCCTCTTGATCTCACATACTTGGTGTTAATACTGTTGTGCAGTCCCCTCATTAAATTCACTGTAACATGATGCAACAAATAGAAATACTCCAATATGCATATGATTGTGACTTTAAATTGCCATGCAACAATCACACAGTTAAGTACATAACTCAAATTTTTACAATTGGCTTGCAGCAAAGAAAACCTATAAATACTTTGTGTTTGCTTTATGTAACCATTGTGCAAGAAGATTTGAACCAGAAAATGGATCTGCTTCTCTGGCAAATCATGCTGGCTACAGTCACACGGTCCAACACACTGGTAGTTTATTGCTATTTATACATATTCACTTTGATTCTAGTCAATATAAAAATGCCTTTGGCATAGATTCTTGATTAAATAACGTCTTGGGCTGTTGAATATTTCTGCATCTTCCCAGAGACAATGTCTCATCTTGTAAAATACCTCAGAGAAAGTTATAATAAATTTTTCTTTCAACATTTTCCCTCAGTGAGCTTAGAAAATGGCAGTGATAGCAGAGTTTAGATTTTGGGTGGATTGTTGTAACTGTCACAAGCAAAAGATGACAGTTTTTGGTCCTGGGTTCCAGTTTTTGGTCCTGTGATTTGCACCTCTTAGCAATATGGAAGAGGGTTCAAGCCATTGTATTTCAGCTTGTTTGCATATACATTAACTTTTCAACTTTGTTTCTTATTCTCTACTCCTTCACTCCCTTTTGCCCAATTCCTTCTAAATTTAGATGGCTTATCTCTTACAGGGAAAGAACAAAGCTGAAGGTCTTTCTCAGATATTAGGGTAAAGCCAAAATGACAGACTATAAAGTGGCAGAAGGCTTGGCATAGATTTTTCTTCTGTAAATTTTGTAAACTCTGCCTATACATAGCCATAGTTTCTCTTTAGAATCCAGTTTAAGTTTCCCATCCCAAGTCTCTAAAGAGACTGGCATTTCTGTAAACAAGAAATCACATGGAGCAACTCCAGTGCAGCTTTATTGTGTTAACAGTCTTTTGCCACATGGAAATTCCCAAGAATTTTCCATTACACTGTTACCCAGGCAACATTGGGAATAGCTAACAGCTGTTTAGATGGGAGTTCTGTTTGTTGCAGGAAGCAGATGCTTGCTGAGATATGAAGCAGTGTGAGTGTTCTGAAAGCCAACTATTCGCTTATTTGGGCATTTAATATTTTATAAGCTTTTATCACAGATATGCAAGATGTTACAAAGTAAACTGTTGGTATAATCAACCACTTAACCCAGCAGCTGGCTTTATAAAACAGCACAAAATAAATGGAGTCAGCTGTGTGTGTCTGGAAGTAGGGTTGGAAAATGACTGAAATTATTCTGTATATTTTTAAGACCTGAACCTGATATATGATCTGTAACTGACAAGTGACCTGTTGAGACCAGTCACTCCTGTCCTTAGTTACTGAGTTTACTAAAGCTTGATGTGGTAAATTATCTAAATATTTAGTTTTTGGGTTGGCCAGGATCAATTTGTGATGTTGACACACTTTCCAGAACTATCAAAAAACACTGAGCTCAAGCTAAAAAGAACCTATGTGTTACATCCAGTGGTGAATTTTGTTAGGAATTGTCCCTCCTTCCTACTGTCCCCATTAGGTTATTCCTGTTCAAAGCTTTCCAGGGGAAATTTGTATCCCAAACAGAAAGAAAGCAAGTGTTAATTGCACCAAACATTTGTGTGAGCACTTAAATATTCATACACTGGTTCTGCTTGTTGTTCCTTGGTGTGACACAGTACTTTAGCTGTACCTGTGTTTTACTGTAGGATTGCCTTATTACCATCTTTATTTTGCAATGTGTTGTTTTGAAATAGATTGCAATTGTAAAGGGAAGCAACAAGATCTTTTTTTAAAAAAAAAAAGAAAGAAAGAAAAACATGTTGGCTGTGGGTTTTATAAATGTTTGATAACCTTTTATCAGGTTAATGCCAGAAAATATCCCACACTGCTTATGGTATGAGCAAATTCTAACGGCATCATTGCAGAGTTCTTAAGTCACGCTACACTCACTGTTCTCATTCTAAAAAGTAGATGTTGCTGCAAAGAAATGAATAACTACACAGCTGGAACGGCACCTGGTGAAGCCAAACTGAAAGAAAAAGAAGAGAACCAAATCAAAATGTAAATATGAATAGTTTAAATAGTTATAGTACCCATTCACAAGATGCTTAGATGCAGAAAATGCCTTTGGTGTGAAACCACAGACCATCTGATGTTTCTTGAAGAGGCATAGAAATAGTGGATTTATGATAATGTTTGATGGCTTGTTTAGAGCCGCTTAATGGAGTTGGGTTGCAAATGCTGTTATGGCCTGTGTTGTGACCACACTGGACACTGTGTAGCTGGTCCTCAGTACAATGGTAACAGGAGTCCGCCTGAATAGGCAAGTGGACTGATGTTTATTACACATATTGGCCAGTGGGTTGTTTTGGATGGGCCCTAACACTCTATACTTACACATCCATCTGAGATTGTCTATCTGCAATAAAGCTGAAGGGTAGTTTTGATGTATGGATGGATGAGTAGAGAGTTTGCTCAGGAAGTGTGAAGGTGACAAAGATGATGAGGTTTAATCATCTGAGCAAAGGCCATGAAGAAGAGGCAGAGACAACCTGAGGGGTGAGCAATGGAAAATAGAGAAACTATTTTGATACAGTTAACAATGATGTATTTATTTATTTAAATACGGTTAATACTTAGATGCCTAGATTACTGGCCCTGTACAACCCTAATTTCATATAGTTACATATATATATATCCTCATATATATTGTTTCATTTATTACTTGATTCAAACTGCTTGCAAGGTGAGAACCTGGTATCTCTAGTGGTTCCAGCTCTAAAAATAATGAGTTCCATCTTATCTACACATGCATTTTATTTGAGCACTCATCAGCAAAATGTATTCTTTCTGACTTGACTTAATCAATGGTCTGCGTTGTCTGTTGTGAGGTAGTGTAGAAGAGGGATTGAACTGGAGCTGTATGTTCTGCCAAAATGTTTAAGTTGTATTGCTTGTTACAGAAGTTAGAAAAACACACCTGAAATTTTATCTTTAAGTGCCCTGAGTTTGCAGAGGAAGTTGTACTCTAAATCAAATAAACAGTGAGGAAGAAATGTACTTTTTAGAGATGGATTATCCTGTTTATAATTTATTAGTATGCTCTCTAGTTTGTTGTTTAACTCAGCTTGTTCTGCTTTTAACTAGGGATGCATTAATCAGAATTTTGTGGCCAGTTTTCGATGCTCAGCTTTGTAAATTTTGACCTGCCTAATTTGACTAATTAATACATTTGTATTCATGCGTTTTAGTATCTGTATTTTGACAGGGGTTTTTTTTTTTTTTTTTTTTTTTTTTTTTTTTAAACCTTATGCTTTATTTTCTTTGTCACTGCACAATATCCCTACCACTCTCTGTGAACTCTAGGTTCTCAGCCACTAAAGATTTACATCTAGTGTAGGAAATTAGGGCAGTTAGTCTATCCAACTGGCCAAATATATCATTGATATGCAGAGCTTAAATCTCTGACAGTTGAAATATATTATACTTCCAAGTACTGCATCAAAGCAGTCCTTTGCAGTTGTGATATTTACACACTGATATCGTGATTACAATTTCGATTTACTGTATTCTGGAGCTCTATCCTTATTTATGCTGTAAGAGGGTTTGTTTTCAGTTTCTTTAATAAGGTGAGTGTGTGTCATGAAATTTCTGCTTTCTACCTGTAAGTCTACATTTGAAAGTGTTCTTTGTTTTGTAATTTGGAGAGCAGGTACAGTCATTTCTGCAACATCATTATATGATGAGAACACTAACTCCACGACTCCAAGAGATGGACAGATTCTCATTCCTTCTGCTTCTGGGCACATGCATAACCACAGAGCCCAAACCTGAAAACAGACCTTGATAGAATGTACTGTACTGTGCTTACAATGACCAGGTTATTTTGTACAACACATTTTGTTGATTGTTAGAAGACTGATCAGTTTTTTACTGTTTTTTGTTAACATTATAAAACATCGAAATGTCTTTGGGTATTGTGGTATGAAACCATTACTGGCGGGTCTGCTCTTGAAATGGTTAAATAACATGTTGGTGTAAATAATCACATTAACTCAGATTATGTTGGACAAAATGTTTTTCCCCAGTATCTACAGAAGATTTGTTGTCGTTTCCAGTCAGAAACCCATCCACAATTGCACTGTTTTTGTCAAAGGATGTTTACAAGTGAGGCAGAATACAATTACATTTATTGAAGAATATATTGCCCCCATGGTGTTTGGTGTCCTTTGGATACTCTCACATATTAAAAAACAAACCCAGCCTGCTGCTTACAGTCTGTTACGAATGTGGAATATTGAGGCTACCTTTTTATAAATTAAAGAGGTCCCTCCTACAACAAACTTAATGTTGTCACCAGAAATATTTCCCTATAGAGCTGTGTCCATATCAGTTTGGTCTCAAATGCAATCCCCAGATCATATCTGATGCTTTCCAAACTGGCAAGGATTGTTTCTCCTCATGTCTTGAGTCTCCAAATAAACTGTAGATCAGGTCCTTTCAAACAGTGAAACTGAACCTCCATCAGATAAAGCATCATTATTCCACTCCACTTTTGTTTCTTTGTAATTTTAGAAAAAGTTTATACAGTTTTTTTATGTACTAAAGCAGTGTTTTTGTTTGTTGAAGTTCTCCTTTTTGTTTCATTTCCACTTTTATGAAATACCTGGTATGTTGCCTCACAGATTTGTCATATACGTACTTTATTGCATCATTTTCATCATTTTCAATTTCTTTTTTGCACATTAAACCTATTCATACCTTTTATTTAATTAAACTATCAAAGAAAACCTATGTAACTTAAAATAAAAACCAGCCACAAATTTACAGAATATGCTTGTTAATTTGAGAGTTAAGTTAAGTCTCTGTGGGGAGACCAGGGGATGTGTCCACTTTGTCCATATGGAAATTCTTGTTTGCTTCAAGGTCTTAAAAGCTCTTGAAACGCATTTTTCTCTGTCAAATTAAAGATACATCAAATAGAATTTCCTGCTGATTTTCAAGCTTCAGTTTTTGTAAAGCTTTGATGTTTCGATCCTTATTGTAATAGATTCCAGTTTCTCTTTAAGAGCTTTCATAAAGAATAGATAAAAAAAAACATTTCAAAATAGCAGTCAATGTTACACTGCATGTGTTAGAACAGTTACTTTAAAACAAGCTTTTACAGATTTATTTTAAAACAAAGACAAAATAACATCAGTTTGAGCTGTCTTTACCATCTTATGAGATAATAGTAGCAAGAATCTCAATCTTTACCCTAACTGAGACTTCCAAAAGATGCAAACATTTGCAAATCCAGAATGTTCCATGACAAAACTAAAGTGATTTAAAAATGCAACTTAATTTCAGTTTGTTCTGTCTCCTGTTATCTTGCTCTCTCACCACCAGAATAAACTGTAGCATGTCTTGTTGTAAAATAGTTTCCTTTAACATAGTATCTTTCAACTCTGATTCATTTGACTTAAATTTTTAACACTTCAATGATACTATGATACACCAGTCAATATCTTAGTTCATTTCTACTGTACATCTTTCACTATGACAGAAATTCAAAGTTATATAAAACATTTTCTGCTCCACTATAAAGGGTGTGAGTCAAGAACAAACTTGATGCATGTTATTTGGCTGTGAATCACAGACCTCAATTTTCTGCATGGAAGAGTAGGACATACATAGGTTGTTTTTTGTTGTTGTTTTTCCAGTGTTGTGTGAATGGTGATAAATTGGAAATTGAGTATTTGATTTTTAATGAGCCTCAGAAATGGGAAAACTTGTGAAATGATGATTTTATGTAGTAAAACTTAAACTTATTTCAACATACAAATGGCAAAAAAGGATAAACATAGCCTCCACTAAACAAGCTACTTTGGTTTTCATGCGTGTTTTGCTGTTGCTGTAAATCACACATGCTCTTTGGTTGCCTACCAACACTCCTTATTAATGTGCAGTGGTATCATAAAATTTCAGCTCTGGTCATCTGTAGCTGTTATACAGCTTGATAAAGCACTGAAATTACTGTTTTCAAGGCTTCACTTAAACATGGATTTTCTATTTAAGGATATGGAGTTGCTGTATAATGTTCTGGCTGGTTTGCTGAGAGGAATATGAACAGGAGAGTCAGCGACATCAATGTTTGCCATAGAGAATAACGGGTCAAGGAGACATTTACAAAGCCTGCAATCATGTTTTTAGTGACCTCAGTAAATGAGGAAATATTGGTTGTCTTGTTTGCACCTTATGGTAAAACAGGTAATGCGTGATGGATTAGAGAAAATAGACTGAATTAGTTTAATTGTCAACACATTAAACAGTTTGCCTTTTTTATCATGTGGAAATGTAACATTGTAGTGGCAACAGTATAGAGAACAGCTTTAAAAAAGGAACATGTCCAAGTGACAAATTCATATAGTGACTTGCAAAATAATTCACTTTACTTGAACTTTTCCACATTTTGTCGCATTCTAACACAAATTCCAGTGTATTTCAGTCACATTTTATTTGATAAAGTAGCTCATTATTGTAAAGTGGAAGGAAAATGATAGGTGGTTTACAAAATACAAACAAAAATCTGAAGTGTGGTGTGCATTAATTTTCAGCCACTCTAATACTTTGTAGAACCATTTTACCATTTTTTTTTTCCTGTAGTTACAGTGGTGTGAAAGTGTTTGCCCCTTTCTGATTTCCTTTTTTTTTGCATGTTTGTCACACTTAAGTGTTTCAGAACATCAAACCAATTTAAATATTAGTCAAAGACAACACAAGTAAGCACAAAAGCAGGGCAATGATCTAAAACACACCAGCAAGTCAATCTCTGAATGGCTGCTGAAAAACAAAATGAATACTTTGGAGCCTAGTCAAAGTCCTGACCTAATTCCTACTGAGATGCCGTTCATGCTGAATTACAATGTTTATCTCAGATCAGTGTGAGGCTCTCCAGCAATTTTTCTGGTTTTAAACCAAATACGACAAGAGACCTTGATAATAACTCCCAGTCAGCTGCATTCTGAAATCAGACAGTTGCTCCTTTCTACCAAGTAACCAAATCCAACGTAAAAAAATCTAGGACTCCTCATTAGGCTTTGACTTTCATCAAGTCAAGTTCTCATTCCTGTTTCTTACACTTAAAAAACATTTCTGGAATATGAGACATGGTCTGCCAAGCAGATCTCAAGAACTAGTATGCATTTTTTGCCAGTCTGGATAGATTATCAATTTCTTGTCTGTGATTTATTTGGAACGCAGCAGTCAGACTTCTAGTAAACATACCCCAGTCATATACACTCTACACTGGCTCCCAGTGGATTTCAGCATTCAGTTTGAAGTACTTATTCTTAGCCACAGTTCTCTAAATCGCCAGACTACTGATTATTTGTGTCAGCTTTTAATAAAACATTTTAATTCCAGGGTAATAATCTGTTGTCATTTTTTTAGCCTTATACAGAGAACAAAGGGGGATGTGGCCTTTCAGTTTGTTGCTCCCCAAACTGTTGAACAGTTTTCCCCTGCAACTTCACATTGGTGACTCTGTAGAAATAAAAAAACAAAAAAAAAAAACAAAAAAAAAAAAAAAAAAAAAAAAAAACCCTTTTGTTCTAACAGGCTTTTATGTCATGGGTGTATTGTGTTTTTTATGCTTGCTTTTTATACTGTGTATAACTTAAATGTGATTTATGTTATACAGCACTCTGTGACTTTGTGTCTATGAAAGGTGCTTAATGAAAACACTGGTTTACTCATTTCTTCTTGCCCTTATTCCATGAAGGCCAGTTTTGTGGAATGCGCAAGTAATAGTTGCCGTTTCACCAGATCCTCTGCAGCTCCTCCAGTTACCATATGACTTTTGGCTGCTTCTCTGAATAATGCACCTCTTGCCCAGCCTGTCAAGTTTAGGTGGGCAGCCATGTCTAGGTAAATTTGTAGTTGTCACATTGTTTACATTTTCAGATGATGGAGAAAAGGAGTGCTACAGGTTCTTCAAAGTTCTTCATGATGTAGTCCATTCACTGTTTTCTAACTTTTGAGACCTTAACAGAATAGTTGGGTTTATACTGAGGTTGCATTACAAATATGTGAACTCTGCTTATTAATTGGGCCTTTTCTGAATTGGTTGGACTGGATTTTATTTCTTCTTCTAGTCATTTCAGGGAAATGGCTATTACAAGATATTTGAGACGCGCTAAAAAAGACTGAAATAAGGAAACAAAGTGGATGTTTGTCCTCTTGAGATCCCTGTCAAGCCCACAGCTTAGCTGCTGCATCACTTCTCAGTCAGAGTTCTTATTTGCTATCCTCTAGTGGTTCAATTACATTCTTGCCCACATTTCAGACATCCCCTGCTCTGTGTGTATCCTGTACTACTAATGATACTCAGCCTTTTTTGTCTGAATAACAGAGTAGGATCCCAAATTCCACTGATCACAAGAAGACTGTTTCAAACCCAAAGCTGTGAAGCATGTATTAAGGGGTCTTACGTCAGGGGATCATTCCATTATGACTTAATCTTCATTAGAAGAACTAATGTGGATTAGATTTTGAGACAAAAGTATGATTACAGTATAAGAAGCTGGAATAGTGGGAAAAGCTAAGGTTTAATTATGTATTCCTTCAACTTTTCATGCATAGGACCTGTTGGAACAGGAATATGATGCGAGTCTAAAATTTGATTCATTTAGTCAAGATGAAACTGAATGTGCCTGGATTCTTACTTTAGATTTGCATTTAGCTCAGGATTTATGTTAGGGTGCTTTACATATTTAAGTGTTCCATATTATTCTTTTTTTCAAAAATAATTCACAGCAGATATATATGAGTAACATGAGTGCACTATAAAAATTTTCCTCTGTGTAAATTAATTTAACTATGGCTGCCATATTTCTGGAAAGGAAATATAGCTCTGTGTCAAGGTGTTTAGAACCTTGTTTACCATCTAAAAAATGGGTAAAACTCTTCTCTGCTGTTCCAAGTGTATATCGTTGTGGCTTGTGTATTTTCAATCTTCTATACATACATCTATTTGATATTAGCTTCACCACCTGTCATTGTTACCTCTGACCCATGGACAACCCCCTACTATTCCTTAAAAGACTCAACACTCTAGTTACTGACAGACTTTGACAAGTGTGGACTCGCAGACTGGTGTGATGGTGCCATTATAGTGAGCTGAAGGGACTATTTTTCTCTATCAGCCAGTGTACTCAGGGCTAAAAGTGTTAAACCTGAAGTAAGAGACACTATTTTTTATTTTACTGAGTTCAATTAGTAATAGGAACTCCCATCTGTGGCAGCGCATTGTTTAACTTTTTTTTTTTTTTTTTTTTTTTTTTTTTTTTTTTTTGCCAGGATGCCATTTATTTCATGGCATTTAACTCATTGGCACGTTATTGTACATTCTGAGTATAAGGAAAGAATATAATGGTTAATATCGTCCTTTTAGAATTTGAGCCTTCGTGTCGCACTGCCTGTTTGACTTCAGCAAGTCATGGACATACTTGGTTGGAGTTTAGACGATCAATCTGAGATGATCTGTCAAATGCTGTAACATTTGTAAACAAGCAGCAGGATTCAGGTGTGTGTGTTTCTTGCTACTTCAGAATCAAACAGATCTAAGCCCAACAGGGGTGCCATGTTTATGAGTCATTTTAGCACACCATACGAAATCATGTAATAGTGATAACAGTGAGTCTCTGCAGCTAAATGGTGATATGGAATGTAATTACCTTTTTTTTCTGAGATGAATAAACTTAGATGGAGCTAAATTCATTTAATAAATCTCTGCTGTCAATGGCCCTGATGAAGATAGGTTAAGTTACTGCTACCTCTGCTCTGTAGTCCTGCTGACTCATTGTTTTAGCATGCTATCATTATGAAAAATTATACACATTTTATTAATTTCTTCAATGTATGTATGAAAAGCAAATGACAGAAAACAAAACCTTCAGTCTAGATGCATGAGTTTCTGTAAAACTGTGGTTTCTCTATTTTAAAACAAAGATGAAAGGATTGTAGTGTTGATATTTAAACTGTCTTTAACATCTTAAATTGGTGGTTAGCATTAATGAAAGAGCAGTATTTTTTTTTTTTGTATAACTTTGAACATGTAGACGCTTACCTTAACTCTGAGATTTCCAAAAGGCTAGTAACATTTTCAACTCCAGTTATTTCCTCAGCAAAGAAGTTACAGCTCAAAAGGAAAGTTTCAATTCTGAGTTCTGGGATTACTTGCATTTGGCCTCCAAGCAATGTGTTCCCACAATACTGCTGTTGCTGTTTGGCTTTGCAATTAAATCCATGACATTTACATTAATAAATGCTTATTTAGAGAAAGCTGGTTTAATGTTAAAAGCAATTAAAAATAAACTGTTAGTGCCAATGAAAGATGGCAGAAGCAGTGGGCACAAACTGGGAAAAACATTGATATGAATAAAATATAACAGCCTTCAACTTTAAAGAAAACAATTAATAGGAAAGCTGTAGTTGAGCAAACAAACACTTAACCCACTGGTCTAACCCTTTAGGCAATAGAATTACAACATTTCTAACTCATTTAACTGCAACAACAGAAAATTTTGAATCTCTACAGAGCTTTTTGTATAACTGGGTATTGCATATTAGTTTTTCTAAACGTTGGATCAGTAACTTGAATAAATAACCCTAACAGATTTCTGGCAGTGGGTACAATAGACAGTTGTATCAATGACTCAGATTAGATTATTTTTTTTATGGAGCTCTGAGCTGAATTGATTTCTTCTTTTGGTATTAGAATGTCCCATAAATAGGCATTTTGTCTCAGTCAAATGCATTGTGTCCAGCAATGTTTCATGGATCCCCACACTTATGCATTTTCTTATCTAGTTATTGCTGTTTGCGATTCCAACAACAAAGTGGTGGTCAAAGGTTACAATCGTGGTATCACTGCTGTGGCTCACAAACCACTGGCTGAACTCAATGTGGGCGCTTTTTTTAAAATGCTTAGTGGGTTTTGTTTTTCCTCTGAATTTGTAAGTTTCTTCCAATTTTTATGGTTGTTGAATTTCATGAAAAGAAATGGCAAATCAACCAATATTTTATAGAATTGCAATAAGATTAAAAAAAAAAAACAAAAAAAAAACACTAGATGTCATTGGGTAAAAATCTACTTGATCCATAATAAAAATATAACTTTTAACTTGGTAGTAAAGCTTTATTTGGCAAGCACAACAGTGAGACTTTTTCAGTTAGTCTCCAGGTTTTCAACTAACTTATGAGGGATTTTGTCCATCTACTCTTTTCTGAGTCATCTTTTTTTTTTTTTTTTTTTTTTTTTTTTTTTGCTGCTGCATGAATTCTAAATTCTTTAGTTCGCCTCAGATTTATCTTGGGTTAAGGTCAGGAAATTTTCTAAACTACTCAGTGTTCCTTGGTTTGCCATTCTTCTGATGTGATAGGAACTCCTCTTCAGTGTTCTGGCTGTGGAAAACATTTTTTGTCCAAGATTTTATTTTTAAGAGGTCTTAAGCTAATTATAAAGAGAGCAACCTTGCTGCAGGATATTCAGCCTTTCTGTTTAGCATAGTTTTTGTCCTTTGTTGCGTTCTCACAGCCCAACTAAACCACAGATATAATACATAAAATACATTTTCCTTTTTAAATAGCTTCTTACATCTCTTTAATTTCTCTGGCTTCATTATCTTTATTAACTTGAGTCTTTTTGCCTCACTAACATTGGCACACAGAGTAGAAAGAGGTGGTGGACTGCTTTCAGGAAAAACAGGTATACGTCATAAACTTTTTCCATAGAGTATAACTACCTAGACAACATATTAGACTGGAGACATAACAGTGAAGCTGTTTATAAGAAGGGACAGAGCAGACTGTACTACTTTAGAAAGTTCATCATCGTTCAGCGTCTTATGCCATAAATCATTGAGGTAGCAGCATCAGGGCCAGTGACTTACCAATGTTGAACTGGCTGATAAAGAAAGCTGGAACAAAAAGTATGCTTCATAAATTGAAGATAACGGAGAACCCTGAGCATCCTTCTCAGGAGACTATAATAAAACAGTGCATACTGCAGTCAGAGGCTTCTTAAGTTCCACAGTAATACTTACTAAAGAAGATTCTTCCTACCTACATCTATCACCATTTATAGTGGCTCTTCAAAGAAACTTTGATCATATGAGTTCCAATATTTAATTTGCATTTGGTATAAAAAATTATTTTTGAACTGAGATGAGCTGAATTGAATTGATTTGTAATTTAAGAGTGTTCCTGCCGGGAGAAGGTAATGCTTGTCTATGTTACTGGTTACTGGCACTGATCGTAAAAAGATTTCTGGCTTTCTGACAGGTCAGCTTGATAGTCCTGATCAAAATTGGCAGGATCCAGTAATCAGCTACATTCTTGGTGCATTCATACCTGCAAATGGTGTGGTGGCATCTGAAACCACTTCTAAAATCTCTAGTATGATTACTCCAAAAGGTGCACCAACATCACTTGCCAAATTTGGACTGTATTAAATTTAGTCACTGCTAGTCTGAATTAAGAAGGTATAATTGTACATTTTTGTCTGACTAATCTTTCCAGTGGTTGGGTTTACGAGACACAATCTAAAGCTCAAAGAACCAAATTATTTACAGGGAAAGATCAGTTTTGGAAGTTCTTAGGCAGTCTACACTGCACTGGATTGAGGAAAATAAACAAGCAAAAGATTAAACAACATCTGACAAAGGGAACAAAAGATGAGCAGAAAAAGGGGCTCAAACTGTTTGTCATAGAAAAAAAAAATGCTTGTTTCATAAGTGGGTGATATTAATGACTCAGTGAGACAAGTGTGAGAGAACAGAGGCTTGCAGTGCCAGCAGGGCTAACACTTGGCTGATTTTCACATGGTTTCTCTCATTTTCAGCCCTGGGGTCTATAGCCGCTCCAGACAACTCACTCTGCATTGCTTAGCAACAATTATGGTTGTTTCATTTGATTGCTCGTCATCCCTCACCCCTCTCTAATTTCCCCAAGGATCAGAGAGGGAAGGCTAAAGGGGGACAGAATAGGCAAAGAAACTCACGCTATCAAAACTTTACATATTTAGTGCTCCAAATATTTGTTGTTGCCCATTTCTTTGTTGAAAAGTATGTTTGGTTGTTTTTGAAGGCTACTTAACTTTAAGCAAACTGGCATATTTACCTTTACCTCCACTTTCTTTATATTACTTTGTGATACAGCTAATCTACTCTTTCTAATGAATGGACTAAGAGAATTTGTTTGGTTAAAGTGCTTTTTTAAAATGCTGGAAAAGGATGTTTTTAAAATGTTTTTACAAATCATGATTTGAAATATGTCTTTCATTTATTTTTCATACCTTTACTCTCATACCTCTGTATAAAATCCATTGCAATTGGTTGCCTTCAAAAGCTACTTAAATGGTCCACCTGTGTGTATCATGGTGCAGTTTCAGCTGCTCTGTAAAGGCCTCAGAGGTTTGTTTGAGGATATTAGTAAATGGTTAGCATCACCATGAACACAGTGAAACATAGTGATGGCAACACCATACAGTCAAAATGCCTTTCTTCAGCTGGAACAGGGAAACTATTGAAAGTTTAAGAAGATGGATGGAGCTAAAAACAAAACAATCCTAGAAGAAAACCTGTCTATGTGAAACTGCTTAAGACTCGGGTGGAGGTTCATAGAGCCCTAAACTTACTGGCAGTACAGTAAGTTTGGATAAAGAGATATTGATGTGTTGGAACGGCACAGTCAAAGTCTACACTCAAACATTGATATTCACAGCTACTCTTGAGTTTTTAGATATGCAACCCTGCTACTCCAAGTGACTTCCAGCTGTAATTGAAGTTAAATGCGATCTACAAAGTGTGCACTGAATGAGGCTGCTTGCTAATGCACAATACATTTAAAAATATTTGTCAAACTATTTAAAAAGCATATATCTTGTTCATTCTACTTTATAAATGTGTGATATTATCCATGAAGTCCAACATACATTAATATTTTAATTCAGGAATATCCTGAGTAATTTACCATTGTATCATTGGCACTGCACCAAGGAGGATGTAGCATGGCAAAAGGTACAGCATGGTTTGCTCTGCAGTGTAATCTGTAATAACAAGAGGGTATTGCATTGAGTCTACATTCATCAACTGTGATGGTTTACCCTGATTTATGGGATAATCTGGGGGACATTGTGAATCCACACATCTAAGCTCCGTTGGGGTTTCAAGGGTTGAGTGTTTGTTTGTTTTTTCATGGAAATATCTATGAAAGCTCGACAGTGAGCTGAAATGTTTAATGCAGGTCGGTTAATCAACCTAAAGTAGTAGGTATGAGAAAATATTTAATTAAACTTGATTGTGTTATGAATCTAAAAGTTAATTTTTAATCAAATTAAGCCAACAAGTCGCCATTAAAGGTGGTAGATAATTTATTGTAACCATCACCAACACATTGCTGTGGCTTTCCTATTAACACTTCTTATCCTCCACTTTCCATGCAAAAGGTCATCTGGGATTTAGCTGTCTGAACTCTGAAGTAACATACATGTTGACATGAACAGCAAAATGGAAAACTACAGATCTTGTTTGATTGGGAATATGCTAAGTTAAGTACTTTTCTGTAAATCTCTGGCATAGCACAGTGAGAAGTGTGGTGCAGAAGTTTGAAAGGGGGAATGTGCTGACATTAGGTTCATTCTATATTTGCCCTGGGCCACTTGCAGCTGTCTCTTGGCAGTCTAAATATAATATGTGGCAGCTATGCCACACATTTCCACTGATCAGATTGCACTGTATTTTTTTTTCTTTTGGTCTGATACCATGAACAGTAGTCACATCTCAAAAATGTTAAATGCATTTTCGTTGATGTAAAGATTATTTCAAATACTGGGGAAGAAGCATTCTACAGCAATGAAAAACATTTGGAGAACTTCAAATGTGATGATGCCACAATGCACCTGTCAGGATTATTTTTGCTGAGAAATGTTTGACTCAACATTTTATAAGATTCTAATTAACAGAAACTGGTTTCTTAAAACAAAATACTCAGCAGGAGCAGGTTTACCATATTTAAATTATTGAAAAACATGGAAACCATCCCAACAAATAACATGAAGATATAAATACCGGTTTGTTTAGCTGCACACTGAAAACTGTTCTCCTAAAGATGAAAATATTGCACATCAGGAAACAAACATACATCAAAATATTTGATCTTGGGGACTGAATGGAGCTTTTAGAACAGACCAGACAGGTCTTGGGTTTGGCCATCCCACAGAGTTCAATTCATCATCCAAAAATGGAAATGGTATGGCACAACTGCAAACCTACCCAGACATTGCTGTTCTGGTCAGTTAAGAGGAGCATTAATCCAAGTATCCAAAGGAGGTCTACGGTAACTCTGGAAAAGCTGCGAAGATCCACAGCTCAGAAACTACTTGCAGGAACCCATTATAGGTACATCTCAAAACATGTACAATATCATGAAAAGTTTTTGTCATTTATTTTGAAAAGTCAGACTTGTAAATTATAGATTTATTACATACAGTAAAATATTTCAAATCTTTATTTCTTGTAATTTTGATGAGTGTGGCTGAAAGATGATGAAACCCCAAAATTCAATGTGTGAGAAAATCTCAAAAAGGTCAATATAAAAGGGAAACTTTAAACTGAAAAGTCCATCTTCCGAAAGATATTTTAATTTCTCTGCATTCAATACTTGGTTGGACATGGCATGGAAGCATTCAGCCTGTGCACTGCTGAGGTATATGGGAAGCTCAGGTTGCTTTGATAATGGCCTTCAGCTTATCTGCATTGTTGTCTGGTGTCTCTCATCTTCCTCTTGACAATACCCACTAGATTCCCTATGGGGTTCAGGTCAGTTTGCTGTCTGTGCAAGCACAATAAGACCATGGTCACTGAACTAGCTTTTGCTACCTTTGGCATTGTAGGCAAGTGCTAAGTCCAGCTGAGGAATAAAATCAACATCGCCATAAAACTTGTCAGCAGAAGGAAGCATGACGTGCCTTTTATAATTTCCTGGCAAATGGCTGTGTTGACTATAGACTTCAGGAAACACAGTGGACCAACACCAGCAGATGACATTGCACCCCAAATCATCACTGACTGGGAAAACTTCACTCTGAATTTCAAGCAATGTGGATTCTGTGCCTCTATAGTCTCCCCTCAGATTCTGGAATGTTGAGTTCTAAATGAAATGCAAACTTTACTTTCATCTGAAAAGAGGACTTTGGACCACTAAGCAACAGTCCATGTCAGGATTCTGACATTTGTAGCCAGTGGTGCAGGATTTGTCTGTGCGTATTGGCTCTTGATGTGAAGACTCCAGACTCAGCCTGAATTGATTTTGCTCGACAATCCTCTCAAGGCTGTTGTTATCCCTGTTGCTGGTGCCCCTTTTCCTACCACACTTTTACTTTTCTCTCAACTTTATGTGAATTTGCTTGGATACAACACTCTGGACAACTAGCTTCTTTTGCAATTACCTTTTGTGGCTTCCTTTCCTTGTGGATGGTGTCTATGACTGTCTTCTGTGCATTTGTCAAGCCAGCAGTCTTCCCCATGATTGTGTAGTGTGCTGACTCAGTCTGAGGGACCATTTAAAGGCTCAGGAAACCTTTGCAGGTGTTCTGAGTTAATTAGCTGATTAGAATGTGACACCACAAGTTTCCAATATATAACTTTTTCACAATATTCTATTTTTTTTTTTTTTTTTTTGAGAAAATTACAAGAAATAGACTTAAAATATTTTACTGTGTTGCAGCCACAACAAATCTGACATTTATGGAATAGTGGTGAGGAGAAAGCTGTTGTTAAAAGCCTTAAGAACACCAATATGCAGTTTGCCACAGCACAGATGTGGAATGGGTGCTGTGGTCAGTTGAGCACACCATAGCCATCTCGTCTAACAAGTGGAGAGATTCACCATTGTTTTGAGAGCACTGATGCTGCACACACTTGTACACAAACATGCATAACCATAACTGAACCTGATGTCAGTGACTCTACAAGGAGCTGCTCTACTGAAAATCATTTGTTAAGCTACAGTGGAGAAATATGATCTACAGCTGTTTAGATGTTCTCTTAAATGTTTACATATGTTAATAGACACTGGCTTCACACCAAGGTCACTTGGTGCCACTGGTTGAGTTGTCATGAATATAGCAAGGATAAAGATGGATTACTTGATCCTCCAAAAAAAAAAGAAAAAAGAAAAGAAAAAAAAAAGAAACAATGTGTTTTTGATTCATGTTTATTTATTTATAATGGGGAAAATGCATCATCTAGCACCTTAACCCAAATGCCATGGCAGTTTTCAAAAACCATAAAAATCCTTGCTTTAATACACAGCTCATGGGAACTAGAGCAATATATGGTACACACTTGACTAAACATTAATATTTCATGCTTCCCTTCTCTGAGTCTATATGGCTATTTTAGCAAGTTGGTTTACTTAATAATATGATGTGGTAATGTAGGTGGTTTTCCAGCTGAATGAGACAAACAGCTTTTTGTTTTGTTCTCTACTTGCAGCATAAAAGACTGGGTGGACCAGATTCAAAAAGACTTGATCACATTAACAGACAAAGCCAGTGGGTTGCAGGACCTGATACAGGTAAGAGGCTTTCTTTTGATACTGTTGTCCTACAGCATAAAGTGAAATGAAATTGGTTGTATGGTGAATGATGAGCGCCATAATGTCTGTGACCCAGGTTTGATCCCAACTCTGGTCATTTTGCTAAATTTACTGTACTTCCAAAGTACCCCTTGAACTTTTTCACTTTCTTTTGTTACAATCTAAAACTCAAATGTATTTAATTGGGATTTTATGTGACAGCCCAACACAAAGTAGTGCATCATTTGCTAAGTTTAAGCAAAATGATTAGATCAGGGGTGCCTAAGTACAGTCCTCGAGAGCTACTTTCATGCAACTTTTGGATCCATCGCTCCTCTTATACACCTGAACCAAATGGCTGAATTCCTTCATCAACCGGTTATCCAGCTCTGCAGAAGCTTGTCACGAGCCATTTGTTTAATTCAGTTGTGTTGGAGAAGGGACACATCTAAAAGTTGTGGAATAGTAGCCATTGAGGACTAAACTTGGACAGGCCTTTTTTTTTTTTTTTTTTTTTTTTTTTTTTTTAAGATCAAAGTATATTCATATATTGTAATGTCACAATAGAAGTCCAGACTTTAATCGAAGTAAGAATCTGTAGAAAGTCTATGAAGACCTGAGGAGGTCTCAGTCTTACCTGTCTGAGCTTGAGCTATTTTCCAACAAGAAATAGACAAAATCTTCAGATTCTAGATGTGCAAGGCAAGATGTCAAAATAATTTTTTTAGAGGTATGAGAACTTCTTTAAAACACTTAGTGGTGTCAGTATAGGTAACAAAAAAAAAGTGCATTTATTCAGCTGAAGTTAATTATTGTGTGTGATTTGTTACTTGTGATTTATACTCTAATTAACATTCTTTGCTTGACCTGATCTGTTAAAAAGCATCAACAGACTATTTATAGTGCCAGTTCATTATATCTTGGGCAACATCATTTCCTTCAGTTTGCACAATATACACACAGATAAGATCAGGAACAAAAGCTTTCAAGTGACGGCTAGAGTTGCATGCAAACTCCTGAGAAAATTCACACAGCCTTTTAAATCCACAAAGATAGAAAGTGCATACCTTGCACTCTGATCCCTCCATGGATATAAAATCAGTCAACTCTGAAGCTTCACAAAAATCAGCAGTGAACATGACTGTTCGTGGTATGACTAAATTAACTGGATGCAAGAAGAATGAGGACAAATGCTCGCATATGCCTCAGTTCTGTAATTTGAATGGAGGACAGCAGAATGCTTCCGGCTGCTAAATAATTGGATGTTTGGCATTTTTATGTCTTCCTCCTTTTACAGGAACATATTCTATATTCTAGTAAATAGTTTGGTTGCGTCACTTGACAGTACAATTTTATCAGCAGAAGTTAGGTTTTACTATACTTTGGTGAGTGACATCTAATCAAAAGAAAAACTCCCTTTAATCAGAATAGTGCTCTTTAATTTGTACATAAGGGTAGCTTTTGAAAAATGCATAACTCAAAACATCAAAATTACTATTAAGTTCCTGATTTTAAATCCAGCTGGAAGAAACTGGTTTGTTTTTGATTCTATTTTTGTGTTCTCTGACATAATATAAAGTTCTTATCTTTGACAGAAACATTTCTCTTGTGATTGTCTTAGATATATCAGAAACACAAAACCCACTTCAGAGTGGAATCCAACAATGCAAGAAAACTGGTGGCAACGGCTGCAGGAAACATAGAGAAACTGTTAGCTAATCGCTCTGAAGCCCTAAAGGTAAGATGTTCTCACTTTTGCAATCCTGTAACTTTGAAAGTTTTGTCAGAACCATGTTCACACAAATCTTTGTAACCCCTGTTGGATGTGAACTCTCAACTGCTTGTGCTATCTAGTAGCTCTCTTAGCAGAGAAAATCTGTTTTTTCTTCATTTCAGTTCAGAACAGGCCCTGGAACACAGCCACTGCTTTCAGCCATTTGATGAGCTAACATAATCAGATATCTTGCAGATAGATTAAGTTGCCACTCTGGTTTACTATGCACAAAAAACTTTGTCTATATATATAACAGTTTTTGAGGCTTCATTTTCTCACTTTTATCACAGAGGGTTTGTGTCAAATTCCAGCAAAAGTTTAATATTTTGCATCTGTAGTCTCATTTTCCCTATACCTATTCCACACCACATGGTGGGTTTGGACTATATTTTACTGAACATAGCATAAGAAATAGGCCAAACTCCTGACAGTAATAATTGTTTCAAATTAACTCTATTGTTTTTTAATATTTCATCAGCAGATGATCTATGAGGTTGCATCAGGTTTTGTGCTTGTGTAAATCACACTAAACATGTTTATCCACCTACATCTGACTTTTTTTTTTCTTCAAATGAATGAAAGGTATATTTTAAACAGGTTAATCTTAATGTTTAACTTAAAGATGTCATTACAAATGTGATTCATAAACTTAATGCAGATAATCATTGTTCCAGATTTTTTTTTGTTGTATCTTGACTGCCACAACTATAAGATTAATTTATAGGCAGATACATTGACAATCTTTCTATAATCTAACATTGATTTCATTCTTTCATTCAAACTGCACTATACATGATATACTTGTAATCAAATCTTAGAGGCTGCTCCCATTTTGTCTTCTGCCCCCATTAAGCTGACAAAGTAAATTTTAAAGAGTAAATTTGATGAGCTAAGTTACCAGAAATTGCTAAACATCACCATGTCAGCATCATCATTGTGAATTTTGGTTCAGTGTATGTACACTTACAAATGGCAGTAGGCTAAATTGATCTGCACAACCTTTCACTGCTCATGAGGTTAACCATATCAGGCTGACTAAATTAGGATCTTGGGACGTTCCCAGTCTCGATCAATCCGACTCAGAGTGCCAGAAATATCCAATTAAAGTCTGACAGCCTGTTGCCATGGTCACAGTCCCATCGATTGCCACCTCAGTCCCGCCAAGCATCCCAATAACTGCCTAGGGATGAGGGAAAATTAGTTGCTGGTGTTGTGTTGCACCAAGGGAGGGAGACACAATTGTGCCATGATCTCAGGGTGATGAAACTGGGATGTTGAACTACACATATGGTTATTACATTTTATTTGACTCATTAAGTTTTAGGAGAAAAGTGTAAAATAATGAAAGAGCAGAATACTTAAATGCTTTGCTCTTGATAGATAGTTCATAAATTTAATCATTCAATAGTATGAAGGGAAAATAACAAGCATTGCTATTTATTTCTCTGTCATAATGTTGATTTCTCGCTTGTTGTAGCTTGTACCCTTCTCCCTTTTGTTTGAAGTAGAGGGGTCAGGGTTCAACATGAACAGAACACAGCTTTCTCTCTGAAAGAAATTCTATTACCTGATGTGTAAGCAAGATGAGTATAAAATTGTGTCCTGTGCACCCTCTGTCTCTCCAGACAGTATACTAAAGATAAGAGGCCTACTGCAGCTAGTCCTTTATTGTCATGTTGGCCTCTTGGTACACAATTCAAAAGGTTGTACATTTTCATTCACACAGCACTGTTTGAACCACAGACACTATTGTTCTTACTCAGTTTTATCAGGGCAAACAATAGGGATGGGAATTGAGAACCGGTTCTCAGTAGTTCAGTTCCTTGGAATCATTAACTTTCCTGCTTAACAATTCTGCTTGTCAGTTCCAGTCACTTGTAATGTATTTGCATGATGACGTATTGTACACGCTCCATATTTTAATTTAGAAAATATCCAAGATGGTGTCTCAGCAGATATACTCGAAAGTATGATTACATTTACAAACAGATGATACTAGGGCCGACTGCAACATGTGCAGAGTTTTAATCACTATAAACAGATGAAATACCTCCAACATCCTCAAACAGCTGACCACACAGCATGCAACTGATTTGTACAAAGGTAAAGTGTTTGATACAGTGCCCAGCAACGGCAGTGACTCTGGATGTGGGGAGCTTCCAGCACAGCATCTCCTGCCATGAATGTCCCAAGTAACGTTATACTCCTCCATGTCCTGGTTATTGTATTAACGTTAGCGCCATGCTGTATGAATAAAATCCATCTCATAATATCATTTACAGTCATGTTCAATAAATTAGAATATGGGTTCTGATGAGGCTCGTTTGTCAAATTAAAAGTACCTTTTGAAAACAACCTTTAAGTCTTGAAGGATCCTTCCTGAAAAGGCAAACATGCGGATTTGTCTGGACAAAAACTGTTGATGTGCAAAAAGTTGCATTTCATGTTAAAATGTCAACTTGACAAAAGATTCTTATTTTATAAGTCAGCTTTAATTTTGTTTGAATCAAATACAACATGGTGCATTTTTTTGAATTAAAGGGTTTATTTCCTAACTCAATGAGAATCCATAAGGAATTGAATCGGTAATGGAATCGGTATCGATAAATTCTTATCAATTCCCATCCCTAGAAAACAATATAGAATTAAATTTTAAAAAAAAACAGGTATTTAAGCAGAGATCCTACCAACTAGATATTTCATACAGTATTCTTCTATCATCAATATGCTGTTTACCATAAGAGATGTAGTCATTAGTAGAAATTGTCATTCATTTTTAAATGGGTAATAAATACTTAAAGGTGGTGGTGGGAGGGGTATGCAAAAACAACCTTTTTGGAACTTTATATCATGTTATGTCATTCCCTCATTAAAAACATACCAAGAGTGTTGCTTTGACTCATTCAGGCATGTTTGAGGATTACTTGATTCTCCCATGGCCGCTATTCGGGGTGCCTTAACACCTGCTCATACAATGTGCTGCCTATTTCCCCAAAGCTCCGCCTTGGAGCTTCTGTCCCCAGCTGAGCTCCCGACTCACAGATCACCACTCCCCTGTGCCTCCCCTACACAGTTCCACCAGACTAGCGGCAGCAGCAATTACCAAACACCTGCTGAAACTGTGTCTGCGGAGCTTATCATGCAAACTACAATGCTCCTAAATACAGCTATGATGCAAAGTCAAATTTCTTTTATGTTTTTTGATATATACAGCATTTTCATAACCACTGAAGATAACAGTTACTTGGTTGTGCTATAAAATGGCACCATGTGCCTGGAAAATATATAATATCCCTCCTCTAATAAACACTTGCTACTTTATGTAAATTTATAATGAATGTCTTAATGTAGGTGTGTGTTGCAGTGTCTGGGGTGTATATGGAGGGGTAGGAATGAAACGAGAACATCAAATTCTCCAAAATAGATGACATTGTGCGGTTAATCTGATTTTGTAACAAGATGGGTAGAACAAAGAAATCAGTTTTAAGATGGTGGTTTTGATGAACCACATCCCAGAACACGTGTGCTGTACTGTTGCTGTTTGAACTTAGTTCACTTACTAGACCACTTAGTCCATTAATAGTTGGATTCATCTGGCTAGAAAGAGAATGTTTTCCAGAGGTTGCATTGCTGAAAATGAAACAAACATGGCTTATTAGAATCAAGGAGTTACTTTCTGCCATGGAACAAAGATGAAGGCCTTGGTTTCTGGAGTAAAAGTTGAAGGAAGGGTCACTGGTTCCTCCCTATATCAATGAGAAATGGAGAGGAGATTGTGACCTTCTACAAAGGTGGAGAGAATTGTGTGTGTACACAGTTCTTTCCTTTCCTCCTGGGGGTTGGAGAAACTTCTTCTTATGAAGGAAGTATTTCCACAAATTCCACATTTTAGAAAAGTTCTCTTGACCTTGCACAGTGCTTCTTAGGCTCTAAACGTTGTCTTATGACAAACGCCACAGATTTTATTGGGAGTCTTCTTGTATTAAACATTTTTATTATTGTGTGAATGGAAAAGAAAGGGTATATCCTTTTCAGATTTTTTTTAACTGACTGTTGTGCTGTATATTCAGCCCCCTTTACTCTGATGCCCCTTGGTTTAAAGGTCATTAATAGTTTTGTTTACCTGATAAGTCATTCTGTTTTCACATTTCAATATACAATTGTTAAAGTTCGAATTTGAGCCCAATATTTTGATCAGATACAACAAGCAGTGATATTACAATAAACACAGGCAAGAATCATATGAGTATACAGAAGGAATGCAGGAATTGTGGGAAAAATTTGGGGATTTACCCATATCTAAAGGATTTCTGCTTTGAGTAAGGCTTTTATAAAATTATTGATAGTGTATGTGAACTTGTGACATTAACAAATGTTTAGCCTGGTAAAAACCAATATCTTGTTCTACGCTTTGCTTTGTACAGAGGGTCTGGACACTCAGCTATTGAGAAATGATTGCTTGCTGGAGTCACGGACTATGTTAAAACGATTGGAACTGATTTTACCCAATAGCTAACGTTAGGCTGTGACATATGTATGCGTCAGCTCATTGAGGCTTACTGGAAATTGCATGCACTGTAAACAACCATCCCGAGATGGCTGTTAATGAAAGCTGCAGGCTTAAATGTCTTAAGCATACTGTGAGGGATTTACCCCCTCACTAACAGGTGCTGTATTTATTATATACTTTCTGTGCTCTAAATTGATTCATAAATGTGTTTTTTTGTTTTGTTGCTTTTTTGGGGGAAAGATTTAACCTGGTGATTTAACTTTGACATTGTTTTCTCATCACCCTTTCTTTTTGAGGTCACCTGGTCATGTGTTGCCATGGAAGCACACCCATGAGCAGTGCTGACAAGGATCTGGTGTTTTCAATCAGCCTCACTGGGAGAATCCATTGACTGAGAGGGAGGAGAGATGGCTTGGCATGTGTTTGTGTTCAGATTGTTGTTTAGCATTAAAGTTGTTAAAGTTTAATGCAAATTGGTAAATTGTTTGTTCCTAGAGATTTAACTTAAGTGAATTTCAATATAAAAAGTATAAATGTTGTCTCCACCCCTCAGTTAGTAATGATACAGGTGGTAATGATTTAAAAGCTGTGGTTTAGAACAGGGGGTGTCTCTCCCTTTTGCTGGTGGTTGAGGAAAGTGGAATTCATGTCCTGCTGTAAAAATGTAAGAACATTTTTTTGAAAAATATACATCAAAATATCAGAGCTCTGCAACTTTTGGATCCTATCAATTTATTTATTTATTTGTTTTTGTGTATTTTTCTACTGCCCTGGCCATTTCTAAGCACAAAAGGTTTTTGACTTTGTCCTAAAACCTTACACATACCTCTTGCTCAGGTTTAATTGCTCAATATTTGAAAGCGTGGCCAACATGGCCTAAATGGCTTCGTCCGCCGCTGCCATTGCCAAACTACAACTCTATATAGACAGACTACAGTTCAAAAACAGTGCAGAAAATTGATGTCCCTGTTCACAACTCCTTCTGTTCGCTGATTGGCCCGGTTGAAATTCACCCACAGAAATTGAGGTCAATTGGACAAATCCCAGACTGAGCTCTGAAGGGACATGAAAATCGAGCGGAATTGCATAGGAAGGCAATAGCCAGGCTAACAAAGGTTGCATGACCTTAGAAATTAGCAGCTTGACCATTGAATATATCCTAATTTTGCATGACATGTGTGGCAGTTAAGCACATTTAATCCTATGCACAGTATTTGTAAGCCCAATTAAAAAATGTGACTTTTTGCAACTCTATTTAAACCATAGTTCTGGATTAGCTTGTGGACTTGAACAAATAGACCCAAATGTGTTTTTCTGAAGAAATGTCAGTTTTTAGCCAGAATGACATGCTACATGGGTGTCTAAAATTTTTCATCCAAATCTTCTTGATTTGGTAAATGAATCAGATTATTTCACCTTTACATTTCAGAAATTGAATCCTTACATTTATACTGAGTCTGATGTTGTCCATACACCATGTTTGGCCACCTGTCCCATTCCTTACACTTCTTGGCTTTTATTCTTATTAAAAAGTCTTTTATTTCATGCCACAGGCTTTTTTCTTTCTTTTAACCTTTGCATGTCTTTTCCTTTTCATTTTCCCTCAATGCTGTCCTGTTAACTGTATTGCCTGTGACTTTGCTCAACTTTTCCCATAACTTCAGCCTGACTCTCTGTCACACTTCATTCCAATTTTCCCATGGATGTTTTCACCCCATGTTTTTTCTCCATCTATTTCTGTCCTTTTTTTTCTTCTTTGGGGTGTGTGAATATACCTGTCAGTGTTGTCTTTTTTTGTTTTGTTTTGTTTTCTCTTCTGGCATTTCAAGCTGCTTCACTTTACATTTGATATACTTTGAAGTAGATGAATTATTCAGTGTATCTGTGAAATTGAGAGATCATTTAAATTTTATTTGTAATTGTGTTACGAACACTGACAATGGAGTAATTCATGATTATTGATGGTATATGTATAAATTCTATATAACAGTATATGTAAATTTGTCATGTCACTAAGTGCATATCATTCAGTCCCCTGTTTAAAAGCTGTGCTTTAATAACCCTTAAACAAATACTACATGTAAGGTTAAAAAAATGTATATAAATATACACAAGCATACACTTCTAAGGCAAGGAATAATTATAATAGTTGTAACTAGAATGCTGTAATTGAGCTCCTCCAGAAACACAATTGGACCAGAATGGCTTCAGAACCACCAGTTGTACAGAGTTTGAATTTAGCTTGACTTGAGTTTTAATTCACAGTTTACACTCAAGTCAGTGATGAGAGAATCTAAAGTGAAATGTACCATTACATCATTCTAAAAATATGCAGACTGTGCACTTTTGACATAAATGTGTTTGGGTGGTGTCTGCTCAGCATTACAAGAACAGAAATGTAACACTATTGGTTCAGCTATTCAGGTCCTTCAAAATTGAAACTGCCAACCAAAATACTGGGGGAGTTGTTTGCTGATAAGGTTGTATTGGGCAGAAACTTAATTTGTCTGTGGGCAGAAATAATTGTTTTGGCCTGTCACTTAAGGCAGAATAAAATTTCTTATTTTCTTCATGTTTTGCCATCTGAGTTTCACATCACAAGGCTTTAGTTGTTGTGTGTGTTTGTTCATGTTCCTGTGATGGACTCGAACCGGAACCTTCAGAGACACATAAAGACAGTTACAAAGTCAACATTCTATCATCTGAAGAACATTTCCAGGATTAAAGGACTAATGTTTCAACAAGATCTAGAGAAACTCATCTATGCGTTTATCTTTCGTCGAATTGATTACTGTAACAGTGTTTTCACAGGTTTGCCTAAAAAGTCAGACAGCTGCAGTTGATCCAGAATGCTGCTGCTCACCATTCTCACTAAAACTAGGAAAATCGAGCACATCACCCCAGTTCTAAAGTCCTTACACTGGCTCCCTGTAGCTCAGAGAACAGGTTTTAAAATACTTCTGTTAGTTGATAAATCACTGAACAGCTTAGCACCAAAATAAATTAAAGACCTGTTGTCATTGTATAAACCTTCCAGATCACTCAGGTCTTCTGGTTCTGGTCTACTCTGCATCCCCAGAACCAAACATGGAGAAGCAATATTCAGTTTTTATGTGCCACAAATCTGGAACAAACTCAGAGAAAACTACAAAACAGCTGGCACACTGAGTTCCTTTTTAAATCAAGGCTAAAAACCCACCTGTTTAGAGCTGCCTTTGATTAGTAGTAAGTGGAACACTGATCGATATTTTCAAATTATTTTTGCTTGATATTTGCTTGATGATCCTTATGCTTTTGATGTGTAGATATTTGGTCAATGATTTTGATAATTTTTGCTGTAAACTTGCTCAATGATTTTGATGCATACGTGATGTTTTTAAGTTGTAAAGTACTTGGAACTGCCTTGCTGCTGTATTGTGCTATACAAATAAACTTGACTTGACTGACTTGACTTTAATGCCTTGATGTTTCTGCTGCTCTTTGCCCTATGCGAAGGATATTTGTACAGTGCAGAACCAGGTCACATGACATACATAGGAAGCTGCAGCTACTGCAATTACACATTTGTGGACACTTTGGGAGCGACATACCAAGAGTTGTAGATAGTACACCAACCAGGAATTGAAATTGGTTAAAAATGCCTTGATCCGGAACCCAATGATCCGATTCCAAGAATATAATCGGGATATTATGAAAAAAAAAAAAAATAAAACAAAAAAACAATTTTCTATTTTTGGGTCTCCTGATCATAAGGATTGAATCTCTAATGAAAACATTGCATTGTGTACAGTTCAAAATTATTCATACACCTGGTTGATGTAGTTTTAAAGTAACCTTTTAATTATACCAATCTGTTGCTTTTTTTTTTTTTTTTAACTGAAAGTAAACATGTTTTGAGTGACCCAGTCAGAGTCCCATCTTGAATCTAACAGAGGACCTGTGGAGGGATCTTAAGATTAGGGTGATGGTAATTAGGTCTTCCAACCTCAGACATGGAACTTATCACCAAAGATAGATTGTTAAAATACCAGTGGAAGCATGCAAAAAGCTGATCATCTATTATAAAAAGTGTTAGTGTTGTAATGCGAAAGCAGTTTTTTTTTTTTTTTTTTTCCTGTTGCTTATTGAGAAGATTATAAATTTTGGCATGCCATTTTTTTATTGTTCTGTGTAAATTAAAAGCAGTTATTTTTACAATATTTACTCATTTTGGATTATGAAGAGTGAAGCCTGTCAGAAACAAACTTCTTTGTGAAATGAAAATACATTTGAATTTGCCAGGGAGTTTAATTTGGAGCTGATATGTGAAGTTGTCATAGGAGCTGAAACTTGTTCCTTTTCATTGTTTTTGTTTTATATTGTAAATAAATGCTTGATTTCAGGCTGATAACCTTAATTCACCAGGTAATACAAAAAAAGATGTGGTTTTATTGTACTTCAGTCAAAAAAGAAATAGACATTCTCTTGCTTAATCACATTTTTAGTTTCTGTCTGTGACCCAGGCCCTCTTCCTTTTCAATGGTCTGTCATTACATAAATATTTCACAGCACAGTGTAGGTGTTATTAATAGTGAATGAACATGCATCACACAGACTCGACCAACAGACACCCTTTTTATTACAATTACTCAGCCTTCTTTTTTAAACCTGGCTCATCAGAAAATAGCCTCCTCCTGATATTCAGTTCACCTCTAGCTCCTCTGGCTCTCTGCTCATCAATTATTGAATGGTTCTTCTTAACCAACAGTCTTTGATGGAGCCTGTGTTATCGTCTCCCTGTGGAATAGGTCATTCTTCTTTCTGCTGTGACTCAGGGAGAGATCTTTAAATATGATTGTACATTATGAGAAAGATTTTGTTTTTTGATGGTTACAGTTACTTTATTATGAACTTGGATCCTCCCAATAGATGTTCATTCTCTTGAAATTACACAGTGGTATGATTAGCCCACCCACACTTAAGTCCTTTTTAAGTCAAGTTCATACATGTGATCACTGCTCACCCCAAATCTAAGATTCTTCTTAATGCATATAAAAAAGCAGTCGGTTATATTTTCTCCTTAAGAATACTGACATACTGGCACTTGGGAAAGTGTTTCTGTGTCTTAAAGCAACAACTTATGTTTTGTGGCCACCTTAAGGGGTGGGTGTAAACAAAAGCACCTGCTTAGGGAGATATAGGCAAGCCAAGACATTTCTCCAGGTAGGGGGATGCACAAAAGGGAGCTTGTAGCCTTGATAACAGGATTCACAGTTTGGAAAAATATGGAATTTGAGTATTTATGTCCATATATTTATTTATTATCATCACCAGCATCATCATCTATCTGTATGTCTGTTGGTTCATCTGTCTAGCCAATTTGTGTATCATCTGCTCTTCTGTTTTGTTTTTGTTGCTGTTTTTGTCCATCCATCTTCTATTTCCTTACAGTCTTGTTTTTGCCATTGTTGTATTCAAAGTTGAACTTCTGTATGAAATTCTCTGGTATATTCAAAGTGAAAACTTGTATTTTACTTGAAAATTTCAGAAACAAAAGCCAAGAACTGGAAAGTTGAGTAAGAAAGTGTTAAATGTTGAAATTAAGGTAGAAATGACAAAATTTTTATTATTATATTGGAAAGCAAAAGACAGTTCCTTGTCAATTATGCCCAGATAAAAGACAGAAAACTAAAGATGGTGTTGCACTACAGAGCAGACTGTGAAATTTGAATATTGATTGCCCAGTTATTTCAGGCCTTGGATTGCATTAGCAGTTTGGCAGCAGATTTAAAAGGCTTTGGCTGCCCACTAGAGACTGAACCACAATTGGTGTCCCTTTATGGAAACAGAAAAACAACAGTTGTTTTTCAGCCTTGACTTGCATTGGTTTAAATCCCTCCTGGAGTGATTCTCCATCAAGAGGAAACCAAATTTGTTTAATTGAGAGTGGGTTGCTGCCACCAAGATTGAGAGGCAAGTTTAGTTTGAGTTATGACTGCCAAGAAGAAAGATGGTCTGTGCTACACTGGGCCAGTTAATGAATAAAATGTATCTGGTCTCTGGGAGATTTTGGTCTGCAGAGTGCATGGACCATGGATGCAGTAGGTAACCATGACACCCTGGTTGCTTAGCTACAAAGGGGATCATAAACAGATGCCCCTCTCCCAATGTGAATAATTTTTGCTTAGCTACTTTCTCTTACCCAATTTGGATTTTAACACTGGACAAACTGAGAAAACTCTCATTCAAGTACCCTCATCAGTCTTTGCATGTATTAAACTCTAAATTGCCTGTTTAGGAGCTTTAATGCTGATTAACTTGTCTGAAGAGGATGAGAACAGCAGTGTAAGTAGTGGAATAGGACATTTTTTGAATGTTGTGTTATGTAGTGGTGTGTAATTACAGTAGAGACACTGATCTCTAGTGTCTGCAGTGGCATTATTAGGCTGCCACTTGATGACATGCTGTGAGTCATTAGTGTCTGCTGTTAGTCTTAATAACCGGGTACAGACTCATGGATTCATAGATCAGTTTACAAAGCTGTAATAAAGATTTTCTCTTTTGAGGGGTAACCCTTTGTTTTTTTTGTGTGTGTGTTTTTGTCACATGTTTTAGATAACGTTTTAATATTGGAGAAAGACAACCTGATTAAATGCAAAAAACTGAATTTTCAAATTGTGCCTTCATTTATAAAAGGGGGATCAATCTAAAACCACCTGATTCTATGTGAAGACACAATTCCCCCCCTTGTAAAAGCATAAATAAACTGTAATTACCCACATTTTTTTGTCCAATGTCATGAGCCACACCCAGGTCTAATTACTGCCAGATTTGTCCAATCAAGAACTTACTTAATGAGAACCTGTTTAACATGATGTATGGTAAAAGATCTCAAAATGGAAAACCTCATGCCTCAATCCTTACTCATGAAAAGATCTTATATTAACCTTTCATTATGTGTGATCACATTGCTGCTGAATTGCTATCATACATTTGCTAAATGTCTATTGCCAAGTCATTATTGACAAATATTTTATGCTAATGAATGACAGTTATCGGAGCTTAAAGTACAATGTCCATTTGTGATCAACCTATGGCAGGGAGAGCTCTGGAAAGGTGAAACTAAAATGTAACGCTTTTTGACCTATCTTTAAAACACTGTGTGGTAGAAAACCATCACCACACAGCGCTCTGAACACACCACCCCAACCGCAAGCTATAGTGGTTGCCACATCATGCTGGGGAATAGTTTTCTTTAACAGGGACAAGGAAGCTAGTAAAGAGTTGATAGGGGGAAATGGATGAAGATAAATGTAGGGCAATATTGGGACAAAATCTGTTAACTTAACAGCAGACCAATTCTAAACATACTACCAGATCTGCAATGGTGTGGTTTAGATCAATTGTTCTCAAACTTTTTAAAACAAGAACAGCCTCAGTAAATATCACATTTTCCAAACACTACCCTTTTCAGTCAAAATATAAAAGTATGAATTCAAAGTATTTCCAATTTGTTTACCATAGAAAATTAATAAGAAAATGAAAAACATCCATATCAATTGGTGCTGTCATTGGTTCAAGGATTCATTCTATTTCTACTTAAGTAAATTTTTCATATTTCTCACCAACCCCAATGTTAAAATCCAATATGGATGCTTTGTGTTTCAAACCTATTGAGAGCCATGGTACAAAAAAAACATTTATGAACTTCTGACATAAGTAGTATCTAGCACCTGTGAGAATGACTTAAGATACCATTTCTCTGTTGGTGCTGATTAGCTCATTGTTTATCTGTTTTTGTTTACCTTGCAAAAAATGGAATACCAAAATTTCTTCTGATTACCGCTAAAGTCAGTCCAAGGACCTGCAGTAATACTTGTAACATTGTTTGAGAAACATGGATTTGCATCAAATCACCACGTAGTTTGGTTCTACTAACTACTTACTGAGGGGGCTGAGTGAAAAATTGTGCCACACACTTCGCAAATTTTAATTTTTTTTAACCAAGTCAGTTGTAAGCAAGATAGCAAGATTACTGTAACTTCTACAGCTTGTATCAAAAACTCCCTTTTCATCTGAAGGAAACATGCTTTTCACTGTTAGAGATTTTCAGGAATGCTCTGATTCACATTCCTTCTCGATAATACTCCCTCAGAAACAGCACATATGTGTGGTGCCTTTTTCTAATGTTTTTAAATCCTGTCCACAGGTCAGACTTTTCTTCAATACCTGACAGCTTAAATAACTAATTTACTTCACTTGTCTTCATGCTCCACCAACTTGTTTAATGATTTTTAATAGTATGTTACCAAACATTTTAATGGTTGGTATTTCCTAGATGTGGTAGTAAGGATTTTATTGTTCTTAGCAGTCATTTAAAAATGGGCATTTGCCTGTACAGTCCGAGCCTGATACTGAACTGAAGTTACTGCCATGCAGTAAAAAACACACATTACCTGTTCTGCCTTAGTCGTTTCATTGTGCAGGCTCTTAATGACTTACTAATGATGTTCATGACAGCTGAATATGCAGGTTAATCACAGGGTTAATGATGTTAAATAAGTTATTCTGTCCTTACATGTCCCCTGACATGCGCATGGATTTATTGTTCATATTCAATGTTGTAAAACTGAGTATTATATCCAGCTACAGTTGTTGCAACAGAACTTACAGAAAAAAATCTGTTCTCCAGCTTAGGAAAAATTTGCTTTGCATTAAACATTGTAAAATGTATTCACTGGTCTTTTTAATAGTTTTTCTACATACCTGACAGCAAAGTATATCTAACAGAGTAGATTGGATGACCTTGAGCTGCTCTGTTGGAAAGACACTTAAATTGTATTAAATTATAATACACTTATGCTAACTGTGTAAATGAAAATGAGCTGTAATTAGAAAAAATACCATTTAAAATTGTGTCTACTCGCTCACTAGGGAAGCAGCCGACTCTAATACCAATCAGTTAAAATTCTGTGTGGGACTCAAGCTAATACTTCAAACAACAATGCCTTCTATTGATATTAACTATGATCTTTTAATTCTGTCATTTTCTGTTTATTCTGAACTACTGGCTCTCTCTTTCAGCACATTTTGCTCTTGTTGTCCTCAGAAAAGAAAAAAAAAATCTAAATTACACTAAATTAAACTGACATGTCATACTTCTAAATAAATCAGAAATTGGTATCGTGGAGAAAAAGCCAAAATCAGCTTATCTCTAGTTTTAAATCCTATATTTGCTTTTTTAGATAGATAGATATCTTGCTTAAAATGCGTGCTTAAGGAATTGAGATGGGTATTGTGGGTGTGTATTTGCTCCTGGTCACCAGTGACTCATTATTCACCACTTCCTAGAGTGTGTGTGTGTGTGTGTGGCTGCTTTTGTCAGCCAGTTGTTGAACTCTGTGTGTGGCTCTATCAAACTGGCTTTGTGTTTGTCATCTCTGTTTTCCTACATGAAGCTTATCAGATACAGAATATGCATACAAAGAGGGGAGTGTGTGTTTGATGTCTCCCTTATTAGAGCTCACCGCCATGCTCACGCTGTTATTTTCAGTTCTATTTAGCTGCAGACAGGAACACCTGCGCTTTGTGGTGTACAAACAAAATTATACTTGGCCATTGTGCTGCTGACTCTTTTTTTTGTTGAAGATGTATTTGTTTTAAATGATGGGTGGATCAACAATGGTAAAATATCTGATGCAAACTAATAGGATCCTCTCACTGGTTGCTATAAAAAAAGCTGAGTTTTGCAAATGTCAGGTTGGTCCCAAAGTTATCCACAAACTTCTAGTATTTTGAGGTTGGCACAATAAACCCAAGAATAGGTGTGATTATTATATAACGCATTGTACAGTAGCAAATCTGGCTGTTGATTTTGGTGGACAGAGCTGCTACATAAACACTCCAGCTGTTATTTGGTCTCATTTGCAGCCAGCTGGCACCCAGATAGCATGGTCTGCTTGCAGAGGAAGGGATCCGCACAGTAGTTGTGCTCAGAACCGCCACGAGTTTCTAACAAGTCACATTCTGCAAAGCTTGTAGGTTTTGTCATGCTTCTTTCTCTGTGTAAAGAAGCTGTGCTGTTGGTTAACTTGTCATCTTGCATGTACTTGCTGTACTGTTTTGTTTTTTTTTTTTTTTTTTTTTTTTTTTTTTTTTTTTTTCCCCCTTTTGGTTCCATTGTGTGGATAATGAGTGTAAATGTATTTCCCCATTTCTCTTTTCTTCCCCCCACCCCCTCTCACTGCTTCCCTCCCAGTGCCTCATGGGTTGAGCAGGATAGATCTGAGTAAAGTGGTGCCAGTCACAACAGCAGATGCTCATGTTTCCTCTACGCTCCCTTGCCTCACTGCATATCAGTGGGGTGGTAGGTGTGTTTGTGTGTATGCATTCTCTCCTGACAGGACTAGATGCTCTCATCAGGGTGATGGGATGGTGTGTTTATACAGTACATGAGTGTGGTTCTTAAAAAATATGAAATCCACAGGAGTTAGTGTTTTTACATCAGAGGGACATGTATGTTCCCTCTGATTTTCTGAAATAAATCGTCTTGGTTAGCTGAGATTTTACTTCAAAAACTCATTCCATTCATCCCTTTTAGATATTCCACCTGATCTGATATGATTATTCAAATGAGTAAGACTCAATGGAGAAAAATAGCTTGTTTGATAACATAGTGAAAGTTGTTGTTGATCATTAGAAAGAAACTTTTGACCTCTAACAAGATGTTAAATAGGGTAAATCTATTTAGCAACAAGAAAACTTACTGAATACACTGGAGAGATTTTTCCAGTTCTTTTTTTTTTTTTTTTTTTTACCTTGGAGTGAGTTCATACACAATTTGACACTCTTTTAGGTCTTGTCCACACAAACTAAAGGATCAACAAAGTTCTCTCTTGTCAATAACAGTTTTTGATTTAAATATTTAAGAGTTTTCAACACTGAAAAAATCAGCATGCCCAGGCCTGTATACTTGCATTACACCTGATTTTTGATGATCCTCCCCACAGTTGGAGGGGCCACATAGGCCACCATGTGTCTGCTGACAAGCTTCCCACTCAGGTGTGGCTGCAGGAGGATGCATTGTTTTCCCTGAACTGCTCAAGGCCAATAGCAGTGGTCTACCATCATTTACACTGATGAATTCCTCTTTACAATTAGTCCATACAAATGCCTGAAATGACCATCCTCAATATGGTGGCTGGATTAAGCCCGAGTGATAAGGTAAGGATCCTCTGTCACTTGGTAGGAGCCATAAGTAGAGAGATCCTCTTGATAGAAAGGAGTCAATTGTGGTGGGCTGGGTATCTGATCATGGTGTGCACCTCCCTTTAGAGCAGTGGTCTCAAACTCCAGTCTGCAGGGGCCATCGTCCTGCATGTTTTAGATGTCTCTCTGCTTCAAAACTCCTGGCTCCAATATTATCTCATTAGCAGAGCTCTGTGGAGACTGACTGCATGCTAGTAAGGCAGTTTAGCCATTTAAATCCAGTATATAAGACAAGGGACACATCTAAAAGTTGCAGGACATTGGCCCTCAATGATTGGAGTTTGGGACCACTGGTTTAGAGGTTTTCCTGTCAACCTCTAAAGAGAGACCAAAACCACAACTTGCTGGAGGAACCATTTTTTCCCTTGTGGTGTGGGAACATACTGGCATCTTTCAGAATGAACTGGGGAGTGTTGACAGGGAGAGGGATGACTGGATTTTCTTTGACCTCATAGCTAACGTGATCTGATTTTGTGTTGTTGTTGGATTTTTTTTTTTTTTTTTTTTTTTTTTTTTTTTTTAGATTGAACACTTTTCTAAAACTAAGAAAATATTATGGCAAGTTTGAGAGAACTTCAGTTCTCACCATGAGAATTTCTCTCATGTTCTGAGGGAGGGTTGGGATATGGACCTCCCTTACAGATGCAGCTTCCAGGAGCTGTGGCCCAAAGGCTGTGTTTGTGGCAGCCGGTGGACCCACTGATGGAGACCAGTGGTAATGGAAGCAGTCAGGCTGAAGAAGGCCTTTAGGACTTGGTTGTCCTTGGCAATATGGCTTTCACTGTGGCTGTGTAAGAGTGGACCAGGTCCTTTTCCTCGCAAAATTGAGAGAGTCAAGGGAGTAGGCTTCTATGATCTACATGTGTTTTGTGGATCTGGAGAAGGCCTACAAATGTGTCGTCTGAGGTATTTTGTTGGGAGGTGCTACAGGAGTATAGGTGGGTTTTAAGGGCTGTCTGATCCTTGCATATCCAAAGAAAGAGCTCTGCATTCTCACAAAACTGAGCCAGTTCCTGGCTCTGCCAGGACTGTCCCTTGTCATCAATCCTGTATGTGGTCTTCACAGTCATGGAGCACAGGGTATATGGTCTGGGAACCTCAGGATCTCAACTTTGCTTTTCGCTGATTATGTGGTTCTGTTGTTTTCTCTAATGTTGTGCAGCAGTAGGAGTTTTGGATATGAATAACGACAATAATTGCTTAGGGTAAGTATTAATAAAACTAGTAATTTAGATCAAAATAACTGTCGGGCATCATTTGATCATCAAGAAAATAATAGCCAAATAGTTCAGTCTCAGTTATTGTTATACCGGTCTGATAAGGCTTAGCTTTTAAAAAAGGCACAAGATTAAGGCATAAGTCCTGGTGTTATCTGAACAGCAGGATGTTACACACATATGGAATAAGCATAGACAACTTTTCTTCAATATGCAAGAGCTTATGAACAAAATAATAATTATAACCTTACAGTTAAATACAAATTTTCAACAAATTCACTATTCTAGTACCTCTGAGCTATACTACTGAGCAAAAGATAAAATGATGAAACTAAAACTACTAAAGGTAAAAACTGTAAAAATATATTAGATAAAAATAGAACCAATAAAATGATGCACTGATGTCACAGATCCATATAAATATGTATACTTAAAGACCAAGGATTGTATTAATGAGTTTTGTTGGTGTGGCCAAATAGCTCTAAATTAATTTAGGAATTAGTTTCGACAAACTGACGAACATGGTATGTATTCCGAACACCATTTCACAATGCAAAGACAAATATTTTGAGGAAGTAATGTTTAATAAGTTGTTCACTGAATTAGAATCTATAATCTTTTGAAGAGTTGATTCTTAATCCATTTAACAATTACTGAAGTGATTGATAATGTAATTTAGATTAGCAAAATAAACAGAATCTAATGTTTTGATGTTTAAACAATCTCTTAAGTCCAAAACACGGTAAGTAGTAATTATTTGAGCAGAAGATGATGGCTGGATGGACTGATCTCAAGCATAAAACTACATATGAACCAGGCATAGATCTACATCATTTCCGATTTGTAACTTTGTAAGCTCTTATTATAAATTTTGTTGCAACTTCTGTCTTTGCTGCTAGTTTTAAGAATTTTACCGATTACCATCATCACTTATATTAAACATGTGATTTTAGTTCTTCCACCCCTCTCAGGTGGAAACAATGTAAAACACTGGAATGAACATAAAAGAGCAGCTAGAAAGTGACAGAAACTGAACCAGCTGCTGGCCTTTGACCCCTAAACCTTTTCATCTGCTGCTCAGTTCCTCATTAATGTGCATCTGTTCCTGTTTGTGAGTATGTGAGTTCAGAAGTTGGTTGCCAGGTGTGTGTATGTTTGAACAGGTGCTTGAAATCTAAGATGACAGCTTTAACTGTGGACTGAGGTTTGTCAACGACAAGGTCAGTAGGTCCTGTAAATGTTCTACCTGCAGAGAAATCACTGAGTAAAATACAACGTACTTATTTAACGCATACACCTGAGGAGGGAAAATGTGTTATCCATATAGTTTATGTTTAGTATTGTTCTTGTTCATTCTTTAAGTGTTAATGAAATGCTTCTTCATAGTTAAGAACTTTAATGGAGGCTTGTGGACCGCCTTATCTGAGCTGATCACTAAGCTTTAGATCGCTCATTTTCTGCATGAAATAATAAGGTCCCATGATGAACCATGTGTTTTTTTTCCTGACTTTGAAGACTTCGGTCTGTTTTTTTTCTTCCCTCTATTCAGTACTTTTTCATTTTCTGGACAACTGGAAATCTGAAAAATCTAGCGTGGATTTTTCAGCCCCCAGAGTCAATACTTTCCACAAGTAAAGACAAGTATTTTTGCCTAACCTTTCCCAAAAATGTTAAGTTGCGTTAATATATTTTGATATATACTTTTTTTTTTTCTTTTTTTTTTTAGGTAAACATCTTCCCCACTCTTTAGCATTTCACAGACTCTATGGTTTTCTTCCATGATAGTAATATAGTTAACTTCCTAAACTATGCTAAATAAAAATATAACCGCAAGATGTTGCTGACACTTCCATATTTTAACATGTAGACGATGTGCTAAGGGTGTTTCGTTTCAGAACATGTAGCGTTTGGTTGCATCTGATCAGAACATGACAATAATAGTTGTCCTGTTGACAGATTCTCTCATATGAAAGATATGTGGATCTTACAGCTGTTCTCAAGTTACCATTGGCTTCTTGACTGCCTCTCAGAAAAGGCTTGCCTTGTCTGGCCAGTCATTTTAGGTGGACAGGTATATATTGCTGCATTCGCAGTTAGACTGAACAGTGCTCAAAGATGTCTAAAGCTTGTATAATTGTTTTAAAACCTAATCCTGCTTTAAATGACTTTACAACTTCATCTTATGTCTGCTGTGTCCTGTCTTCTTGATGCTGTGAACTAAAGTTCTGCAACAGACCTTCAAGACCTTCATGGAACAACCATATTTACGCACAAATGGGCTCTATTTACTAATTAGGTGACTTGTAAAGGCATCAGAGTAAAGGGAGTTGAACTCAAATGCATGGTAGTATACTAGATTTCTATTTATTAAAATTATTAAAACTTTTTCCTTTCACTTTACAACTATGCAATACTTTGTATTGGTTTATAGAATAAAGTATATAATAAAATTTTGTTTGCCCTTGTAACCTAAAAATGTGGAAAAAATTCAAGGAGTATGAACATTTTTGAAAAACACTAACATAAATTAAATGAGTTGATATTAAGATGGCTCACTGAGGAATTCTTTCACTCTCCCAAATTGATTTTGGAAATGGATGAAAACCTCTTGTTTTTTTTATTCCTTCATCAATAATATTACTTTTTGATTATAGCTGACTTTATTTTGGCTTGGTAAAACAGCAATAATACAAATACATTTTTTTTCTTTGAGTTAGTCTTCAGCTTGACAGAAAAGTGAAAGCATGTTTCCCTTTAAGTCGATGCAACTCATTGGCCGCTTGCATCTCAAACTGCAGCATTGTGTGCTTATACATGTGCAGTAAAAAGACCACCATGACCCCGACTGTCGGTACACATCTTTCTCAAAAGATTATACAAGCTTCTGTGTGGTCACAGTTCTTGATTTTTTTTTTTTTTTTTTCCTGCAGGATAGGAGAAAGTATGTATGTATATGTATACCAATAACAAAAATGGAAAATGAAATGAAGATGAGATCGTTTTTGAGCTAACCTGATTTCAGATGACAATAGCATTAGCCTTCAGCATTTGTTATGAGATGTGGAATGATGTCAAGCCAGATCTTTGGGGAACAGGAAGGGAAATCTGCATTGAGAGTTGGCTCAGAGCCAATAGATAATTTAGTGGGGAAGTCGGATTAACCAAAGAATCCAGATGGATCTAAATATAGAACTGTTTTTCATTTATAGGAAAACGATTATTTTATGCAGTTTTAGAATCTGAACAAGTCATTGAACATAAAGTTGGAGTACATAAGAAGTATGTCAGTAAAATAGTATTTTTTTTTTTTTTTTTTTTTTTGTATTAGAGATGGAGCAGTTGGGGTTTGCCAGGCTGGTACTGATTTCCAGTTTTTTCTTAGGTCTGACCTGCTGAATCAAAGTGCAGCTAATTTTGAACATATTTTTGAAGACTATAAAAAAAGAAAAACATGTGCATCTGGTTGTTTTAATAGATGGTAGTTAGCAAAATATTTGGTAGTTGACAAAAATCTTCACTCCGGTGCATCAACTGACTCCTCCCTTCTTGTTTTAGAATGGGCTCGACATACAGGGAGCGACAAACAGCAGTGAAAAACGTCAGCTTTCCGCCACTTGAGGTGAACCCAACACACGGGAAGCGACAGCGGCAAAAGTTTAACATTTTTCAACTTTCTTGTATTGTCACTAGCCCGCATGTGCACATCTTTGTGTATGAGCACAAAATTTCACATGCACGACTTTCACTTGGCTGGAGGAGGGCAAGAGTGATTGTTACCTCACCTGGCAAGTTACATTGGAAATGAATGGAGAGAGAGTAATGTCGCCTCCTGTGTGTTGAACCCATAAGGAGGAGTAAACTCTTGCAACAGTTATTTGCCAGGTACCTGGTCTCGTCCATGAGGAGGAGCAAGCCAGGGAAAGGCTGCTTTAAAAGCCAAACGTGACAGCTGCAGTCTGGGAGCACTTTGAATTCAAACCAAATGACAATGGTGAACCACTTACCCTGCTGAGCCACGATGTTGCATTTGTTGTAAAACAGTGGCAACTACAGACAGGAATATAACAAACGTGTATGTGCACCTAAACGTAATCATCCGATGCAGGTTTCCCAGCTTGGGGGAAAAACAGCAACAAATGGGCTGTCTCCGTCATACTGACAGTTCACAATCACTGGGGTGTTTAATAGACAAACAAAATACAAAAAAGCCAGTGCAAAATGGTGCACAGTAGACAGTTTGCTTAATCGCTAAAGAGATGTCACCCCTTAATCTCACTGAAAAGCCAGCATTTTGAAAAATGCTGCAAACGTTTCACTCCAATTTGACATTTTGATGCATTGATATTTGCTCAGTGACTTTGATAATTGTCATGTGTATTTGCTTGATGATTTTGATGATTTGAGGTATATTTGATGTTTTTATGATGTGAAGCACTTTGAACTGCCTTGCTGTTGAAATGTGCTATACAAATAAACTTGACCCAGTTCACAGTAGGAGGATTACACTTCTTTTTTTTTTTTTTTTCACAGAAGTCCTAGCTGGCAGTATTGCTTGTTTTCCCAGTCTCAACATAATGATTAATACATTTTGAAGGGCAAATTTGGTTACAGAGACTTCATAATCAATTTTATTTGTTTTGGGCTTGTTTGTTTATTTTTGGATATTTAAAATGTCTTCCAGTTCCAGTGTTAAATGTTCTTTAGAAATTAGTTTATTGATCTTTGAGTGTGTGTACTTGCATTATTATGCCATTTTTGTGCTATTAGTTAACAATGGTCTCAAAACGACAATACTATTGTTTATCACAATAATTTCTGGGACAATTTATCGCCCAGCAAAATTTGTTATCGTGACAAGCCTAGCTGTGACTCTTAATTTCAAAGCAAAAAAATAATTCAATAGTTCACTAAATCAATCCCCTCCTACTCTCATTTCAGAAGTAAATTTTACCCTCATCACATTTCTTCTCTTTCTGTTGAACTTGAAGCCTGAACCGTACATATCAGAAGCAAGAGATAGATTTCATATTTCCCTGGGGAAATTAATAGTACAGTGCATTTCTGGACCAGGTACAGATTAAAAACTGGGCCCATTATAAACCCATTAACCTAGTCATTAGGATCTGGGGAAAGATTGAATATGTGGGTGTCTAATTTTAGAGCTACACTGTCGTCACTGGTTCTAATACATGCCTTTAGGAAATGAGAAGATATTAGGTATATTCTCTTAATCATGTGGTCATGTTTAGGGACCATGACATCAGACTTGAGCTTTCTTTAATTTCATGATCACCTCATTGACAGACTTTGTTGTTGTTTTTTTTTAAGTCTCTAAAACCCATCTTTTTTCCACTTTCTTCTTAGAGACTTGCAACTGAGGCTGAAAAGTTTCAAAAGGAGAGTCAACAATCTTCAATGTTGAGAGTCAACAATGAGGTGAGTGGCCATGGCCCAATGTGATAAATTCATTAACACACCCTGTGTTACATAAAGATCAAGTGGTGCAGTAAGCTGCATGTGCAGACTGAACAGAGGAACGTGTGATCCAATATGACTATAATAATTAGATGGCAAATCTCATTACAGTAACAACTGGATTTTAATAACTGTCTAAAAGATGAAATTTCATTATCTCACATAACAGTCTGAATAGAAGCAGACTTGGTCATGAGGAACACTAACACACTATCTCTTCCGTTTTTAATTAATCTGAGTACTAACAGTGCATTAAATGGGAATTCACAGCTAATGTGAAGTCATGCTTATTTTATTAAGTCACAATACCTGACTGCTTGCACAGCCAATGGTTGTTTTGGGGTTTCAAATGCTGTTTTTTTTTTTTTTATTATTATTACTATTCAAATCTATAAATGTCCTTCTTTTTTTTTTTTTTTTTTTTTTTTTTTTTTTTTTTTTTTTTTTTTTTTTTTTTTTTTTTTTTTTTTGTACCCAATTAACAAATGAAAAATACTGTGTACCTTTTTAGTGATGGAGAAAAAAATTGAATGCAGCCATTAATGCTTTTAGGTTTAAAATCTCCCCAGTGCTTCCAAACTTTAATGACTCTTTTCCATTAAACATTTTGGCATTATTCGGTGTCATGCATATTTTCTACTGGTGAGAGATTAAAAGAAAAAATACATCTTTAGTAGACTGACTGATTTATACACTATAGAACTCAAAGGATTTACTTGCCTGGCAAAGTGTATACCTTTTTGCTTAATTAACTAACATTTTCTGACAGAGTCCAATAAATGTAATGGTATTCACTGCATGCAAACATAAACCATTTGTAAAAAGTATACTGATCTCATTTAAAGATATTACAGTTGTGCCAAAAAACATTTCATACCCCTGTCAGATTTAGATGTAAGTAAAGTTTTAATTTTACTAACATATTTCATTTTGGAGTGGCCCAGACAGAGTCCTGACTTAGATCTAAATGAAAATCTGTGGAGGAAACTAAAGATTATGGTGATGGCAAAGAAGTCATTCAACCTCAAAGACTTGGAGCTCATCACCAAAGATAAATTGTCAAAACAGCAGAGAAAACTTGTAAAAAGTTGTTAATCTATTATAACAAGGGCTAGATCGCTGTAATGCCCCCCCCCCAAAAAAAAAAAAAAAAAAAAATCTTTTTTTAAATAATTTTTGGCATGCCTTTTTTTTTTTTTTTTTTTTTTTTTTTTTTTTTTTTAAAAGACATTCAGCTCACCAAATTTGATGAGGCACAGGCCAGTGTGTAATTCTTACAGGATGTTAACCTTGAGTAAAAATCTCACAGACTCTTGGTATTAACACAAAAATGCAGTGCATTATCTTATCGCCCATAGTTACATGGGCGATAAGATGCAGTTTAAAACAGTATTTCCTCCTGCAGTTGCCACATCATGATTATCAATGTATTTTTCCAACCGGAAATTTTTCCAGTCAGTCAAATTTGACTTTCGGAAGCAAGGGAATAGTGAACAAGCCTTCTTTTAGCCAGTTTATAGGCAGTACTTGGTAACAGGTGGGAAAGTAGAAACCTGTTTGTACATACATTGTTTGTACCTTGTCCATCACTCTGTCCACACTGTCGTCTTGGTACCTGAATTGTTACCAGAAAAATTTAGAGGTGTCGAGGTGTTCCTAAACATTGATATAATCAAATGTTGTTCCCTAGGCAATATATATAAAGATGGAAAGCTTAAAACACTCACTTTCATATTTGGGGCTCATAATAATAACTGTCTACTACTACTGTAGAAGGCAATTGATGTCTGAGGAGATGTATTTTAGCATGTTAGTTTTGTGTTAGCTTATGAGATATTTTACGATATTGCATATTCTGAAATCAAACAATATTGGGAATTTTACCATGATATGGATCTGTGTGTCACAGGAAATCTTTGATTTACCATGCAGAGTAATGTGTTTTCTCTTGAAGTTGCATCAAGTCTGCCACATAGGGTTCCTCTGATGGTCCAGTCTCCGTACGAGATCAGCTTAGCTGCAGTGTTTATGTAGCTCTGTTACTCTGCCTCTCAAGTTTGCCCTACTTCTTTGCAAGCCTCTGTAACAAGTGTATGAAAATAGTTATACACATACAATATACTATGTGCAGTAATCCATTAATCATTGTTCAGCAGGTTATAGAAATATAGACACCCTCGTGTGCATGTGGTAACTGGGCCATTATATCAGGGAACTTCTTCCTGCTGACGTTCAGTACTTCACAACTGTGGCTACTTTAATGAGAACTCCACAGTTGCATGTGACTCTGTAGTATGAGATAAAATCTTCAACTTTTTCAGCTAAAAAGCTTTCAGGTAAGGGCTATGAAGAGATTGTCACTATACATGATGCATATTATAGGCAACAGGATGGTAGTTAGGTTTAAGTCTCATTAAAAGAAACATGCAAATTACATCCCTGGTAAAGATAGATGTTTTAAATAAAAGGTGTTTTTTTTAACTTTGTCTTTATTTTACTGAAACACTGCAATTAGATTAATATAATTTCCATTGTTTGTGATTGTATTTATTATACTTCAACATAGACATACATTCCGAATTGTAAAGTTTATACTATTGACAAAACTTGTACAATACAGTGGAACATTGCTGTTGTATGTTTTACAACAAAGCAGTTTCCCCTTTCCCCCCTTTTTTACACTGTTTTCATCTAAAAATATAACCTGATTACCTGTTGTATAACCTGAAAATCCAAAGCAGATGCTTGTTTAGCTTTAATTTGATCACTAACCCCTTTGAGGTAACTTTACAGTAGCAGCTGCACTTCCTGTCCTGTTGTTCCTCATGGCTGAAGAGTAAGCAGACAGGTGGTGGGAGTCAGTGAACCAGCTTGGTGGCTATGGGGCGTTAGAACATCAACAACATGGCTAGCTCGTTAGCACCTGACTAACCTGTGTTCTGACAGGAAGCACAACAGTGCAAAACAACACCAATTCGCTCACTGATGCATGCTGTCAGCGCAGGGCCCTGCAATATGAGGAAGGAGAAAAATGTTTAAAGTAAATTAGCACTTTGCTGGAAGCAATTTTATTTCTAACTTAAATGACATCTCAAACATCAACATTTCTTATTGCGTTATTCATTCTTAATCTCTTCCTTTTTCTCTTTGGTCCTCTCTGCAGGCTAATGAACTCCAGAACTACAATGCCAAAGATGGTGTAAGTACATATCAATTCACTGGTTGGGATCCACACAAACTGTATACAATGGTAACAAACCAGAGAATAGATTTTACTCACAGCTGACAGGTTAACAATTTACAACTGTTTCTTAAAGAATCACTTTTGGCTCTGACAAAAAATGCAGAAATGATCTTAAATTAATCATACATTTATTGTGCCTTTAAAAATATTGCTTGAAAATACTTACTAAAATATTTGAGATAAAGTATTTTTGAATTTGAAAATTTTACATTTTTAAATTTTACATTTACATTTTACATTTTGTTCCTTTACAACCACATACTTTAATGTTTTTGAACGATTAAACAAGGATGAAAGCCAGTCTGTTTGTTTGCCCACCCCACCATTGTGGTTATTATTTAAATAACTGTATTTTCTGAACATAGGATACTGCCATACTGTCCTAAGTTTGAGTAGTCACACTTTAAATATTTTTATTTGTGGAAAAAAAAGACCATGTATCCTTTCCCTCTACCTTCCTTTGTCTATTAAGCAAAATCCTAATGAAATACATTGAAGATTGTGGTTAGACTGTGACAAAAAGTGAAAAAAATGAAAGTGCACCTGCACTTCCTGTCCTGTTGTTCCTCATGGCTGAAGAGTAAGCAGACAGGTGGTGGGAGTCAGTGAACCAGCTTGGTGGCTATGGGGCGTTAGAACATCAACAACATGGCTAGCTCGTTAGCACCCGACTAACCTGTGTTCTGACAGGAAGCACAACAGTGCAAAACAACACCAATTCGCTCACTGATGCATGCTGTCAGCGCAGGGCCCTGCAATATGAGGAAGGAGAAAAATGTTTAAAGTAAATTAGCACTTTGCTGGAAGCAATTTTATTTCTAACTTAAATGACATATCAAACATCAACATTTCTTATTGCGTTATTCATTCTTAATCTCTCCCTTTTTCTCTTTGGTCCTCTCTGCAGGCTAATGAACTCCGGTACTACAATGCCAAAGATGGTGTAAGTACATATCAATTCACTGGTTGGGATCCACAGAAACTGTATACAATGGTAACAAACCAGAGAATAGATTTTACTGACGGCTGACAGGTTAACAATTTACAACTGTTTCTTAAAGAATCACTTTTGGCTCTGACAAAAAATGCAGAAATGATCTTAAATTAATCATACATTTATAGTGCCTTTCAAAATACTGCTTGAAAATACTTACTAAAATATTTGAGATAAAGTATTTTTGAATTTGAAAATTTTACATTTTTAAATTTTACATTTACATTTTACATTTTGTTCCTTTACAGCCACATACTTTAATGTTTTTGAACGATTAAACAAGGATGAAAGCCAGTCTGTTTATTTGCCCACCCCACCATTGTGGTTATTATTTAAATAACTGTATTTTCTGAACATAGGATACTGCCATACTGTCCTAAGTTTGAGTAGTCACACTTTAAATATTTTTATTTGTGGAAAAAAAAAAGACCATGTATCCTTTCCCTCTACCTTCCTTTGTCTATTAAGCAAAATCCTAATGAAATACATTGAAGATTGTGGTTAGACTGTGACAAAATGTGAAAAAAATGAAAGGGGACTAATAATTTTACAAAATACTGCAGGTAAATGTTCACCAGAAGGTCATGAGAATTTAAATGTTATGCTATGGTAAACTGTTTTATAAATGCTTAGTAAATTTCTCTTTTATAAAATGTACAATGAATATCTTATGAAAAACAGTGTAAAAAGCTAATTCTTTAATGTTTAGCTATAGACCACCTCTCTCCTCTAATACACAGGAATCAGCATTTTATTCATCCTTAATCAGTATTATGTATGTGTCACGGTGTATTTTACTAACAATCCCCACTCCTACCTAATGTAGATGCAAACATTTTTCTCTTACAGGGATGTGCCTAGTTTTTTGACAGGTTTCATGTTTATTATGGATTCCTTTGCACAGATAAATAGGACCTTGTTGGAGGCAGAAAAAAAGAAAGAAAAGGAGAAGAGGAACAGGTTCATTCCAGATGATTTTGAAATTGACCCGGACTTCAAACGCCTCGTCTCTTATAACACCACTGCTGTCCATATCCCTACTGACATATACGAAGGCTGTAAGTTGAATACAAAAACCTTGATTGTAAGAAGTAGAATTATTTATCAAAACTTATTTGGTAAATCGAGGCTGACCAACAGAGAAATGGATAATGGGTGGCTGTAATGCAATCGAAAAAATACTAGGGGAAAGACTAATATGACAAAGTCTTTCTGTCTGAGCAAATTGATTAGGCAGAGCAACTCTTCCCTCATTTTCTAAAGGTGGCAGGGGAAATTTATATTTTTGCAAAGACTATTTTTTGGCACGAAAAAAAAAATCTGACTTCTCCCTGTAATCCAACAATCTTTAATTGTCATTGTACATTTTAGCTGAGCTGACTCACCCACTTGCCAGAGTCTTGTGTGAAAATGAAGTCTCTTCCTTGTGAAGTAATTTAATTAGTCCCATAGCACACAGTGATGCAGAGGAAACATAAAGGAGCTAAAATCATAACAGTAATGCAAATATCTTACTGGCCATTAACTAGACAAAATTTGGTGAAGTTTTAGAATTGTATTTAGCTACTTGTACTATATGATTCAGTTCAGTGGGAGACTACATGCTTCTGAGGATTTCCTCTCCAGTCTAAAAAATGGTCACTAGAAATGGCATTCTAGTGACCATTTTTGAGGATAAGCCTTGCTGTCAAATCTTTAAATGAGTTTAACTGGAACCAACATGGGCCAAAAATGGGAAAATTCAAACTCTAGATCTCAAACACCATAAAAGATTCTTTTATCCTACTGAGATACCTTGTCGCTAAATGCGATCTTAGGGGAGTATACCAGTCGTTAAATTGTGAATATCAATCCTGCATCTTGAAATGTTAAGTTAGATATGCTGGTCTTGGGTTTTTACACATATCGATAAATCACATTTTTGTGATAGAGATTATTTGGCAAATTTTATTTTATTTTTCTTTAAATGGGGCATGTAAATACATGAGATTATAGCCAAGTGTATAATTTCCATCTCTCGTCCTGTTGGCAGGTTGATATTAAAACAGTATATGTATACAGTTTTGGCTTTCCAAGAACCAGTTTTTAAGATGTTTTCTAAATGAAATGAAAAATAAAAGGCTCCATATGTTGCTCTGAATTGTATTCCAAGTATTAGATGCAATGAGATTTTCTACATGGCAATTAATTTACCTGTAATTGTAATAGAGTAATGGAAATCCAACAGACCCAACAAAAATGGCATGCATGCTGTTGATTCTATGTTATGGAAACATTATTGAATGTGGTATGTTTGAAATGATGGCAGTTTGCAATTCAATCAATGGGGTCATTGACACAAAAAACAGCTGTTAAATATTTAATTAATTCCTATTCATCCTTTGTAAAGTATCAAGGCAGTAAATGTTGTACTTCCTGGTACAGAACATTCCTCTTTATCCTGTTTTCATTTCTGTCATCACTATGTTCACTTTCTACAGGAGACTTTAATGATTAAAAAGCACAGCATTTGAGCTCCATCTGCATTGTAGACAGTTCTACAAGTATTCTGGTCTATATATAGTTCAAATGCCATCCGCCCACTGGTCAGCACACTCTAGCCCCCTCTTTACCCCGGTCACCAGCTGCTCCCTTCCTTCATGCTGATCACTGACTCCACCAATACTTCTTGACAGATTCACAGCGTGTCACCACACCCAGCAAAAATGGAGAGAAGTATAATGCTATTATTCAGTGTTCATCTCACAGACAGTGTTTTTTTCCCTCAGTTTCTACACAGTCTTTAAACATTTCATTGATTACTTTCTTCAAATAGCTACATTTTAGAATTATTTAATACATTTTAAGCATTAAGCCATTCAAAGCAGCATATGTTCAACAGCTATATTATCATCTTCTTTTAAAATATCGTACGTTTCCACATGTCAGACTATGAAAGCAGGTGAGGTGTAATGACACATTTGACTTATAAGACTTATGATGTCCTGTTATGGGTCTACAAAAAATAAGGTAAGATTATAACATTTATTTTTGAGAAACCAATATTACCCTTTGTTTAAATTCCAAGTTGTTAGTTTACAAATTCAAAGTCATTAACTCGCAAAATTAAATTGATGAAACTGCTTTAAAAACCTTCTATTAGTCATTTTTAGTGGCAAGCTATAAACCAGTTTCTGTATTTTTAAAATGCTTACAAATCATTCTTATCATGTCTCACGTTTTCTTTCTACTAGAAACTCGCAGTGTGGCCATATTATCTAAAAAGGGGTGCAAGGTTTTTTCATTGCAATCAGTTGTCAGCTATCCCACCTAGCGTCTTTACACATGGACTGCTTCAGTTCAACACAGCTACTCAAGAACTTTTGTATTTAAAATCCAAGAGTCCTAAACTTAGATATAGGGTGTCAAGCTTAAAGCACTTAACTTCACATCTGGGATAGTTTAGATCCACAAAGCATCTAGAACAGGGGTCGACAACCCACGGCTCTTTCATCCTTATGCTGTGGCTCCCAGTGGCTTTGGAAAATAAGAGTATTCAATTCAAGTGCATTGTAGCATTGGCATAAAACACCAAGCAACAGACGTTTTGCTCTGAGCACTCTTTATTTAGATGCCAATAAACATGTTGATTAACTCTGGATCTCTGTTTCGGCTGTGACCCATGCCAGAACTCTGTGAGTCTCCATTCACTCTGGCAGGCTCACCTCAGAGAGAACACACCCTCATCACGGATTACCCCGGACTACATGTGTATCCGCTCTACTGTGCTGGCTCTCTGCGAAGACTGTCAAAAACATAACCATAAAAATGGCAGAAACTTGCATTTGGTGCACCATTTCATTGAAATAGTACAGATTTTTTTTTTTTTTTTTTAATTCAGATCACCACTCCAATAGCCTAGGCAATGAAAAGATTCTGGCATACATCAGTTTTCATTTGGTGTATAGATACTTTTTATTTTATTTGAAAGAGCCCTTCAACTTTGCATGTTTTTTTTCTTTTGTTTTTCCAGAGTTCAAAATGTTTAAAATGTTTTCTTTGCATAAATAAAATTTCATAAGCAACACACTTGCTCTTTATTTTTTATACATAGCATAAAGGAAAAAAATAACAATATATGCAGTTTTATTTTAGTTGTCAAAAAAGATTTGTGGCCCCTGGTGTTTACTCTTTAGTGGAAACTGTGTCCAAATGTCTCTTTTAAGTGTTAATGGTTGCCAGCCACTGATCTAGTTCTTTGTGAGACAGGCTACAACTTTTACTTCCCTTGTATTTGCGTTTGGTTTCAGAGATTAGAACAGGAGCTGATTTGATTTTTTTTTTTTTTTTTTTTTTTTTTTTTTTTTTTTTTTTTTTTTTTCTTACAGCATTTGGGGTCTCCTGAAGATAATCCAGAAATGAGAACAATTTAAAGGGTTAGTTGGAATTTTCAGATGTGACATTGTGACCCATGGTTCCATCGCCTGTAGTAGGAAGACATCATGCTTGTTGGAAAAGTAAATGCATCAGAATAGTTTTACGTAAACAAGCTGATTAGACATATGCTGTATGATCATCAGTTTAGTTGGTTGACAAGATGATTGTTAGTCTGCCAGGATGACTTTTTTTTTCTTTTTTTTCTTTCTTTTCAAAAAACAGCAAGACCTGAAAACCTCAGAAGCATACCATCTTCAATGCTGTGGTACTCATAGCAGTATAGCCCCTAACCTTTAAGTTGATGCGGCATCCTTCTGGAAATGTTAAGGGAATTATTAATGATAACAATGTTACAGAATTTCACTTGAGAACATTTTAATGAATGCTTTAAAGTAGATTTTCTCAGTACGCTAAGCAGACTGGTCTAGGAATGATGACTCAAACCTTTGATTTTTTTTATTTTTTTCTTTATTTTTTTATTTTTTTTTTTGGCATTTATTCTAGGATACAGTCTAAAAGCTAAGAACACTTTTCAAGTGAAGGCAAGTCAATACACACACACCCACACACACACACACACACATTGTTTTCTTCTGTATTCACATTCACATACAGACACATTTGCCATTGATTTGGCAACAAGATGGCAAATCCACAGCTTTAAAATAACAGGCAACACACAAGTAAGCCTATGAGACCAACATATGTTTATATATTAAAATTCATAGAGAAACGGGCAAATCTCAGAGCAGTGAAATAGGTTATATTGAATTACACAGCATGATTGTATTGCTTTAGTTTGTATTTATTACCATTGACGGAGCTTTCAATGTCAATTTTGGCAACAATCTTAACAGTGGGTCTCCTAAATGCAATGGACTTCATCACATGACTTTAATGCCCTTATACAGCGCGTCACTCCCCATAAGGCAGACTATAAATGTGCAGTGACGGGCCTCTGAGGCCTCTGACTGTGCAGACATTTTGTCATTGCCAAATGCACTCGGTTATTTTTACAAGCAGCAGTTATAATGATGAAGAGGCTGGGGGTTGGGTTGAGGAGATTCAATTGTGTGTTGTGCTTTGTATGATTCAGTCTTTTTTTGTTGTGTTTTTTCCTAATGGTGAGTGGACTTGGGGTATACTTTTAGTTTTACTCATCTACAGAAAAGAACAGTATCTGTTCTTTAAAGTCCTGCTTTTGCTAGCCTTAAAAAAATATAAAAATAGACTGCAGCCTGCATGACTTCAGTTGACACGCAGTTTACATACCCACCCAATTTGCATCATTTTCTTTCCTAAAGGTTTCTAAACCTCCAAGGAAATTCTGACTTTTATCTATTGTCTTCTGTTTTAATTAGCAACGAGAAGACGCTAGCAACATAAATTGAAAATGAGTCACTTTGAAGAAGATTTTAAAAAATCATTAAACTGCCAGAAGTAACATACACTGATATATCCAGATAACCAGTTGCTGAGCTGTACCTACAATAGTAGTAGCTTGCAAAACTAACCATGTTTATTTAAACAGTTTCATAACTGAACATGCTATAATCACGAACTTCAATGTACTTAGGATAAGGAGAGAAAACAGCTTTTTGCTATTGTTTTAAAGAAGTGACAGCAAACCCAGTCCTAAAAAGCTGAACTCACTATAGACCTACTAAAACTGTTGCAGGACAGCAAGAAATCCATAAGTGGATCATGAAAGAACCGATGACCTTTGACCTTAGGCATTTTCGATGGGTGTTTTTAATTGCTACTTTTCCAACATCTTCAGTTTCCAGTTGTTTTGCAGTATTGGTGCAAACTTGAACTTAAACTCATGAGTAAAAAGCTATAACAGTGCAAAAGCTGATGGGTTTTTTTAGTATCTCTGCTTTGACACATCTTGTATATAATTAAGTTTAAGTCACAATATTCCTCAACTGCAGCGGTTGAAGACTTCTGATTCTAAGTTGTCCACCTGTAATATGGACATCTGTGTTAGGTATTTGCTCTTTTCCCGCTCAGAGCCTGGACTTGGATGAAATTCCTGTTAGTCCAGTTGTAAAGTTGTTCTGGGAGTAGCAGTCCCCACTCTCTTGAAATCTTGAAACGACGACTGCTGCCTCTCCGGCTGGCCAATACAGTCAGGGTTGCCATGGTAATGTGCATCTTGGTTGAAGGAGAAGCAAAGACTTGGACACGCCCAGATGCTCCTGCTTGGCGTGTGGAGAGACAGTTGTAACTTGATTAGGGGACTTGGTCTAGACAGGGCTGGCATCTGTTTTGCTTTTTGTGATGCTATAGGAGAGCTGTATCACTCACTTCTTAAATTAGAAAAACTTTCTTCAAAAGACAAAAGACGTAATCTTATCTGTTTTATCTTGTACTTCTTTCATTTATTTCTTTTTCCTGTTTTCCTATCCACCTCTTTCTTGACCATCTCTTAACCTTAGTTCCATTTTCTTTTAAGCATCATAATTTATGCTTCACAATGACAGAAGTGCTACCGTCTTTCTCCCCCACATGATTGGAATCTATTCTCCCTGCTGATCCAGTGTGGGTGGTCAGACTGGGATTTATCTAGTGTTTGTGTTCACACACTCAAACCACAGATGAATCAGCCTGTCTGCATGCATGATTGTGATCGAGGGAGAGGTGGAACAAGAAACACTTGAGGTGTGAGAGTTTTCATGAGCATGCATGTGCGTCACATCACGTGCACCTATTGCCCTGTATATGGATCTCGTGGCTGCATATGCATGTCTTCTCGCTCATTAGGCAGAGCAGTGTGGATACGATAAGAGATGAAAGCTTTGTGGCCTTGGCAGGAGATCCGAGGCTTGTCTGATGCCCGTTTGCATCTACGCTGTGTGACACCTGTCAGCCCTAGACATGCACACACTGTGATGTGCTGAGATACTGTGACTGTGTGTCTGTCTGTGATTGTGTTATAGCCAAAGTCCTTTTGGCAAAGCTCACAGCTTATAAATTGATTTTCTTTTCTACTTGCACCCTTGTGCCACTTTATACATATCCTATTTCATTTATAATGCTTGCAGCCAAACTCTGAGGTGCACTTAAATCCATCTGTCTTTCTACCCCTCCCTATCCATCCTTGTCTCACTATCATTACATCTATAACTTGTGTCCTTTGCGAGGAGTTGGATGCCTGCCCGTGATGTTCCAATCAGCTATATGGAGGTCCCATTTGGATGCAAAGAGGTTCCCAGACAGTTTTCTCCTAATCTGATTCCACCTTGTCTATAAATCAAGAACATAAGGAGACAGTAGATGTCTGTCCTTATCTGTTTTGTGACCTCAGGGCCTATCTCATGTGGGGAAAAATAATAGTGGAGGCCATAGCAGTGATGACACATACTATTCATTTTACTTCTTACAAGCTTGTCTTATTTTGACAACTTCCAAGATGATTTTTCTGTAGTCCCCTTTATCTATTTTTTTAAAGCATCCTCACATCATGATACTGCTACCACTATTTTTCACAGGTGGGATGGAATGATGTTTTCAGGATGATTTTCAGCATTTTCCTCCAGAATAGCATGTTGCATGGATGCCAAAAGTTCTATTTTGTTTTTTGGTTTTTTATTCCGTCTCCTAAAGAGTTATCCTGGGCCTCTTATCTTCCTCTTATCTTTCCTCTTATCTTATCTTATCTTCCTATCGTTTAGATAGGCTGCCATATTTTACTAGGTCTTAAGTGGTGCCATATTCTTTCCAGTTTTGGATGATGGTTTAAACAGAGCTCAGTGAGACGGATCAAAGCTTGGGTTATTGTTGTATACCCCAATTAGCCTTAAAACGTCACAACATTCTCCCTGACCTATCTTCTCTGTCCTTGGTAACAATGATGCTTTTTTTGTTCACTAATGTTCTCTAACAAACCTTTAAGGCCTTCAAAGACCAGATATATTTTTGCTAGAGTTTTTACCAGGCACTGTATATGTATCAGGCCACAGTAGCAATTACTTGATTCCACACCATTTTGTACTTGAATAATCCTGTTTATTTCTTACACATTCTGATCATGCACAGTTGGTAGCACTGTTGCCTTGCAGCAAGGAGTTCCTGGGTTTAAGTCCAGCGTGGGCTCTTTCTGCAAGGAGTTTGCATGTTCTCCCTATGCATGCATGGGTTCTTTCCAGGTTCAATCCAAAAACATAACTGTTAGGGTTAGGTTAATTGGTCTCCCCTGTCTGTTTCTGTGTTGCCTTGGTGCCTCCCAGCCTCCCTCACAACTCTGCAAGGATAAGCATTTGATGCATTTCTGTAAAATGCATCAAACCTAAATTAGGCATGCATTCAGATTAGACATAATTGATCAACTAAGACTGGTTGGCAGCCTTAAGTAGCTTAGTCTTTTTCCATGTTAGCTTAATTTCTCAGCTTCAGAAGATGCAAAGTAGTAAAGTATCATTGAATAGAAGACCCTTTCTGATACAATGATTACAGGTTTTCGCCACCTCATCTTCAACCATGTTATTATTTTCAAGTGCACCAGCAGAGTCAACAACCAGCTAGCTGATGGCAGGGAACACCAGAGGCATGGCACTGAGCAGAGTTTCCTACCATCTTCACTTCCCACACCCAACTCATTCTAATTCACTATTGGAACCATGTTTATTTTTTCAAACGTGTTCCCATGTTTTCATGACTCATGAAATTCATTTTTAAGTCATTTTTTTCTGTTAATTAAAATGTATTTAAATTGTTTGATCTGTGATTCATAAAATGTTGCTTTCAGAATTTAAGCAGTAAGAAATGTAGAAGCACCTAGATCACATTTAAATTAAGATCTTGAGTGTACTTCATCATGTTAGATTGTCTATCTTCAATTTAAAACACCATCCAAATGTTTTTTTTTTACACTTGGCTGCTTTTAAGGAATTTGCAAAATATAGAGCTTATAAGTGGTAGAGCTAGGTTCTTATCTTACTGAGATAGGTTAAACTCATATGCCCAAAGGATGTAGTTTTTAAAGTTTGTTTTTTTTTTTTTTTTTAGATGTTGTACAATTTCTCGTGACCTTTTTTGTTGAAGTTTTGCAACATCTGACACTTTTTTACAAATTGTTGCAACCTGTTGACACTTCCAATGCCCTATCTCCATGGTAAATTTGCTGTATATTTTATTTGATCTAAAACTTCCTTTTGTGCTGCAATGTGGTAAATTGCAAGTTTCTAAATCTGCGTCTTCACGTGGATTAAATTTCACAGGTTTTTATTGTGAACTTGTAGACGATGAAGGACCAGAGACTAAGAGCCAGTTCTGAACCCTTTTATCTTTGGGATGTAATTTATAACCATTGATTTTATTTGAGTTCACTTTTTAAGTCAATTGAATTTAGTCCTCTCCATTGAATTAATACTTTCACACAGATATTACGGAGATTTCTTTTAATTTGTATGGGGTGATTTTTTAGAAATAGTATTAGTAGTTTACTAAAGGTTATAGAGAAGAATATAAAATTTGATCTTTCTACTTGCTAACAATGAGCAAAACTGCAGAAATGAAGTTGAACATAAAATACTATCTACTAGAACATAATTCAGTTTTTAGGCTACACCCTTATTGTTGAGTTGAAATGGAATGGGAGCTCATTCTTGAGTATTATGTTGATTATAGATATGGAATATTATCAAGTGTCTGTTTAAGGTTCAGATTATTTGAGCATATGTCAGTTTTCTTAATCTAGCGTGAGGGAACATGGATGGGATTGGGAGAAGTTCACAGACCACACTAGAATTAACCACCATTCATTTAAACATCCAGTCAGGACATTTAGGGAAAGTATGTGTTGGATCTGACACTGACTTGAGTATAGGCTGCTCACAAGACCAGCAATATGTTTACAAATACAGTATGCAACTCCAATGAACGTTCCTTTTGGTTAGAATCACATCTTGACAAAGAACAGCACTTTTATTCCGCTGTCTGTGGTCACTTTCATATAGGGCAGTGGTGGGATGGGATCTCTAGAGGTCCTTCACTTTGCATTCAGAACTGGGCTATTTATACTAAGAATGCATACTCAGGACAATTTTTCAAAAGGCCTAAACACCTGCCTATGGTTGCAGAAAAATACAACAATGGCATGAAAGCTTAACCAAAAAAATGAACAACTTGGTTTTAAAAAATAATAATACAACAGTTGTCCACAAGGGTTTTTAGTTCTAGCTGATTCAGTTGGATCTGGCCTTTTTGGTGGCCACTTCTATGTTTGGTTCAGAAGACTACACTAACAGTGGGTCTGAAACAACAAATCAAAGGTGGATGGCTGGGAAACAGACGTTATCACACTATCCAGACAGTTGGTTAAAGGGAGTCTGAGGTTAGGCAGTCAGCAAGAGCTCTTAAGACCTCACAGATCGTAGGAGTTTTTTAAAAAATTCTTTTTAATGAAAACCCAAAGAGTTGCTTTGCACATTAAATATATTTTAAACTGTATGCAATCACTGCATTGGATAAATATAGTTGTACACTCAGAATTTTGACGTTACCATTTAGCATTGAACCTTACAATGATTAATTATGGATCATTCTGGTTAATAGGAAATAATGTGGTTAACCCTAATGACTACCCGTTTTGCCTCTTATGGGAGAGTCCAGTGTCGGTGCAAGTGGCTTTATAAAAATAGAACAATGCTGCTTTAAAAATCTGGAAAACATTTGTTTGTGTAGACTATCCATCCATTATCCATCACACTTATCCTTGCAGGGTCGCAAGGGTGGCTGGTGCCCATCATTCATCGGGCGAGAGGCAGGGTACACCCTGGACAGGTCATCAGTCCATCAGAGTTTTTTGTAGACTAGTTGATGCTTATAGAAAGATGACTTATTTTTTACAGACCTAGTTAATTTTGGCAACATAAGGCCAATGTTTAAGGGCTGGTTCATGCCACAATATGCCAAATAGTAAAATGTAGTCTAAGGACTGCAAGGAGTATTTGGCCTTACACCGCGTCCTCTACTTAAGGAAGCATGTGGTGACAGTTGATGGGAAGAAATTTGTTTGCATCCATCTAAGCAACTCAGAATAATTTTTATCATAGGGTTACATCTGCTGTATATTCCTTAGTGTTAGCTGTTTGGGTGTGTTTGCAGCTTCTTTATTTCATCATTTTTCCTATGTTCCCTTATATTTTCTTTTCTCTAATCTCATCCAAGCAAACAGAGAATCTTGCTCCAAAACTCATGTGTGTACAAAGAAAATTCAGATCTTTCTTAAGCAGTGACTTGACATATTTTATACATCCAGAGGAGGGGGAAAAAAAACATTTACTCTGAGCCATATTTTCTGAGACACTGATCCATGCTTGTCACTCTAAGTATGCAAACACTCAAACCTGCATGTGTTACCCTTTGAAGTCCCTCGGGAAATGATGCCACAGCTGACAAAAAGAGCCGACCAGCGCTTACATCGCTGTGGTGACACCTCTCTTCCTCTCGCCACAGTGACCTCAAGCAAGCAACAGGCGCGTCACTTCACAGATGGATCTGTTTACACTGAAACTGTGATTTGTTCCAGCATTCAGCTGACATTAGATTTCCACAACATGGAAGTTAAGGGCTCAGCATTGCATCTTAGCTTGCTCTATTATGCTTGTGTGTTTATGATGGATGTCTATACTTAAACTCTGGTTGGAGACCAATGAAAACATTTTTTGCAGTGGTTTCAGTTTTCACTAAGAACGAAAACATAATATTGCTTCTTGTTAGGGCTCTTTTCGGTCAGACACTTCTAGTTAGTGATGTCAGGTATACCAGCAGAACTAATCCATTAGAAGCCAGGCTCAGGGAGTATCAGGTTGTCAGACCTGAAAAATTTGTATTGCTTGCAATTGGGACACACTTAAATTCACTAAAACCTAAGGAACCATTTGAAGTCTTGGCAAAAGTCCTTCCTTGACCTGCATAGTTGGGGGGGGGGGATTTAACTAAGGCCAAAGGGATGGTAAGAAGCCATTGAGCAAGTGGAGAGCAAGAGAGCAGAACACAGGGAAAATGGGAGGATAAGACCATAAACACTTTGGCATGTAGTATAGGATTGTAGAAAAGAATATTTCTATTTGTCTCAACTGGCAAATTTCTTTTACTTATTTCACTGAAGCACTTACAATTTACAACCTTGGCACAGATACCTTAGCATTGACAAACATGCAGTGAAGAGCTTTAAATTTGCAAGTTCTTGAGTGCAAACTTCTGATGGCCTCATTAGGTTGAAGAACACCACTGGGATCATGAAAGGGGCCCAGCAGATACTGTTTTCAGAGGCAAAACATCACTCCCTATCAGCATCAGTGGGAACCTGATTATGTTGTAAAAGTCGTGTGTAGGATCAGAGCTCTGAATATCCTCACATCCTCGAAATGATTTTTTTGAAACTGTTGCCATCAGGAATACTCCAACACCAGAGTGTTATGCCACTTTCTGCTTTAAGCTGTTACTACTAAACTTCCACTAAGGTTATGCATTTCACATCATTGACTTTATTTCAATAATTTATTTAGTTTGTTTAGTCACTTTTCACATTTGATTTGCTTGCTATTTAAACAAATGCTGAAAAACTGATTTGATTAAAATACAAGCATGCTCCCAAATTTATTTCATTTCGCTAAAGGAACAAAATAAATTGTGATCAAATGCTAAGGGTTTAATTAGATTTTTCTCAGTACATTTTTCTTGAGCTTTTTCCTTCCAACTTATGTTGCCATATGGAGTTACGGTTGAATCACATCAAAGTCCCTCATATTTATATATATTTTTTAATGTCTTATTTTTCATCTTGATTTTTAGTCTTATTAAAATTGTGCTTTGAAACACATAATACCCCTCTCTTGACATGTAAACAAGTCATCTGCAGCCTCATTCTGATTTTCAGTCTGCTCTTCCTGGTAGTTTACAGTGATAGTGGTTGAAAACTCAAGCTACACATTTGGAGAAATAAGCTTTAATGAGCTTCAGGGGAAAAACAGGAAAGCATTGTGTGTGCATAGTTACAGAGTACTCTGTAGATTTTCTCTTCTTCCAGAAAATTGAAATGTAATTACTCTGTTCAGAATCTCATGTTTTGGCCACTTTCTGCTGTTACAGAACTTGATGTTTTGAGATGTTTTGAGTATAAAAAAATATATCATCTTCGGAGACTTATGTCAGGCTGAATATCTGTGAGATGGTTCTCTCCCAGCAGTCTCCATACTCCCTAATACTGCACAAGCTGTGTATTTTTATGTGTGCATCTAAGCATTCCTGTTTTTTTTTTAGAGACTGTATTTTGTTTAGGGTGTACACATTGTTCGTATAAATCTCAGCACAATGATTTAATTCTTTATGACAGAATACTTATTAAATCTGTTTTCTTCTTGCAGCCACCATCATTTTGAATGAGCTAAACTGGACAGAAGAATTGGAGGACATTTTCCGACAAAACAAAGAGGATGACCCCTCACTGCTTTGGCAGGTTTTTGGCTCTGCTACTGGACTGGCTCGGTACTACCCAGGTAAACCCACTCACAACAGGAAGACTAGAAAAAAATATTTTTGAATGCTGTTTTATTTCTTAAAAAGATATCGCATTAAATTAAAATTGTAGTTTTCAAAACTCAAACCAGAAGATATTTTGTCTATATTCTATCAGACTTTACAACTCTACACAGAACTAAAGAGAAATTGTAAGAAAATAAATGTCTGTCTGTGATAGAGTAACAGGATTTGTGCATAAAGTGCCTCTACATTTATTAACAATATAGGCCATTTAAAAGAAAACAAAAAGTTAAAAAAAACAATGCAGGCCATTTCAAATTACTAGTTTGGAACTCAATGACTGAAGTGTAAATTATTATGCTAGTAAAAGTTGTACATCACTGACATGTTTTTGTTTATGGAGTTTGAAACCTTGAATTATGCATTTCTACCAACGATCCCCATGGTGTGTTGTAGCAAATAAATTCTACAATTTAAAAAAAAGAATGAGATGGAATTGTACAGTGTGGTTTTTATTTTATTTAAAACTTTTTGTGCTTGCAGACATGTTTCTACTGTACATTTTGGGTTCTACACACGGGTATCTATATTGGACATGGGTGTTTCCTCTGTAGTGGCATCAGCCTTCTTCTATGGTGTTATCTGTTGGAGCAGCAGCTTATCTACAGCTGAGAGGAAGCGGTTAGATAAGCTCATCAGGAAGGCCAGCTCTGTACTAGCATGCCCCCTTGACCCAGTGCAGGTGGTGGGAGATAGGACGACTCTGGCTAAATTAACGTCGCTGATGGACAATGTCTCCCACTTCATGCATGAAACTGTTGCTGAACTGGAGAGCTCCTTCAGTGACAGACTGCTGTGTCCTAAATGCTCAAAGGAGCATTATCGTAGATCCTTCCTCCCAGCAGCTGTTAGACTTTATAACCATCACTGCCCTCAACAAAATCAATGTGTTTGTGCAAATGCCAGCAAGGATGTAATCATCCTTACTCATTTTTAAATAACATTTTCTCTGTTATTGCACATCTGTTTTCTACACTGATATACTGTGTTATAAATAGTCAATCTTTCTTTTAATGTTCAATACACATGCACATTATGTACATTCTTGGAAAAAGTGATCTGACTCAGTTGCACAGCCCTAGGATTGTGAGTCTAATATGCCTATTTCTAATAACTGCACAGTATTTTCTGCTAGAGTCTTGTACAGTATATTATGATTAATCTTGTTTTTTTTTTACACTTTAGGAACTTTTTGTGTGAAACTTTATATCTGTTGCTGCCGTTACATTTGAATTTCCCCTTTGTGGGACAATAAAGGCTGATTCTATTCTATTCCTGTTTTTGAGAACCAGAGTTATGCATGCTTTAAATGTTGAGCACACCTGATGTGAATAAATGTCATTAGCAGGCTGTTGCAGGACTTTGTGACTGCTGGAGGAGATAATTCTAACATTTGAGTCAGGACACAAGACTGTTTGATCTACCTTCATAAATAGCTTAAGTTTGATGCAAATATAATCTATTGTCTCTCTGATACTTTTACTTTTTTTTGTCATAAACCTTTATTATCAAATGGAAGATTCTTGCCCTAAACAGAAAAGGAAATGTACATGTTTCTCAGAGAGCAAAGTAAAATAAAATAATGCGGCAAATTGTGTACCTTTTATATTCTGTGGATCTTTAAACAATGCTCGTTTATGTATGTTGAAAAATGCAGTTTCTTTGGTTGAGTCTGAGGAACTTAAACACATTTCTCTGCCAACATGTAGCTTCCCCCTGGAACGACAAGAGAAGTTCACCCGACAAGATTGACCTGTATGACGTACGCAGGCGACCTTGGTGAGTACAGCAGCTCAGTGATAGAAAGTATCATGTAAACATGCTCAAATATTGGCTAGTTAAGAATATAGGTGGATTTAAAATGCTATGACATCAAAACTGTTTTTCTGGTAGTGTGCTTTTTTTTTAGAGATTAGCTTTTGATAAAGCTTTACTTCCCTGAGAATAAATATTTCACTGTTTTCTCTGTGTCTGTGTTCTCCATATGAACAATCTGTCTGTGTGTTTCTGGTGTTACTCACCAGGTACATTCAGGGGGCGGCGTCACCCAAGGACATGCTGATCCTAGTGGATGCGTGAGTGACATCTTTATGATTCATACATTACAGTCAGATTGGATTTGCTTTTGCATGCCGGGAGGCCCTGATGCTAACGCTGTGACTGGGCTAATCCCGCTGGGTGCTGCCGTGCTGCGCTCATGTGTGCCACTGACTAACAAAAAGCAGTCAGTACACTGGTCAACCTCATTATTTACAGTCCAGTTGTTCACTAGAATGATTTAAGACTGGAAAACTTTGAGTTTAGAATAACTGCGAGGTCCATAAGTAACTCCTAGAGCATTACCAGATATGACAATTGTTCTCTAACATTAGAGAATCCAGCACAATTCTTACATTTTTAAGGAAGAGACGTTTTCAAGAACTGTTCACTTTAAAACTGAAAATTTAAGACCAAATCTCTGACTCAATGTGACTATTATGCATTAATCAATTCTGTTGGGTTAAAAAAAATGTATTTGGTTCTAAAGAAACCAGATTAAATTAGCCATGAACTGCTTTATGTTTATATGCATTGATATGCAATGATCAGAGAAAATCTAGCAATAGTGTTCAGATCAAATTGCTGCTTTAGAACCCAGGAATGGAGAGTTCACCATTTAAAAAAACAAAATGAAGCAAGCTGGGAACACTATTGCCTTGAAATAATCTCTGCAATGTTATATTATGGGGGTGTCCACATCTTTTTGCTTAATTTTGTCATAGCCCGACTCATGAGATAAAACAAAACTAAACAAGCCAAAACGAAACTAAAGTCAAACCAACTGCCTGCTATGGCGAGAGAATGGACAGCTACGGGTATGAGGAGCACCCATTCATCCATCCATTATCTTCCACTTAAACCAGGATCAGGTCATGGACACAGCAACCTAAGCAGAGAGGCCCAGACTTCTCTCTCCCCTGCCACTTGGGCCAGTTCACCAGGGTTAATCCTAGTCCAGTCCAGCTGGGATCATAGTCCATCCAGGATCTCCTGGGTCTTCCTCTTGGTCTCCTCCAGGTGTCCAGAACACCTCACCAGAGAATGCAACCTCACCAGATGTCTGAGCCACCTCTCCTGGCTCCTCTCAATATGGAGGAGCAGCGGCTCTACTCTGAGGCTTTCCCATGTGACCGAGCTTCTCACCTTGTCTCTAAGGGAGAGTCCGGACACCCTGTGGAGGAAACTGCTTAAGACACTTTTTCCTTATGGAGACCTTGTGAAACTAGGATGCCAATGTTTACTCTAGATCTCTAATAGGGAGGTAGTTGAGTAGTGTCTTGTAGCCAATTTTGTGACATGCAAAAATTAAGACATCTGTGCCTTACTTGAATTGGTAAGTACTGTTGTCTTTTTCATTTTGAGGGGTGGTTAAGAGCAATGGGCCTCTGTGCCATGCCATTTTTATGCTCCACAAAAACAGAAATGAAAACTATGCAGCTGTACACATGTCAAAGTTATTGCTTCATATTTGGATTTATTTTCTCTAAACAAGGAACAGATCACTTAGTATTTAAGTATAAGAATCTGTTCTGTGTTGTTACTTGCTGATTTACTCAAATTTGCATTCTTTGATTAAATTATAGCCTAACTCTGTGTTTCAGTCATCAACTGCCATGGTTACATTTTTCTAAAACACAGTTTCTGTACTGCAGGAGTGGAAGCGTATCAGGTCTCACCCTGAAACTGATCAAAACCTCTGTTAGCTGGATGCTGGAGACCCTCTCTGATGATGACTTTGTAAACGTGGTTTCTGTGAGTATTCACACAGCTGAGTCCATGTACTGTTGTTCCACAAGTTAAGATTGGAAATAATTGTTTAAGCAGGTTTATTCAAGTCACTGATTTGAACATTGTAATGGACTTTTAATCCATATGTGCATACATCCTGATCTGCCTGTGTGTGCAGCCTTAATATTTATGTGTGTATATAGTGCTATGACAAAATAGATTTCTTTAGCTTTTTTTGTCTCATTAACATCTTTCAGGTCATCAGAATAATTTTAATTTCAAAGATAACTTGAGTAAATCCAAAATATATATTTCTTTGATTTCAGTTATTCAGAGAGGAAACCTATCCAAACTAACCTGGCGCTGTGTAAAAAAGTAATTGTCAGCTAATAACTGTTTTTGTCACTCTTGGCAGCAACAACTTTCATCAAGCATTTATAAAATCTGGTAATGAGTCTTTACATCACTCTGCAGCAATCTCCTTTGCAGAATTGTATTAATTCAGCCACATTGGAGGATTTTCAAGCATGAATAGCCTATTTAAAGTCCTGAATTATTGATGTGCTCTTGGAGTAATTTTGCTATGGCTCTTCCTGTAATTTGCTGGAGTTCCAAAGCCTTACAAATGGTTTTCTAAGCCTTTCCGGACTGATAGTTGTCAACAACCTTCTTTACATCTCTTTAGATCCAAGCATGATATGTTACTTTTTTGGATCACATCGCCAGCTTCATGTTGCCAGACAGGTTCTGTTTAAATGCATTATTGATTCTACAGCTGTGGCAGTAATCGGGGATGGCTGTGGCTCATGAAATTAAACTTGGCTTTCCAAAAATGTGGGTGATCAGTTGCTTCATTTTATAGCAAAAGGGAATTGCTTTTTCACATAGTATGGTTTCTTTTGATTGCTCTTTTTCTTTAATTAAATAAACCATTATTTAAAACTTTATTTATTTATTTATTTAATTTTTTATTTACTCAGGTTATCTATGTTTGATTATTAAAATTTGTTTGATCTAAAATACTTAACTGTGCAGAAAAGGCAAACACAGAAGAATTGTGGAGGGGTAAATAGTTTTTCACAGCACTGTACATAAAATATACATATCAGAGAAATGTTAATAGAGCAAGGGCAGCCGAGTCCAAGTATGTCTGAGAACTAATGCTCAAGTCGAAACCCTGAGCTGCAACATGAAACCTATGACAAATGATTCTTCACTGTGTTTGTCTGCCACATTTTAACTCTGTGGGATGGAATGGAAAATGCCTTCCTTGCCAAATTGAGATTTGATAGAAATCTCAAGTACTAAAGGTTTCCTGGCTTTAGGACTGAGAAAGCCTTGATCCATCATGGTTTAGAGCTCCAATGACTGCCAGTTTAAAGCATTTCTGCACCCGAGCTATATTACTTTTACAAAGAAAAATACAGTTTCAAAGGGTGAGTATTTTCCCTTTGAAAGTTCAGGATGTTTATGAGGCGTTGCCAAGACAAATTGGCAGCAATCGTACGAATTGGATTACCACTGAAATCCAGAGTGTGTCCAAAACATGAGCTCCCATTATTGTTGCTGCAATAAATGTGCGAAATGTATTGCACTGGTGTAATAATGCGTCTTTGGCTTTTGCCTCTAAGAGCTTTTCTGCAGGTGTATAAAAGCTTTTCATAAAGTAGTTCATCTAGTAGCTTACTTAGATGTGGTTAGATGAAGAAACTGCAGTAAGGTTAATTTTGTGTGTGTGTTTTTTTTTTTTTTACGTATCAGTAAATTCATATAATCTTCTTCTTTTGTCTAGGACCACTACAGACTATTTAAAGATACCTTTGTAGCTATCAGCCGCCTTCTTGCTTAAATGTTGATCGTTTATTGAGGTGATAGCTTGCTTTGTACCAACAATCATGATATTCTAAAAAAAAAAAAAAAAGAAAAAAAGAAAACTGGAAACTAAGGAATTGTTTAAATACTTTGAATTCAATAATTTAAAGTAGATTTAAAATGGAGAATGTTGTCATTTCATCATACTATAACTTAGCAGAATACATTGTGAAAAAATGAAGGATCTTTTTGAACTTGAACAGTGACCTGTACATCATGTAGCTTATGATGTTCCACTGGAGAGTGTAGTCATTTTCTGGGTCTCGTGCCAAGTTCTTACCTTCCATATTCTTGTTGAAGCATGCAGCTTTTCAGCTTAATGCATCCCTCCAGTTTCTTGGCTCAGAATATGTTGCGTATCTGGATCTGACTTTCCTCTGTCCAGCGTCTCCTTTATCCTAATTGCTTCTTGTTTGTCCTCCCTGCAGTTGCTCCTCATGGCCGGGAACATAAATGACTTTGTTTTCCAAATTAGCCATAAATGACATTTTGTTTCACTTCCCTTATTAAATTGACTGGTGTGTGTTTGTTTTGAGCAGGTATAGAGGCTCAGTGAAATAGTCTTTGACATAATCTGTTTTATAGACTTGGGTTTGCTCTGATTTCTGTTTCTAATATTGAGCATGCCCCTGCACTGGTTTTACTATGCATTCAATCAATCAGTCATATTAAAGTTAATGAAATAAAACCTCATTTTTATCTTTTCTGTATTATCAATTCCTAATTCAGTCAGCCTTTATTGTAAATGGTTCTTAATAGTTGGATATCAATTGATTCTTAAAGGAATTCAAATCTAGTTATGCGTCTGGTTTTCATTAGAAGGCAAAATTTGCAAATATAGCCTACTACTAGAAGGAAATACGATGTTTTGTACAATTAATACTATTGGGATTTTTTAGATTTTGTCTCATTACAACCACAAAATTGTATGTTTAAAAAATGTATTTAATAGGATTTTATCAGATAGACTGACACAATGTGGTATTTCAAACTGAGGTGGAAGGAAAGAGATGCATTATATTTTAGATATTTCTTGAAGCAAAAATATAAATATTTCTGTTCAGCCTTCATGAGTCAATACTTTCACTGCAATTGCAGCTGCTTAAAACTTACATATGTGCAGAAATACTCACTTTTTGATGTTAAAGATGCTATAATTTGTTTGGCTATGTTTGGACCATAATAATAATTGGGAGCTATGTTTAAAAAGAGCCCCAAAACAGATGCTGAGTGCTAATGAGCCATGGCCCAACCCTTTTTTATAGATGCTGTGTGTGTTTGTGTGTAGATTGACTCACTTCCATGTGTTCCAACACGTGAGCTGTTCACCAGTATTTACCTGAAGCTACTTCACATGTGTATGTGTGACTTAACTAGTTATCTTTCCAAAACTAAGCTCTTTGTTTTTGCTCTTTTTTTTACCTCCACGTGCCACTCTTTTCTGATCCCTTCCATCTGTCCTTCATATCCATCCTTTTGTTCTTTTAGCTTCCTTCGGTCTGTGAAGTTTAATTACGTTCAACCTTTTTTTTATTTTGCACATGACAATGTGTGTTAACTAAGTAGATCTCTTTAACACAGTTGTCTTCAATTGTTGTATTTTATGTTTAAATGTCACTTAAATCTTTTAGCGTACTTATAGTTTATCATTAAGGAACACTGCAACGAAGGGGGAAAAAAACACATATTTATTAAAAAATATGTGCAAGTGCCTTCCCTGTTCTTCCCGTCAACCCTCCTTCCCTTATCCCCCCAGTTCAACAAAACTGCCAGACCTGCAGCGTGCTTTCAGAACCTGGTGCAGGCCAATGTGAGGAACAAAAGGATCCTGAAGGAGGCTGTGCAGAGACTCAAAGCTGAGGGTATTACCAACTACACAAGTGGCTTTGAGCTCGCTTTTGAACAGCTTGCACAGGTAAAGTTTGGACTGTATTTACTTAACAGATTGTGGTAATGGCTGATATATTTTTTTATTTAATGTAGTTCATATCTCCTTTGAAAACTTGCAGAAACTGGTGACATTCTATCTAAAAAAAGTCTACAGACCTCTGTTAAAATGCCAGGCTTTTGGAAAAAAAAAAAAGAAACTGAAAAAATCAGTTCAGAACTTTTCCACCTTCAATGTAACCTCTAACCTGTACAAATCCATTGAAAAATGAATGGAAAACAATACAATTTTATGATTATGTTGCTTTGAACACCACTGCATTGATGGCCAACTTCATTCTTCAAGGGCCAGCGTCCCACATCTCTTCGATGTATCCCTGCCGTAACACAGCTAGATAAATGTCTGACTTGACCTTCTCAGGATCTCATTAACTTCTGTAGAGGCCTGGTAATGACTCATTCATTTGATTTAGATCTGTTAAAGCAGTGGACATGCAAAACATTGGCTTTTGAGGACTGGAGTTGGTCACACTTAAACAAAAACTTTACGGAAGAAATCTTGATTTTATTATTGCACTCAGTGTTTTTGGGTAGGGATCTGCCAATGTAACACACCTTGATTTGGCAAAATTGCCATAGTCTTCTCTGTAAAAACCCTCCATATGTGTCAGATTGTAAGGGTATCTCCTGTGCATATCCCTCTACAGATCACTCCTCAAATTATAAATTGATTTCAGGTCTGGGTTCTAGTTGCGCTATTTCCAGAAATTCACTCTTCTTCCGGTGAAGCCATTTTTTTCTGATTTGGATGTATGCTTCATGTTGTCTTGCTAAAATTTATTGAATGAATGAATGAATGATGAAGTAACTCTTTGGAATTTTTAATTCCATCCAAAATGACTAAGGCCCTAGTTCCAGCTGAAGAACAGCATCCATGAAGCATGATATTTCAATGTAGGTAGTATTGTGTTCTTTCATGATGAGCAGTGTTATTCATCACTGAAGAAATGTTGACACTTTATTCAGTGATGTTTGAAGATAGGAGTTAAATTTAAACATGGTAACATCTCCCGATTTGCGCGTTTGTATTTTTCCTCCTAAATATTTCATTTTGATTTTTAGTTGAGTGGGACAGATTTTTGGTTACACTGAAAGTCAAAAAGTCATTATTTATCTTGGTCTTAGTTTTTTTTTTTTTTGCATCACAAAAAATGACCATTTTACCAGAGGGGAACAAACTTTTTATACCTTCTTGAATATGTATATCTTCTTTATTACAGAAGAGGTCATATCCACTCAACTTGAATTTTTTTTTCTTTTAAAACTTCAATAATCTAACACACAAATCTCTAAAATATTCTCTGGGAGATTGAGTATATGTCGCCCTCCTCTGGTTCTTTCAAATATTGCACTCTCTCTAAATCACATTCATCTCTCTTCACAAGCATTAAAAGCTTTTCTTAGCAAAGTTAAGAATCCTTGCTTCTGTGTAAACCAGACCAATGTGTCAAGGGCCAACTGTAACAAGATTATAATGCTGTTCACTGATGGAGGAGAGGAGAGGGCTGAGGAAATCTTTCAAAAATACAACCCAAAGCAAGAGGTAGGACTTCATATTCAGTTTCAATGTAGTAGATCATATTTGTTGGTCTTCTTTAAAGTTTTTTTTTTTTTTTTTTTTTTTTTTGTTTTTTTTTTTTTTTTTAATTGCACTTCCGTTCCTTTACAGGTGCGCATCTTTACTTTCTCAGTAGGTCAGCACAGCTATGACAAAGGCCCAATACAGTGGATGGCCTGCAATAATAAAGGTACAAAATATCACTGGATTTATAGTGATTTGTGAAAGCCTTTGTTTAATAGTTAACAAACTTTGTGTGGATGCTATATAACATTGACATTTTTAATTTTAACAATGGAAAAAACACAAAAGTCCATCATGGTTTGTGCTATATTAGAACCTTTAAAGTATACACCACCTAATGCATAAGGTGCTTTTCCACATATTCGTCCTTTGTTTCATGTCAAACTCAGCAGGAGTTTTTGTTACAAAAATCTCAATTGTTGTTTCATCTGAACAAAGCATCATAGTATATAGTAAGTCAATATTTACCTTTGTGATAAGACAGAAAAGGCTTCGGCTGGCAGGTAAACAACTGGTTGGCATAAAGAGAGTATCTACTGGTTGTTAGGGAGATTTTATTCTAAAAGTGAACTGTGGGTATTGAGGGTTTTTTGTTTTTTTTTTAATCACCCATGCCATCCTGATCAATGTGTGTTGTAGCAAGATATATTAAATGTTGGTCATTGTCTAACCTAATGGCTGAAAGTAATGGGCCACTGTCATATTTATATCCCAGGGAAACTGTAATTATTCGAGGTGTCAAAAACTTTGATCAACTTTAAAAAAAAAAAAAAAAGGGATGAATTTAAAACTGTCTCAGTTGCATTTCCTTTTATGGGAATGTTCAGGCTTCCATCAATATGGTCACTAATGTTTTTTTTGTATTTAATTACTTATTAACATGAGATTTCTTTTCCAAGTATACCAATAAATCTTTAAGGCAACGGTGGAATTTTGTAGAAACAAGGGATCAGTTGATGAATTTGGTAGTTCATATAAAAATCTCTAGTTTAAAGAGGACCTTGTATCATGTGTTTCTATCCCTCAGGTTATTACTATGAGATTCCATCTATCGGGGCCATTCGGCTGAACACTCAGGTAAACACACTTGAGTAATTGTGCTTAGTGTTCTCACTGCTTTTCATCTTTAAAATGTGGCTCTCCAAATTTGTTGCTTATATTGCCCCCTTGTGGTAGAACTACTGATGTGCAGGTTGCAAAATAAGTTTCTCATCATCTTGGCAGGAATACTTGGATGTTTTGGGTCGGCCAATGGTCAAAGCTGACAGCATGCCCAAAAGAGACCGAAAGGCCAAGCAAGTTCAGTGGACAAATGTCTACCTGGATGCACTGGTATGTTCTGTTGTGAAGAGTTGAGATAATCACAAGAGTAAAAAATGATACTACTGTGTGACTTGGGATACATTTTTTATGTCATGTAAATAATTTTAAAGTCTTGTTTAGTTATTTGCTGTCATGTTATCTTGTTTTTGTGCAATGACAGATAAACTTTTATCCCCAAGAGTTTTATTCCCAAGAGTTGCCTATTTGTGTGTGTGCGTGTTTCTGTAAAGATTTACTGCCAGGCGACAGTAGATAAGAAACCAGACTGATAAAAGTTTGGATTTGATCAGAGACTGTCCACTTGGGAAACCACATCGACTTTCTCAGCACCAAAAATGTCTTGTTTAAAAAAAAGAAACATTTAATCAGTTTTGTGATGAAAACTGCAAGTAGTGTCCTGCAGATTTTCATTTCTGTAGATGGCTTTGCAGTAACTAGAAAAAGTAATGAATTATTTGACATTGTCACGTTACAACTACAAACTTGAAATGTATTGAAGGAAAATCACATGTGCCTTTGAAACATTATTTCACAAATAAGTTACTTGAAGAGTGGTGGATGCTGCACAAACCCTGAACATACCATCCTCATGGTTACACATTCAACTGACTGTTATGCTGTGGCGATGCTTTTTCCCTTTTTGTACTATGACCGGTGAGTTGTTGGGAAGATGGATGGAACCAAAAAATGAGGCAAACCTGGAAGAGAGCCAGTTAGTTTACAAAAGACTTCATACTGGGACAGAGGTTCACTATAAAGCAGGACAAGAAACCTATGCATACGGCCAGAGCTACAGTAGAATGGTTTAGAATAGATTGAATCATTATCATTTGTGAGAATGGCCCAGTCAAAGTTTCATCCATAAATCCAACTGACAATCTGAAGCAAGACTTCGAAATGGATGCTCACAGATGTTTCTCATCCAATCTGACTGAAATTAAGCTACTTTGCGAGGAGTAATGGACAAAACTTTCAGTCTGTAGACGTGGAACGCTGGTCGAGGCATATCCCAAAGAACGTACTGTAATTGCATCAAAAGGGGGTTCTACAAAATCTCAACCGAGGGGATTGAATGCAGATACACATCACACTTTTCAGATTTATATGTGTAAAATACTAAAATGCTAGCATTTTTCCATTAATAAGTTTGTGGTTGTAATCTGATAAAATCTAAGAGAAACACACTTTGTAAACATGTCCTCTCTATATTATGTTCTGTCTTTCAGGAGCTTGGTCTTGTAATCACCGGAACCCTGCCTGTCTTCAACAAGACCAACACTAGCGCAAAGGTAACCATATAAAGCATTTTTGGTTAAATCACGATACAACCCCCTGACACTTTTGCTGCTGTTGCATGGGGCTGTAATTAGTAATAATCACAAACACAGATTATCTCATTCTGGGATCTTTTACACCACATTCTGTCTGCTTTTGACCGTATGTCTCACACTTTGATTTCATAGATTAAAGCTTTGTTGTTTTCAGAAATACAATATATATGCTAAATGTCAAAGAGATCAAAAGATAAACATTCAACATGAGTACTTGCTTTTATCTTGGATCTTTTATCTTCTTGTGGCTTTGGCTTGTTTCCTCTGTTGATGCAGAGGTCCCCCAAAGCTCTCCACAAGAAGAGAATGTAGGAAGTCACACAGCGGAATTCAAAAATAGATCAATCATGCAGATCAGAGTGAGAAATGATCCGGTAGCTTAAATGCTTCAAGATGAGTCTACATGTCTACCTCAATGGACTTGGAGCCTACCTCCAGTGTGACTGAAAGCAAGTCTGGAAATGCCTTGTCAGTGACTCACTGCAGCACATGAAGCTTTTGGGAATGAAACTGTCCAGATTTCTATTGCAACCATTTCCTTGAAATCCTTCACAATCCACTAAGGGAATTGACTCATCCAGGAAAAGCAATAGAACTCATAAGAGAGCTTTACAGTTACTCTTTCTGCAGCTGACATCCTCTCTGTTTTTCCTATGCTTTTCTCTGAGAAGTCACAAAACCAGCTCATCCTGGGAGTTATGGCTATTGATGTCTCCCTGGAAGATATCAAGAGACTTACTCCTCGGTTCACAGTAAGAACTCACAAGTCACATTATTGTAAACATACTTGTAAACTGTGCATTTTATTCTTTATAAAGATTTTTCTCTTCACTAACTCTTGTTTTTCTTTTTCAGTTTGGTCCAAATGGCTACTACTTTGCCATTGATCCTAATGGTTATGTGTTGCTGCACCCTAATCTTCAGCCGCTGGTAAGCAAAATCTCACAATTACTTGTAATAAAATAAGTAGATATTTCCAGCAAACAAGCATTACTTCATGTTGTGCTGGGAAAAAAAATCAAAAACAGCTTGACAAAACTGTATAAACCTTAGTTACCCACTAAAGCAAACAATTAATTTTTAACAGTTCATCTAATCTTGTCACTGAGACTGAGATTTTTTTTTTTTTTTTTTTTTTTTTTTGTACATTTATGTTTGAAACCCCTGCTGTCTGAATCCCTGGCTTTGAAAATGTCATTACTGCAAATCACCTGGGTGGAAATACTTCAAAGCAGAAGATACTGAGAAAAAAAATGTGTAATTTTCACCATTTTACACTGCCTTTTAGGCATTTTTAAAATTTAATTTTAACTTACAATTTTAATTTAAATTTAAAGGAATATGCATGGTTTTCAAAATCTTTTGCAAATAAAGATCTAAAAAGTGCCATGCGCATTTGTTTTAAGATCCCCTATTAAATGTATTGTAGAACCTTTGGTCTGTGTTGCATGTTTGGAGACTGAGATTTATTTCAGGTGGGTGGGAGAAGGGATGCATCTTAAAGTTGCAGGTAGATCTCGAGGACTGGACTTGGGCAGCCTTGGTATAAACCATTCCACTGTAGCTGTGGCTGGATGTTTAGGACAAGTCTGGTCTCAAGTCTGAACAGGTTTTCTTCCTAGATTGCACTGTGTTTACCTCCATACATTCTATGTGGGGACTGTGTGTTCAGGGTGATCGACAGTTTTCTGCCTCCTCCAAAGTGACTATGGGCCTCTTGGCTGCTTCTCTGATTATAATCTCCTTGTTTGGCTTATAAAGATTTCCACAACATTCCCCATAACATGTCTGGTGTGTTCCTTGGTCTTTTTGATGCTGTTTGTTCTCTAGTCTTCTCTGAGAAATCTGAGGCTTTCACAGAACAACTTTATCTATACTGAGGCTGAATCACACTCAGATGGACTATGTTTACTAACTTGGTGACTTCTGAAAGCAATTGATTGTATTTATTTTTATTTAGGTGGATCAGAGTAAGAGGGGGTTGTACACAAATGTAGGTCACACTTTGCCAAATTATTTGTATAAAATCCCAGTAAAATACTTTGAAGTTTGTGGTCATCGTGTAACAAAATGTGAAAACAGGGGTATGAATACTTTCACAAGAAATTGTATATTTTGTAAGGAAGCCTATTGACATGTGCAGAAATGGTTAATGCTGTATAATTACAAAATTTACTTATAAAGTCCTCCAGAAGAAAATTGTCTTTCCATATGTCTTTGTCCTACATGTCATGACTGTGGTTTTTAGCAAAGCCACTTTTTGTTGTTGCATCATGTTGTTTGCTTAGCAGGCCAATGTTTCCCTCTAGGACTAGATTGAATTGTTTCCGCTTTGTATTATTTGGAAGACTTTTTAATTCTTGTTTTTTTTTTTTCTTTCGTCATCTGGTTGCAGGATATGTATTTGCTTCGCAAAATGCTCCTCTGTGACATTTGAGAAATGTGCATTTTGTAAATACCTTATTAGATAAATTAGTTGCAGATATTTGACATTGAATTTCTTCCTGATTATTTCCCTCTTTAAGACTACAAAGCATCAAAACCTGCTTTTGGGAGCAGATCAGTAACTGGGGTTCTCTGGTCATTTTTTAATCCTTTGTGTTCACATCTAGGAAACTGATTAACAGAAACCATTTTGTACATTTATTTTACAGACTGCCAAGTTTGATGAACCTGTGACACTCGACTTTCTAGATGCAGAATTGGAAAACGACATCAAAGTGGAGGTTTGAATCATAGATTTGTGTTCTAATTTAATTCCACAAACTTGAATCAAAAGCTGGTGTGGTGGTATAATTGATATTTTGGGTCATATGGTTGTTTTTTACACAGATAAGAAATAAAATGATTGATGGAGAAACAGGGAATTACACTATATTTACACTGGTGAAATCCCAAGATGAGGTAATTTGTTGACTTTTGAGTTTATACCCGCTTTTGTTAGTAATCCTGTTTAACTGACAGTAATATCATTTAAGCGCTACATTGACCAAGGTCAGAGGACATACACCTTTGCTCCTGTGAAGGGGACAGACTACAGGTAAAACTTTAAAGAAACTGCATTCACACTCATAAATCAAACATAATACTTAACAGAATCAACCCAAAACTTCCATTATAAAACTTTACCAAGCTTTAAACTTAATTGCTACAATGAAGAATCAAATGTGTTCATAATAATTAGGCTATTTTAAGGACAGGTGCAAGAAGTGTTGACCACTAAATTAAAAATAAAACTTTTTGGGGAGGGTCTAATCGGTTACCTGGCAATCACTCTATTAGAATATCATTTAAAAATTCATTTCAGTAATTCAATTCAAAAAGGGAAACTCATATTTTCTATTTCAATTTATATAATATTCTATACAAGTGGTCTTCAACTCTAAGCCTAGAGGGCCAATATCCTGCAGCTTTTAGATGTATCTCTGCTTCAACATACCCGAAGCAAATAATCAGGTCACTACCAGGATTCTGGAGAACTTGACTGCATACTGAGGAGGAAATTCAGCCATTCGATTTGGGTGTGTTGAACCAGAGACACATCTAAAAGTTGCAGGACTTTGGTCCTTGAGGCCTGGAATCGAAGACCCCTGCTCTTTAGTTTCTCTATGGAGTTTAGGTCAGGAGAGCCAATCTGATGCAGTAATGCTATGGTCATTAAAGCAGGTATTGGTAACTTTTGGCAGTGTGGGCTGGTCTGTGCATCTTCAGTCTTTCTCCAGTCTTTGCGACTTTAATCCTCTCAGTGCAATACAAAAGTACATGTATCTAAACTGAGGACTGTGGACTACATGGGGAAAGCAGTTCTTGAGCAATAATGTTTTGTGGCTTACTCTCCTTGTGGAGAGCATTGATGACTGTTGGCTGGAAAACTGTCAACAGTGTTCCCCATGATTGTGTAGGCAACACCATAACTCTTCTGTGCTAATTTCTGTATTGTTTTTAAGTTATATTAGAAGTTTTAGAGAAACCACATTTTTGGTTTTCATTAGCTGTAAGCCACAGACATTAAAATGAACAGAAATAAAGGCTTGAAAGATATCACATCATTTACTTAATCTAACAGATTCTCTTTTTGAATTGAATTACTGAAATAGTTTTTCACTAATATTCTTAATCTGACACGCATGTCTTACATCATAAGAGACTGTCAGTTTTAACTTCACTGAAGTTGCACTCACAGCCTTCCAAATGTTTGTCTAGTTGTTACCTTTCATCATGACAAATCACAACCCACTCTCATGGCCATTAGAAAGATTAGTGAGAAGCCAGGTCGTTCTCCAGCCCTCTTTGGGCCTATGCTCACAATAGTCAAAAAATGATGTGCTTGAATACATATGCTGGAGCATATTTTCCTGTTCCTGTTTAATGTTTCAGACTTGTTCTGACAAAAAAAAAAAAAAAAAAAAAAAAAAAAAAAAAAAGAAAACACAGTCATCATTGTAAATTATTGTGCTGTGTCTGTAGTGGTCTAATATAGGGTCATCGCATACTTCATCAACACTTAACATTTTCTCCGTTTGTTAAATCTCTTAAGATACTTCTTGACCCAATCTTCGCTGTTCAGCCAGGGAATTCTGTTAATTGTGTATCGGCTTAAAATCTACAAAGCGTATTGTAAGATATTACTCATACAGATCTTAAATATCCATATTGCATAAACGTATATGATGAGAAATTTATGGAATTCTGTAAGAACTGCTGTTTGTTTTGGATCTGAAAAATATGGTTAGAGATGAGGAAATGGTCCCTTTCTTAATGAGAGTGCACGCAAGTTGAAGCAAAAACAGGCACGTTGCATGCAGATAGCACATTAAACAAACAGTTTGCCCTAATTACAGGATGAGAGAATTGAATATTTTTCTGAAAATGAGTAAAAGTGGTGTTTTATTTTGTGTTCTTTTTGTCCTTTCCCAGCCTGGCCCTGGTCCTACCAAACTACAGCATGCATTACATCCGTGCAACCATCGGCGACACAATTACCCAAGCAAAATGTAAGTTAACATTCATGCCCCAGCTAAAATACAGTCTTTCTTATTATCACACTCAGTTTCACTTACTACTTATCTGTACAGAGGTTAGATAAACAGTACTTGGTGGAATTTAAGTGCCGGTATTGTTTGCCCAAAATCATGGGTCCTATCCATCAATAAACGACCCCTGGAAAAAAAAAAACAAAACAACTTAATGAGTACCCATGTACTTCTACATCACCCTATAGCAGTTGTTACCAGTTTACTATTTCTGAAACAAAGCATACCCTTATCCATGGTGCTGTTGAAAGTTTTGGTTTTTTTTTTTTGTTTTGTTTTTTTTTCCAGGAAATGTCAGAGCATGGCTCTCTCCTGTCCCCTTTTACACATAACACGGTTCATACACTGTCTGGAAAAGTATGGAATTTGCCTTGAGTATTTTCCAGGGACCTCATGTTCTAAGAGAAACCTTAGCAAAAACTATATTTATATGTGTAAACTCTGATACTTTGATACACTTCTGCACGAGGGAGAGGTGTGTAAAAACTCAGACTGAACAACTAGTTATATTTCATGTTCAGAATTAAGCTCTCTTCAACTGATACTATATACAGCTTAGATCAGGAGTGTGGCCCACTGACCATTTGCGGCCCCTGGACTGAATCGACTTGTGTGGCCTCCGAGTGCAACTGAAAAATGCCCCCCACTCCCTCCCCCCCATCAGGGACAGTTGATGCAGAGATGGAAACTTTTTTTTCCAGAATTAAAATGTTCTAAAAATGGAAAATGTAATGTGGCACAAAATGTATACATCTTTTAATATTCATGCTTTTTTCCTATCTTTGTAATTTCATAGTAAATAGCATCACAAATGTCCAACAAGAATACATCCAAAGAAAGCGCAATCCCATTTCTGTTCTTGTTGCTGAGAATAGACAGTTTTTGTTTTTTGTGGCAAGAAAATTAAAATCGGTCACCTCCCATCCTCCACTGAAAATTTGGAAGCTGCATGATTTTGTTCTAAGGCAAACCTACAAAATCCTTTTGTTTTGAATCTACAATGATTTAAAGATCCATTTCCCACAAAAATCACTTTGTTTCATTAAAACATTGCGTGTTTAGTTCATTGCTAAGCATTTTTAAAAATATAAACATAATTTGCATTTTTATTTTTAAATGTCATATTTGTGGCCCACAGGCATTTTTCACTTTGTTGGTCTATGTGCCAAAAAGTTTGGACAACCCTGGCTTATGTTGATTGCACTTATTATTATTATTGTTATTATTATTATTATTATTATTATTATTATTATTAATGAATGCAGAAGGGCATTGGGAAATAGATAAGGCTGGTGTATTTTAAAATTACACAGAGGTACTCAGGAGCATAGTAGAATTCTCTGAAACTGTAGTTTAGCTAGCAAAAAACAAAGAGTGTCACTCAAACCCCTGACTAGTACTGTTTCTGTCATTTCTAGTGTGTGGGTGGTGTCTTTATGGCACCATCACTGGAAATAATGTTAAGACAACTGAATTAGTCGGTCAAGTCGAAACCCATCCTGCACCATGCCAGCTTGTAGTCTTTGTCCATCCAAGTTTATTAGAATGAATTAATGGTGTATTATCCAAAGTCACCTGACCACACCTCACAAGTTATTTGACTGAAGATGTTTGCTGTTAAGATAGCAGTACTCTGCTCTTGCCATGTTGCGCCTCCAACACTGAGCCAAAAACATTTTTCATTCCCTTCTCAAGCTCTTTTCAGTTTTCACAGCATCGTTTGCAATAATCCTTTATTATAATAGCGTAAATTATAAGAAAGCCATTGCTTTATTCTCTATCCCGCATATGTGGCCCCTTTTAAAATCAACTCATAAAATTGCTTGTAGATGCTTTACTGTTATCATTTTTTCTTTGGCATGTACGATAACTGTTTTAAATAAGCAGTTTCTCAGCATACCCTGTAGGTGTCCCTAATGAGCAGCTGTGAGGTTGCCATGGGGTGGTGGACATTTCTTCAGTTTTCTTGCTTGAAAAAAGAAATTGTGTGTGTTCGCAGCCTTTATTCACGAGTCCCAAGTGTGAATAAAGCTGGAATAGAAAATTTCAACAAAATCAAAATCAACCCAACCTTCTTTTAGTTGATATTCTAACCTCTGTTGGAATATCTTTATCTTCATTGGTAACTTTTTGCATTTATGCTTTTAAAATGGGAGGAAATTAACTGAAAACCCTGAAAATTGGAGTTGAATAGAGTATCGAATTTAGACATGAAAGGTTATACATCAGCAATGTAGGATGTTGTATTTAAGTCGGTTCTTTTCTTTGGATATGCATGTTAACTAGAGAATAATTATGTAAGTCTGCTTAGTCCTCTTGGCTAAAATGATGTCCACATAGTTTAGATTTTTATGTGCAACGTCTCTTAAAGGTCAATCTTTTTTCCTAGTAAAGCTTACAGTTTTCAATGTTTGGATTTATTCCATGTGGTGTGTATTTCTGTATTTTTGGATTTAGTTGTAACTGGCCCTTATTAAGCTCGATTTTTTTTGGATCATTAGATTTTGTATCTGCAACATTAGGTTTCAATTTGCATGCATTTCTCAAACCTTGCAATGTTTCCAGCTGTTTTGGAAAAAATGCATTTTAGGTGCCCAGTGTGTGCTCTTAGGATTAAAACGTTAAAAATAAAATCAATTGGCAGATGCTTTGAGCTCATTTGAAACTGGCCCTTCTACCACAAACATTTAATCATGTTTTGTTTCTGACAACCTTATTGAATAAAGTTGCAACCAGCCTGCAAAACTTGGAAGGCCTTTAAAGAACTTCAAACATCTGAGATTCACTTTTGCATTATTAAAGTGCAAACTAGAACATGAGTGTGAAAACAGTATAGCTGACTATTTTGCATCATCTGAATGGCACCAGCTGATGTTTAACTTGTATGATTTGTAAACATTGAGATTTTTCTTCTTTAGCTTAATATATCTTAAAGCAGTCAGGATTCAGTTTGTGTGCCCTTAGGCTTTCCAAGTGAGTTTGTATAGCATTATAAATTGTGATATTAGGCGAAAGTTAACCTGCTTCAGTGATTCAATTTACAAAGTGAAACTTTCACATTATATAGATTCATTTCACAAGTGGTATGTTGAGTTTTTATTTATTTATTTATTTATTTATTTATTTATTTATTTATTTTATAGAGATATAAATCTTCTCTAAGCTCTTAGTTTTACAAGCCTCTCAAAGCTAAGGTTTTCCTTGATCCTTAGCCACCCTTTTCTAGTACACTTTTCTTCCCACTAAACTTTTCCACTATTATGCTTGGATACAAAGCTATTAAACACAAGCTTGTCTAGAAAATAAACCCTTGTGGCTTATCCCCATCGTATAGGGACCACTGTTGAATTGGTGATCTTCCCATGATTGTATAGGTGTGAACATATCTGTTGATTTCTCTCTGAATTTTTGGGTTACCTGCAAATTCATCCAAATGAAAAGAAATAACACCTAAAATATCAGACTATTTGTAATGAGGTTTCAAAATGAGATTCACCTTTTGGATTTGAGTTAATAAGAAACATTCTGAAGATATTTTAATTCATTGCAATTCACCTGTAATTGCATTATGTTACCTGAAATCAAACCTTTTCCCATATGTACTGTAAAGCTTTTTACTTCTGAATACAATATTCTTATTCAGTTTGAATAAAATATTGTGTAACCCTGTTTTCTTGTTTCTCTCCGATTCCCTCCTTTCTCTTTCCAACCTTTTAACCTCTTGTTCTGAACTCTTAACCTTTCCTGCTGTTTTGGAACCTCGGCAGCGTTTTTGGGCAAGTATTCCCCTTCTGTGTTTTTCCCCCACAACCATCCTTGTCTTGTCACTCTCACATCACCCACAGACTTTGGATGTAAATTTGCAGACTCACAAACATCAACACACTTTGTTCTTTGATTGTTTACCCACAATTAATGACAACTTTGCCGCAATGAATCAACCCAGAGTAGTTCTCCCAGAGACAGCTCTTTGCATGCAATGCATCCCACCACCGTGTCGCAGACAGTGGGTGTGTGTCTGTGTGTGAGCGCATGTATGTATTAACTCCCCCCACCTGCTTTGACTGTTCCAATGGCCCTCAGATGTGGTTTTGGCACAGGCCCACTGTAGCAGGAAGAACAGACGAACAGGATGTTTGCATTATTTAAAGGTGAAGCCATAAAGGAGAAAGCTGAGAGTCTGTACCCAGAGTATAAATTGGTGTTTTCTTCAGTTTCTCTTTTTTGACTCATTTTGTGTTTTACAACTCTGGTAAATTACTCCTAATGAAAAACAGGACTCTTCTTAACACACTAAGCCTGATCTGTTCTGTTTGTCCCTCCAAATGCTTGGCCATCAGTTTTCTTATTTGTCAGTCAAAACTCTCCACAGTACATTAAGCTCTGAGGCTTATCTGAAACTGAAACCTGACCTGTGTCTTGTTTTATTCTTTCTGTGACAATAAGACTTTAATATAAAAAACTCAAACCAGAAGAAAGGCCGTATCCCAATTCTCTCCTGTTCCTAGCCCTTGAACTTCTGGAACTTTGTCACATTACAACCAGACACTTCAGTGAATTATATTTGATTTTTATATGATAAGATAAACATAGACTAGCACATAATTGTTAGGCAAAAACAAAATATAAATATGTTGTACATATGCTTCATTCTCAGATGGCCTTAAATATATTCAGGGGAGCCAAATGCCTTCATGAGTCACTTTAGTAATTTAGTTAATAGAGTCCTTATAGGTTGATCTTACTTTAAATACATGAGTTAGGGTCAGAGAATCAGCCAAGAGGCCAATGGTAAGTTTGGAGGAGCTGCAGGGATCCACAACTCAGATGAAAGAATTTAACACAACAGCTGTTATTGGTCCACTCAAAACATCTGGCCTTATTGGAAGAGTGACTAGAAGAAAGCCATTGTTAAAAGAACATAATAAGACATCAGGTTTGCTGTTGGCCATGAGACATGCTGGGAAAACTGTGAATAGACAAGGGGCTCCAGTCAGCGGAGACCAAAATCGGACTTTTTGTCCTGCATGCAAAACACTATGCATAGCAATAAACTAAACACACTATTCCCACAGTGAAACATAGTGGGGAGAACATCATGTTTTTAGGATGCTTTTCTTCAGCACTGATCTCAGGAGTCTGGTATGAGCTGATGTGGAAATGGAACTAAAAAGAGGACAGTTCTAGAAGAAAATCTGTTGGCGGTTACGAAAGAATTGACACTGGTCTGACGGTGCATCATAGTATATTTTTGCCTTGCAATGGTCTAGTCTAAGACAATACCTAAATCAAATGGAGAATCTGTGGGTTAGACTTGAAATTTGATGTCCACAGAGGCTCTTCATCTAATCTGAGCTTGTGGAGTCCTTAGATGTTCAAAGGTGGTAGACATGTACCTCAAAAGACCTGCAGCTATAAGTGTGGCATAAAGTGGTTTTATGAAGTAGATACTGAGAGGGGCTGAGTACAATTGCATGCCTCACATTTTGGATTTTTATTTGTACAAAATGTTTCAAACCATGTATCTTCTTCCTTCCCCCGTAATTATTTGGTGATTCGTTTCAGGCTATTGCATAAAATCCCAATAAAATAAAGTGAAGTTTGTGGTAGTACTGTGACAAAGTGTGCAAAAGTTCAAATGGTATCAATATTTTTCCATATTTCCACATTTGTCATGCATTTTGTAAATGAATAAAACTTCTTGGCTTTTTTGTGCTGAAGTAAGTTTCTCAATTAATTTTAATATTGAGAGTGCAGAATATTTCTCATTCCTAATATCTCACCACTATTCATCTGTTTTCTGAACTGAGCGATAGCCAGCTATTAAAGCCTGTTTACAAGCTCCAATTAAGTCTCAAACATGACCACCAAAGAGGACCATGTCATCATGAGAGTTTGTAAAATAACTGTGTGCAGTGTGCTTTGAAAACCCTGAGGTTGTGCGCTATGGTGAATGTCTCCACTTGATTATGGTGTAAAGCAAGTCCTTCACATAAGTTTGGTAACTCCTGAGATTTACCAAGTCATCAAAAAGATGCTAATTCTAGTTCTGAAACACATCCTCTGACCACAGTCTAAGCCTCACTGTGTGTTCCCCCATCAGCACCATCTGCATCCAAAGACCTGAAATCTTCAGTTGGCAATGCAATATTTCTATTCAGGACTCGCTCTGTGAATAAAATATTGTCACCTTTTGACCTGTGTGGTTTCACCCTGCCTTTTTCCCCTCCCTTTTTTTTCCTTCTCATCTTTACCTCCGTGGGGGATCCTCGTGTGTGTTCGCTTTCTCTCCCCTGGGATTATTTCTACTCCAGGGAAAGATGGCAAGTATCCTTTATCTTTACTTTCATGTCTCTTCTCCCAAGCCTTACCCTGTTGGTCCTTAACACAATGTGCCTTGTCGTCTTTTATGTTTACTTTATTTTTAGGTTTTTAATCAAGTGTTAACTTTGCTCAAGGTGTGCTTCTGTCTGTCTCAATGTTTAAGTTACATAATAAATAAAAGCTATTTTTTTGTGTTTTCTTAACGAGGTTTATTAGTACAGATTTTTTTCCTGTATAAGGCTCATCATTACTGATTTAATCATAAGCAGAAGAATGTGTAAAACTCCACCCATTATTTTATTTTATTTTTTTTTTTTTAAATGACTGGCACAGCTATAGACGAGACATGATCACAAAGGGGTATTTTCACCCCTCACTAATTTACACCCCTATTTTATACCAGTAGGTCACCATTTTCTCCCTTCTAACTCCATTTTAAACAAACCATTTTGTTCTCTTATATTCAAATACAAGTATCAGTTTATTTTTCTTTATAAATAAGTATTTAAATGAGAGAAACTGTCAAAGATCTGTTAAGATCTTACAAATCAAGTTATTACAGAGTTCAAGAAATCTGGTTAACACCCATTTTCATTTATTTTGGTTTTAAAAGTTAGCTATCCCAGTTTTTTGTCAGCTGATTCTCATAAAATATTACAAATTATGACCCTTGATCAAACCAAAATAACTTTGAATGGCCTTCTGCTGGTAAATGTTTTTATTGAAGCCACATCACATTTCTTAAGAGTGGGAGCAGATTATAGAAAATTTGTTTAAATGAGTACACAAAACTGGAAACATAGCTTGAAAACAAAGCTGCACTTCAAGATTTCTCAAAATATAAACACTTTTTTTCAAAATACCCAAAAGCAAACCATTTAGGAAATTTTAACAAGGTAGAAGTGAACTATGCACAGAAGCATGCAGGTAAATCAAAAGCAGAGCAATAAATAAACTTTAATAAAAAACAAAGATTACCTTTCCAAAACAAAAAAATACCATAGAAGTATATATTTTAAATGCAATAAAACTGAAAAGAAAATCTTTTCTTTCTTTAACCACAACAATGGGATGCTGGTTTCATGCCAACTCCAATATTCTAATAAATGATTTCTACTACAAGAACTAATATCTACCAGCTTGAGTTTACACATAATTATTTCGGTTAAGTCAGGGTATAATTTCATAAGTTGCCTGGCCCAAAGAGGGTTCAGAAACTCAATCACTGGAAATATGTTTTGTTTTTTATAAATTTTTGAAGAACGATACACAATTTAATTAAATTCCATGCTTAACTTGAGCATTTATATAAGTATGCGACTCAATAATTTATTAACAATTCTTTTTAATGAAGAAATAAACCAAGTACTAAATTAGGGTATGAATTAATTAATAGGTGAATGGACCAGAATATATTAGTAGTCATATCTGTGGTGTTCGTTAAATGTTAATGGAGTTGCTCCTCAATGTCTCTTTATAGATGCGACTTCTGCCCACTGCCAAAGTGCTTTAATTCTGGATTGTCAAACATGTATTGTTTCTTTATGCCCAGTGAGGTATTGTCTTATCGCAACACTAACAGCTTTATGCTGATCTGACTAATGCATCGATTTTATTCACCTATCTCTAGTTTCTGAGAGCCTGCTTGCAGACAAGTTTGATGAATACGGGTATACTTTTATTGCACCAAGGTACGTTTACATGTAACATATTAAATACTTTCACTCCTAACATGACTGCTTTTGACTGTGTATACTTATAAATTTGATTCTGTTTTACTCAGGATGTACTGCAAGGACTTAAAGCCACCTGACAAGGAAACAAACAACACAGAGTATCTGATGGACTTTAACAATTATATTGATACGAAGACACCAAACAACCCCATGTGTAAGTTTGATCACACTGCTTTCAGAAATGTGAGCTATACAGTGGCTTGCATGAGTAACCCTTTTCACATTTTGTCGAACAGCAAACACATGTGATAGACCAACATAATGTAGTAAATAATTATGAAGAATACGGAAGTTATATTCCTTTTTTCATCTAAAAATCGTGGCATGTATTTTTATTCATCTTATGTTATTCAATACTGTATTTTTTCATTGCAAACGTTGCTGCGAATCCTTTGAATACATCTCTATCATATTTGCACATCTAGGAAATGAAACTTTTTTGCAAAGTAGTTCAAGTTCGGTCAGATTGGATAGAAAGATACATTAAACATACATTTACAAGCCTTGCCACAGATTTAGGTATTCGTAGGGGTTATGGACCACAATGCCCGTGAATAACTGAAATTCACAAATACTTGCGACCCCTCTGAAAACATTTCTAACTGTCTATTTTAATAATTCAAACATCAAATCTGCCTTTCAATCTGTATAAATACACACAGTGGAAACTGTCTTTGCATTACCGCAGAACCTAATTTTTACTGTTTTCTTTATTTTGTCTCTTGGGGGTAAAGCCAATCAGCATCAATGAAAATGAATGGCTCTGCTGGATTTGATACTTTGCAAATACCTGCCGGTAGCATGTCAAGTAGCATATGAAGTTTTTCTTCATCCAACGCTTTTGGAATGTAGGCCAAAAGGTTTCATTATAGACTTATCCAACCAGAGCACCTTCTTCCACATGTTTGCTGTCTCCCCTACATGGCTTGTGACGAATTCCAAGTGAGGGTGGATATGAATTCAGCAATCTATTTCTTCTTGCCACTCTTCCACAAAGACCAGATTTGTGAATTTTACCACTTGAGCTGTGGATGTCTGCAGGTTCTCCAGAGATGGCATAAGCCCTTTTGCTGTTTATTTGACCAAAGCTCTTCTTTATAAGCCATATCTTGGTAGGTCCATAAGGCAGGTTTTCATTTTTATATGATTGTGCACAGAGATGTTCAAAGGTTGGGGTATTTTTTTATTGTTGTTGTTTTATTGTTGTTGTTTTTGTTTTCAAACTTCACTATGACTTTATCATGGAGCTGTCTGTTGTGCTCCTTGATCGTCATGATGCTGTTTGTTCACTGATGTTCTCAAGCAAACCTCTAAGGCCTTAGTTAAGCTGAATATTTGTTAGGGTTAACAGGGTCAGGGGGGATGAATTCAAATGGTTGAAACAGTTTTGCTTTGGCGAAGTGAATAATTCCCTGCCATCCAACCCTAAGCAATAAAAAGTGCATTTAACATTTAATGCGAGTGCTCTAAGCAATCATGCTCCCAAATCTGTCATTCTAGTAAAATATAGGTTTGGCCAGATGATTTGGTGTGCATGACCTGGCAAAGCTTTGTAATGTGGAACTCCCTCCCTTCATGTTACCTATTTGATGCTAACTGCAAAGATCTGACCATCACATGCCTGGGTGCACATGTGTGAGGCACATCGGCTTAGTTGTGACACACACTGGCTTTCTCACTCAAACACACGCCATCCACCAGTTATATGCCTCCCACACCCCTCCTGTAGCCACTCGACCTCATCCAATTACCGTGTGTTTGTGAAAAAGAGCAGGACACATGCAGCCCAGAGTGCGAGCAGAGCAATAAAACACAAATCAGGTCCGACGGACCTTCTCCCTGACATCTGACCAACACATTACCATCCTTACCCTTTCTTGGATACTCTCATTGATATGAATTACCCATTTGTTGGGGTATTGAGCAAAGCAAAAAGTTCCCTGGACATTTATAAAAGGGATCTTTTATTGCGTTCCATTGTTTAATTTGATGGTTTGCATTTAAGGACTTACTTCAAACATCTCAACATGATCAATCCAATAAAACTTTTCACCCAGTTGAATTATTACTTTCACCGTTATTAGCTGCTAGTTTAATGGAGTCCACAGAGAACCACAAGGGAGGGAGAGGAGTGCGGCCCATGTGGAGGATTGGCGGCTCAGGAATCGTTACACGCTTTAAGCGGTTAAGCCACTGCAGTGGCGAAGAAGTACATTAGGAATTCCTGGGCTGCCTTCAATAAAGAATCCCTAATGAAAACCACTGGATGGTGGGCTTGGAGGGGACCAAAGTGTTACACCAGCTGTTCTGTCTGATGTGTGAGGCGTGCCATAAAGACTGGAGGAGGTGGTGGTGGAGGTGTATCGGTGAACCCTGACGTTTATGGACTGGAGCGGGTCGATGGTGGGTTCAAAGAGCCAGGAACGGCCAAAAAAGGGACAATCCCTTTTATCGCCTCTTATGTTTGTCATGTGGTCTTGTTGGATGTCTGCAAAAGTATTTTTTACACCTGCACCACTTCACCACTTGCACCACAGAATTTTGAATTGCAAAGTTTTTTTCTCTGTAACTTCACTCTCTTTTGAGCCTTTAGGTGCTTTTAGTACTGAGGTTTAATCATTTTGGGGGCCTGGAAACTGCAGAAAATGTTTGTTATTCTGTCTAAGCTATCAGTCCACTCTAATTTTGAATCCATATCATTATTTGTCACAATCTGTAATCATTCTTTAGTCTCATATTGAATTATATAATTTTAGGCTTAAACAATATACTTTTTTCTGTTTAGGTAACGTAGAGCTTATAAACCGACTTCTTCTTGATGCTGGTATCACCTCTGATCTGATCAAGATCTGGAAACAGAATGAGTTGCAGTAAGTAAAGAGGTCATATTTGCTGTTTGGCAATACAGATGGTTTGAATATTTCAACATCACCAGTAAATGTCAAGCATGCATAAAGCGTATTCCAGGTTTTTGTTACTATGTTCTCATAGCTGTATTTTCTCTGCTTGTCAGGCATGGTGTTATTGCCAGATTTGTTGCAACTGATGGAGGAATCACTCGCGTCTTCCCCAAAAGGTATATAGGAAATAAGAGTAACAAAGAACAGAAATTTAGTCTGGTAGGAAACATGCAACATACACCATTATTGGCACCTCTGGTTAAGATATGCAAAGAATCTTAATTTTTTTGGGGGGGGTGGGGTTGTAGCATCAAATCTGACATCAAAGATCCAATCTTTATTTTTGATTAGTCTACTCTTTTACTCATCTCACCTCAATCGTTTTATAGGAGTTAGAGCTTTAGACTTGGGGGACCAAAGTACCTCTTTATTTGAATTTTCCAACTGTGAGCTTCAGAGATCTTTTTTTACCTCCTTTATCACTGTCCATAGTGGCAAGACAAACCAACATGTATCACCTTAAGTCCTGAGTGTTCATCCAGTTTACTGGCCAGTGGCTCAGAAAAATGGAACTCAACATCACTGCATGTTTATAACCCAGAGAAGTATGAAGCTTTTAAATGAATTGCTAGGGATACCAATGAGAGTTTATCATTATTAAATTAAAGGGAATTTTCTTAAGTTTTTAGTGTGAGATTATGCTTCTAAAATGTAAGATGAATGTAGTTTGAATAAGACTTCATTAAACAGTTTTCAGAGGTACCAATATGAAGGGTGAAAGCATCATTTTGAAAGGCTTTTAAAGGTGTTCTTTTTAAAATAGTCATAGGAAACGGAATTTTCTATCCGTCTTATATAACTTCAGCTAAAAGAATCAACCTGTCTTGAGCCAAAGCTATTGTGTTAACACAGTTTTCATGAAGGACTGTGTTAAACGTAAGCTTGTACTATATATATGATCATTTAACTGCAAGGGGATTGCAAGAGGTTAAAAATTAATTTTATAAAAGGGCAGCATTTGAATTTTGTGTGCTTGCATGTTGAACAGTGCCGGGCTGGACTGGAAAGAAGAAGCAGAGACCTACGAGTCGAGTTTCTACAAACGAAGTTTAGACAATGATGTGTACATCTTCACACCAACGCGCTGCAATGGTATAAACCTGTCAAAAATATCAGCTATACAGTGCCTAGCAAAACTAATCTCTGAGATCACAGCTGTATGAAACACTGTTTTGACCATGTTATGATGAAGGGTATCATCCTAGTTTCTCTGAAATTATAATGAAATTCTAAGAATCATACAGCACCCTTTTATATACTTTACCAGTCAAAAAGTATTCACACCCTTTCAACCTTTTCACATTGTGCCATATTACAACCACAAACTTCATGCAAGTCTACTCTGATGTCCCTAAATAACATCCAGTGCACCCTCAGAAGTTACCTTGTTCTTAGTCAACCTGTGTTAGTCTCAGAGAAAATACAGCTGTTCTGTGAAGTCCTCAGGGGTTTGCTAGAGAACATTTATAAGCAAAAAGGCACAAGTACAAATATACGAAAACGTGGCCTGTTAGCAATTTGGCAGAAACTATGTAGAGAATACAGCAAACATGGAAAAATCTGAAATGTTTTAGGTTGCGCGCAAACATGTGCAGCAGAAAACTAACACTGCACATCACCCTGAACAAACTGCCTACATGTTAAAATATGCTGGTGGCACCATCGTGCTGTGGGAATGCTCTGAAGTTAACTCAAAATGCCCTAGAATGGCTACATTGCCTTACAACCGTGCCAACTTAATAAACACATTGAAAGCATGACTGCAGTGACTCCTGACAACATCAGAAACAAATGGACCTAATTATGTGTGCAAAGTAAGGATTAATGGGCCTTTTAGAGGCTGCAAAAGACTTGAGATTGAGGTGGAGTATCACCTTTCAGCAGGATAACCCTAAATTTACAACCAGCGCTACAATGAATTGGTTTACATCAAAGCATATCTTTGTGCTAGAATGGCCCAGTCAAAGTCCAGGCCTAAATCCGATTGACAGTCTGTGGTAAGACTGAAAATGGCTGTTAACATGTTCTATCCATTCACTTTGAATGAATGTGGTCTGTTTTGCAAAGAGATTGGGCAAAACTGGTAGAGACACACCTACACATTTTTTTCTTGTTTTAATTCATAAAAAAACCTGAAAACCATGTATCCTTTTCCAATTATGCCAAACTTTGTGTTGGTTTTAGCATATAGAATCCCATCTAAATATACTTTGAAGTTAATGATTGTAACATGACAAACGGCGAAAAGGTTCTGTGGGTATGAATACTTCAAAAGGCACTATATAATTAGGGTTGATTTCTAAAAGATGCCTGTAAAAAGGATATGCTTTTCTGTCTTGTTCTTGCAGAAAGTGATAATGATGTCCTCGTGAGCCGAGCCGTTAACCTTGAAATTGGCAACATTACACTCAAACCAGCTGGTAAGCAGCATTCTAATGTTTAAACCTGATTTTTAACCTCAATGCCTACTTACAGCAGTGCCTCTTTTTACACACCTACATTTGTAACCCTCAAACCTTTATACCTCAGTTTAATCATCCACAGTCACACTCTTATTTCATAAACGCCACCCCTCGTTCATCTATTTCTCTTTGCTCTCTCAGGCACATACACAAACCACATATCAAGTCATCTCATCGCCTGTGATCTTTAGCCAAGTTTAATTTTCAGGTTCACAGTGTAAAGTTGACACAGAGGACCAGTATGATCGAGGATGTCTGGATTTTATGTTGTACTCTCTTTTTTTTTTTTTTTTTGCTCAGTTGTTGGTGTGAAGTTGGACATCTATGTGTGGATGGAGAGCTTCATCAACATCACATACAGGATGAATGTAAGCAGATGTTTATCAGCATGAAACTTTCAAGCATAGCTCAGTGTCAATGTTTGACCCTTCTGCATTTCTCTGTGTTTAAAGTGCAAGGATGAAATCTGTGGTTGCAAGAAAGGTGATCCGGTAAGAAGGGGTTTTATTTTTTAGACATTTTTGGGTGTTTGAAACAACATAGTGGGGCATCTGTGTAATTATTTTTTTGTAATTTCAGTATATAGACTGTGTTGTTCTGGATGATGGGGGATTCCTGGTGATGTCCAATCAAGAGGACTATGTTACTCAGGTAAGCCTCTATATTTTAATCCAGAATTGCTTGACATCGTATCAGTGGATGCAAAGTTAGCCCAAACATTTGAATCCTTTATTTTCCAAAAAGGTTGCAAGCTCTAAAACACCATGAAAGGCTTTAAAGCTTGATCCAATAATTAGTTTGTAATGCTTTGGACTGAATCTCTATCTAAATGTCAGTATTATTACATTATTAGATTGATCAATTATATATTGGCTGCTTAAAATAATATAAATCAACATACCTCTTGGCCCATAAAACACACCTGTTTACCTAAAGAATAGAAATTGACACATGTTGACCAGTTTTTCTAAAAGTCTCTTATTTGCAGTATTTATTTGTAGTTATCACTTTTTTATTTCCTGTACCCATTTTACTGTCTTTCCGTCTTTCGTAGGTGTGTGCAGGCATCTCTGACTTTTGAATAAAGTTGAATAAACTTAGCCCCTGTATGCTTAGATACTCCACCTTAAGGCATATGACAAATACAGGATTCCATTCAGCAGGCCTTTTTTTTTTTTAGGAAAATACCAACTTTCTCACAGAGGTAGAGGTCTCTATAATATCCATAAATACATCTCTATAATAATCCAAAATCACTCATATCGCTCATAAATAACAAGATGGCTTATAAACGAAAAGGTCAGATTGGCTTTATCTTGTTCCCTTTTCAAACGGGAAATTGTAAGAAATACTCCATGCTTATGTATGCGCATAGTGATTTTGTTATAACTAGTAGTTTTAAAGTGGGTCCTCCCCCATTCCTCCCTCACTAAAGAATGTATTCAGATTAAAAGTGCTTTTCTGGAGTTTTCAGTGACAGATTATCCAATACATGTGGATGTTTTATATATTAAAACTAGAACCATGCACACCCGCTTTACATTGTGATTCCACTCCAGCCAGCAGACAGCCTTGCCTGGACCCAGAACAAGATCATTTTAAATGGACCCCCACCTACGGCAATCTGTGGAGAATTGATTCATATTTACCATTTAAAGACATGATAAATCTTCTCCCTTATTCTTCTTTCTTTTTCCCCTTCTGTCTGCTCAATCCTTCTAAAAGATGTTCCTATCATAGAAAACCATCAGTGACACAAATCCTAAAAACTACTATTAAATACATTAAGTGATCATTTCTATAGAATTGGAAATCTATTTCTCTATCTATCTAATAAAATATTTGAATATTATTTTCAATATGTTTCAAACGGCCTTCTCCTTCTGTGTTACTTGATGAAATGATTAATGTGGAAACCTAATCAAACTTTGAATCAAACACTTGGTAAAATCAGAAATAAAAATGTAAATTTTTTTTTTTTTTTTTTTTTTTTTTTTTTATTGCTTCCTGTTCTAAAGTACATCATGAATTACTTAATTCATTACTGATAATATGTCCCAAAAAAGAAAAGCCCTAACATCTGATTGGTCAACCTGCACAGAAACTCAGCAGTAGACCAGTCTCCTTTTCTATAGTATCTTTTGCCCCACTGAGTGATTTGTAAGGCGGAGAGAGGAAATAAATTCATCATATTCTGCAGCACATGACCATGAGGCAATATATTTAAAATTATTACTGAAGACTTAAATTATTTTTTTATTTATTTGAGATAAAGATTTCTCAATTCAATTTTGACACATGCATCTCCATGCATGCACCTCCAGTTTTATAAAAATGTTCACACACATGCATATCAATTATGAGACTTTAATATTTCGTTAATATTAATGTCCCAAATATACTTAATATTTTAGGCTTCTGCTTGTGTGACATGTTTAGATTTGAGCCATGAAGTTAATGCTGTGGAACCTTCATTAGGCAGCTAAGGTTCCAGAGCAGTATCTTAATTTCATTCATGACCGCTCACCTCTGGCCACAAACCCAATGTTCAGGTGCAACGATGAGGACGTGCCTGGTAGTAATGTCAATCTAAAGCAAGTTACAAAATAGCACAGCCATTAACGTTTACCAGTATCCAAACGTTACATATCAGTCCTGTTTTAATTTTAACTTCAACTGGCAAAGATACACAGCACATCTCTGACAGAAACTGCTGAGCCATCCAGCTGTAGTCTGCAGATTGGCGAGTGAACAGGAGGTAGGCTGTACCTGCGGCTTGAGGTAAGGGGTAACAGTTGCGGAACAGTTTCTTTATATCAACATGATGGAGCGGCCGCCTGAACCTAAACAGGAGGGACAGATTGAAGCTGCATATTTTCCTTTCTCTGTCTGTAGCATTCCTCACTACTGCAGGGACAGTGAAAATTTTTTTTAAAAGCCTTCATGTAACCTAAATATGTGGCTTATATTTTTCTTCATAAACCCTTCTATTGTGAAAAAATATTCTTGACCATAATTTAATGGTTGAAGGGCCAGGTTTTGGGCAGTCCCCCACCCTGGGCCCAAGACAACAGACCCGGTTGTCCCCAATATCAGCAGCGGTTGTCCCACTCATTCTTCCAATCCTATCATAACCAGGACCTAGAAACTATATTAATATGATCGCTGATTTTAATTGTTAAAGTAAATGTCATTTTAGTTTCAGTTCGCTTTTCACAATACAAACATTTGTTCTACTGAAGCCTCTTGAGTGAAATTTGACCCATCAGGTCTTATTTCCTCTATACACTCATACCCAGCCACAGAAAACATAAAGCCTTCACCCCTGTTTTCTTGTGCTAAATGCTAACAGTGGTCTCCTGATGTCATTTGAGTAAATGTTGAGGGTTTTTTTTCCATGCAGCTTTGACTCCATCCTAATCAGGGCTGGTTGTCCGTTGGATAAATCAGCTGTCCTATGATGTTTGGCAGCCGCACTAAAAAGCCAGCAGCCTTGTTTGTAAAAGGCTGTGCACGCTCAATCATATTTCCTCGAGGAGCAAAACTTCTTTCCCTCTTTATGACTTTCTCTCCCCAGCTCATTCCTTTTCATACTCCTAAGCACCCTTGGGGAGCCTGCAGCCGGTGGGGCTGAGACTGTTAATTCATTATTTTTCTGTTTCTGCGCTGAGAAAGAGGAGAAGGCTCTTGTTACCTTACAGATTGGAAGATTTATATATCGTTTGCCTAGAAAGTGGAAAGCTTGTGTGGAGGGGCCGCTTGTTAACAGTGACCTTACAAAGTGGAAGGAAAAGGATAGTTTGCATTTCCTAAAGTGCTCACACATGCATTTAAGCACATGTGCAACAAGATACTTACTGTATGTGAGAGCTCCCACCTGGATACATGAGTACTTAAACACTTCCAAGTACACGTTCATGTCACACCTCTGAGATTACAGCTGCTTGATGGACTGTTTTCACTATATTGTAATGAAGTCTGTCATCCTGGTTTGAGTGTCTGTGAAATAACTGTTCAAACATGGTGATATGCATTGTCTTAAAGATGTACACATTACATTGGAACTACAAACTTGAAATTTAAAATCAAAAACAGTTGTCGTGATTTGTAAAATTGAAAAGGAGATGACAAACCTACAAAAGTTTGACTCACCTGAACTGAAGGACAGTAGACTTCAGGCTCATGGTAACTCTGAAGAACCTGCAGACCTGCTCAAATAGGGAAATCTGCAGAGAAGTTAACAGTTCAATCCTGCACACCACGATCTGGGCTTTGTTAGAGTTGCAAGAAGAAAGACATTTTGAAAGAAAGCCTGAGAAACATGAAATTGACAGCAACATGCTGAGAGGATGCTTCCCTTCAGCAGTGGTGGCAAAATGGTTAACGTACATACACTGCCTGGGGAAACAACAAGTTGCCACCAAAAAAAATCTTACATTTCAATATTCCATAGGCCCGCCTCTAATTTTATTTCTCGCACACGTTCGATGTGACACTGTTTCGATAACCTTTTGCAGTGTCACACGATTTATTTCCATCCGGTGTTCCATCAATTTTTCATCAAGATCTTGTATTGATAGGAGATTCTGCCCACTGCACAAAACCTTCTCCAGCACATTCCAAAGATCTCAAGGTCCAGACTCTGTGGTGGCCAATCTGTGAGTGAAAGTTATGTCTCATGCTTCCTGAACCACACACTCACAATTTGGGCCCAATTAGTCCTGCCATTGTCATCTTGGAATATGTCTGTGCTATCAGTGAGGAAAAGTCATTGATGAAATAACCTGGTCATTTAGTATATTTAGGTCATCTGCTGACCTCATTCTTTGGGCACATAATGTTGCTGACCAACGGCATCAACCCCAGATCATAGCACTGCCCCCACCGGCTTGTACAGTAGGCACTAGGCATGATGGGTGCATCACTTCATCTGGCTCTCTTCTTACCCTGATGCGACCATCACTCTGAAAACAGGGTAAATCTGGACTCATTAGATCACATGACCTTCCTCCATTGCTCCATAGACCGATCTTTCTGCTCCCTTGCAAATTGAAGCCTTTTTCTCCAGTTAGCCTCACTGATTAGTGGTTTTCTTATGGCTACACAGCTGTTCAGTCCCAATCCCTTCAGTTCCCTTTATATTGTGCGTGTGGAAATGATCTTGCTTTCACTAATAAATATAACCCTGAGTTCTGCTGTATTGCTTAAATTTCATTCCACCAAACATTTAGGTGATCGCTGATCACGATCTTTCAAGATTTTTTTTTTTTTTTATGACCACATTTCTTGCTCAGAGACTGTGGTTTCCGACTTTCCTTTCAGTTTTTAATAATCATCGGACAGTTCTCAACTCAATTTTAGTAGTTTCTGCAATCTCCTTACATGTTTGCTCTGCTTTATGCATCCCAATGAATGGACACTTCTTAAACAGATGAACATCTTTTCCTTGACCATGGTATGTATCTTTCAACATGGTTGAAATGAGAAGCAACTCGTTGTATAAGTTGGGTTTACATAACTTATAGCCAGCTGAAAGATAATCTCACCCATGCTGTTCAAATTCAAAAATACTTTATTTATCCCTTAGGGAAATTAAATAAGTTATTTTAAGTTCAACTTAAATAAAGTTATTATCCAGTAGGAGGCTGCTACCTGTTTGCTTAGTTAAATCCAGGTGGTGACTTTTTTGGGGGGCCAAGCAGTGTGGAGGGAGCTAAATAGAACAGAAATGCACAGGTACATATAATGCAAATACAAAGGCAATCCCAGGGAAAAGACATGTAAGAGGCAACGCACTACTTAGTGTTTCAAGATAAATAAATACACTGAAATTTGTGGTCAAGGTGTATGAATACCCCTGTGAGGCAATAAATGCGGTGGAGGTTCTTGCAAGAATGGCGCGCTGGGTGAGATTCTTGAAAGTCGGGCCCTGGACAAGCTTCTCAGTGCTTCAAGTTGAGATACTAACTAATTTTGAATAATGAAAAATCCTTTCAGAATCATACACCGACTTCAGCATCATTTGCAAGCCACATAGGATGAATATTTTATTGCATTTATTTGCCAACCTGCCATCTCCTGGATATATAGATAAACAATATCTTGTTGTTTGGAAGAATACTGACTTTTTTTTTTTCTCCCATGTGCTTCCTAATCCACAACAACATCCCTTTTGACGTGGGGATGCCTGGGGATCCCCCAGAATGACCTATGAAGTGTTGCAGGGGAGAGGAACGTCTGGGTTTTCCTCCTGGACCTGTCACCCCTGGAACCCAATCCCTGATAAGCTGAAGACAATTTATAGACGAATGGAAAGCTTCCGCCACCTTTTAAGATGTCTTCCCTTGATAATATGAACCATCTGGCCCATTTCAAAAACCGTAGCTGATTCGATAACAAAACTGATGCATATGCACAGCATAGGGCAGGACAGCTATTGGTTATGCATGTCACAAATTATATGCAAGCGTGGCGAGAAGAAAGCCAATGCTGATAAAAGCCAAAGGACACCCATTTGTAGTTTGCCACAATCCGTTTAGGGACACAGCACACATGTGGAAGAAAGTATCCTTTTTGGTAAACTTTTTGCCCTGTATCTGCCATGTCTGACAGAAAACACTGAACTTATCATCTCCAGAGAGAATGGTGGTGGCAGCGTCATGCTGAAGTTCTGCTTTTTCTTCAGCAGGGATGAAGAAGCCGGTCAGATGGGGCTTAATGCACACCTCACTTTTCAGATTTGTATTTGTTAAAAACATAGAAAAACCTTCGCTTCATCTTCATATTTATTCAGAAGTTTGAGTTGGTTTATCACACAAAGAAAAGCCCAAGTTTTTCTACAAGGTATACTTTTTATAGGTTTTTTCCTCATTCCAAAACATTTTAATTGGTCTTTGTTTCTGAAATTGTTTCCCCTATGAAGTTTTGAGGTCATGCAGTCACACACCGGGAGACTTTTCCTCTGGCCTGAGGCAAATTTTCAGGCTTCTACTCTGTTTTTGTTTGGAATCAAGTTTCTTCTTTTTAAAAACCGATTTCATGAACACTGAACTCTTCACTGAACCTGAAGCTAATACTGAAAGAAACATGTTCTCCCTTTTCCCAACTTTAGATCGGCTGTTTCTTTGGTGTCATCGACCCTGACCTCATGAGAACTCTGGTTAACTCATCGTTGTTCACCGCCAAGAGCACCTATGACTACCAGTCTCTCTGCGAGCCCAAGAGAGAGAGCAAGGCGGCTGCAGGCCTGCGATCCATTTATGTGGCGAGTTACACAAGCCAGAGACCATCCACACAAAACGCACACAGCCATGTTCACACCTTTCCATATCCATACATGTACTTTTTACTCATTTGCCTGCATGAACAGAGGGATAAATGCAAGTGTAGCGATTTGAACTTAGATCTGCCCGCTCACACACACAAAGGTCATCAGTCACCAAGGAGCCATAAATCTGGGTATAGCAGATGAGGGGATGGAGGGGGAGTAGAGAAACATGGTGAAAGTGTTAGAGTGGGAGTTGCTGTAACAGTAACAAGATTAGGTGGTCTAATGTGTTTGAGTAACACATGGAGAAATGCAGAAACAGGTACTGCTTTATATCACTTCCAGAACACACAAATTAGAGTGAAACGGTACAGTTTGCAATCAGAGATCACAGCGACAGACAAGTTTTTCTAGATGCTTAAAGGTTTAGACAAAAGCTGATGCCTGGAAAAAAAAGGTAAAAGTGTTCAAGTGTTTACCGTATTCATCGATGGACAGATGAAAATGTGTCATTTCCCGGCCTGAATTCAGATGTGTACAAAACACTCAATTGATCAGGATAGGATAGGATGAAAGGCGTATTCACTGATCAAAGACCCAGTCAACGGCGGGTGATGCCTTTAACACGGTCGGTTTAAAAAGTCCTTGATGACTCAACCTGCCGTCAACTAGAGAGCAGGAATACAGCGACGACTCTCCAAAACAAGGCCCTCGCATGCTAACCCTAATGAAAGCAGCATGTTGGCTTTTTCACTTGAACCATTGGCAACTTTGTTTTCTTGCCGGTGCTTTGTTTGGATATTTACTCCTGCATCTGTTCAGGAGAACTGCGTTCTAATTTCCTCAGAGAAGAGAAGAAAATAAAACTCTTTGGCAGGGCCTGTTGGTATTTGGGCCTTGTAAATCTGAGCAGCCACTGTGAACATAAACAGGATATGCCTTGGATGATTTGTTAAACTCTTCATTCATTGTCTGTTTTTTTATATTTATTTCCCTGTGCCTCTTCTAGCCCACAATAGCAGATATATTGAATATGGGATGGTGGGCGACAGCTGCAGCGTGGTGAGTCATAGTTTATTTTTTCCTAATATGGATACAATTAGATTAATCTCCCTTTTTTCTTACAAATTCAAGCATCTTAAAGGCAACATTGTAAATCCTTCAGTCCAGTTCTTAATGAAAAGCAGGCAAGGATTTGTTCCTCCAAATGCACATACAGTATAGCATCTGTTTCATAGATAAATTGTTCCCAAGATGGTTAACATTCCACAAAATCTTCCATTGATTTATGTTCAGTCCCACTGTCTTGATGTTATCACCAGCTTGTATTACAATATGTCCTGTAAAGCTGAATTTGAAGGCCACAGACAGTGTGGCTATATTCACTGTCAGAGCTCACATTCATATGTTTTTAATTAGAATAAGATGCAATTGGGCCGTTGAGTCACTTTTGTTGCTAGTTTGCAGTTTGGGTTGGGTTTCATTTATTTGTGCTCATAATTTTGTTTATTAATTTCAGTCATGAAGTGAAGCTTGTGTATAGAATCATTACAAGCAGAGTGAAATAGTTCAGTTGTTGTTTATGGCTGTTAATTTTGATATTCATGGGCTTTACAGCCAATAAAAACCCAAATTCAGTTTCCCAGAAAATTAGATTTTTATATACAACTAATAGATTAGGCAAGGCAAGTTAACTTGTACAGCAGAATTCCAACAGAATGTAATTCAAATGTTTTACAGAAAAATAACAAATCTAAAGAAAACTATATTAAAGATAAGCAGTGTATTAAAAGAATGACAGTTAAATTAAAGTACTACATTAAAAAACAGAACAATGAAATGCACATGAGAAACCAATAGCTTGGTCAGAAAGAATAAACTGATGAAGCAATGTTTTAGTCTTGATTTAAAGGAGCCATCAGCTTCTGCTCATTTCAGGTTTACAAGAAGTTTGTCCTAGAGCTGAGGACCATATAAACTAAATGCTGTCTTTCCTGGTTTGGTTTTGGTCCTGGTAGCATAAAACCAGTCTCTGATAGCGTGTGGGGGGGGGGGCACATGGTTCATACTTGACCAGCAGTTGAAAAGTATTGAGGCCTGTGTTCAGTGTCTTACAAACCAACTTTATTCTTTTACAAACAGTGAGTCAGTGCAGTGATATAAGTGCTGGTAATCTGATGTTTTCCCCCTGTTTCGGTCAGAACTGCTGGAGCAGCAATTAAAATGAGTTGCAACTGCCTGATGTAAGCTGCAAAAGGCGATTACCTAAAACTTTTGTTGTTCAGAAAGCTGTCGCCAAGCAGATTAATGGACAGTTCAGTGGAAGGAAAAACTGTCCAGAGTCGTCATCAAATTTTAGAGGACTTCATGCTACCCTCTTCTGACAAATGTGATTTCATTTTCCGGCAGGAGAAACTAAATTTTGTTCTTTTATCAGCTATCAACCATAATAATCAAAATTAACAGAAATATGTACTTAAAATATACTTTCAAGTCTCACTTTTTGAACTAAATTTCTGAAATAAGTTGATAATGAGATTAAAGCTGATTGAGATTCACCTTTAAGTGGTTGAGATATTTTGATTAATTTTCTATTTCTTTCGAACTTGTTTTTGGATTTAGGTCAATTGTGCAACAGTTGCTGGTCAGCATCACATTCCCAAATTTTCTGGATGCAGGTGAGCGCCCCTAATGTAACCTAAAGAAAACTGAGCTTTACGACGCTTAACTTTAAATGTACATTTTTGGTTCATTGAAGAGAACTTTTGAAGCTTTTAGATGGACTGTGACACAGGACTCGCCCGGTCGAAGTAATTGGTTTGTAGAAGCAGTCAAACCTTCTTGTTTTGGGCAAAAGTACTAATAGGCCTTAAACTTTTTTAATTTTTTGTACACTGAGTACAATCAATCAAACCCTCCTCTTGGGGAAAATTCAGATGTTGCACATGTGGCCCAGACACATGAGGTGCCATCATTTTCTGTATATTCTGTGGATACAAATGAAGTATTAGAAACAGCAGATCACAAACAACTTCAAAACAAAGCCGAAAGAACAGGCTTGTCTCTTTTGTGATGAAGATGGTCCCTTGTTGGATTAATTCCCTTTTCTGCCATATGGATCCAGTTTTGGTTTAATAAAACAGTTTTGAAATGTCTGCCTTTGAGGCTGCAGTTGCCACTTAAAATAAATGTCACAGCTGAATTTTACAAGCAGATCTCAGTTTTGCAGGAAGGACACGTTCTTTATTTTTTGTAAACATGTTCTTTTTGGTTGTTGCAAACATGGTTTTAGTTTCAGAAAATGTAGCCTATTTGTCCATAGAAAAAAAAAAAAAAATCTTGGCTACAGGAATCAGAATTCACATGGGGACTGTACTCCTTGGATAACGTTTACAACTATCACATTCTTTTTCCTGTCTGACCTACTATGGCATGTATTTTAGGGATACCAAAATTGTGTCAGCAGAGAATTGTTTAAAACCACTTATTTTTTAACATGGACTTTTTCCCATACTTAATAAATGTACTCAAATTCAAGATTTGGATTTTTTTGTGAAATGTTTAGTGTGAGGTTGTTATTGCAATAAAAAAAAATATATTTATTTAAAATCTTTGTTCTTTTTACCTTCACTTGTGCAGAAGGATATAGAGTCTGTTGGTTTATTTGGACAGATGTGTTGTTACCCAAGTTGATTTTATGATTGTAATATTTAACCTTATGCCAATAAAGTCTAATCTCAATATGCTTTCAATTCACCCAACAGCTGAAATGGACGATCAAGTCTCTGATGCAATGTCTAAGGAGGTGTGCATCACAGAGCAAACTCAGTACTTCTTTGAGAATGACGAGTCATCCTTTGGAGGCTCATTTGAGTGTGCAAACTCCACCAGGTACAGTATGTTGTACAAGACATCTAAGATCTACTTTCCAACATTTTTTTGAGTTGTAGTAAGTTCTGCACATTTGTATTCAGACTTCATAAAAAATATTTATTTGCACTAATAATATGTGGACTCATGTAAAGTTTTGAGTACATAATGGGGCTGACATTCTAAGTATTCGAACTTAAATAGTCCTACATGCAGAAAAAACTTGTAAAGCACTATCCCTGCAAACCTGTGCATGTCTTCCTTTTTCTAGGCAATACCTAGCTGAAAAGGTGCCCAATACGAACCTGGTCTTCATCATTAGTGACAGACAACAAGGCAACAGCCAGTCTTGTGGATTGGGCCAATTAGTACAGGAGGAACAGCCATGTATCCTTTTACAAAAACCTTATGTAGTAGAGAATGTGTGCATTTGATTCAGTGGACAGACATTTAAAAAATCTTGTGCAAAAGATAACCATGTTTAGATGCTGTTATGGATTAGCAGATTCTGCAACCATAATAATGAGCACTAATTCCCACTATAACTGACTTTTACAAATTACCACAAACTTCCTCTTTGCCTGCTTTGTGTTTTTCTCTGTATAGCACATGGCTGTGTGAGATGAGTCTGCCAAGTAGCTTACAAACAAATCTAAGATGTTCTTTCAAACACACAAGCCTGCATTCAATTATAGAAGGAGCTTCTTGGAAAACCCAATAGAGTTGAAAACACCTGCCACGTCATGGAGGTATTGAGCAATCTGCTTGAGATCCACGTTTTAAATATTTAATGTTCTTTTACGTTATTTGGTTTGTACTAATGTCTTCTGTAATCAGAACTTTCCATATGAAGAAAATGGAGAACTTTGTTGCTGAATCACTCTATAGTTGTGTTATGGTTTCTTATTTGACTCTCCCAGCTGATGGGCCGGATCCCTGCGAAATGGCTCTCAGGCCTCGCTACAGGAAAGGCCCATCAGTTTGCTTTGACAAAACTGAGCACGTAAGTTACTTTTATTATACACTGATTATTTTTTCTTGAGATCAATGAGAAATTTATTTTTCTTCAATACTATGCGTTTTCTGTACATTTTTCCCACAAATGATTTCCAAAAAGAGAGATCATAACAGGGACAATCTTTAAAAGATTAAAACAGCATACGATGATTTCGGTTTTTTGTTTTTTTGTTTGTTTTTATAGGTGTGCTTCCTTCCTTTAATGGCACACATTTCAAAATAGCTTAAACAGCGGTAGTCTGTAAACAGTGGGTTTATAGCTGTCTGATACTGCAGGAAATAGGACAAATGAGAGCAGTTAAGGTGAATCAAGGCCCATAGTAAGTTGTGAGCTGTTGAAAGATGCTAGAACTTGCCACAGAGTTGAGTGAAAGTGCAGGCTCAGGTGATAACTCCCAGTGAGTAGTTCTGCAGTTTCCCAGTTTCAAATTGCATTTGTAAATTTTATCCACAGTTGATACAGAGATGTTACAGAGACCAGTCTTGGTCTCGAGACCAGTCTGAACCCGTTTTCTTCCAGTCTTGGGCTCAGTCTTGGATTGTCCCGGTCTTGTTCGATAAATTGGGTCAAGACCAGTTCAAGACTCAATACTTTTGTCAAAATTATGACAACTTAACTCCTTTTTATTTTCATCTGCAGAAGCACAACAATGTCAATTAAAAGCAGGGATCAGAGTGCAGCTGCGTCCAACCATCTCAGAAAAAACAGTATTATTATTGCTAATGACTGCGCAATCTTGTTGCATGTGATTATTTACAAAACCAGACAGTATTTGGTCCTTTGATTTAAAAGAGCGCATTTGCGTGGTCATATGCATGGAGCGGTCTAACTTTTGCTGAATAAACACCTACATCTGACTGCAGAAAATTATTAAATTTGCTTTTTAAAAACATGAAGAATTTTAAGATGGGAAAGTAAAGGGGAAAGCAAAAACATCGGGCCACCTGTAAGTTTTGTCCACCGCCAAGATTAATGATATGCGAAGTGAGCGGGACAAAATCTAGTTTCACTAGACATCTACAGCAGGCACAAGGAAAAGTAAATAGTAATGTGAAAAAATATGCACTACACCCAGTTTCAACACTAAGAAGCTAAATAATAATAATGTAAATGAACACTAAACCTGTATCACTCCTCTATGTGCAACAGTTAACCAGCAGCCGATGAAGAATGAAAATAAGCCTCATCAAGCCAAAAACATAAATCCAGTCTTACCTTTGACGTTTTATGGTCAAAATCCGTGTTTTAGAAAATATTTCCACTTGGCTCCTGTAATCTGTTGTCCCTGCATCATTCCTGTTGGCTACATGATTATTGTAAAATAAATTCCATGGATTGTATTGGCTCTCATTGTTTTGGAATTCCCCACTGTGGGGCAATTTACATGCCTGCAGGATTAATAATATTAAAATGCCTAATAATTTATTAATATCTCCAGGATATGTGTTTTTTAACATTTGATGCTCTGATGAATTGCTTTGATTCAGATGATCATAAGAGGAAAGATTTTTTTTTAAAAATATAAATCTGTATTAGCTTAATTTCACTGTTTTTTTTGTTTTTTTTAATTTATCATACAACTGTTGTGCAATGTAAGTTGATTATTTCAGTTTAGTGTATGTCAATGTATGGCTGCATTTAATAACCTAAGTATTAGTTTATTATGACCAGTATTATTTATTATTTAATACCAAGAAGTGGTTTTTATTGAGTAATTAACTGTATTTCCATTAATTTTTGCATTTTATGGTGTACAAAAAGCAATGTCCTAAAATATTTATCGACGTTCTAAACATTCGGCCTTGGTCTTGGTCTCGGAAGAACCGGTCTTGACTCCATCCCTGATAGAAACTAGCACCTAACCTGACATCTAAAATATTAGAAATCAAAATTGAAATTATGCTAAAAATTATTGCTGTTTTTGCACATATTCCTGGGTTCACGCAGTGTGTGGAAAAGTCTGGAATTTGAAGTTTTTTTCCAGCTCTGGATAAGTCTGGAAAGATAGTAGTTTTGTCATCATCTAAATGTATCCATTTATCTGTCATCTAGTTTGTAATTCCATCCATCCATCAAGTTTGTCCATTTATCAGACAAACTTGCTGTATCTATCTAGGTATTGAAAGAAGAATGGATGGATAATAAATCTATTTTGTCCATTTATCAGTCAATCCGTCCATATTATAAAGCATAAATACATCAACTTTGTTCATCCGTGCATCCAGTTTGTCCTCCGTGCATTCAATTTATCAGTCTGTCTGTGCATCTGCCCATATATACATCAAGTTTATCTGTTCATCTTACCTTTCGTGTATACATTCATCCATCAAGTTTATCATTTTATTTGTTCATCTGTTCATCCATCCACCCACCACCTTTCTTGCAGTCTTTGGATTTTGCAGATTCCATATTTAAAGCCTTACCATTGAGGAAATATGTTCCATAAATCTATAACCAAGTTTTGTTTAAATGCATTAACATTTGCTTAGAATTGACTGAGATTGTGGATTTTTTTTTAGCATGTAAAAGTGTTTTATGTTGACATGAAACGTGTAGGAACCCTATTATATATATATTTTTAAAATGCTGTGATCTTTTTGAATTTTCACCCCAAAAATAATAGGTAGCAAAAAATTAGAGAAAATTAACCAAATACCAGAATAACATTTAAGTCTCTTAGAAAAGAGGAAATTCCCTAAGTTTCTGTTTCATTAAGTACATCATGGAAGAATCCTACCCATGGCAGCATTCCATCACTAATATCTTTACCTGGTGCATGTCACACTTGGTTTCCCTAAAGAGGTCTGTGTGAAGGTTTCCCATGCAGAGATAAACAGTTAGATGTTCTAAAAATTAATGAATAACTAGGCTAAACAAACATTTTTCAGAGCTGCACAGAATCTTTGCGTGTGAAACCTCAGAGCTTGTGTGCTCTGTTTATTTTGATTCTATAGTCTTTTTTTTCCAGTGTCCGTTTGACAGTCTCACAAATGATCTCCTACGCATGCTTTGTCTCTCTCACTCACACAAATGCAAACACTCACCCACGCACTAACTCTTATTGCCTCTTAATTGAATGCATCTGCCTTTTTTTGATATTCTTCTTTCACTCACACAAACTTTTCTGCTTATGTTTGATTTCTAACTATGACCTTTTGTTGCATGATTCTCTTTCTCTGTTTTCTCTCTGTCCTGCCTTGTGATTGTCTGTTGATGGTTAGGATGAGGCCATGTGCCGAAGGAGCGCTGGCTCCCCATTGGCTTCCTCTCTGCTCATGTTACTGCTGCCACTGTTCATGTGCTGTTTCGGGTCAGTCGTACAAAGCAAGTTCTCTGTCTCTCATGAACATTTCATTACTTTCTTATGCTGAATCCAGCTGTCTTTAGCTTTCATATCTTGTAGTCTTGTATTTGTCGTCAGTTTTCCTGCCATTATATCTTCTTCTGTTTTTAAAATTTCTGCTTTGTTCCATGACTTCATGCCTTTTTCCATTGTTTTCCCACACTTGTCCTCATCGCCTGTCACTCGCTCATATTATACTACTGTCTGACTTCACCTCCCTGTCTCTGTCTGTCTCTCCTCAATATATTCCCCATCTCACCTGACTTTGAACCGCGAGCCATGCTCTTTGTATCTTTCCTCATCTATCATTATCAGTCTCAAGATACAGAGTCTCCTGTGCCTCTAGTGACTCTTGACATATCCAGACACCAGCAAAAACAGATCATTCACCTCTCATTTGCATCCAGATTTTCATATGTCTCGCTTAATGTTTTTCAACTTGGTTTCCATTTGCCAAAAATTATTGGAACATTCTTTCATTTGCTTTCCACATGGTATGCATACAGATCGAGTTTGGTCATAGTGGCTTCCAAAAGTATTTACATGCCTATGATAGAGCGCAAAAATATCTACACAGCTTTTAAAGAGTGAATGAACAATGGCTCAGACAGTAATGCATATTTTCAGATTCAGTTTTGGGTTCTTTTTACTTGTCCTCATTAATGCAATGGATCCACTGAGCCTGGAATTAGAAAACTGCTACTTCTCTCATTCCCTGTTGACAAAAAGCTTGTATGTAAACATAACATGAAGGGGCCTCAGGTGCTATATTTAATTTCAGCCTCATTTATAATGGTGCCAAAGCTAACATTTGTTTAACATACATAAACTACTGTCCTAACTCACAAACCCCCTTTATCATGAGGAACATTTATATTTCTATAAGCTACCAAAACATTTAAATAACCAATGAGAACAATGTCAGAAGCTGTTGAAGAAAGTTTTGCGTACATCTAAGCTTCAGGGTGAAGAATTTGAACTCTCTTTAGAATGTTCAATACATTTTGTCTCAGGTGTTATGTTGTCATTATTGGTATATGTTCAAGAGGTTTTTTTTTTTTTCTGTCTCTTCACACTCATTCGTGATTTGTGTTACTCCAATCACTGCACCAAAGTCACAGTTCCTCTGCATCAGGAGTCTGCAACTCCAGTCCTCTTATGAATGCATCCCTGTTTCAACGCGCCTGAATCAAGAGACTGAAATACCTTCTTGACATATCAAAAAGTTTTGCAAATTCCTGGTCATGAACCATTCATTCAGTTTAAGCATGTTGGAGCAAGGACGTGTCCAAAAGTTGCAGGACACCCCCCCCCCTCAAGAACTGGAGTTGCAGATCCTTGCTCTACATCCATTACAGCTCCTCAGTTCTACTGTCCTGCAGCTTCTTTTTTCCTGTTGCAACATGTGTGAAAAAGGTTTTAAACAGTTATCCCACTTATTGAGAAGACTTAACTTGATGACTTAAGTAAAGTTCAATGTACTGAAGTAGACAAACATTAATAAAACACAGGACAGTGTCCTCTTAAGAACATGGATGATTCTCCAAACTCCAAGCATCTTCTGTGCTTGAAGTTCTTCTCATGATGAGAACAACACATTCTTTACTTTGTTCCTCTGATTTATTTGAAATTTAAATGCCGTCTAAGGCTTTAAAGGACTATAGGTCTTCCCAGATGAAATGATGGCATGAAGACCAAATAGTCAAATGTCTTTAGAAAGAATTCTTTACAATTCTATAGTTGGCCTAAAGGTGATTTGCTAATCACTGGCTTCAATATGATGACAACAATAATAACATGCTAAGATTATTGGTACTTGCGTAAAGTAATTGCTGTGCAAGGTTTTGGGGTTTTTTTTTTTTTTCTTCAGCCACCACTGCTGTTTTTGAAGCCCCCTACTTCATTTGTAAGAACCAGGATTTATCAGGGAAAATATTTCAAATTCAGAGTTGCACTAATGAGGCAAAAGGTAAAGAAAGGAATTAATTAGCCCATGCAACAAAGTCCTGTTGGGTAACATTTTGCATTTTCTTCTTTTTGTACTTGATTAAAATTGTATTGCAAAAGTAATTTTTAACTGAGCTGACCTAAAGTTAAGTCTTTGTTGTAATCATATCACCTTATTCTTTAAACATGTACAACTGATGAACTATATTATACAATGGTCACTCAGTTACAGTGGAAAATGTTCATTTGTCTTCAAAGTATTCTCCAGATTCATTAGATATTTAGTGCAATTTTACATCTGCAAACATTTGATGTTTCCAGCTAGAAAGATGGTACTCCAAGTTATAGTAACGACTTTCATGAGACAGTAGCAACTTGAAAGTGGGATTTAAAACGGCAAGCTAAAACAGTTTTGAGTTATTTTATAACAAACAAAAACCTTTTTATTTTCTTCCTTTCAGGAGGAGGACCCAGACTGTGGCGGGGTGTCCGGCCTGAGCCCCTCACTTTGGCTGATGGTGGTCATTCAGGTGGTGTTGCTCTGGGTTGTGACCGACTCCAGGCGCTATGCCATCGCATCATGACCTCAGAAAAACACAATCCAGCCCTATATGTTCACTCCCTCCAGATCGGCAACATAGCTACCAGCATCCGGAGCTGCCACCCAAAGGAAACAACGAAAGCCGCTCAAAAGAAAAAAACAAAACAAAACAAAACAAAAAAAAGACTGAATTTCTTTGGTTTTCAGGGTGTTCTCAAAGTGTCTTTTTTTTCAGGTGATGTGAACAAAAGCATTGTTTATCAGAGGATAATGGGTAAAATGATTCAAAAACTGCGACTTCACCTATGACTGTCTTTTGTTTCTTCAGCTGAAAAACCCAGAAGTTGGTTGTGATCACCAACTTCCGAACATAACCTATTTGATGTCATTGATTGAAAGACACTGACTGTTTTGAAAGCATCAAAGCTCATCTATATCATGAATGGAGGGGCTTGTTTATTAAAGATTCCAAGCAGTTTTTTTCACCATTGCCAGGAAGAGTACTAATCTTGGCTAGAGTAAACTTTATGTAGAGATGACTTGCAGTGCTTAGTTTTTCTTTTTCTTTGAAAATTTGGTTAAAATTTCTGCAATTGAAGCAAAACTTACATTTTTTTTTTTCTCCTAGTCTTACTTCAAGAAAATACCACATTTTCACGATGTCTCTTACCACAGTCTAGTGTTCTTTTGCTGGCATACTCCATCTGCAGAGCAGAAACTATATTCGTAGCTATAGTTATTCACAGAAGCAAACTCTTCTACTGCCAGAGTGCTTGTGTACGGGTGTTGAGTTATAACATTAGAGCTGATTTTTAAAATTAGCTCAGGAGTTATCGGTTTGAATTTTCTGCCTTGATTTTTTTTTTTTTTGTTTTGTTTTGTTTTAGGATTGTTCCAGGGAAAACTTTGCTGCCATGGTGCACATTAACCAATCAGGAGATGTCCGGCTTATATCCTCTGCAGCTCAGTGGACAGAATTTCTAGTGCCATGTTGACTGTGTGACTCAAACAAATCCTCTGTAGACTGTAGCTGCTAAATGGAGTGTACTGTTGAATATACTAACATTATTTATTGGTTATTTGAGTGAAGTGTCTGTACAGGGTTTATTCATTAAGTAATCTGGGCCCTCGTGAAATAAAATGGAGGACAGAAAAAAGAAATCTTAGATTGTTTTGACTTCTTTTAATGTTTGCAGGTTACAAACATTGGTCAGCAGTTACAAGAGTTGCGTATGCAGAAATGGCATATTTTTGAGCAACACTTGCAACCATCCAGAAGGTGTTTTCCCTTATTCTTATATTTTTTTTCTTTTAAACAAGCCAACACAAGCTCACATTGACCATTACTATAACAGCCACCTGTGTTTGAATGGTTGAATTTACATTTGTCATGAGTTTATCAATTGGGCTATTTAAAAAATTCAGTATTCTGATTTGCTAATTGTTTTTTGTTTTTTTGTTTTTTAGTTACATATTGTTCTTATTTCTTTAAAATATATTATGTTGTGAGATTGCATTAAATACAACAGCATTCTTAATGATTTTTTTGACTCCTTTAAATTTAAGGAGCTGTTTTTGTTGTATAAATTTTAGTTTTTTGTGCCTTGTCCTTGCATTAGGTACATGACCTGCAAAGGTACTCATACGCCTTGTGCTGTTCACATTTTATCACATTACAGCAACAAACATCAGTGTTTTCACTGTGATTTTATGTGATAAACCAGCACAAAGTTATGCATAAAAGTGGAAAGAAACATAATACATGGCCTTCAGTTTTTCACAAATAAAAATTCTAAAAAATAGGCATTTATATTTATTCAGCACCTCCAAGTCAATACTTTGTACTTTGAACAAATTCCCATCCAGTCTGAAGTCTTTTAGTCTCTAACAGGTTTTTCTTTCAGAACTATAATCTTTTTGGTTCCACCCGTCTTCCCATCAAGTCTAACCAGCTTCCATGTCTTTAATAAAGAAAAGCCTCCCCACAGCATGATGCTGGCACCATCATGTATCACAGTGATGATGGTGTATTCAGATTGTGCTACTTTTTTTGCACAAAGGTGGACTATGTTTACTAATTGTGAGGTCTAAAAGCCAATCGTTGCACTGGTTTTAATCAACAGATAATCAGACTAGTTTTCTACTTAATGTCTGCACACTTTTTGTTTGTTTTTATGAATATATTTTGTCTATTTCCTTTCATTTCAGTTATATGCTACTTCATCTTAATATATCACTTAAATTCACAGTTACACTTATTTTACAATTACAATACATAGATGTTTGTAATTTGCACCATGACACATTAACAAAATGTGGCGAAATTCAAGGCTTGTGTATATTTTTCCTTGACACTGTATGAGTATATGCAAAAAAATATCACTGTTAAAAAAAAAAAAAAAAGTGTGATCTCATTTTAGAGACGCATTTAATAATTTCACAAATGCACTAATTGGTCAGAACACTGCTTCAAAACAAAATAAATCTGCCAGTTTCTTGAGTGAGAACAAAATAATCATTAGTTCTTGTGCGCCACATGGTGAATTTAGGCTTCCCACAAGTCCAGGCATGTAATATTTTGGGGGGGGGGGGTTTGTTGTTAATTTATGTATTTGAAATGTGTAGAGGATTTGCAGAATATACCCCAAACAGGCTGGAAGTCATGCACCATACAGAAAACTTGACAATCTTTATTTAAACCCAATCTTTAAATTATCTGCATAAAAATGTTCTTTTAAACAATTTTACTTGATAATTATCCTCTGTTTTAATTGGTTAATCATGCAGCTTGAGATTTAGGATTTTGTTTAACTGAGCGTAAAACTGATACATTGGTTAAAAAAAAAAAAAACTCATGCAAGCCAGTTACATCCAGGATTATCCACCATCATGTAATCTTTAGTGCCTGATGATGCTTAGAAATAATTGATGCTGCCATTGCAGTTTCATTTGAAAATGATCCCTCCTGTTGAATTTTTTTACATCAGATATTATGTTAGAAACTGATTCTACTTACAATTCAAGATATCTACTCTGAAAAACAAAGTTTGCAACTTGAAACAAAGCTTGTGTGAAATGTAAGTAAATGATCTCGCACATGCTTGCTGCTACCGTTTTTGTGTGCAGATCTGAAAAAAATAATTTGGATATTTTGCTTTGTTTCATATTTAACCACAACCATCTTCTGAATTTCAGTCAATCACTTCATTCGAAGGGATTTCATTTCTGTGTGAGAAACCTTTGTCAGTGGCAGATCAGTGAGTTTTTGGCATAATCATGAAACCAAAACTAATATAATCAACTTTCCAGGCTATTTGAGGTGCGCTTTTAATGCTAAAGGCATTTTCTGTAACTTTAGACTTTTAACAAAAACATGGTTACAGCTGTATCTATGCTCCTCTTACTATCAAGAAGTGCCATATAGTTGAACTTGTATTCTCTTGTGGAGAAACCTGTTATAACATTTATGCAACGTTACTGACGCACGACTCAAGTTTCTGAAGATATATCCCTGTGCTGCATGGAGATGGCTGATAAAATATCCAGTGTGCTTCTGCTTTTTTATGTGTGTAACCTTGGAAAGCATTATATCATTGTTGTTGAACATTTATTCACTGTATAACAATGTATGATCAGCTAATACTGCCCTCCTCTTGAGGAGACAGCATTTGGCTTTACTGCAGATTAAAAAAAAAAAAACAAAAAAAAAAAACCCTGATATGTAGATGCACTGTTCAATCTAACTGGATCACACCTTCCATGATTAATACACCATACCAGTAATTTAGCCCATTTTCTACAAATTGGTCATTCTCAGCACTACTGATCAATTATTTTTCAGCTGTAATTTGATAAGTGACAAAAGACAGCTATCTAAAGGTTTCCAAATATATTTTTCTTAAAATCGATAGTCTCCATAGGATAGGATGGGTTTCCTTCCTCTTGAAATTTTAACTGATACCCTCAGACAAATGTTTTGATTCCATATTACATTGTATTAATTTCACTTTTTTTAGCAGCAGCAGTTGCTTGTAGAATCACAATTTATTTCAATGGTAACCTACCCTAACATGCTAAGCTACAATGGAGAACATGCTTAACAATACCATCAAAAAGCTAATATAAAAGGTTGCTGTTTTGTATATCATAGAATGATGGGTTGCTATCTTGCATTTTTTTAATTTCACTTCATGTATAAGCTCGTTTTTTTTTTTGTTTGTTTTTTTTTTACTTTGAAAAGTGATAGCGACTAGCTGTCAAGACTATTGGCTCAAAGCAGTGTTTTGTTTTGTTTTTTCCTTTTTAAACTCCAGTGGCTCTGGGTTGTTATAGTTGTTGAAAATAATAATAAAAAAAGTGTGTGTGTGTGTATGTATGTATGTATGTATGTGTATATATATATATATATATATATATATATATATATATATATATATATATATATATATATTTTTTTTTTTTTTTTTTTTTTTTTTTGCAACAAGCTATAGGCAAAATGCATTTGTAAGGCAGAAATCTTTTGTTTGTTGGTTTTACAAACTCAAAGTTTTACCAAAATGCTTGAATATTAGGCTTTCCAAATTCATATTTGGCTGTATATGTATTTTTTTCAGAACTCCTTCAGAGTTCTATTGCATGTTGTTGACCAAGTTCAGGCACCAGTTATTACTGCCTAGTAGTTTACAAGTTAACAATCCTTATGTTGTGAGACCTGTTGGTTTTCTGTTAATCTGCTACACTCCACAGTAAATTGTCATATAGAAATATAATTTCTAACAAAATAGTAACTAATCTTATTACAGATGTTGGAATGCTTTAAGGATAAATATATCTGTAATTAAAAAACACTGACTTGACCCATATTTATAGTTTTTATTTTACAATGGTAAAATAAAAATGACCATTGTTGATTTTCTTCAGTAGCTTAGCTTTAGTGGCCATTTTAAAATAATTGTATACAGCTGTCTACTATAGACTACCTCCTTTCTACCAAAGAAGTTGTAGTGTCAGTACCACAGTGTACTCAGTCTTGCCTTAATGTTTTTTTTTTTAATTAGCCTGAGCATCAGACTGAACAGTTTGTAGTTCATTATGTAAAAGCTCCTTCCAGCCATCAGTGAATGTAACCTATTCCATTGCCCATGTCACCAGTACATCAAGTGACACTAAAGCAGAAAGCTTTATAGAGATGGCAGTGTTAATGCCTCAGATTAACTAAGATTAGGCAAAGAAAGATCACAAACTATAGATGTCTTGAACAAGATTTCTTTTATCCTCAAAAATGTAATCAAGTGAAGTGTTGTGTAGATATTTGCTGATAGTCTTGCACAGAGTTTAATTATACACTGCTTCATAGCGCTGTATGGTGACAATACATATCACTCGAAGTCTACATGATCTAAATAAGTGTTGTGATTGTGTCCAAAGGTTCAGGACAGTGTAGTCTCCTCTGTTTTCTTTGACATGAACATATATACTTCCAAAAGAACTTCCTGAGGATAATCTTTTAACATCTAACTCTACAGTCTTCAATAAACTGTTGCTCCTGCATGCTGAGTAATTTGCTGAAATGCTACGTTAATGTTAGCATGTTTTTTTTTTTTTTTCTGTTTTAATGACTTGTTGATAATGCAGTGTGTAACATTCTAGTGCTGTTGCAGTTAATAGTGTGCAGACAAAATTACAAAAGCTTGTTCTCCTGCTTCATAAACTTGGAGCCTTTCTTTGAACATTGTAAAAAACATTTGCCTGTTCTCTGTACAATCTTCTTCTGAGGAGCAGCATCTGACGGAGACAGACTAGAAGCTGCAGATGCCAAAATAATCTTTTACTGTAAACATCATTGTGAAGGATGAAAAATAAATTAGATAGTGAAAGAAAAAATATTTAGTTTAACTAAATATCCTGCAAAGCAGTGCAATAAAATATGCTATAATTTGAAAGAATTGCATAAATTGGAGCCACACTACTCACAAGGGTTAAGGCTAACTTAAAATTTCAACAAGTATCAAGATCATTTAATGACTTAACCAGAAGCCAATACTTGGGATTCCTGATCACATTGGGACATCCCTGTTACAAAAGATCACTAGAACATTAAGTTTGGCCTTAGAATGCCTTTGACATTTATCTTATCATATATTGTAGACCATAATTTCTGATTAAATACTATGTGCATATCAATCAGAACAAATTCCACATAAAAAAAGATTATCAATTTATGTTCTTCCATGTAGAAATAAGTAAGATGCATATTCAGCACATCTTAATTTAAAATAAAGTATGTACTAGCTGTAGGTATTGGGCTAAGAATACTGGCATGGTCAGTTGAGTCATTTTTGGCAGAAAAACTATGTATTAAATTAATCTAAATGGTTGAAAATCAGTGAGCTCCATATTTCTCCCGATGTTTCATTCTGCTCAAAGTGCTAAAATCAGATGCTGTCACCTCAGGAATAATATGCACTGTGTGGTATAAAATGTATCTGATTCTGTTGGTGCTCTCTATTCAGATCATGTGGGTCGGCCTTTTTCCTGCTGGAATTTTAATTATTGCTTTGTGGGTTGTTTGTTCACTTTGTTTTTAAGGATATCTTTTTATCAGTGTCTTTTTGTGCCATTTTCTTCTTAGGGCAGATTTCTGGTGGATAGATCAATCAAGACTCAGCTTTGGCACTCTTGGTGGACTGAGTCTCTCTGTGGAGCTTGATTGCTTGGGAAAAATACATGTAAATCAAATGAACCAAATGGAGAAAAAAATTAACAAATTTAACATCCTGGGGAGAAAAGTTAATGTCAAATGAGGTATATTCATAATAAAAATTTTGCCTTTACCCTGTTGCCTTTGTGAAGTTTATACCCTTTTGTATGATTGTCTCCACAGCAGATTCATTTCTTTTTACTTTAATCGGATTGTGAATACACATTTTCCATCCAAATGTTTGAGCATGAGAATGAAGCACAAGTTCCCCAATGTCGAGCTGACGCTTGAAACTTACATCCTGCCAAAATCAACAGTGTCTTAAAAAAAAAAGGAGGGGGGTGAGCTGAATTTTATAACAAAGAATTTAGCTCCAGCATCAATTAGCAACAACCTGTAAATTCACTGTAATTTCCGTCTTCCAACTGCATGTTGACCAAATAGTGACTGCCATTAACACAGTTCATTTCACACTTGAAACCAACTATGTTTTAAGTCTGCAGTGTTCTAGAGCTGCTGTTTTTCACTACCCCCAAAAGACGAACCTTTCACTCATTTTGTTCTTTACTATGCACATTAAAACTTACCCTAGTTCACAAGGATAACCGGAAATTCTTAAGGTGCTTTGGGACATTCTGAATGAGACCAATTTTGATGTCATTAGCGTTCATTTTAATGAAAAGGGTCTTTCTTGCTGGTAGCCCAGGAGCTACATGACTCCACTGGGACTGATCATTTAAAATTACAGTACCTTGTAAACGTTTTCATACCCCTTTTTCGCATTTTGTCACTTTTTAAGTACAGACTTCATACACTGTGTTTTACTGGGGTTTCATGTTATAGACAGACCAACACAAAATTGTACATAAAGAAAAGTGGAAATAAATTAATACATGGTTTCAAAAAATGTTACATACAAAATCTAAAAAGTGTGGCATCCATTTGGATTCATTCCCCTGGGTAAATACTTTGTAGAACCAAGCTCCACTGATCTTATCAACTTACCAGTTTCCTTAAACCCAGGTGAAGAAAAGCACATTCAACAGCATCATACTGCTACCACATTTGCATTTTTAAAGATAGGCAAACAGTTTCCAAATATTTAGGGGAGTTGACTGATTTTTATTTTTTGAAGTAGAAAGTAAAAGTATGTTTGGCAAAAATAACAGGATTTGGGTCACTTTTCTTAAAAACCGTTGGTATATTTAGCCAAGCCAATTTAGTGCAGATTTTGGTGTACCTCTGTCTCCTTTTGAATAAAAGTTGCTGAATATTTGTGGTCTTGTTTACTATGAAATTAAAAAGAAAGTAACAAATGGAATGAATGATGAATTAGAATTCTACTTAAGATTTTCCATTTGCGAGGGCAAACTTTACTCTAAAAAAAAAAATAAAAAATCTCCAACTGTATCAGTAGCCTGTGCTGGCAGATCAAATATCCACCATTCTTGAATTTTGGTTGGAGACCACAAAAATTTAGTCCAGGAGTCATAAATGCCCCCCCGGCTGCAGTTTGGACACCCCTGATCTGCAATGAAAAAGTACATCTTGAAAGAGAATACAAACTCCAAATCTTTTTTTATAACATCTGTTCCAAAATGGTTTTTTGTAATCTATTGCTTATTTCTTTGCATTTTGTGTCTTTGAGTGAATACTATGCTAAAAAAAAAAGATCATCATGCTCAGTCATATTTTCTGGTGACAGCACCCTCTCTTGCTCAGATTCCTTGAACCTTTTCTCCGTCAAGCTCTTCCCTTCCAAAAGTGTTTTTCCTTGTCTGTCGCGGATGAGCTGCGATGTTAACAGCCCACGGAGGATTTCCTGCCAGCAGCTCTGTATCTTGCGTCTGACCCTGTTGGTTTACACTGAGAGGTCAGTTGTGTTGTGTTTTTGATTGTTATCCCAAGTCTGTGGGCTCGCGTCCCAACGCATCTACCCCCCAGTCCCACAAGTAAACGGCCTGCAGAGTAAATAACATTTTATTATGTGAGTAATTACATTTGAAAGCATTAACAGTTCTCTCATTATGCAAGCAGATTTATTTGTACAAAATTGGCTTTCCAATCAATAGAAATAGAATTACTGAAAATTAAGGGCTTTTTAAGTCAGCACCCTTAAAGCTTTCTGCTCAAAAACTGCAGCTTTTCTTATTCTCTCCCTCTTCTTAGCTCATGCCTTTCATTCTTTGCAACTCGAGATGAAGAAGATATACTTTCTCCGCTCTCCCTTCCTGCTCTGTGAAAGTGATCTTTTTGTGCGACTACCTTTAGTTTATCAAAGAGCGCATTTGTCCCCATGTGGAACCTGTTTCATGTCTGCACAGAGTCTGCATTTGTGCACAAGTGAAACAAACCCGGTTTACTTTTCCGCAGAAGTGGCCAAGAAAGATTCCTAGATGTTTTCTGAGAGAAAAAACATGGGACAATTTTGTGGGTTAAGTTTAGAAGAAAACAGACAACCTGGAGTTAGAATAAGACCACCAAGGCATTGTTGAGGTTTTCTTTTGTTTCTGCATCATTTCCATGTTGACTCCTCTTCAGCTCTTCTGTGTAATTTTAAAAGTTTGACTTTGGACTCAGGAGGGAAATGTGCACCCATCCTAAACCACAATGAAGTTGAACAGCTTTTATTTAAAACTCTTTCTAAAGGTGCTTTCTTTCTTAACTGCTTCATTATCTTCCTTCTGCTTAATAGACACTTAGGAAGCTGAGAATTATATATTCAGCATTTTTCTTTGCCTTTCATTCAGAAGGTCTCTGCCCTCAGGGCTCACCAGCATCCAAATCTCAACTTTTTTTATGCGATAATGATGGTAGAGATAAGAGCAGAAGTACAGCTTTCTTTTATCTTGCCTAAGTAGCTCCTGGTTGTTGGTTCAGTTTTGTTTCCTAATCCTTAACAAGAATCTCTATTTGATTACACTTTGGTTTATGTAAAACAAGAAACAATATCCGGCCTTATTTATCAGTTTTGATCTGTCATCATAATATCTACCACATGTACTTTCTTGACCATCATTTAACCCTGATATAGAAGAAAACTAAAGCAAACAGAGGCAATTTCAATGTTCAACATAAAGTCCCTTTTAAAGTTTTTTTTTGTTTGTTTGTTTTGTTTTGGGGTTTTTTTCTCGATGTAGTTTGCGAAAAGTAAAAACAGTTTTAATGGTTTGTATTTTATGATTTTTAAAAAGTTTAAGTAGTTTGCAGATTAATAAACAGCAATCTTTCTCTCTTTGGAATGAGTTTAACTTCAATTTTCCTAATGTAGTTCATAAAATGTGAGCAAGATCCTAAAACTGGTGAGGGCATGGAAGGTTTAGGTAAAAAGGTTTAGGTAAGAATAACAGTACCAGAGTTAAACTCACATTGATTAGTTTACATTTTTACAAATCATAGTTGGTGAAAATCTGAGGCTACCGTTCTTAGCTGGGAAAGGGTGGACTCCCCTTTCTGGGTAGTGAGTCTGCCATGTTTCTAAAGACTCTCGAACAGTTTAGGTCTTGTTCACTGATGATTGTAGACTGCTAAAGGTGAGACGAAGGCTGAGAATCCTTAGGTGATTGAGTTTTTTTATCATGAAGGTGAGCAGGAGTTTGAGTGCAGAAAGACATGTGCTTGGGGGTAAATTGTTATGGATTAGCCTTTCTCTCTTTCGCTCTCTTGGTCAGATGATTCCTGAAAGGGTTTTCCATCTGAGGGGAAAAATGGAGCATGTAAATATCTAGGTGGGTTGGATTGGTGGAGGTTGTCGGAGAAAGGCTAGTTTCCACATGAGTATGGAGGTGTTTTTTCCAGGAAGAAAGCCAGAGGAGTCCCGAAAGCTTTGAGTTTGTCTAGAGGCAAGCAATTAGCAAGTCATGAGATAAGATAATTGATTACTGCAAGCAACAAAACCCAAACACCAAAAATCAGGCAACTGGTTGAGCAGCTCACCAATCCCATACCTGGAGCTTATTAGCAGATGCACTTTAGATGTGACAGAAGCTCACAACCCTACCTATGAAGGAGACCGGCTCCATAGGAAGGGAGGGGGAGAGCTGAAAGCAAGAGAACACAACAAAAGAACCACCCGAGGATTATAATGAGCCCCAATTCTGCCACAAGAGATGGTTAAGTATCTTGGTGGTTTCATCTGCAGTAATGCCAGTGCTGCGCTCATCAGCTGCAGTGAAAAAATGCTGACCTGAAAAGAAAAGCTCTGTACGTTTCAACTCTCAACTATGGTCAAGATATGGATCATGACTGAAGAATAAGGTCCTGGATATAGGCTAGTAAAACAAACTTCATCTCTAGGGTGACTGTGCTAGCCTTTTAGAGAGAGAAAGTGGAGAGCTCTCTCATCTAAAGGAGGCTTGAAGTTGAGCTCCTAGCCCTCTGCATTGAAAGGGGTCAGGTGGTCATCCTATCAGAAGTCATTCTTTGTCAGCCTCAACCTTGTATTAAAATAGGTGTTTTGTTGTTTTGTTTTGTTTTTTTGTTTTGTTTTTTTTGTTCGTTTGTTTGTTTTTGTCTAATATAAGCTTGCTTTTGAAGGTGGTTTGAGCATCTGATCAGGATGATTTCTAGGTGTCTCCCTTTAGAAGTTTTCCAGGCAGACCCAGAACTTACTGGTTGGAATTTATATCCCTGCTGGGCTAAAAACCCTTTGAGATCCTTCTGAATAAGCTGGAGGGCATCGCTATTCTCTTTTTCTGAACTTCTGACCTCAAATAAATGGGACAGCTTAAATTTGAATTGATGTAAATTATTAGGAATAGTTGCAAATTGGACATAGTTTTAGTACCCATATCTATCATTTAAATCTTATCAAAACTCAGGTCATTTAATTACTCTAATGAGTAATTTCCTGGAGAAAAAAAACCAACACAACTTCACTGAATACAGATTGCTAGAGATTATGTAACATAAAATGAACCCATGATGGAAAAATTTACACAATTAAAATACAATTTGAAAAAATTGCAGTTAAATATACAAGATATGGTTAAATTTACAAGTAGATTACAAAAAAGTACATGCAATGTTCTCAAACACTCATTTGGATTTTCAGAAAATCAATTTGGTCATTTTCCAGTTAAGTTGATGCTTGTTCCATGTAAAAGATGAGTGGACCAAAGCCCTTTTACCAGTCAAAGTCTCCCATATTTCCAAAACAGTTCAAACTCCAAATGTCTTCCACCTGCTTTATTGTATCTGTCTAACTTTGTACTCCAATTGGGAGCTGTGTCACTTTGTGACTCACCTGCTGGTCATTAACGTAGTTGCTTTGGTGTAACTGCTGCAGTCTGGTAGCATTTGCTTTTCATGTTCCTTTCATGTTTTTTGGCCAAGGAGAAAGTAAAGCTCAGGTGGCGGTCCTAGCTGTCCCAAGGACAACAGCAATAATCCCAGCAGATGTGAGAGTATTTCTTTGACTTATGCCACACAGTGGGTCATACTAGAGGCTTAATGTTTGTGTTGCTATACATGTACACAGCGCCCTCCCCCCTTGCTGGCAACCGTGATAATGGGTAAAAAGTCTCCATATAAATTCATCCTTTTTTGCTAAAAAATTATTTCATATTGTAAAAGTCAGCACAGAAAAACACTTTAATGTTAAGGAATATTTGAGAGTTTTATTATTGTTTTTACTAAAAATGGCTCGTAATATTTCATACTACCCCCTTTTTTTTACAAGTCAGCTTAGGAAAGGATTAGTCCTTATGGTCTTTGTGCAACCTGAAGTGCCTCCAAAACAACCAGTTGGTTTTTAAGTAGAGTCCATTTGTGAAGATGTGGTGACCCAAAAATACCAGTATGCAGTATTTGCTGCAGTAAGCTTTGAAGATGTTTTACTTCCTTTACAATCCTGCTTGTCTTTGTTAGGCTAAACATAGGTTTTTATCTGGTATTGTCACAGTTCCAGTTGTTTTAAATATGTTAATTTTTACTTTTATTTTAAATATGGGTAAATTTTCAATAGGCTTAAGCTGATTTGTGAAGATCAACACACTTACTAAAGTGGCATGTTCCATTGCCTTTCCCATTTTAAAGAGTGGCAAAAAATGACCTTTGTAAAATTTTTATACAGAAAGTTGTGGATAATTAATTAGAAACACTGAAAACATACTAATGAATGTAGTATTGTATCAACAAGTATAAATTTAAATAGCTTTGATTATTTTGGTCAACTTTTAGAGGACTGCTTCTTTCAGTTTGATAAATCACTTAAATTTGGAAATGTGCATGGTTTATAACTGGAATTAAATAAAATAAAGATCATAACGTCACAGACAAATTTTTCAGTTTTGAATTATGGAATCTGTTTAATAAAATCCAAATTTTTGCTGTATCTCAAAATAGTACAACTAATCAGCTTGTTCAATTTATAAGAGCCAGCTCTGTAAAGGAAATGATCTCTTCTTAGATAAGGGTAGTTACTGAATAAAGCAATGATGAAGCATTAATCAGTTATCCAAAATGATTATGCATGACTCGTCGGCTGATTGCCTTTGTGACCAACAGACTAAACTGATAAATTTGTCCTGAGAGTTGCAAATAATGAGTCATTTTGCTTGACTGGCCAATGTATGACTTTTATGTGCTGTGTTGCTACACAGACAGACTCCTACCAGATAGAACAGATACAGCTGAAGTTACGTAACACAGTCGGCCCAACAGCTTAGCTCTGGTGGACTGTGAGTTATTTCCTCTGCTGTGAGCCACAGGTGTCTGATCAGAGAAGCCAGTCAGCACATTTTGACCGTGTGTAATAACATGGTGATTAAGCTCTGAAGCCTGACAAAAAATAAAGTTTAAGCTCTTAAAGATCCTCTGACACACCAAGCTTCATCTACTGCAGCCAAATTAACCTACAGCTGCATCACAAGAATGATGCTGTATGCAGATGCTAATATTTCTAAAAAGCCCACACATGCACATTCTGTACCTAACAGAGACTGCACTGCAGATAAACAAACTTGTAAATCCTCACAAGTACACCTACAGACCCCCCTCACATAGACATTCTACCCACACCCAATTACAAGGATGACAACAATAAACTACAGAGAACTTCAGCAACATCAAAGAGTCTGCATGTGGTGAACTTGTGGGTTGCACTGGGGTAATTTAATGCAGAGTGCAAATGTGTGTTAATCAGTGTATAATAAGTGCAGTATGTAAGATCTTTTTGAATGTTGGCTGTAAACGCTATCATCAGTCTTAGAAATCAAATTTTTCAGAAACGTAGAACTTAGTGCTTTTTGTTCCAAATCTTCATGGTGAGCTAATCTTTCCCATTACTGTAAGGCTTCAAATATTTTTAATCAGCTTCACATTTATATCTTGTTTCAGGTGTTTATTTTTCTGATAAAAGTAGTGTGAAAGAAAACTATACTTTGTTCAGACTGATTAATTCAGCCAAGGATTTTTACATGTTGGAGCATTTTAGTCAAAAAGTACTTTATTATCCTAGTCTTGTATGTTTAAACAACACTCCCTGCTATTTGTGATCCCAGGTTCTAACAACCTGATGTTTTCATGTTAACTACAAACATATTTTATGGAGCTTTTATATGATAGACCAATTATGAATTTGAAAGAAAGTCATTGCATTGGTATTTCCTACCAATAGTAATGTGATTATTTCAGACAAAATCTTCAAACCTATGTGAGGTTAGTCTTCTAAGGAGTCTAAACCTTTATATGATGATGCTTTTAACATTTCTTCCTCCCAAATTTTGCAAAACAAATAAAACCTGCTGGACAAGCTCAGCATGTATGAAAGAATGATAATCTAATATGTTCTACTCAATTTACTTTTCACACTGGAGGTGTCAAAATTATTCCATCCTGCTATGAAAATATAACAAAAATGGGTAAACTATTCTTTAAAATAAAAGTCTGAGGTTGCAGTAAGAATTCCTCCATAGATGATGTATATTAAACATAACTGTAGATGTGTACACATGTTTGTCCCACTTGGTAAGTTTGTGTACAAATGTTAACCACAGGCTTGTGTCTTCGGAGGTCAAACTTTGGTCTACTTAATTTGCCACAGATGAAACCTGACTCCATTCCAGGGGACCAATACAAGTAAACATTTCAAAGCTGCAGGAAATCTATTAGCACCTGGTGGGACTCCCCACACGTTCCACTCCATCGTATTCCCCCTGCCCCCACCTCCTCCAAACCACTCTATCCCTGTCCCACCCTACTAGTTAATAAAGCCACACAAGACCACCGCACTCCTGCTGTGCCTCTAAAAGCAGGGGATTAGCGAGTGTGTGTGCACACGTGCCCGTCTTTTTGTCATTTGTTGAGGTGTGCATTTACGTCTGTATGGTATGTACCCCTCAGAGTGTGTGCATGTAATATATCTGGACCTGTCCTTTTGACACACGTGCAGCCAGTTAGCACTGAATGAGGTGCCAGACAAGCGTGCAGCAGCTGCCACACTAACAACAATACCCAGTGATCCCATCACAGAAGGCTGCAGTAACTTTAGGTTAGCTCATACGTTTTACCTAATTGCTTCCACAAAATTAGGGTATCATGTAAAATCTGACCATTTGTTTTTCTTGTTCTTCTTTTTTTTTGTTGTTGTTGTTGTTTTGTTTGTTTTTTTTTTTTGTTTGTTTACTGTTGGATGTGTTTGTTTATATGTGCCTTTTAAGGATTTGCATGTATGGTGTTATCATCTATGTCAGAGTTGGCTTGTTATAACAGATTTTTTTGGCAGCCGCATTGGAGTACAATTTGTTATGCAAATAAGTTGTTTACCTGTATTAAACTGGGAATAAAGCAGGATATGCAAATTTAAATTCCTTCTGAAATACCAGTACTGCAATCCAAAGTCAAAACCACACAAAATGGCTAGTGGCATTTTTAACCCAAATATGGTTATGTATTTCCGAGAAACTGTTGCTAGAAAAATTAAGTAATAGCTAAAAACCACAATACTTGTGTAGTTTAGTCAGATTGTTTTGACCTCCATTATGAGTTTCCATAACTAAATCAAAGTAATATCTACATAGATGCTGCTCATGCAAGAGGCAAATGTCAGAAGCACTGTTTTATAAAGAGGTTTGAGAGTAGAGGGAAAGTGAGTTCAGGTTTTGGCAGCATAAACAGCAGGGAGGTAGGACAGCCAGCTGAGCAAACTACAAGTCTTTAGTGGTTCAATGAATTAAAGGGAAGAGAAGGAGAGACAGACATTTGATAGGAACACAAAATACAGTTTTAGACATCTTTACTAAGGTATAACATTCAGTCTCTCTGACATTTACCCTGTGTTCTCATATGCCAGTTCATCAAAATCCTGAATGCTGAAAAAAAATAATCCTATAAAACATGAACTGCATCCACATCTGTTTAAAATTCTTGTTGACTCAAAGACTTCTCCATTCTTAAAACAATTCCATTTGGAGTGAAGCAAACAAGAACTCACAATTTTCATGGACTAAGATGATGATGAGAAGCTTCAAAACTTGCTGTAGCATCAAAACTGCCATATTATCATGTGCCAGGTTGGACTACACCTTGTCACTGATCTTGTTGGTGAGATTCATGGACATAATCTAGAGGCTTAGTCTTGGAGAGGTGCGCATCTGGTTTTGGAGCATTTTTGCTTTTTTTTTGAAGATGTAGCTCTGTTGGTATCTTCAAAGCATAGCTGACTGAGAAGTAGCTAGGATGTGTGTAAACTCCTTTGTCTGTGTCCATGATTCTTAACAGAAACAAGGCAGAGTCATTCCCTGCCTTAAGTAGAGGTGTCTCTTGGGATTTTGTTCACAAGCAATCTTAGGGTGAAGTGGGAGACTGATAAACACACTGGTACACTGTCTAAAATCATGCAGCTGCTGTTTCAGTCTGTTGTATTAATGAAAGAGATTGGCAAAAAAGAACAAGCTCTTAATTTACCAATCTGTCTACATGCCAACTCTCAGCTATGATCCTGAGATATGGATCTAACTGAATACGGACAATGCCAAGATCCTAGACACAAATGCTTGAAATGAGCATTCATTATAGTGTAGCCTAGTTCAACTTACTAAGCTACACTATAACGAATGCTCAACTTACAATCTACAAAAAAAGGCAAGGCACACTGTCATCAGAGGAAAAACTTGAAGTAGAGCCTCTGCATCTGCTCACTGAAAGGGTGTATTTTCCCCACCCATTTTTCCAACCAAAATTATGAATTTATATAGAGACTTTTTAACACATCGACCCAATCTTGGATAAACCAAAGATGACAGCTGGATGGAGGAATCAATGTCATACAGTTTGTACTTAAGAGCCGCTAAGTTTACTTTAAGGAAACGATGTTCACATCACTTCTACTTTGACCCAAGCTCAAATTTCTCCTTATTTAACTAATGCTTTGTACAATCAGGAATCATTATCAAGTTTTGTCAAATCAACACCAAAAGAAAAAAAATCACGTTGAACCTTCGAAAAATAGAAATGCTTAAATCTTTGTGCTGTTTTAGGTTATTTAATTCACATAATGCTTGACCTCAGAAAGGTGATTTGGAGATTTTTAAGTTGGTAAAAGTTCAAAATGACACAGAGTCAAATGGTCACATTTTATTTTTAAAGCCTCTTTTTAAAGGTGCTTTTATGCAGTGGTTTCTCATAGGACCTTTCCTTTCAGACCTGTTGTAACTGTTTTTGTTGTTAATAGCCTGACCAGCTTTCAGTTTTCCAGTGACTACAGACAAACCTAAATAACAAAAATTCTGATTTAGGAATTTTAGTTTTTAGGGAATTATTCTCAGTTAACTGCATATTTCTCTGCCTGCAGTGAAAATTTCAGATTATTTAAGTCAGTTGTGTCCAAGTGTTTGGGCAGTCCGAAGCATGCTCTTCTGCTTATCGATTCGTCGGCTAGCTTGTGTTAAGGACCCAGCCTAATTGGATTTATGTGCGGGAATGTTTTGCAAAGCCACACTTGTGAAATACCTCCACATCTGCTGCCCATTAGCGGTGGACATAACACACAACAGAAAGGGAAAAGCCCCCAGTGCCTTGATTCATGTGACTGCTGCCCTGCTTTTATTGCAGCAGAGGAAGAGGGCTTGTGGCATTGTCTCAGCACAGCGACCACAGCCTTATCTTTTCCTTTCTCCCATGCCATCAGTTTTATTTGTTTTTTTGGTGATTGTTTAATACCAGAATTTATATATTATCTCTTTACAACTCCCTTTATACTAAAACTGCTGGTCTTTCCACAGGTCTTGTAACTTCTCTCCAGGTAAAACCATTTCATCTATGGAGGTTTGCCGACTCTCTTTCATCTCTTGGCTTTCCTAAGAATTCTCTTGTAGAATCTTTTTCCCTAATCTTTCCAACAGGATTTATTTTCCATCTGCTAAGTCAGCTGAACACTGACTCTTATTCTTTGTGTTCTCGTGTCCAGCATTTCGACAGTCATTTGTCTATGTCAGTAAGACTTCCATCGTGAAACCTTGTCACTCCCCAAGGCAAGGATGTCCTCCTGTTTCATCCTTCAGTAGGCACGAGGAGAGACTAGCAAGGGGGTCTGACAACCCCATCGACCCCTCATCTGTCATCTGCCAGGAGAAATGCACCCACCTAATTGGGGGGAAAGCGTTGAGGGGTTGGAGGGCTGGTGTGGAGGTTGTTATTCTTGTGTTGGAGGGGTCAGAGGTGAAAAAGGGGAGATCACACTGGTGATTAGCCTCCTTCATGTGCAGGAATGGAGGAAAGCATAGACAGGGAGAGTGTTTGTTGGGCAGCTGGGGTGTAAAGCAATTAAAAGGAAATGGGTTGAATTTAGCTGTTAGGATAGTCAGACCTGTTAATGTTTCTGCATTGGTTCAAGGTGTGTACACTTGTGGTTAGAATGGTATGATCAAAACCAGCTCATATAAGAACTCCATGGTGCCTAAATTGTTTGACATATGTGATCCTACTCCTTTAACCACAGTCTCCTAAGTGTTCATATTGTCAGTAATGAGAGTCCATCAGTTTAAATTCCACACATATTGGCAGCTCAATATAAGGAACAAGTCAGAAAATTAGGCTGCGTTTTGGGAATCCTGTCAGGTTTTGGCTGCAGAAGGAGATGCTTTCACAAACCGCTTTTCCTCCTTTCGACCATCCACCTGATGATGAACATGACTCATCTCTGCAGGTCTTTCCACCTCTCCCTTCTCAGAATGTCTGTTTACACCTCTTTCTGTGATTACTAAGCCATGAAACAAATGTGTGGGTGTGATGAGAGCAAAAAAAAAGTGAAACTCAAAGGTTTTAGCCACATTTAAACAGTCTTTAGTTGAAGTGAGTAAACCCATGTACAATGTCCTATAACTGGCAATGAAATGTCTCAAAATTACAGTCTGGTTTTTTTTTTCCAATCAAAAAAAAAAAAAAAAAAAAAAAAAAAAAAAAAAAAACTTGATTGAATACATTGAAAATATGATCCCCAAAGTAGATGCTCAGCATAACTAACACAAATACACCATAGATTATAAGATTTTGGATATAGACCTGTGCCCGTACATTCAAAGATTCTCAATCTTCTCAGAGAGCTCCTATCTTAGCTTAAAAATCCCTGCCAAGAACTGCTAGCTTAAGAGTGATCCAGCCATTTGCTGAGGGTGACTCTGAACAAGGAGTCAACAGAAATTCCTATCTTAGTAGACCCCGTTACTTGGTGTGACGCTGTCTTCTGACAATGATTGGTTTTTCTTCTTCTTGTCATTTAATGGTGCTGGCAAACAACTTATTTGAGCATTACCGCCAAAAACCGGTAAAGAGTGTGGACCAAAAAAATACTACCATACAAATTACACTGTCTTAAAAAATAGAATTTGGCCTGGTAGCTTTTACTTTGAGTCTTTCTGAAATAAATGAGTAAGGTCTAGTTTTGATTGTGATTGGTTGATACATGAAACAAAATAAGAAGAATAAAAATTGCCAACGCATCCAGTAATCAGTTGGTAGAAATTTACCAATCATAGAATCTAAACTGGATTAAGAAAAGTGTCATGATAAAACTATGCAAAACTGAATTAATTTCTACAGCAGCAACATGTTTAATTTCACCTTATTTACATCATCATTATTGTGATTTGTCACGGCTTTTCGTCATGCTGGTCATCTCACTACGTCATCTGTTTGTTCATAATGTGGACTCTTAATTGTCAGCAATTCACTGTGATTGCCTGTTTGTATAAACTTGTTTGATCTGGCAAAAAGACCAACACAAAATTGGGACTGAATATGAAAAACAAACAGGACAGGGGAGCAGTGCCTGCTGACACAGCTCTATCCATTTACGGAGAATATCTTGCCTTTCTGTCGGTATTTCTTTCCTGATTAGTACGCTCTTTTAGGCTCACTAAAAGTCCTCCTCACTACTCCAAAGATTTTGTCACTTCATGAGCTCTCTTAAATCCTAAGGTGCCTTGTGAATATCTTTTATCATAGTGAGGTAAAAATCTAAGAAAAGTCTTATAATTTGAGAAATTCTAAGATTTTTCTTAAACTGATGCCACTGGGAGCTACTTTTAGTAGGATTCCTTGTGCATACAGGCCCTGAGTTCTACTGAACCAAACTGAAAGAACCTGACTAACAGATTGTCTAATATCAAACAAAGTGATTCCCCAGATACAGGTCTGGTTTTTTTTTTTTTTGTTTGTTTGTTTTTTTTTTTTTTTTTTTTATGTATGTCTGCAAATGAGAGGAAAATAACATAACATTTGAAATATCAGTACCACTAATGCTTGTTTAATTTTCAGAAAATTTAGAATGACATTTCAACTATCAAAAGAACCTACCCTGTTTGCTGCAAACCTGACAGGTACAACTATAAGAAGCCATACTGCTTACTCTGCAGCACAGAGGTGCAATTATGATATGGAATGGCATCACCGTAAAAACCGTTAAATGATGTTTATAGATGGCACTACAATATGGGATGATGAAGTCATGAGATGAGAAGCAGCTAGGGTATAGAGGAATACTGAGCAATCCAACACTCCAAAATACATTGTGAAAGATGGCAACAGTCCAAAGCACATCAGTAAAATAACGCAAGTGCTCCTAAAGAATGGAAAATATCAAAACTGTGATGTAGCCAAGTGTATCGCCTTATGTAAATCTAACAGAAAAAAACAAGTGTGCAAACTGTCCCCTGTAACAAAGCACAGCTGAAACCACTCTATATAAAATTTGTAAAAGACTGGATGCTCTAAGAGAAAGAAATCTTTGTTTTAAAAAGGATTTAAAACCTGTATTTAAATGTAAATCTAAGAATGATTCCTGGTTGAGAGGTTTGTGCTTTTTATATAAAATAATAGATTAAAAAAGTGAAGACCTCGCAGTTAAACATATGCAGATAGTTCAGATCTATGTAGTACAGATCAGTTGAATTAGTTTCTTTCTGCTTCGTTGTCTTCTGGATAGTAAGTCAATGAGGGAAAACCCAGACCATCCCTCAAGGTATTCCCAGGCTAGAAGGGGAATACAGTCACTCCAGCAAGGGTCTGTCTTGGAGTTTCCTCTAAATGGAAAGTCTCTGGAGGAGTCAGAAGGCACCCTAATCTTGCTGTTGTTGAACTTCTTGCTCTCTATAAATTCATACAGATAATGTTGAATCTCAAAGGAAACTTTTGGTGCTATCAGCCCTGAACTGTCCCCAAGTTGCACCCAGTTGTGGTATGTTTGGCTGTTATTTCCAGTACAATACCAAGATGTCTTTTTTTTATTTCAGAGAACAGAACACTTAATTTACTCTTTGCTCAATAATAAAATGGTCTTTTAATTATGCTTTTGAAAAAATTTAAAACTTATTTTACCTAAAGGTGAGTTAGTTGCACCAATTATATCTGAAACCAGTATTTTTATATATATGTACTAACCTATTGATCTCATACATCACAGGACTACCAAACATCCCATGGTCTAATTAACGATGGTGAGAAATGATTGACATTTTGGAATCCTCTGCAATGGCCCTGGTCTGAATACAATAAATCATGGAAGCTAATACTCCCTTTGCTTTGCTTTGGTTTGAATGAGCACTTCTATTTCCAACATCGTCTCCCTAGATGCATAATCAGCTGTCAAAACTAACTTATTTACCTAGTGCTTTTTAAGCACTTGGGACAGGGTGAGGTGTAATTCAAAAGGTACCAAACTACAAAAACTTGCTCCGAGACTGATATTTTTTTTTTTTTTTTTTTTTTTTTGAGCGTCTGGATTTTTTCTTTGCACTGACACTGATTGACGTTGCGAGTGTGATGTGTGCATGGTGGACCATGCAGCTACATGCCTGTTGCCAGGGTTTAGGGCCTTAAATTTGCACCCCCCTGAGTACTTGCGCACACACACTCACACACATTATATCCACATGCACCTCTACACCTGCTTGTCCACTTCTGCACACACCAAAGGAAGTAAAAAAAAGAGACCTAAGAAAAAACAGAAATGACCTGCACGCGTCATAATGAGAGCGGGCCGGGTGTCTGGCATTTACCTCAAACCATTTCTTTTTCCCGCTGCTCTCTCTGGAGGGCTTTAAGTCCACCGCCCGTTAACGGCTGAAGTGTGGATTTCCTGTCAAATAAGGGTTAGAGCTCAACAAAAGTCCCCTACTCTAGTACCTAAACGGGATCATTTACAGCTGCCCCACTTAAACACACACACTTCATGTCTTGCAATGTCCCAAATGGGATGTATACCAGGTCTGTAGTGCTCAATGTTGTCTTTGTAGTGAGCATATTGAACCTTTATGGTACTTTTAAACTCCAGTATCAATGTAACATCCCCATAATAAAGGTATTGTAAATTTCTGTGATGCAGTGGACTTTATCCAGTCATATCCTTAAACTGTATCCTGTAAAATGGCTTTATAAGGTCAGCCTCAAACATTTCATTGGAATATGCCATGAACAGACTCTTGGCACTGTTTCTCCCCTCATATCTGTTTATACTTTGAGGACTGTTCAACCAGCAGGACAAACATTCCCTCAGTCTCTGACAGATATTTTTCATCCCTGTCAGGATTGGATTTTCATGAGAGCTGTCAGCTCTTTTTGTGGCAATGTATCTATGAATTGGGTCTGGGTAATATGATCTAATATTTTTCACTTTTGATAGTTACAAAAATTACAAATTACTTGCATAAACATTTTTAGACTTCAGTATTTTATTGAAATTCCCTATTAGACTAGTATGGAGGACCAAAACTGACATAATAAAAAATAAAAGCAGAAATATATATATATTTTTTTCCTTTTCCTTACACATGCACTTTTGTCAAGAAAAGTATATATTTTGTTTTGTCTTTTCCTTTTACATATGTTTTCGTCAAGAAATGTATATATTTAGTTTTTCCTGTTACCTATACAAGGATTTGTTCTTTTAAATTTCCACATCTCCTCTTTTTAGTTTACTGTATGCATTTCTGTCTCATTATGCAAATGAGGTGGGCTGCTTTCTTGGTCCAGCTCCTCTACCACTGGTCAGCTGAAAATGTACCTCCTTCCAACTCGTCCAGTCTATTTGCAGCTTCCCTTAACAACTCCAACACAAACTGTCTTTCCGCTCCCTCCATAATTATACTTTGGTTGCTAAACTGAAGACAAAGGTGCAGGCATGCACAATCGATCTGCACGTGGATCCTGCTCCTTCCTGTTTATTGACCAATAGTAGAGGAGCTGGACCAAGAAGGATACAGAGGATGGTCCTCCATACAAGGCAGCCCTCCTCTTTTGCATAATGAGGCAGAAATGCGTATGGTAAAGTAAAAAGAGGAGGCGAGGAAATGTAAAAAGAACAAACGCTTGTTTAAGGAAAAGGCAAAACAAAATATATACATTTCTTGACAAAAACGCATGTATAAGGAAAAGGAAAAAGAAAATATATACATTTGTTGAGGAAAATGCATCCTTAAGGAAAAGGAAAAACAAAATATATATACATTTCTTGATGAAAACCACATGTATAAGGAAAAGGAAAAAGAAAATACATACAGTTCTTGACGAAAATGCATGTTTAAGGAAAAGGAAAAACAAAATGTATATATTTCTGCTTTTATTTTTAATTATGTCAGTTTTGGTCCTCCATAGACCAGCACATTGTTTTACATAACAATAAAATGGAAGAAAAAGGGTATTTTTTCAAACTTTTAACAAAAATTAGAAAAATATGGCTTGCGTTTGTATTAAGCCCTGCTGAGTCAATGCTGTGGAAAACGGAAATTGCAAATCTGAGGCTGACTGGATTGACTGTCTGTGCTCAGCAATTTTCAAGTTTTGTCGCTGGGCTAAAATGAGCTGCTTGTGAGTAGGTTGGTTGGGTTTAGTATGGAGATAAGGTAAGGTGCTCTATTATCTGGGGAGGAACTCAGAGTGGGTAGTAGAGAATTAGTGGTTAGGGCATATGCTTCCTAGGAGACTCCATTTGGAGGTTTTTTTTAAGTATGTATCTCTGGGAGGAGACCTCAAAACAAACCCAGAAGTAACTTGAAGGAACTATACATCAGTTCTAGCCTGGAACACCTTGGATTACCAAAACAAGCTGACACTGTCCCTGGGGAGAGGGATGTCTGGGTTTGCGGCCTGATCTTATAAATGGTAGAAAATTTCACCTAAATTCTGTGTAGGAAACTAGTAAATAAAATATAGATTGTGATAACTGCAGTGTTCTGTGATGGATTTCTTTTCCCATGACAAAGGGTAAGAGGGAGGAAATGTGCATCCCTGGGTAAAAATATTTTCCAGAGGTGAGAATTTACATCTTAACAAGACAATGACCTGGAGAATATTAACTCATTCCTCTATTTTCCATGCCTCATTTGTCTTGTGCTGGAGCCTCTTCTAGCTGCCTTTAGCAAGAGGTAGGATCTAACCTGGATGGTGCCCCAAAGACTTTTACCCAACTAAATGTTTAAATTGCTCTAGGAAAAACATTGTAGAGGTCCTGCACGCTCTCAACCAGTATCCCTGGATATTGTTTAATATTCATCACTTTCCGTCAAACTTAGTTGTGCTTAAACATTTATGTCTGGAGAAATTGGACATAACTTTAAATTTGCTGTAGAGACAAGAGGCAAATTCACACTTCTGTAAATCTGTATCTTGAACCATGACTTGACAGTGGTTGTTAATACAAGTTTTGGGCATATTTCCCTATTTATCTTGCAAATCCTTCAACTCTGAAAGATGAGAAGGAAAGCCACTAAACTCTATGTAGTGCATTATTTAATGAATGAGTGGCCAAATATAATATAGGGGTGGTTTATGTTTTGATTGTATGATAGTGAGCCCTATGTCTCTGAGTTAGAAAGTTTCCCATATTTTCTATGCATTTGTAGATTAAATGTTCAAACCTCAAGTCAGTCTGATTGATTGAATGAAGCTTTATCAAAACCAAGATCCCACAGGTTTCTATGTTTGTTTCAGTTGGCAGGAGTTTAGTGTCAAGCTCTGGCAAAGCCTTGCAATGTGTTCTAGGACCTCTCGCTGAGCTACTCCTGCTTGTTTTGCCAATCCATTATGTCTGTGCTTCCTCTCTGGTTCTGCTTTAGATATTGTGAAACTAGCTAATCCTCAGAGGATGCAATCAATACTTTAGACCAAGTGCTCTTCTGGCGCTCCATGTAAAGAATCCCATCTGTCTTTTCAGCTGAGCCAAAGGGAGGCTCAGTGAGGAGACACACCGGAGAACCTTGTCAAGAAGATCCTGTCTGATGATAATAGGTCTAGCACAGATCAACACTATTATCTTCACAACTTCTATATTCTTTATGCCTCAGCTGGTTTAGCTGGACCACATTAAACATATGCTTACAAATGTTGTTAGATCATGAGAGGTCTTTGTCTTCAATAAACTCTTACGAGACAACTTTACTATATGTCAACTTTACTACAATCTAACAAGATAAATTAACTTTCTGAGCTTTAGTGAGCCTGGTCTAAAAAAACACACTATACCTTGAAAAGATGTGACAGGGCATGGATATTTAACAAGTGATGCTACAGGTCAGTCAGATGTTTAAATGCATTTATTATGGCATATTAATTTAGGACATTAGATGATTATTTTTCTTGAGTGGAATGACACCAAATCGTACAACTTCAAAGGATTTTAAAAACAGGACTAGGGTGCACAAGATTCTTTTTTTTGTAATCCACAAAGGGTCAAATTAATTAAGAATTTATATACATCCCTATTAATATGTGGTCAGCTGTCACTTAGCAAGTTGTATCTCGACCACATGCTTTTTATAGCCATCAAACATCTTAAATATTTTTGGATAGTTGACCACTCTTCTTTGAAAAATTGGTAGAATTTATAAAGATTCTTTGTTTTTTTTTTTGTACAAACTTAGGATAAAAAATGTACTACAGTAGGGTTGGGTTCTTACCAGTCCTGAAGTTTCATGTTAGCCAGCTTTATCCATTCCAAAACCAGGTGCGAGTGTAATCACTGTTCTGAATAACCTACGTGTACTAGATTCAATCAGAAAGCAGTTAGCTCATCACTGTGGGTAGCTGCAAATTTGAGTTCTGTTTGAAGGTGTTGATTTTAGTGCAGACACTGGTTCCTTTTGTCTAGACACTCTGTCCATGTTGATGGTAAATTTGCTTTCCTTTAGACAGTGAAAGTGGCATTCCAGTATTTTGTCATTCATGGTTGGCTCTAATCTTGGTGTTCTCTGAGTTGTTTTTGAAAAGCATAACCATACTTCTTTCATCTGAAAATAAAGTTCTGGGCCCAATGGTAGAATTTGAACACAACTCTGTATGCCAGCAGGTCAGTGAGCCCAAACACACACCAAAGCATGATTTGGAATAGATAAAGCAGGCTAACAGTAAGTTGGACTTAACCTTAACTACAAGATTGTCAACTGTTTTTTGATTCGATGACAGATTTGAAAAACATTTCCAAATCTTCAGTGAGACTGAAGATTTTATTCCATTACCCCAAATAAATCTAACTCCAAATGAGCTAAGTGCCTTCACTCAAAGCAAAATGATTTCACACACTGATGTTTAACTGATCAGTCTAGTTAAAGTGGCATTTCTGACTTTGTTTTTAAATAAGTCTTTATGAGTGTACTGCTATTAAGGTCCCAAGGTATTCATGTCCACCACTGTAGATATATATGGTTATATAGCCACTGGTTTGTGATGGCACTTGTTTCAGGTTAATCAGTCTGTTCTTCAGTGATCCAATCCAACCTACTTAATCCAAATAAATCTGATTGTGTTAATTTGCAAGATAATTCTTCAATCTTAAGACATCAAACAGTAAGGTATTCAATATTCATTCAGAGTAGCTCCAAGCTTCTACATTCTTTCATACATTGGTGTTTGTGCATCTTTTCCCATTTTTTTTTTTTTTTTTTTTTTTTTTTAAAGTTTAAGGACCGCAAAAGAAATTGTCCATTGTTCAGTTATTTCTTTAAAATACATGAGCCAAGATGTTAGTAGTATCCTACTATTTTTAATATAACCCCAGAAACACTTCAGTCTCACTCCAAACTCTAATCAATAATTACCAAGACAGCTTCAACCCTGATGATTTATTGATTATGCTTAAAAGTCAGGTTATCATCAGGAAGTCACCCCATTCAGAAAAACTTTATCATGTCTGATAAGAGGAGTGGTCAAATATCCAGCCAGAATTATACCAGAAGGTTGTTCATGACTACAAAAGCATGTAGTTTCTCTGGTACTGGCAAAGGAACATTTAACTAAATATTTGTTGTGAGGGTGTATATATACGCTCATTGGACATTTTATTAAGAACGTAACTTCAAATGGAGAGATTCATAAAAGATGGAGAGTAAATGGTAGCCCTAATACCCACTCATTACAATCAAGGTATGTGGATCCACAACACGTTGAGCCTTGAGGCCACAGAAGAATGACACACCGCGTGCCGCTTCAATCAGTTAAGTACGGGAAAGTGAAGCTCTACCAAACTGAGAGGATGAAAGATTTGGAAAAACATTGCTGGTTTAAAGTGCCTTAATTTGAGCTGTAACATTCAGATGGAAGGATTAACATTTGGACATGAAAGCATGGCTTTATCTTGTCTTTTTTACTGTAATTTTGACTGCTGCTATTGTAATGATGATGGATGTGGGGGGCCCTTCACACACTTTGGGCTCATCCTCCACAACCTGCCTGATTGTTGCTGTTGACCATATCCATCTTGTTAAACTTTGAACTTGTTAAATCTATGGCACAAAAAGGTTCTGACAGCAATAAGAGTCCACCTTGGTACTAGCAAGGTGTTCCTAATATAGTGGTCCTGAGTGTATATTTAACTTTATTATAATTTTGGGCTTGTGTGGATGAAAGAAAATCCAAAACAAATTTTAAACGTGTGAATCCGCTTCCTGTGTTTAAAAACGTTCGAAGTTATGTGTGGTACTTATCATTCGACCCAGAAACAAATAACCTTCAAAGAAAACCCTCAAATTAACCACATTCAACCTTATGAATGTATGTAAACTTCTCACCGAAACTGGAGGCAGATTTTGGAAAATTTACAAGGAATGAATTGTCCTTGTGGTTTTATTTTGAAAATATCTTCCGGAAGGAGTGTAATGTAACGTGGATAATTTGACAGCGGTGAGGCACGCGGCTGCAGGAGGAGGGCATGGTGCGGGTGGGGGGACTTACAAACTTTGGTGAAAAGGGGTTGAACCGAGGACGTGTGTGGCTTCCGAGAGAAAAAAAAGTGGCATCCGTGTGAGGAAGGAGTCTCCTGCAGATCATCAGCCTCTCTGGACTTGAACCGGCAGCCGTGTCAGTCGCTCTGTTGATCCGGATTCTACTCTGATTTCTAAAGTCCAGACCCAACCATGAGTGCAAACCTGTGGATTTACCAGGTTTTGGTGTGCGTTATGGTGATTTTTGTGGATACAGGTAAGAATTGTAGAGCTTGGATTCTGTTAGATGTTAATTTATTTGTTAGGTTAAAGTTAGAAAAACTAAAATTGTAGATGACGTGTAGTACTTTTTTTTTTTTTTAAATTTCACATTTAAGTCATAAATATCAATGAATTTCAGATATTTGGCTAAAATTCTAATATTTAAAAGTAACTCCCCATCCCCCCCCCCAAGACTTTATACAATAATACTTAAAATGAAATTGAGCAGCTCATATTTTAAATTGCTTCACCTTTCTATCAAATGTCCCCACATTTCAGTTTGCGAACTGTAAACAGATTAAGAGTTAAGTGTGGTTGTAATTAGCTGGTGTAGGACCTGCACACTTTGACTACTTTAGAAGCACATCAGCTGATATTACTGCTTTCCCCTCAAAGATTTCAACCAATCCATCAGTTCAGCAACGGACTGGCACTGAGCTGCAAAGAAGATGCCTAAAACATGCTGCTATTTAGCATGTATCCAAATGAGCCTCAAGTAAATTATGGGTTATCTGATGGCTTTGCAGATCGTTCCAGCTCACATCTGTCCAGCCAAAAAGGTCAACAAGTAAAGCACTGGATCTGTAGTTGCCACCTTTAGGGGTGTTGACTCTGACCTCTGCCTGCACCAGAAGTGGGAACAGGAAAAAATGTGCACCCAGGACTGTGGTGTTTGTGCATCTAGATTGAAAAGATGTGTAAGCAGGAGAGAGCAAGAAAACTGGAGTTACAAAGCAGGGAGTGTGTGTGTAGTGGACTGGGATGGATGGGGGGGTGGGGGTTAACATCTGGCTGCTCAATACTCCAGCACATTTGCACCCTCCAAAACAGATGTATTGTCTGCTTAATTCCCAGACAGAGACTCTAACCTGCTTCTTTCCTGTTTTTCTTCTTTGGCAAGTTGCCTGGAAAGTGAAAGTTTTTGCAATGGCCACAAAAATGTTGTCCTCCAAATCATCCAGGCAAATCATTTTTGAATATGAGAAAACTGATTAACACTTTACATGGTGAAACACGGGGGTGGAAGCGTCATGCTGTGGGATTCCTTTACTTCAGCAGGAGCAGGGAAGCTGGTCAGATACGGGGTAAATCTGGAAGAACACGTCCGAGAGACTGCAAAAGGTTATTGGCTGGGTTAGAGGCTCACTTTCTGTGCTGGAAGCACAGAAACTCAAACCATGCAGCCAGAGCGACATGAAATGACACAGGCAGCTCACATGTGTTGGAATGATCAAAATTCATGAGCATTCATGTGGTAGAATGTGCTCTGGTCAGACTTGACCAAAATTAAACGCTCTGGCCTCGCTGCAATGATGCAGTGTGTGTGGAAGAAAATGAACACTGCTCTTCCCACTCAACACACTGTTCCCACAGTAAAAATTGGTGGTGGCAGTATCATGGTGTGGAGTTGCTGTTCTTTGGCAGGCACAGGGAAGCTGGCCAGACTCAGCTGAATAGGGAGCAGTGGGTGGGGCTTCACCTTTTAACAGGACAAGAAGAGTAAACAGCCAGAGCTGCAATGTAATGGGTTAGATCGAGGCATATTCATGTGTTAGATGGGCTCAGCTGAACAATCCTGCACGTAAAGTTTCTGCAAAAGGTCAGATCGTCAGTCCTCCACCGTCCCCCCAACCCCCTCCTACATTTTCCAAACTACATTCGAACCTGCTCCTCTAATACGACTGCCTCTTCCCATTAAATCCTGTCGCTATCACCCCCTGAGCACCTTTTATCCTTATCCTCATGCTTCTACAAAATACTTGGGAGATATGTGGAGATAGCAGGGGTCTGAGTGCAAGGAGAGGAAGAGACTAAGTGAAATCTAATTGAGCGGCCTGGCCAGACATCAGGGCTGGAACAACACGGTGATGACTGCCAGATGTGGTCCAGTGAAGCCCAAACATTAATAACATGTCCTCCCCTAAAACCATTTTCAACCACGACAAGCCTCTAAACGGTCCACAGTTTACAGTATCCTAAGTACACACACAGCGTCTTGTGTTGGGCCTTGGCACGGGGGCATGTGGCTGTAACTCGGTAGCAAAAGATTTTCCTGGATGATTTATATTGCACTTGCCTTTAATTACAAACTTAAAGTTTAAAAGTGCCGGTGAGCACTAGGAAACTACAGTTGCGGCAGAACTCAATCCGACTAAAGGAAGAACATTTTTTTCCAGAGCAGGTAAAAATGAATGATTCGTGTCACAAAATGTTCATCTTAAAATACGATTCTGTCCTATTTCTGACCTCCCTGTGATCCCATGTGCATTGTGCCACATTTTTGCAATGATAGACTTCTCTTTTGATGTGCTTCTTCCAAAGAAACTGCTTTCAACAAAGCTCTATAAATAAGGCAAGAATGAAATGTAATGGCTCCATTTGCTCTGCTGACAGCTTGACGGTTCATTTTCCACACTTTTTTTTTTTTTTTTTTGCTTACATATCCAAAAGCTGAGAGGTTATACATTAAACATCATACATAAAAATGTATTTTTTATTAGAAATTCTGACTGATTTTAAAGTTTCTCTGGCAAGCAGGGCCACTGAGTGAAAGTTCTGGTTGCTCAATATGAAAAGAAATAAACTAAAAGTCAGCATTGTTAAACAGCAGGACTTCTTATAAGCTTTGAGCAGCACTTACAAAATCATGAATGTAAGATTATGAAATTGCTTTCTGTAGGAGCCGTGATAACTCATAAATATATCAGTAACTTAAAACTGTAACATTCCAAATATGACAGAATGGGGGGAAAAAAGCAGACTTCAGCCTGTAAAATATGAGATTTCTTTTCATGAGGTTATCCAGTGTAGCATATAAGCCTGTTGACAGGTGTCACTCTCTTTCTTTGTCTGTCCTCACAGTTCAAGATTAGTTGGCTTTGGAAGCAAACAGGTTTTTTGAACAGGATTTTCAACCTGAGCACATTTCACTTTAGGTTTTCTGATTTTCTCCCTAAACCAGCTGGTTTGGCATGGATTAGACGTGCATTTCTTCTAACAATGTGTACAGGATGTAGTTTTCCTGAATATTTTACAGAGAAAATGGCACCAAATAGCAAAACGTAATCCTAAAAATCTGCTTTGACTGGAATTTGCTAGCCTCTTTAGATATCAAGATTGCCTTTACTATTGTGTCAACAGTTTACTCCAGAGTTGCTACTGAAAATCTGATAAATGAGTCTTCTGGAATGTGCCAAACTGGCTGCAGAATACCACAAGAAAGATTGCACAATATGCAGTGAGCCAATAACCGTTAACACGGAATAGTTTTGACTCACGGTGTTGAAAGTGATTAGGTATTTTGGGTGGTGATAAAATAAACGATGAATAAGTTGAGACTTGTTTTAAAAATACCTGTAAATGCTCTTGAGTTCAATTGTGTTGACTGAAATTCTTTAACTTAGCTGAATTTTTGCAACAAGTGCGCTGCACTGCAAGCACCATTCATGAGGTACAACCTTAAGTAGTTAAAATTTGTTGCTGCACTAAATAATAAACTTGCCAGTTACTTTCCGGGGGGAATGCCATTAGCTGACTTAATGTGAACTTTTTCTTAAACTTTCATTGGTTTTACTGGTTACACTTCAGTAATTTGTTCATGTTCTTTGCGCAACTTTCCCAGAAAGTATCCAGTTCTGGACACTAACCTCTAAGATCAAGGCAAATACCTTGAAGGTTTTGGAAATGGAAAGAGTCTCTTGATAATGCAGTCCAATTCCTGAAAGTACCCTGTAAGTTTTTGAATAAGCTCTTTTTGAAAGAAATCTCATAAAAATCAAATCTCTTTTGTCGTATATTTTAGGTTGCTGTCGAAACCCTCGTCGTCAGTCTTTACAGAAGTATGAAAAGAGTGAGAGCCACATGCTGCTTTGCACAGACTGTTCTCAGACTCCAGTGATACAAAAGAGCCGCTCACAGGAACACTGTGCACGAAAGTGCAAGAAGAAAAATTTCATTTGCAGGTGAGTCACTTTTTCTTTTCTGTGTTTCTCTGAATCCATTTGTTTTCCCCATGTCCATGTTCCCCTCACTGCCGCCATCCCCCTGTGCGTCTCGTAGTATTTACATTTTTTTGTTGTTTATGATTTGGTCATCTCTCAACTGCTTCCCATCTGTCTTCACAGAGCTTTCAACTTTCAACGGCACAACAGGAAATGCCACTTGCTTCCTTTCGACCGTTTCACCCACGGTGTGCAGAAGCAGGCCAACATCAACTTCACTTTGTATGAAAAAAAAGGTAAATGTTATCATTTTAAGAGGCATGTCAGTGTTTTTCTCATGAGAACAGTGAGAATGGAGGATTTGCGCAAGTTGTTTGTCGTGGTGACATGTGTGTTAGCTCGTCAAGTCTAAGGTGTTTGCTTTCCCTGTTGACATCAGAAGACATGAATCTCTTCACGCCCAGCAGTTGAATCATTCTGGTGTGGAGAGCCAGTGCTTAAACATGTAGGCTTAAGTGGAGCATAAATAAAAAAAAATAAATAAATAATTATTGTTTACAGCCAACACGACAGAGCTTTGCTAAAAGTGGAAGCTGTGGAATCTAGCACTTTAGAATTTATCGCAGAATTTACGAAAGCTCCCTTCTGTGACATTTAATGAACTTCAGCCACTTGTGTGTTTTGGAAATAACATACAAGCTGGAATTTAACTAAATGTTCTCAGGGAAAATATTTCCTTTTTGACCATACTTGGGCAACTATGTCTGAATCTGATCATGCCAGTTCAGCTTTTAATCACCTGTATAAACTGGCACAGTGACAGAACACAATCAAAACTCGATGTCTTCAGTTGTTTCTTATACCTTTGTTCTCTCAGAATATATCAGAGAATGTATCAGCGGCACCAAGGACAACTACAGAGGGAGGAGGTCTTGGACGAAGTCAAATATCACTTGCCAAGCTTGGTCTGATAATAACATCAATGAACACACGTAAGTGCTCTTTTCATTCTGAAGCTTAACAGAAAGTCAGTACTACTTTATTTATATCATACAGTTCTGTAAAAAATATTTGACTCCTAATTTCTTTAGCTTTTGCCTGTTTTGTCACACCTAAATGTTTCACATAGTCAAGCAAATGATAATTTCATTTTTAAGGGGGAAAAAATATCCTAAAGAATCTATCCCTATGTAAAAGTGAAATCACCTCCTCAACCCTAATGACTGTTCATCCCACTCTTGTAGCAAACAACCGTAATCGAGAGTTTGTGATAACTGGCAGAGAATCTTTTTCATCACTTTATAAAAAATCTGGCCCATTCTTTTTCACAGAAATGTTTTATTTAGCCACACTGGAGGGTTTTCAGGCATGATTTGCACTCTCCTTCTGGATGTTCTGGTAGGCATGATGTTCTTTTTAATGCTGTGGGTTTGATACCAGACATGACATGAGGCACACCTTCCTAAGGCACACCTTCCACACCTGCTCTAATCTTTTCAGTCTTTGGAATATTTCCTGTAAAGTCTTGGGGATATTCGATACTTGTGTTTTTGGAAATGTGAGAACCTTGTTGTCTTAGTCAGCAGTTGATTTTTTTTACCACTCTGACAGTAATACAGCTTAGTTCTAGCTTCTGAAATTGAACTCAGCTTTCCACAAAATATGGTAAACCACAGTTAACTGATGTTTTAAAATGGTGAAGGGGGCATTTACTTTTTCACAGATGGCTAGGTTGGTTTGAATGGCTTTTTTTCTGTAATAAATGACATTTGAAAACTGCATTTTGTATCAACTGCGGATGTTTTTGTCTGATATTTGATTTTACATTTTACATTTTTTTATATGTTACAAAAAAGCAAAATAAGATGTATGGGGCAAACACTTCTTCGCTGCACTGTATTTATATTTAGCAATGTACCCATTATTTGGTGTGAATAATTCCAGATAGTCATTATCACTTCAAAGGTCTGGTTCCTTGCTCAACAGACATTGTGCTGATCATACACTTCCTCTTGATAAATTCCTATAGAAACCATTTTTTTTTTTTTTAGGCTTGCAGCTTCCTCCAGGATGCTTCTTGTATTTTTCTCTGTGCCTGATACTGAACAGACCTCAGTGTCTGATTTATTGTTGCTCGGTTCATCCCCTTCCACCTCGGGGGTTAAGGGAAGGTGGAGGCTCAGAGACCGTTGAACGTTTATCCAGAGTTAAGTCAGATTTCTTTCAACACATGTAGGGATGTCCTCCCCATTGCCTTTTTTTTTTTTTTTTTTTTTACTTTGCTACACAAGAGGCCATCAGGTGTATCCCAAAGATGTTTTTTTTCTCAGCTACAGTATGGCAAGATCAGTGACTTTGCAGAGATGGACCTTTGCCAGCTTCTCATTAGCAGTGCTCATTAGTTATAAGATATTTTAACTGTGGCAGAGGGGGGATTTGGGAGAGGAGGTAATAACAGTTTGAAGAGGTGCAGAGTGAATAATAGATGCGAGGCAGAATAAAATAAAGAAGGCGCAAAGATTTATTGACTGAAGTTATTTTTTTTTGTCTTATGTCCAGCTAAGTTCACTGAGTTACAAGCATTCTGAGAGAATATACAGGTTTGCTTACAATTAAAACAGATTGCAGTGTGGTTCCTCTCTTGTTCCACACTGCTCCAATCCTGTCATCACTTTCCACAAGCAGTGGTTAACATAAGGAAACCTTTGTCATCGTTTATTTGACACATGGTCTCCGTGCTCTACTCAAATAGAAGTGGACCTCTAATGTCAAATGTTCAAAGGGTGAATAAGAGATTAACTGAAGGGAGATTTAGTACCACTGTTGGCTTGCCTAACATTAGACTTTCCTGCTGTGTGAGAATTACCACCCTAAAGAACAATGCACCATTTGAGGTTCAGGTAACTATTATTTTCATGCTTGGCTGATTAAGATGGGGGGAGGAAGTATTTTCTCAGGAGGTACTCCTCAAGAAGTGGAACTTTCACCTGTTGTCTGTGTTTGAGGGTTTTAGCCGAAAGCACAGCTGGCCAGTCAACCATGGAGAATGTGCAACTCCTTCTCGTCTTATTTTACATAAGGATTGTGATTAGGTTGTTTCAGCCTGTCCATTTGTGGAGATTCACAAATTTATGAAATCAGTTTCATAATATTGCTTGCTTCAAAAAGAGACAATAAGTGTGAATGCTACTGAAATTATTTTGCTCTGCTTAGCAAAGTTTGATCAATGCATATGCATCTGTTTGGTTAAAAGAAGATTTTATAATGTTGCAGTAAAAACAGAGCTTAATATTTTTGAAAAGCAGAGCTTATTTTTTCAGCACAGTATTTTAAATAAAGAAACTGAGCACAGCAAGAAATGGTTGATTTTAAAGATCCTTAAGTGTAGGCAGACTATTAATTTGTAGGACAGTGCTTTCTAATTGTGGTTAACAATATTTTGCCAATTTTAGCTTTTTTTTTTTAGTAAGCAAAGCAAAGCTAAAGCTGGTAAAAATGTTTACCCTTCTAACATTTTTGATGAAAAGAAAGTGAATAAAATTGGCATTTACGGTAAATATTTGTGAGCTTTAAAAGTGTTTTCTGGTAGAATTAATATGTTGGTAGAGCCATACGTATACGTACTATAAATCCAGTTGCCAAGATAGATTTAGATAGGTTTAACTTTACATGGCTAATATTAGCCAAACAATGTTGGTAGAACATGTTGGTCCTTGGGAAATATTTTAGTTAAAAGAAAGTGAAAATAATAGGAATTTTGGGTGATATTAATAAGCTTTAAACTGATTGTATGCACATTTAAATAATTTGGAGCAAGCTATGTTTCCTGTATTAAGATAAGGAGGTTTATAGAGCTTTAGCATAGCTTAACTGCAATAGTTTAGCAAAGCTGAATTAACTTGAATGTTTTTGCCCTTTTTTATTATTATTAATAAACAGAATGTCAAAACACTTGGTACTCCATTTAATTGAGCTAAGAAATTCTTAGCCAATGATATTTAAGCAAAGCTAAAACTTAAATTGTTGACATAACTTATCTGGCAAATGTTGGCCAGCACTTGCAATTTCTTGTCTGTTTTTGGAGACAAACTTGGCATGGATATTTAGTTTATGTGCTTTGGTTTGTCCCCTGGATTTCTAAATTGCTTTGTAATTATTTTGTGCATATATAAAAGAGGTTAGCAAACATCAAGCAAGTTCCTTTGTCCCACTGTCATTGGTTCACCTCAAATACCGTGTTTGTAGTAGTAAATTTTATTCAGGGATTTTGAAGCAGTTACTTCAGGCCCAGATTTCATCTTCAGTGTTATCCCAAATCAAGCCAATATGTGTCGTTGGCTCAAAGAAGGAAGCATATGTGCACAGTGTCTGCCTGCACTCCAATGGGAACAGACTTTGGCAAAATGATGAATAACTGGCCAACATCTGTTAGCAAAACATCATTACAGCTAACTCGCTCCCATGTTGCAGCCTTTTTCAGTCTCCCTAATCCTTTTCTTAAAGTGAAGAAACTTGTGATTCCATTTCTAAATTAAAAATACAGCATTTCTGATAGAGTCCTACAGTCTACTGAGTTTGTGAGTTACAAAAAACAGATGTGATCTTTGGCCCTAGGCAATGATTTGGAACAAGTGTTTTTGTTTTAGTAACATACATAAATGAGAAGTTGCAGTGAATATGTGAGGTTGAATGGTTTTTAACAATCTGCTCTGTTACACTCTTTTTAACCAAGTTAAATGACTAATATTACTTGAATTGCTTAGTGGCATTATGTTGTTCATGACCTTGGAAGAGCCTCACAGAGTCCCTACAATAGGTCACGAAGGAAGTGTTTGGACAAGTTACTAAACGAAGGATTTACTTGAATGTTTTTCCTGATGTTACTTGTTGAACAAGATTTTCAACATTTTCTCACACTTTCTTTTTTAGTTCCTAATCATTCATTTGATCTTACCTTTCATTGGTACAGTAAGGCTTAAGCTTCCTCCTCTGTCGTCCCTCACTTGTGGTCTGCATGAATCAGAAGGTGTTGACGTGCCAGGTTTTTATCATCCTGCCGCAGCAGAAGATGAATTTCATGCACTGTCCATTTAGCTTGGGGGATTCCTTACCGCCCTTTCTTTGTTACACCATACTTGCTTGGGATACTATTTTTTATTTCTATCACTTTCTGTGACACTAATGTGGTGCAACAGTTGACAGAGAAGGATTAGCTTACAATGCACTCAAAGGTGGCTGACGAAGGAGCTGCTCAGGCTGCTCCAACTGCCCCGTAGCATAGTTCTGTGCTGCTGGTGGTTACCGTGCTGAGACATTTGAGCTGCTTCACACTTCACAGAGTCTGGAAATGGTTGGAATTAGTAATGTGATTATGCAAAAGGTGCTAACATGGAGAGGAGAGACGTATTGATGACTTGGTTTGCATGTGATTGCTATGAGAGATCATTCCAAGATGTAAAGAAAATGTAGAGTGCTCAGACTGCAGGTGCTTGAATTTCAGAGTTATGTATATAACATAATTAAGTTTCCCTTTGAATTTATTTGGATTGTTATGGACCGCACTCGCAGGCCAATGTGATACTAAAAACACGGCTCTGACAGCCAAGCTTGCAAGCACTCCTGCAAATTTATTTATACAGCTTATGGTATCGGTTAACACCTTCAGTAATGTCTTTCTGTGCCCCTTTAGGTTTTACCCAGACAGGTACCCGATGCAAGACCTGAGGGAAAACTTCTGCCGGAATCCCAACAATGATCCTGGTGGTCCTTGGTGCTACACCACAGACCCCAATGTACGAGCTGAGGAGTGTGGCATACCACAGTGTTCACAGGGTAAGACAAAAGAAAATCTGTGGACAAAATGTTTCAGGTTAAATAAAGCCAAATTCAACAGGTGCTCAAGAGTTTAATTAATGTTTATGTAGTTTATTGGTTTCTCTATCTCCTAGATTTTGTTTGCATTCCTGAAAAGGGAAAACAATGTTTTCATAATTGTTGTTTGTTTGTTGGTAGAAGTTTGTATGAGGTGTAATGGAGAGGATTATCGAGGCAAAGTGGACCAAACAGAAAGCGGCAAGGAATGCCAGAGGTGGGACTCAAAATGGCCTCATGCACACCCGTTCCAGCCCAAAAAGTAAGCTGAAAACCACGACGTTGATCTTTCTCACAGACACCAGCACACACCCATGACAGATGCTTGAATAAATGACGCTAATGCTCAGGAGAGGTAGACCTCACCAGTTGTTATGACTTACTTCCCACCCCACTTCCTTTTTCCCCTGTTTTCACTCTCTCCCTGCAGGTATCGAGATAAAGACTTGAGGGACAACTATTGTCGTAACCCAAATAATCGTCTGCGACCCTGGTGCTACACCATGGATCCCAGAACTCCGTGGGAGTACTGCAACATCACCATGTGTGGTAAGGGTGTTTTATATCTACAGCTGGGAGCTTTGTTGACTAAAGTCTTCAAAGAAACTAGGACAAGCCCAAATGATTGTGTTTGCTCTGATTTATGACTCAAATTTTCTCAGCATCTTTCATGCTCCTAACCTTCAAACAATATGTGTCACACAACTTGGATTCTGTTAAAGGATTTGGAAATAGACATAGCCGTGGGGTCACTGGGTGTTTTGGTTTTGTATCACCAGCAGGTTTTATCATTGAAGTTGTTACATAGAAGATATCAGTGGGTTTGGTGGTTGTCTGAGAATATAGTTCCCCCAAGTGGAGTCTTGCAAGTCATCGTTTAATGTGGTGTTTGGGTTCAGATTCTTCTACCTCAACAAGGAAAAGCAAATCCCAGTTATCCCAGTTACAAACAACAATATGTTGTTTGTAACTGGGATCATCTGCCTGAATAAAGAGATTGGAAATTGGAGTGTGACAATGAAGGCCACTGTACCAATATGCTTCACATGGTGTTTTGTTAAGGTATAAATACCCATTAAACTTTTTCACATTTTGTGACATTACAAACTCAAAATTTAATGTATTTTGTGATTATGTGATAGACCAACACAAAGTAATGCTTAATGAATGTATAAAGGAAAAGGATCCTTTTAAGTTTAAAGTATAGAGTGTGCATGTATTCAGTCCTCTTTTTCTGGAATACCCCTTATTAAACCCTAGGCTTCAGAGGTTTAGAGAACAAATAGCCTGGTGAAAACCAAGGGATACAGCAGACAGTTCCGGGATAAACTTATGGAGAAGTTTAAAGAAGAGCTAGGTTAGAGTTGATGGCTGTGCAGCCCACAAATTTGGCCATTATGAATGAATATCAAGAAAAAAAGCCATTGTTGATAGGCTTATAACAGATCTTTGCAGTTTGCTACAAGCCATTAAGGACAAACAGCAAACACCCACATTACACCTTAGCCACAGTGAAACATGGTAGTGTCGGCAGCATGTTGTAGGGATGCAAGTACTGACTATAAGCTGATTAAAGTTGTCAGGAAGATAGATGGAGCAGTGATTTCATATTCTCGATGTGCAAAGCGTATAGAGACATATTGCAAAAGACTTGCAGCTGTAGTTGCAACAAAAGGTGATTCTACAAAGTACTGACTCAGGAAGGCTGAACCTTGTATCACTTTTTCCACTTCAAAATTGTGCACTACTCTGTGTTGATGTTTCACCGAAACTCACCCAAAAATACATTTAAGTGTGAGGTTGTAACGTGACAAAATGTGAAAAGGTTCAACGGACATGAAGAGGTTTGCAAGGCAATGTAGGCTCTGACGGGGACAGTAGCTGTTAGTGGCATGAACGTTGGGTTTGAATCACAACATTTAGAGACAATTTAATGTGAAAGAGGGAAAGCGATTGCAGATGCTTCCTCCCGGGGCTCAGGGGGTCAGTGAATGGTGTGATGAACATGAAAATGATGTGAATCATATGCTACGGCCCTCACAGACGCTAGACTTCAACCTAACTTAACAGCAGTGGGAGACTTTGGACTTTCTGACATCTCAGGCAGAGCTCTGTCTTCCATAATCACAGCACAAATTGAGAATAGATCTGTTGGAAAATGGTGTTTCATCAGAAAGTAAATGGAAATACTTTTGGAGAAACCCTACAAACCTTCAGTTACACACCTGACATACATTATTAGGGTAGAGGTGAATAATATAACTTCACTTGACTCAGATTACATTTGGCTATGTGTGTTTGAGTTGTACCTTTGATAGAATTTGTTCTTCAGATGTAATAGAGGCATGGAATAAAGGTATAAACATTGGAGATCAAAAGAAGTTCATGTCATTTGCAAATTCTTTCTTTTTTGTCAAAATGCTGAGAAATATTCTGCTGTGCGCATCCTCAAACACACGTTTTTCTCTCTCCGTCAAACACATAAACACATGCACAAATATGCACTTTACAGTACAGCTTATGATTTACAGCGAGGGCGGAGGTTCTTCATTTGTCCAGATGTGTGCATCCCTCAATGCCTGCCCTCAGTAAGATAAAAACCACTGACCTGTGCTGTGCGGAGCACACAGACACTGGCATGCGTTACATCAATCCAAAGAATCCTTCTCTTCCAACCGCCTTTTTGTTTCTGCCTCAAAACATTCCCGTTCCTCCTCCATCTTCCCTCATCTCATCTGTCAAAGGCTAAAGAAACAAAGACAGGGATCCAGAGGGGAGAAGGTACTCTCTGTATACCTCTACCCCTGCACTTCTAAAAGCTGAATTCCATCTGAAAATGTTTGAAATAGTTTGTCAATGGTTGAAGTGGCCCAAAGCTGACTGGGACCAATCTAAAAGTATTTGTACCCCTGAAATGCCACACAATTTATCGAATTACAAAACAAATTTGAGTGTGTTTCATTAAAATTGTATGATATATCCAGATAAAGCGGCACAAAACTTTGAGGTGAGCGGAAAGTAATGCATGGTTTTCAGATTTTAACAAATGAAAATCTGACAAGTCTAACATGCATTTTTGCTCAGCCTCCCTGAATTAATACTGGGTCTTTTGGGATGTGTTTCTATAAGTTTTGCATGTGGAGAACCTAAAGGGTTTCCTCATTCTTCCTTGCAAAATAGCTCAAACTCAATTGGCACGGCATCTGTGAACATCGATTTAGCCAGAAATAAGACGTTTAAGATAATTGATAAGCTAATTCGTGGAAAGGTTTAATGCAGACGAATACTTGGGTGGCCTATCTTTCCAAGAAATGTAACACTGTAACATAATTTTTAGCATTATTTGAAGGTGTTATGTTGCAACTGTAACTGTACTATTTTAAGCAAGTTGAATAATTAATGCTTGTAGAAATCCCTGTGTGCAAGAATGTGTGGCACCACTGTTATGAATACAGTGAGTTTCCTTTGCCAAAAGCAGCATGGAGGAAGGGCTACTGTTTTTGATCATTTGTCTCTACATTAAACATGACACATTTTTTTGAGGATTAACATCTCCCTCCTTCTCTTCCTCCCTCATTCTTCTGTTTGAATCCAGCTAGTGACTTTCCCTTCTTTCTCATGGCTCCCCTCACAGCAACATTTTTCTCTTACAGATTCGGACCACAGCGAGGACACTGATGTCAACACAACAATGTCCTGCATCCAGGGGGATGGCACGAATTATCGAGGCACGATGAATGTCACTCCAGAGGGTGTGACATGTCAGCGGTGGGACTCCCAGTTCCCCCACAACCACTCTTTTCTTCCTGTGAATTTCAAATGCAAGTGAGTGATGGGAAGAAAAAGAGAAGTGATGAAATCAAATAACTTAGCTGTAAACAATACAGTCATCAGCATCGTCATTTAAATTGTAGCCAATGTGTTTGTTACAGAGACCTCCGGGAAAATTACTGCCGCAACCCAGATGGAGCGGATTACCCCTGGTGCTTCACCACAGACCCTAACCAGAGGATTTCAAAGTGCACACACGTTCCCAGATGTGATGCAGAAGCCATGCCCAAAATAGGTAAATAAATTAGCATTATTTACCTTTTTATTGTACATTATCTAAACTGCATTCAAAATTATTAAATAATTGTAGTACATTCCCTGCAATATATTATGTTCCGATCTTTGCATGTTTTAAACAGTTAAGAAAAGAGAGTTAGGGGATGAAGTGTAAAGTTGAAGTTTACATAGAGCTGTTTTCCCTCTGTCATGTTAAGCCTAGCAGGTTTTAGCAATGAAGTAGTCAAATTAGAAACATGTTTTATAAAAATGTGATAAACGAGGCTGTTTGTTCATGACTATCAGAGGCAACAAATAACAAGCGTCTCATAGTTCATAAAGAAAATGCAGCGTTCTTTCTTAAAGAGCATAATTCAAATACTGAACTGCAGATTCTTAAAGACACATGTCATGTTTTTGCTAAATTACCCAGGCATTTTCTATATCACTCTCACAGGACTGAGCCACTTGGCAGCATGCTGCCCTATGAATTCCATTTCACAGAAGAACAAAAACACCAGACTTTGGCAACAGCGCTCGCTGTCGTTTCCCATGTTCCCCTGCTTTGTATTTCAGAGGACCACACATGACATTTACTACAGACCCTCTGTTTTAGAACAGACATTGTTTAAATGAAGTTTAAATGTTCTGTTATATGTGAGGAGCAATAGTTACACAGGCTGTCATCACCACTGAACTGCTCCAAACCAAAAAAAGTAAACATGTTTTTGTTTCTCTTTGCAAATGCATGAATATGCTTCTATGCTATGCAGATATTCAGGTGTTTGCGAAACTGCAGCACTGTGTTATGTTTGGCTTAACCTTGCTCTTCCCCAGAATGCTATGAAGACAATGGAGAGATGTACCGCGGCACCTTATCAACAACTCGATCTGGAATTCCCTGTGCAGACTGGTCACCACATATAAACAGGTAACAAAGTAAAGAGAGCTTGATTTTTCAGATATTTTTCAGTGGGTAAGTGTTGACAGTTCAGTTCCCATCGTTTTCTGAAAAACTCCTTAATATTAATGAAGCTAAGCAGTGAAAACAAACAGTGAAAGGAAATCAGGGGTGCCTTGAGGGTCAGTACCCGGTCTAATTATTATTCATCTTACTGATGAGAGGAAACTCTAGGGTCCTCCCTGACTGACCCACCCTGACTAAGAAGTTGCCCGTTTTAGGGCCTGTTACTTTATGCTAAAGTCAGGCTGTTGGATTTACTTAATTTACAAGAATTTTAAAAGCCAGAATGGCACAGACAGATGGACATGTTCCAGAACCGACCCCTGACCCCAGGAAGTGCTTTCTGAGGAGAACAGATCAAAGCCAATCAGCTCCCTCGCATAGACTGCAGCCAGCAAGTCTACCCTGCTCAAGGTTAAGGGTCATCCCAGGGAAAACTGCTGAGAGCTACAGCTTGTTTAACATTCTCCTGGGAAGTGGAATTATCTTCACCCACTGACAAATTGTTGCCCTTCGCTTGGCATCATTTTTGTGCCTGTGTGTCCAAACCCCTGCCCCATAATTATTTTTCAAGGATATTTTGGATATCTGAGAAGATAACTTTTAATTCTTGTACAGCCAAGTGGCAAAAAGACACAGAATTAGATGTGAATTCCTACCAAGAGCACAACCAAATCGTTCCATAGTGGCTCCTGTTGGTCTGAGCCCTGCTGAATGCTTAGACTGCATACTTTCATACTCCCTTGAGCACCCTTCAGAAAACTCCGTTTCCTTCTATGTGCTCTGTGCAGCTAAGGCAGAGGATTCATTGCACTATAAGAAACCCAGAGCCAAACTTTCCAGGCATAATAGGATTGCTTACAGTGTGAATCTACTGTATGTGCGTGACAGCTCAACTCTATATGCAGTATACACATACTTGGTTATTTTTAGAGCGAGAGGGTGTGTATTAATCTTCATGAGATGTGACCCGGTGTTAGCTCTGATACACTGTGCACAGAATAACAAATGCAATATGAGAACCTGTATTTGTGTGTTTTACAGTGGGGATTCTCACTCTACAATATCCCACGTAGGGCTGGAGAGGAACTACTGCCGGAATCCAGACCGAGACAAACATGGCCCCTGGTGTTACACGAGTCCAAATAATCGCTTGGTCTGGGACTACTGCAAGCTGAAGCAATGTGAGTGAATGAAGTATTTTAACATATGAAACAAAATTTCAGAAAGCACAAGGCCTGGATGCTTCTTTTTTCACAAACTTTAAGATGCCCAGCAGATGCACCTGTTTCCAGGTGTTGCATAAACTTGCAACAAGCTTAATACTGAAGCAGATGTAAAACCCACACTTTGTCTTTCAGAAACAAGTCAGAAGGTTAAATAACTACCACTGACAATAATAATAATAGTAATTATTATTATTATTATTATTATTATTATTATTATTATTGACTTTTTGCAGTGACAGAGCCTAGCAAGTGTTTCTCTCTCCAGACTCTGCCATCCTGTCCCCTTGTGGTCTTGATATTTTATGATATACATTCAAATGTTTCTCTTTTTCTTGCTGGGTACCACACATACAAACAGAATATTTTAGAGAATATAGAATAGCATGCTGTGTAACAAAGCACGCTGAGATTTATGGGAAATAAATAAAGAGGAGAAGATTTACTTCTTCAAAACCGCCTTTCAGAGCTTTTTTTCCAGACAAAGGCTTCATTATATTCATAGTTTGTTCCCATCTCCGACAGTATGGAGGCTATTTATTCATTGCATTGTGGGTAGCAAATAAGCTCAGTGGCTCTTCATCAATAGGCAATAACTTACGGCAAGTTTTATAGATGTTGGGACATAAAATCTATTGCCAGAGACAAAGCCAAGCAAGCTTTTTGTCCACACCTTTTTGTCTTTATGCTCAGCTAAGCCATCTAACACTACATGAATAAAATGGTATTTGAGAAACAAGTCAAAAGTATTGACTTTGATAATTACTATGATGTAATTTTGTATCCAGAGAGAAAATCTGTCTCTCTTCCTTTTCTGTTTTTGCTGCTGTGTTGTGCCAAGCTAACCGGATGTTTACTGTCAAATAGTTTTTCAGAAGCAGGTCAGCTATCAAAAAGTAACTGGCCTTGAAGGAAGTGGAATTGTTAAACATAAAAGTGGATTTTTGCAGCTAATGTTCAAGCTTAAATCAATATTTCAGGCTGTTTTAACAGCATTGACTGGAAGATTGTGCTGGTATTGAGGTGTGGTGCTATAAATAAAATAATTTAGCTTCACAAACTTTTCTAACCACAATACAGCACAATAATAGCAGTTCCCTTCTACATCTTGTCTGGTGTCTTGTGTGATCCTTAAGCTGTGGTTTTGTTTGGCAGATAATACACATTGCCCAAACAGCTAACAGATGGGGGACCCAATTGCCAGTCTTTTATTTAAAAAACAACAAAAAAAACCCCACTGGTTCCTGGATCCAACATTTTCTGTGGCTGGTTTCAATCTTGTTGCACTGAAGAACCTCTTATGAATGGCTGCGTAATGATTTCCATAATGTAAAACATGTCCTCTGTGAGGTTTTTAGGTCTTGAACAAATTTATCTGCGGTGTTTTCTGTCAAAGCTTCTAACAACGATTCAGACGTGGAGATAAGTCTTTATAAAGTCTGCTTTTTTTTTTTTTTCTTATGTTGTTCCCTGCTGCTGTGAGGTCTGTTCTTACTGTTGTGCTTTTCTTATATTAGGTGAATCAGCAACAGTGGCTCCTCAACCAAACAGTAAGTATCCATTTTGCTCATCTGCCTTCACTAGTCTAGTCCTCCTGCTTATCGTCCTATCTCTGATCTCCTCCCTTTTCCTTGTAATTCTTTAGATCAAATCCTTCTGTATTCATTTACCTGGTTAAACAAATCATATTTCATGGTTGTTCTTTTGAAGCTATAATAAACATTATCAAAATATCTCCTTATATAGATCTAACAAAGCCCAAGATATCCTGTTTTGTGCATATAAACACCAGAATAGTTGGAGGACATAAAGCACAAGGTACAGACGGCAGCTGGGTTGTAAGCATCCAAAGAGAGTAAGTCAATTCCTTTCTTTTATGGAATTGCTCCAATCTCCAGTTTTGCAAAGCTTTGCCATGTTGTAAATTATTCATGTAAATTTTCTTAGGAAGGTTCATTTGTGTGGTGGCTCACTGATCAGAGAGGACTGGGTCTTGACCGACCAGCAGTGCTTCACGTCCTGGTAAAGATCCATTTTCTGGTACTTTTTCTAAATAATTTTCTCAAACATATTCTTGTTTTCTCTGTGGGTCTTACCTTCTTTATGGATCTTCTCATCAGCGTTCCAGATCTCAAGGATTACAGTGTTCAAGTTGGTCTGCGTCACCTTAACGAGTCTTCGAGGCGTCCTAGATTGGGGATCTCTCGTCTGATCTGTGGCCCAGAGGGATCCAATCTGGTTATGTTGAAACTACAAGAGTAAGTACCCAACTGGTGAAGATTATATTAATCTATGTTCAAATACATTAACCATCCACCTGCCCAGTTTGGGTCTCTGGAAAATATGTATGTTTAAGTCGCACTTTAATGTTTTTTACAAACTTTAATATCAGACAAAGATATCCTGAGTAAATACAAATGCAGTTTTCAAATTGTTATTTTATGTAGTAAGAAGAAAAATGCTTTACAAAGCAACCTGGCCCTGTATGAAAAGCTCCTCTTGTTGAACTGCAAATTAACTTTGATAAACCCATTTTCCAAAGGCTGAGTTCAATTTTGATGAAATGTGTGACAACATGAAGTAGGCAAAACGATTTTGAAAACCAACATCTTAGACATTGATCTAAAGAAATTTAAGATCAAATGAGAAATAAATTCACCAGCATCTGTCTGTCTGGAAAAGCTTATAAAGCCTTTTCTAAGGTTTTGGGAAGGTGGAACAGTGGTGAACCTTCCCAAGAGTCGCCAGCCTACCAATTACTCCAAAAGCACATTGACTCATCCAGCAGGTCACAAAACAACTCCGAACAACATCCAGAGCACTGCAGGCCTCAATTCTGCTTCAGAGTGTTGGCCAAAACTCCTTCACAATGATGTAAAACAGTCATTGCCATTTATCATGTGTACCAGATTACATTTGTTGTTGCCAACCAGTCCCTAGGTGTTAGGGGCAATTACTTTTTCACACGAGGCCAGGTTGGTTTGGAGAGGTTTTTTTCCCTTAATTGAAAGCTGTTTTTTTATATATCCTCAGATTGTTTGTTCCTAAATTACCATTATGTTTGTTTCAGTCCTGCCCCTGTGTCTGAGGGTGCATCTACGATTCATCTCCCAGTAAAAGAGTGTCACATCGCTGAAAGCACCAACTGCACCATGTACGGATGGGGAGAAACAAAAAGTACTGCCTTCCTTCACCTCAATGCAATGAAACCTTCAGTGTTAAAGGCTATTGAAGCTCAAAGATTTTTACCTTATAGTATTTATTAAATCATTAACTTTAGATCTGTCTCTGTCCAGATACAGGGCTTGATGAAGTTCTGAACTCTGTGACGATGCCCATGGTCGACAATGAAATGTGCTCACAAATCAAAGGGGACGCCAGGGAGAGCAGAATATGTGCCGGAGGCAAGATAGGTGAAGGTGTATGTGATGTGAGTATCAATCTGTGTCTGTTTTGTGTGACTGGAACAGTGTAGTTATGCAAATTTACAGTTTCTTGCTTTTTTTTTTTTATTACAACCACAAACCTCAATATTTTTTACTGAGATTTTATGTGATGGGTATGAAATCATAGTTTTACACATTTGAAGCTTGAATTAGTTGTAGAAGCGGTTCATTATGATATTTGTTGATTTACTGTTTGTGTCTACATCATTTCATTTCAGAGAGATTATGGTGGCCCGCTGGTATGCCAGGAGCATGAGCGAAAAGTGATCATCGGCGTGAGCATCCAAAGGACAAAATGTGCCTCGTCGCAGCCTGCCCTATTTGTTAATGTTGCGTTCTATTCAGAGTGGATTTACAAAGTGTTTAAACTTTACCCCAGTTTGGAAAGGAACTGATGGCTTAGTGTGGGAACAGTCCTGTTGTGGACAGTACATGAGGCTCCTGAAGAAGAGGCAATTAGGGCCAAAAAGCATTGCAAGTCCTTTCCAGCCTGAATCAAGCAATGAGGAAAACCCACCTCTGGGAAAGTCGCCACTCTGTTGGAGCTCGGATTTAAAAGATGGAGTGTTTCCACCTTAGAAATCGAGAAGACCTGTTCTCATTTTTGCAACCATCGTCTTTGGCACATGGATGGCAAGTTTCATTGTTCCGACATGTTCAGAATTTCTGAAGCCATGCAAAGAAAGGCAACACAAAAGACATTTGTGAGTCAAATCAGAGACAGTATCTCCTGGAATGTACTTGAACCTGGTCTCTTCGGTGGCTACCAGTTAAGGTAGCCCCTCTTCGACTGGGATATCTATGTTTCTTTCAATTTGTTTAGCTGGGCTACAAATTGTGCAAAAAAAAAAAAAAAAAGTGGTACGGGAAATATGAAACAACATTGAAGGCCAAAAGTGCCACAATCTAGCAAATAGATAACTTGTCAAATAGAGAATCATATTTATAAAAGTTTAAATTAAACTTTAGTAAATATATTAAATAAAATAGTCTATCTACCTAGATAGCGTTCTATCAATAAATAAATGGTTAAATAGGTGATAATTTAAATCAAAGTGGAAATATATTAGGCCTTCCAAAATTAACCCGTTAATCCTGCGTTAACCCACATTCTTGTAACGCCGTTAATTTTTTTTAACACGCGATTAACGCACAAGCTTCTGTACTCTTTGGATGTCATCTGCACTGCGGTTTAAACGGGGTGGTGCTCAGAGCTCAGGAAAAACCCAAAATTATTTTACTGCTGTTGACAAAGAAACATAGGAAAGCATCATTTTACATGCAGCTATTCCCATACTGGAACAACACTCAACTCCTTTAAACAAATGAAAAACGTGAAAAATCATAAATACAAAAGCATCAACAACATGATTTTACAGCCCTGATAAGAAAATTTTGAACTCATTTATTAACTCAGTTCATTTTTTTTTTAACAATATGCAAAGAAAATATGAATGAAGTCTACCATCAATCGGGATTAATACACAGCTACCCTGTTATTAATCAGATTAAAAATTTGAAACATTTGACAACTCTAAAATGTATATTATAAATACATAAATCTGTAGCTTTAATGTTTTCTAAAATATATAATTATTGAGGATAATTTGAATTTGTCTTATGTTAGAAATATAAATGTAAATATTTCAGCATTTACTTCATGATTTCATAGTCTTGTGTTGCAACACATCATAAATTTATTTGATCTGGATTTATTACGGATTAGTTTTAAAGTCATATTCATGATAATATATCTGTCAAATTAATTTAATTATGGCACTTTTGGCCTTCAGTCTAGTGTGTAGATGTACTCATCAGCTCTGGCTGTCAGGTGCTTTGCATATTTCACAGCTGTTAGTTGTGTCAGTGTTAAAAGCATCAAGCAGACAACTGTGGAAACAGCTAAAAGAATGAAAATGCCGTCATAGACCTCCTCTTAGGCTCCCTAGGAGAAAATAAGTAAGTCAGTTTATGAAGCCAAAACTGTCAGCTTCTAGGTCCAGCAGAGGTAGAAAAATTGGACTTTGGATATATGAATCGTAGATATGAGTATGTCGAATACACAACAGTAGCAGCCGTGGCCAACCTGGCTGTTTTAATTGTGTGCAGTAGCTGAACTACCTTTTCCCCAGTTAGCTGTAACTGTTAGTTTCCCCCGAGAGAAATGGTCTAAGTAGGACTGAGCATACTGCTCCAGATCTTATGCTAATATTTGTAGCATGAGAGAGAGAAGAGCCATGCCAAATATAACATGGCTGTTTGGTATCCAGTTGGAGGGAACTGTGGCCCCTGGTGGGCTGTGTGTGGTCAGTAGAATTTTTTTTTTTTCCCTTTGTTATGTAAAAAGTGACTGTGTGTACAGACCTGCAGATTTATTTTGTTTATGACATGGTGTCAGATTTTATAGGTCTTATAGATCTGGATTATTGTTGGTTCACTTAGTATGATCAGATAGGCTTCTATGAACTTCTGATTATGTGGAATATTTAAAAAAAAAAACCTAGTAGGATGTAGTAATTTATATTTATTTTTTTAACTGGGAGGAAGAAAATTGTGATTCATAATTTGATGGTATGCTTTGTTGTTTATATTACAAACACGGTATCAAAGAAGTTGGGAAGCTTGGTGAAATGTGAAGAAAACAAATATATGGTTCACTCAGATTCTACAAAAAGGCAGAGATGGCCCATCAGCTGCTGAAATGTGGCTTCAAGAAGCTTTAATATGCAGCTTTCTCATCTTACAATGATAAACCGTGTTGTGCCGTTATTCTTCCATCTCAAACATCTGCTCTCCAAGATTTTCAGCATTCAACTTTGATCCATCAAACCAAAGAGCCATTTTCCATCTCGTCTCAGTTCATTATAAATGAGCTAATCTTCTAAAACAGACAAGAACATTTCAGGACCTTCTTTTTACAGTTTTTTTTCTCTTTTAATATTGTAACTTTCTGGTTCAGATTATTCTGCAAATACAGACATTTGTGAGTTAAGTTTCTTTCTTCATTTTTTGCTAGTCCAAAGAAACATGACAAATCTACTGCCCACAAGGGCCCAAAATCAGTTTTTATGAATATATAAGCAGCAACAATATTACAACATGATTGTAAATCCAAACTTGCCATTCACATTTTACAAATAAGATCCAGAAAATGTGTCTCTTAGCTGACAGGTAAAACCAAATGCCAAAAGTTTTCACTTTTATGGGAGTTTTATTTTGACTATGTCCTGAATGTGTTGCAACTGTTATTTAATTCAGCCTAATGTAATGTAAATATGTAAATCTGAGTTGTATATTTTGTGAATAGCATACTTATAAAATCCAGCTGCTATTTCTTTTGCATCATGATATTTTCTGATTTTTGTATCCTTTATATTATTCTTATTTTTAATAAACAGCTCGACATTGAACAGTTTCTCTTGCTGTGCATGTTTCCTTTCATGTTATTCCGTTCATTCTGTTTTTGGCGGTCATGACTTTCTACCGCTGAGAAAAGCAAACTCCTTGTGCATGATGAATATTCTTGAGTGGCTGAAGCAGCAGGGGTTATCCATACAACTAGTCGAGGAGATAAATTATAACCTCCTCAGAAACGTCGGGATAACAAATGTGGAGAGCGTTGGCTTAAGTGGTGTGGAGTTCACTCTGGATGAGCTATTCGGCCAACTTTTCGGTTGCTCAACATGAGATAAGAATCCTTTGTGCTCCAGATTTAAACTTAATATTTGTGCCAAATAATCACTGGAAGGTTTAAAAATGTATTCTTGGGGTTTCTTGCATGAAAGACAGAGGACAGGTATTGAGATTTTGCCACTATAAATGATATTAAAAATACACAAAGTAGAAAGGAAAAAATGTGAGATTTCTGTATCCTGTGTACACACTACATTCTTTGGTCAGCACTTGCAAAAGCAGCAGACTTTTTTTCTTATATTTAATTGCTATAACTACTCTAGACAATTATTAATGAGCAATCCTAGAAACAATCTGTTCCACTTGCATTATGAAATGAAGGGTTTAAGAGGATGAGACTGGGGATGTCTTGTTTGTTGTACATGCAGTCCATATTTCAGATGGACTCTGGTTTCAAGATGTTTCTTTTTCCTTTTTCATTCTAGAGTCAGTTGACAGAGTAACTATTAAGTAGATCCTGTGTGGTGCTATTGCATGCCTCTGAAATGTGGTATTTAGGTGCTAACAATACAAACACCTTCCTGTTTTTTGCAAGTCTCCCACACTATTTTCTCTTGTAATTCTCAAGCTATGGATTGCTGCTGCTATTAACTGTGTACTTTTCTTTTAGTAAAAAAAAAAAAAAGTACTCCTAGCTTAGAGCTTTGTGCTTACCTCCATCTCTTTTTTTTAAGGGAGCCAATAATGGAGGTACTGTTATATTAAACAACTTAGACTGCACACTTTAATGAGGTTACATTTTCATATTGCCCCACAGAGGGCAGTGTAGTGCCAGGAACAACTGGTATGGTTACCTTGCCCTCTGGCAGAGATAGAAGATTTGATTAGCTTCAGCCACACACCTGCTTCTTTCTCTTTGCTTCATTGTATCTGCTCAGTGTTTGGGAACCACAGATATGTTTTTGATAATGTATATTCTTGTTTTTTATGTATTTTCTGTTCATTGTGCCATGCCCAGTTGAGTTTAGGCTAAGGGAAAAGGTGTGCATTACTTCCACCCCCCCCCCCAATAACTGTGAGTATTTTTTGTTTTTCTTGACCATATAACAGTGGTGCCTGAGTCCAGTTCTTGGGAGATAATATCCTGCAACTTTTAGAAACATCCCTTGTCCAACACACCTGAATCAAATGAATGACTCCTTATCAGGCCTCTGCAGAGTTGAATGACTGATTATGAAATTCAGCTATTTGGGTTAACCGTACTGAAGAAGGAATGCCTCCAAAAGTTGCAGGATAGTAGCTCCCGTGAACTGGACTTGGGGAACCCCTGCCATAAAAAAGTACTTCTGACTCAAAGCTTCTGCCTTTGCCTATCTCTGTTTTTCCTGGATAGTCATTGAGCGAGTTATTGCTGTTATTAATATCTACTGTCAGATTTACTTGCCTGTGGAAATCAAAAGTCCACTCTCCTTAATACAAGGAAAATACTTCTGACCGATTTCTTGCTGCAAATAACTGTCTACTCTTTGCTTTTCTTTATAAAATGCTCAAGGCTCAGCACTTGTCTGTATCTTTCTCGTATACAGTTGATCCAAGTATTATTGTCTTTAACTGTGCACTTTGTTTTTCTTTCCCATAGAAAGTACTCCTAGCCCTGAGCTGTCGTGCTTTGTTTTTTTTAATTTGGATTAAATTGGACTGTGTGGAATTTAAGCTATATGTCTTTGTTTTTTTTATTCAAAACCACCTTGAAAATGAGATATGTGATGTTATTAGAGTGTATTAGTTAAACTCATTTTACTAAACACAGCAGTACAGATGTGACTGTTGAAATCACTGCTTAGACACTGTCATGTGGAGATATCATTTACTTATCCACCTTCATGGTGTTTTATTCCAATGAGGGTCATTTTGTCAGTAGGCCATTTCCACACTGCTGACCAAGCTGTTCACGTTCTGATCCCGGTCCTTCCCCTTATGACTAATTATCAAGGTATCTCAGAGTCTTAGTGTCTCCCTGCTGTTGTAAAGGGACATAAAGGAACTTGATGCCTTTGCCCTGTTACAGTAATAAAAACTGATGCGAAGCGATGTAGATATCAGGTCATGTTCAGAGTTTTTGAAGCTTCTCTTTTAAAGTTTCCTTCACTGGCTTTCCCAGGAGGAAAATCTTGGAAGGCTGCCTTAACCTCCTTCTGCACTTTTGCAAAACAGCAAAGCCCACAGGCTGTTAAAGCGATAGTAACCATATCATTTTATGGTGATTGCAAGTGATCCGTGGATCTTTGATTTATGTTGACAAGTCATCAAGCCAAACAAATCACTGACAAGAAACATGAAAGCACTTTGGATTGAGGTCATGCACCATTTCCTAATTTATCTTTTAATTTTCTCTGTTAGCACTTCATGTACCCTCTAAAAATCTACTCCCTCTGAAGCAAGGCCTGCGTTTATTGGCTACATCAGAGCTGAGTATTAAAGAACTTGTTTCCTGGAAAGACACATCAGTAAAACATCCCACCGAAAGAAAAAAGGGGTTTATAATCAGTTTATCTTTACAACTTTATTTAGTACATCCTGGATTGACTTTTTCCTTTTTATAATGGGATTTATTGCATAAGTTTAATCTTCTCCAATGATCAATGAAACAAATCTTTTCTACAATACTAAATATATTTTACTGTATTCCATTTTCCAGAAACTGTGAAGGATTTGTTGCAACATCAGTCTGTTGTCTCCATCTCCTGGCCAGAAATTGTCTCTACAGCCTAGAAGGTAATTTACTCAAAGCAGTTCTTGGCTCTAAAAATTTAATTTTTAACACTACGTGTTAAACTCATTCAGCATAGTTAGAAATCCAGTCTCACTTTCATACCATGCAGCCTGATAGATGCGCATCCTGGGGGTGCAGGAACTTCTCATTTGTTTGAAACTGGCTCCACATAAACGGCACACTCTGCTGGTTCCACTGCTGAGAGGCAGGGCTGTGGGTTCTGATGTTCTCAGAGGCCAGCTGGAAAGTGTTCTTTGGGTACATGTTATCTTGAACCAGTGGGAACGTGAGTTCATCTCTGGTGAGATGCTGCGGAGTCCTATCGACGGTCTGTGGCAACGTGTCACACAAATGCTGAGAAACTGAGGGAGAACAGACTTTCAGAAACTTGCAAATCTGTACATTAAATTTTTGAAGCATCACAAGCTGGAAGTGATACTATAACTTCATCACCAAATTCACCAAAAATAAAGATTAAATGTATTTCAAGTGACTTTTGTAGGTAGTTGAACATCTATATTTGGAGCCCAAGTAGCCCACGCAATAGTTTACATCCATGTCATTAATAATTGTTTATATTTTTCTCTTCATATGCATTATCATCATGTTTAATTATTTAAAGGGGTTAATATAATTGTGAATTATACTAAACAAATGTAATTATTAAAAATAATAAATACAGTTGCACCAACAATGATTCAACCCCATGAATGGAATTCTTCAAGACTGCACACATTTCCGAATCATGTGTGGCCTGGTTCAACAAGTAAAGAAATCTGTGAGGAAGCTGAAGTTTGGACATCACTGGACCTTCTGACAGAGCAATAATCCTTTTTTTTTTTTTTAGGGGGTGACTAATTTTAAGATTGCAGTAGGCATTTAAAGTGAATTTTTGTGTTCATTATTGGAGAAATGGTTTGTATCTCTTGTGGGGTGAAGAATTTCAGGTGCAACTTTGTACTGATTGAATGGGTTTGATGTTACTGGAACGACTGCATAGAAAGATTTTCATTTAAAATATGTTCATGCATCATCAGAATCCTAGAATATTATATAAACATAAATGTGAAAGAAGCATAGGGTTAAGAGCTTAAGCAAGACAGTCAAATTTGCAAGAAGCCTCAGGTCAGTGACAGAGAATTACTGACCCGAGGCTTCTTGAATCATTGACATTATCATAAACTATCAATATAACAATCTGAAGCCTTGACTTTATGGAGTACCATAGTCCAAAAAGGTAAATATTTATTTTTATCATTTTTATATTACTTTTTCTTTAAGATTGCATATAGCAGTGATGTGATACAGTTACCTCTCATTTGATAACACTAAGAAATGAATGATTCATTGAGATAAATTACATGGTATTTTCTGCATCATCTATTTATCATAAGTAGAGAGACGGTGTAGAGAGAGGGGTGTTTTGTTTTTTAAATTGAATTAGTCTCCACTTTACAGTAGCTCGGCAATAAATCTACATTCTCAAATTTTTCACAATGAAACCTTTGGAGCTTAACGTGATATAATTGATCAATCCATTGTTGATGTTAATATTGCAGTTTGTTTTATTTTCTGTTTGCTGTTTTTGTAGATGATGAAAGAGCATGATAACTTTGTGTGCTCGTAACTTGAGCATAAAAGTGGTTAGATTATCTGGCAGATTAAAGATCAACTCTGATTAAGGATCTTACCGGCTGCTGTTTGAGAGAAGTAGCCATTGTGTTGCTTCCTGGTGATTCTGGATTGGAAAGTGGTGTTTTGACAGTTCATTCTTAATATACCCGTTTCCTACAGTCAACAGTGAGTGGATTTTAAAAGGTGCACAGCTCCGTCTGTTAAAATTAAGGTATATGTAATTTAAAAAATGGGACTGTGATGAATCATTTCAAAACTTTCTCCACATATGATCCAACATATATTCTGTCAATCTACCTTTCTCCTGATACCTTTTATACAATGAGATCCTTTAGATACTTTGCTACCTTCAGTCTGTCTTTAGCTTAAGAATACAAATGAGAAAATGTTAGTAAAACACTGCATATTTGCAGTAATTCAACCCTGTCTTTTTCTTTTGTATTAATACTATATATATATATATATATATATATATATATATATATATATATATATATATATATATATATAAATGTACAAAATTATGTTAAGAAAATCTTTGTTTACAACCAAATGTATATATTCATATTTAAAATGTTTGCACATCGCGACCAAAATGGAAAAAAATACTTAAAGCTGATTCTGTTTCTGAAACCCCTGTTAAAACCACTGAACTTTATTTCATTTTAATCAAATCGACTATAATTCATGATAATATTAGATCTGAATTTAAGAAAGCTGAATGCTAAAACTGAATCAAAAGGTGTTTCAGCAAAGTATTCAAGGATATGCACATATGTGCAAACAGGTTATTGCAAAAAAAAAAAAAAAAAAAAAAAAAAAAAAAATCAAGTCATTTTATGTCTTTTAAAGAATTGATTGTTTTCTCTTAAATTGTACAGGATCTATGTCGCATATGTAGAAAAAAGCTTTGACGTGACTTATCAGTCATTTTATACGCCACAATAGTGTCATGAAAACATGACATTTTAAGAGCCATAAAAACTTAATATAAATGCTTTTGATGACACAATTGATTAAAACATTCAGTTTAAGTTGTACACACAGATCAAATGAAAAGAGCTTTAACAGCTTAATCTACAAAGTAAATCACAACCTACTTGCGATGTAAAGCTGTGTGCAAGGGCTGGATTTAGAGGAATGCGTCCTCTTTCCTGCTGCAGGTCTGAAGCTGTAGGGGAGAGATGTGCTTTGTAAAAATGTATGAATACGATTTTTTTTCAAAGTCTTTTTCCCTGCAGCGCTGTTAGGTGACACTTGCTCCCTTTTTTGCAAACTAAACCGTTACTTGCAGTTTATCCCAAATACATGGCTGTGTTGTATTTTTTCCACCCAACCTAACATCCTTACTCTTTGTTCTACTTCTCTGTCTGGTTTCCCTCCTCCATTTAGCCCGTCTGTTTGAAAACCAAACCTACAAGAAAGAAAAGAGGCATCATCAGTCATGATGTTGAATATCTGCGTGTATACAAACTAATATGGTAATTAAAGGTGTACCTTGATGGTGTCCTCGGGAAGTTTAATTTCCGCTGACAGTTTCTCTCTTGTATACAGATCAGCGTACTGGCTCTGGGAAAATTCTGGTTCGGGAGAGATGAACATGTATTTTCCTGAGCGTAGGCACGCTGAACTGTCACAGGATGATGATGAACTGGATGATTACCTTGCTCGAGTGCTCTGCTCTGCTCTGGGGTGAAAGTGGTGCGGTTCCTGTGCCGGGTACCTTCAGATCTCTGGTCATCGGAACTCATCACTTGCTCGTTTACTTCTTCAACCACAGAGTAATAGTCTGCACAAAGTACATTAGTTTGACATGCTGATTAAAATGTACACCCCTCAGTTTGACATGACTTTTTCAGTAATGTGTACTTATGTATATATAACATAAATTGCAATAACAGGGATTGAAGTCATATAATTATATAATTATTTAAAATTTCTGTAACATGTAATATTAGAGAATACAATTTTTGAAGAATATATTAGAACACACCCCCTTATATTACCACTTCAAATGATTAGAATTACACATGTGCACATTATAAGAAGAGCCTTACTCTGCACTTTGAAGGTTTGCCCTGTTTAACATCTAGTTTGGTGTCCACCTGACTGTTGATGTGAGAGTCAATGCCATAGTAAGATTAAAACAGCTGTCTGAGGCCATAAGAGAGAAGATTCCAGCAGTTTGAGTCTGGTAAAGGATTTAAGGGTGTCTCAAAATGATTTAAATCAGCCATTGTGCAGCATGGAAAATGGCCTATAAGTGGAGGACAGTCAAGATAACAGCCAAACATGCCTACATCTGTCTGGCCAACCAAGTTCACCTTAAAAGCAGATGACAAGAAGCTAAAAGAAGCTCCCCAAAACCCTACAATGCCATCATGGGACTTAAAGCATGGTCTTGTTACTGTTGATGTGTAGGTAGATGTCTTCAAGGTGTGCAGAGTAAGCTTTAGCTCTCTAAGGAAAGCATGGGGCCTAAACTAAAGATTATCAGAAAGAAATCAACACTGGAATAATGTCATTCTTGGAAAAATAACCTTTTTCCAGCTTTAAAGCACAGAGGTGGAGGTGTTATGGTATTTTAATCCTTTGCTACAGGAGAAGCTGGTCAGCTCACTGTAACTGGATCCAGCATGAATTCTACCCTATATCAGAGGTTGCTTGAAGAAAAATTTAGACAATCTGTATAAAGCAGAAGCATATCAGTGACCAAAAACATACCAGTAAATCCACCAAGGACTGGTGGAGAAATGTAAAGTCCTAGCCCAGCTCTTGATCTCATTGAGGTGGTCTGGGGTCACTCAAAACAGGCTGTACATCCCAGAAACCCCTCAAACAAGTCAAGTCTCGAAGGTTCCAAAATATTGGACTTTTGTGTTGCTTTCATTCAATTTTAAATCATTTAGATCCATTCACATCATAACATTTTGTAGGTATGCTGGAGGCATTTTAAAAGACATCCTGGCATCACATTTCACCAGTAGTAAAATGTGTGTCATCTGCATAACAAATGTGATGCTATGCTTTAAAACTGAACCCATGAGAGAGATCATACACAGAGCTAAAACAGGAGGTCCAACAATGGACCTCTGAAGGAAGCCCTCTTTTAAATGTACATTATGGAAGATGAGTCTGGATGTGGAATTTCTAGTACATGCTATTACGTCTTCCTTATAAACTTTGCAGATTTGTTGTAGTTCTGCTAAAGTATTAAGGTACAAACATGTTTGTTGTCTACATACAACTGAATATAGAAAAAAGTTTTGAGTAATTAAGTAAATTTATCTTTAAAATGAGTAAGAATTGCACTTTTTAAGTACCTCCTAAAAATAGATAAGAATTTAGTTTATTTATTTAGGTGCATTTCAGTTGTTAAACATAATTTCACATAGAAATTTTGATTATCCAAATAGATGTATTGCAAGCTCTTAGTCCACTATGACTTGGTAAATTTGAAACTGAAACTGTTAAATAATGAATGACTAACAGTTTTGTCAAAGTGAATCGTTTTGATAACTTACCCTGCCCAGTCCTGATGGGAGCATTGACATCCATGCACACTATTCCATGATCCAAGTGGATTTTTCGCAGAATTCTATTTATGGATGACACCTTGCGGGAAACAGCGCGCAAAAAGCTTTATCAACTGCAGATAAATGATCAAATTCAAAAGCATTTTTTTTATTCCACTTACGCTAGGAATTTTTGCGGCTTTACAAATTCGTGCAAGCCGTTTTCGTATTTCCCAAGCAAAAATAGTTGGGTTTTCCCTCTTGCACTGAATGATTGTGGAGATGATACCGGGTGTGAGAAGCCGAGGGCGGCTCCCTCCTATGGATTTGGGCTTCACCAGCCCTGTGCGCCTGTAGCGGCACAGGATCTTGCTGACGCACCCGTTGGATACCTAGAAAGACGCACTGAGTTAGACGCAATCCATTACAGATCAATTTCACTTACATAGAGCAATACTGATTACCATCGTAACAAATCTTTTTTTTTTTTTTTTTTTTTTTTTTTTTTTAATCTTTCCCTGAAACGTGTTTTATCTGGGCTGTTTGGATTGTGCGCACCCGGAGGATCCTGGAGATTTCACTTGGGCGAACTCCCTCCCAGGCCAGTTCAATCATCTTCAATCTCTTGGACTCTGGTAGAGGTCTGCCGTTGAGAAACGTTCCTCCGAGCTGGTTGATACTTCCACCACCTTATCATCACATATCTTTAATTTCATACCTCAACTTAAAACGTATCAAAGTCCGGAAGATGTATAAAAAATGGAAAACTAACCTTTGCTGTGCAGATTAACGATTGTTCCGCACATCTCCGCTTGGTTCCAAGCTCCTAACCTTCCTCTGCAGGACTGAATTCAGAATGAAGCTCGACGCCTTAAACTCCAAACACTTCTTGAGAATGACTGTAGAATCAAAGCCCTCAGCGGACATTTATAGGCCTGCTAGAGCTGAACATTACGTGGTGGCCTGCATGCTTCCTGAAGAGTCAATAAAGCTGGGAGGGCATATGGGGATAAAACTGGATTCAGACTGAAGGGTGTCTCTGTGCCCATTTATGCATTTGTGAGGGTAATTGGTTGCATTGGATTTTATTTAGCGGTATCAGAGGAAGGGGCCTGAATAGAAATGGACAGAACGTTTTTTAGTATTATTATTTTAAACATTTTGAAAATTTTATTGTTCTCCGTGCACTTAAAAAAAAATATGCAGTCCTTTGTGTTGATGGGTCACATAATACCCCATTAAAGTACATTGCAGTTTGTTGTATGTTTCAGGTTTAAGGGAAATTAAAATTATTCCAAGATACTTTTTTTTTTTTTTCATTTTAGATTTTTTATATTACTATGATGTGATTCCAAGTTCAATTCTAGCTGGATGTTATGGATTTTCCACCAATATATTTGTTATACTTATGGTAAATTTGTTATTGTCCTCTTTTGGAAATAAAAAAGTATTTTTAATTTGAACAGCCATGAAGTTTTATTTGATGCAAATGTTTAGCTCCATGTTTGCTCAGGTCTAAGTGACATATGTACTATGGTGCCTTTTTTTATTTTTGTCACATCACAATCACAATCTAAAATGTATTTTTTCTGGCATTTTATGTGACAGACCAACACAAAATAGTCCATAATTTAAAAATTGGAAGGTACTATGTGATTTTTTTTTTTAAAACTATTTCTTATTTACAAATAAAAATTAAAAATCTGTATTCACCCCAATGAGTTAATACTTTATAGAATGACCCTTCATTCCAGCTGCTGCTGCAAGTTTTTTGGGGATACATCTCTGCCAGCTTTGCAGATCTAGAAACAGACATTTTTGCCAATTTATCTTTCAAAAGTACTTCAAGGGCAGTCAGATTTTCAAGTTACTGGATTTTGACTGAGACATTCTAACACATGAATACCCTTTGATCCAACTTATTCATTTTTAGCACTAGCTATGTTCATAGAGTTGTTGTGTTGCTGGAAGGTGAATCTTCAGCATCAGTCTCAAGTCTTTTGGAGCTTCCAACAGGTTTTCTTCTCGCATCTCCCTATCAACTCTGACCAGTTTCCATCTTTCTGCTGAAGAGAAGCATTCCCACAGCATATTGTTACCACTACTATGTATCACAATGCGTATGCTGAGTAGTGATAGTTTTCCACCACACTTAACAATTTGCAACTTTCCAAATGACAGAACCTTCTTCTTTCTCTTGTGTTTTTGCAAGTTTAAATGGATTATCATATCTCGGTAGGTTTGCGGATATTTCATACACTTTCCTTTTTCAGGTGACTGATTGAACAGTGCTCCATGAAGTTTGGAATATTGTTTCATAATCTAACCATATTTTACACAAACTGTCTTATTTGATCCTTGGTATTCATGTAGTTTTTTTTTATCACGGTTTCTGTAACAAGCCTCTAAGCCCTTCATAAAACAGCTGTTTTACACACAAGTGGACTGTATTTAGTAGTGTAAGCTTATTCTCTCCTCAGTCTCAAATAAGTTCCACTGTATTTTATTAAGGGGTGCTTGAGTAAAGGGGCTGAATCCACTCTGTGGATTTTTAGTCAAAAAATTGCCAAAAACCACACATCCTTTTCCTTTCACTTCATCCTTTTCCTTGCACTACTTTGGTCTGCCACATAAAATCCCAATAACATACATTGAGGTTGATGATTCCAATGTGGTTGTCATATTTTTACAAAGCACTCTTGACACCCAAGGGATGGATTCCCCCCAAAAAACTAGTTAATGATAGTTCAGCAGATTTTTCAGATATGTCCTAACTATATTTTACCCTGGTCCTGTGGTCTCATCAGTTCCTTTTGCGCAGTGACCGATAGTCTTAATTTGAGATATTAAAGCGCGCTCAGTATCAGCCTTTAAACGTTCTACTTTGTTCTAGCTTGATGTTTGGCAACATACAGATCCCAGCTTTCCAAGAACTGGATGGATCAGCTTCAGTATGTTTCAGGGCTTGGAGTCACGTGACACGAGCATCCTGGTTCACAGCTGAAGTGGCTCGGATTAAAAGGATCTCTGGCCTCATTTCATAAAGCAAACATTTGGAAATCTGCTCCAATGATGACTGCCATATGGTAAAGTGCTTTTGATAAATCATAAATCCATCAGGTTGTCTCGCTTTATTACATTTTCCTTCAAAACGTGAACAAATAGACTCGCGTACATACAGGCGCAAGGAGAGGACCAATTGGGGGGACCTCGCTTATCCAGAAGTGGGAGGCTAACGTCCTCACAGATGTTCCTTGAGCAGACAGCAGATAAAAATGCGTTGTAAACGCTTTCAAGGGGAAATATTTGACGAGTAAATATTAGCTCATGTGAAAACCCCACACAAGGCTCGTCTTTGGGCCTGTTTAATGACTAATTGAATATCATTAGTTGGGTCCACACACACCGAAGTGGCATAGACATAAAGGCTCAGATTTTACAAAGCCATATGGCCCACATTATACATTAACCATGAGTGAAAGGACTACAACACTGTGTGTACAGTCAGGAAGACTGGATCGAGGACAGGCGTTCTTGGACACCAACATCTCCATGCCAACCAGGACAAAGGATAAATAAGGCGAGCGTTTTTGTTTATTATAGGAGATCTGATGTGGTTATTACTTTATAGGCTACTACTTTACTGCAGGCATAGCATGTGCCGAATAACGCAGGTATAAATGTGCTATTTACAACTGATTATCAAAGTAGAAACACATTTTTGCTGTGCGTAATTTGTTGTCTCTTCTCTGCAATGACCGGCGGGAGTTTTATTACCTTTAATGGTACAACTATCGTGTGGGTATCACATAAATGTTTCAGATGTTTATATCGGGTATTAAACACGTAAATGGGTACATGCTGGTGCGCAACTTGGTTCTACAGCGTTTGCTAGAGTGAAAATTCTAGCCGCGTAAAAAGATCACCAAAATCTCTCCAAAGCGCACAGAGGTGCTGTGTGCGCAACGGAGCTGCGCCCTGGCTCAGTTTTCTTCTTTGCGTTTCAAGAACGTAAGTCATTCCTAAGAATTCCAGGGTTTCCTGTTTTCCCTGTCCCTTCATTTGTATACATTATAAAAATGTAACCAACTATTTAATACTTTCACCACTAATAAACATTCAGATGTAATACCATCTTTTCAAAACAATGCATATTCCGAGTACAATCCATATTTCCTATTTCTTAACACATTGTTCAGTTTACTTTAATGGTATAAATGAATACATATATCATGAAATTATCCACTTGTTTTTTCGTTAAAATAGGGAAGAATCTGTGCTAATTAAGCGCATATTTTATGCAACGAACACCGTAAGGTCTCTGCGCTTGCAATATTCAAAAGGTAGCATTGCCACTATTCCAAATGTTTTCTTAAATCGGTAACACCTATTTTTGATCATTGGACTTTTTCGTGCTCTAAACACGTTTTTAAGCTAAAAACTGAAAAAAGAAAATTATTTTGAACGGACTATAATTAAAATAAGTTTCACACTTGAAACTTTTTTCTATTATCACTTGGAATGATAATAGAAAAAAAATCTGTCTTGATTTATAGATGTTTTGAAAACTTTGACTGCACAATGAAATAGGAAAAACTCCATTCAGATGAATCCATAAATAGGTGAAACATAGTATACCTGGATGCAAGTCTTTCATTATAATAAATTGAAATGCATTATTTGTTGCATTCAAGTTCAGAACCTCAAAACCAAAACTTAACAGCAGCGCTACATCCCTATGAGTTAACAGAATAATTTAAAGAATATGGAAATGAGAGGAGTCATAGAAAAATTTAACAATTTATTTTAAAATGTCATTATAGCAAGAAAACAATGGCAGAAAATGTTATGTGCCAAGTTCTCCAACAAAGGTTGGAACGTAGTCCGAATTTTTTTTTTATTTTTTTTTTTTTATTTAATATTAGTAGATAGTAATACTTTTAAAATGTCTTTTTAAAAATATTTTAAAATTGTAAATCTGCTTATTAGTTTCTCATCAGTGAGTTATCAGAAAAGATCAATATTTATATACTGACTCAAAACCAGTTTGAAAACCAAGCCAATAAAAACATGGAACAATTTTAAAACCTTTTTTCCATTAGTTAACTGTCATATATAAATATGAGGGAAAAAAACATGACTCAAATAAAGTTTAACAAAAACCAGACCCAGAAAATCCAGGGGTTTTTTTTTTCCCCAGGCCTAAGTTAATTTGTTGTGTGAATAAAGTGAACTTTTTAAAAGGAATGCATCCCATTATGCCTGGTGTTGAAAATAAAAAAGCATTTCAATAAAAACCTCAAACTGGCTGCCAAACCTTGTGGTGGTTATGATCTAGGGCTTCTTGGCTGCTTGAGGACCTAGATATATGGATCAGGGCAATGCTCTGAAGGACACCAGTAAGTCCACCTCTAAAATACTTAACAATAAATTTAAATTTAAATAAATAAAGGTTTTGGAATGGCCTAATATTCGGTGGCATAACCTTAAATACCCTTTACAGTTCTGCACAGAAGACTGGGATTAGATTGGTGGATAATTACTTCTTCACATATGACCACGTTAGTTTGGGAAGCTTTTTCCACTTATTAAATTCAATCATGTTAAAAAACAAACAAAACCTCTTTTATTTATTTATTTTTTTTTTCAAAGGATTTTTGTGGCTCTGGTGGCTTTTATTGGACAGGAGATTGACAGGAAAGTGGGTTTTGAGAGAGGGGGGGAAGACATTTGATAAAGGCTAACAGGCTGGGATTCAAACCCGTGATGGCCGGATGGAGGACTGAGGCCTCAGTATGGGGGTCGCTCTACCCCTGTGTCTTCATAGTACCCACAAAATCTTTTTTTTTAAATTTTTTTTTTTTTTTATATTTACTAAGTTTATCTTTGTCTAATATTAAAATTAGATGATGATAAAAATGATTTCAAATGGTATGACAAAAACATGCACTGCCATTCAAATTAAATGTTTCAAGAATATTGCTTAAGTAGAACATTCTAAACCACATGGTAAATTTAATGCAATTAATGCTTTACCTTCTTATACTGTTTGCAATGAAGTTAAACTCAAAGTAATTTTAAAAACTGATGGGTTTTATGTCTTTTCTAATTTAAATTGAACCCTCAGAATGAATAAAAGAGTCTGCAATGAGTGGCTTGCAACCCCAGTGAGTTTTCTGTTGCTTATTTGCATGTGCATGGGCTGCCCCCATGTTGTGCACAGTGTAAGTACAGAATGGGCTTGCTCAGGCCTCCATTCATTCCAAAACTGTCACTGCTTGTTACTGCATGTATCTTAGTTGAATTTGTATAGATACCATGTGTAGGTTACATTGCACGCAGAAAACATAGTCAAAAGTCATGAGTAGATCTTAAAACATTGTTTATTTACACTGTGGATATGATATTACTCAGTTTAGGTACAGTTAGTACATTAGAGTCAGGGCATTTGAAAATATAAGCTATTTGGGCTGGAAATATATAAAATGAGTGCAAAAAGCCTTCAAACAATTATTTGTTTCTTAGACTCATACAACCATGAACTCATAAAGATGAAAAAACAGCATTTTACCATCTACATTCACATCTATTGTGATATTGTAGTAGGTTTGTCTTCAAATTTGATAGTTTTTCATTCATCAATGCACTTAATAATTCAAATGCAAACCAATTAAAAAATGGAAATGTGCACCATGCTCTCACATTACCTTTATCAAGACTTAAGACATTATTCAGGCTGTTTAGATAATGGATGCGCAAATGCTCTCTTAATGATTAGCCTCTCCAACTTCTATAGGGAGCTACCAAACTATGTGGAAATCAAACTATCAGGCTAAAAAAAAAAAGAAGAATGTCATTTGCTGAAATTGTTTTACAAAAGCTGTATATTTTAAAAAGTTACAATTAGCAGAAAGCCAGTGTAAAATGAAATGTTAAGGTGTGAGAACTTCTTTAGAAAACTAATCACTTAGCACTTAGCAGTAGCTGTGGTTGTTGCGTGCTCCAGGATAGAGTAATCCTTATGTAGGCTCATGTCATTCTCCAGGGCATTAGAACTTTTTGACTGTAAGACCAAAGATATGTGGTCGGGGAAAAAATGCAATTTAAGAGTAATCAGTTGTAATCTGGGCTTATTTTGCACATATTATTCTTGAGTGAATTTTTGCATGCCACTATACATGGCCTTCAGTCAACCCAGTACAATTACATTAGATTGTTGCACACTGGAAAAACTAACACAGAACAGATTTCACTGAGAAATTAACTTTATTTTGATATTGTTGATATTTTGTATCCCATAGATAGTACCACTAAAAGCATATCTGTTTAATTGGTTTTCCTCCTAGACAAAGGTACGACTGCCATTAATACCTTCTGTAGGGTTAAAGGTTACCAGTTTGCTGGTGTTGTGTCTGCTCTGTCCTCTTAAACCCCAAGTCAGATGCAGCAGATGGCTGCTCTTTGTGAACTGGGTTCTGCTGGATGTTCCTGTCCATTATCACCACATGCTTGCTGAGGAGGGCTTGCTGCAAAGTCAGTGACTGGGCTTCATTAGACAGATAGCTTTTTACCAATTGGTATTATAATCTGCTTTGCATTATAAGTAAGTTTGAATTTGAATGGTTGGAACTGAATTTGAATCTGTCTATTTAATTGGAATGATTTGATTACATTTATGTATATGATTAGGAGGATATCTTGTATTAATTAGGCAAATAGCAGTCCCATTTAAAACGTTTCACAAGCATCTGCATTGCATAGTTTAATAGGATTTCTTATCAGTGATTGCTGATACATATAATGTGCAACACTAACCCAAGGGTAAACTTTTTTCTTTCTTTTTTTTTTTTTTTTTTTTTTTTTTCTAAAGTGAATCAGTCCCCGGACCCTTTGAACGCAGCACTATCTGGGGTAACACTATGCTGACGTGTCGTACCTCTTGCCCCGGATGTTCTTATTTCAATTTGCTTACGCGGTTGAGAACGCTCTCCATTCGCTCCCATTCATTGTTCTCCCACAGACCCGGAAAAGCTTTCTGTCTGTGTGTACATGCATGGCAAAGTGTGTTTCCGGTATAACGTGAGTGTAGCTCTGTGTACTGCCTTTTTCTCTTGGCTTTCAATAGATCAGCCACTCATTTTAGAGTCCCAGCTCCCTTACCTGGTTCTTCATCTAACAAGCAGCGTATCTCAGCTTGGTGGACATGGCATCTGTTTCGGGTCCAGCTCAGACAGCCCCTGTTCCGGCGTCTCCTTTGCAAAGAGGAATAGTGAAAATGGTATGAATCCCAACATGTGAAAATGAGAGCTCACTGGGGAGACAGCTAGTTAGCTTAGTCAACTGATGGCTAATTGAGGTTAAAACTACGACTGGCTGTCGTATAAATTAACGTTATAATCCACATGACTTAACTAAAGCAATTTTAAGTTGACTTCTAGTGTTGTCATTATTACAATAGCAGATGTCAAGCTCATTCAGCTTATTTGGCTATAGCTGAAAGCCGGCTAACGTTAGCTAGCTTGCTGCTAAATGTCCAGTTGAGGAAACTGAGGTTAGCACGTTTGTCTTGATATTTCATTTTAAATGAGGAAACTACTTTCTTTGTTAGGCTTGCAAATATAATTACTGTAAAATGTCGTCTGAATGGTTAAATTTGCAGTAGTTAACAGCGAAGCTGTGTGGGAGCCAGTGGAAGTTGGAAAGTTAACAGATGTCAAGTTTCCCAGCTAAAGGATAGCTAACTGCTAGCTAATTAGCATTTACTGTCCATCACCTGTTAAGTTAAATGAAAGCGGTTTGTACTGTCTGCGACATCAGTGTCAGATTTATGCTCTGCACCAGCCGCAACATCAGTCTGTTTTTGTATTTGCCAGCATGAAAATTTTGTCAACTGGCCTAAAAAGCTAACTTGAGGAGTGAGTTTAATTTCGTTTTCGCCTCTCGGTTTATCCCAGAAACTCCATTAAAACAGGTTTAGGCGATTAACCGAGCGGTTTTTTAGTATATTTTCGCCGACTTGTGGTGCTCTTGTAAGTTTGCTTTTTTCCATTTAGAGTAGCAGACAGCATTCCCTCAGATCTGGTCCAAACCAGCCATGGGAAACTGACACGTAGCTCCAACTTTCTTGCCCCCTGTAATCTCTCATTTGGCTTGGTTTTTGTGTGGGTTGGGTCCTCTCTCATTCATGTTTCAGAATCAAGATGGAAATTTCACTCACAATGCAAGCAAACATACTCTTATGCAAGTTTTTTTTTTTTCTGTCCCGCACATGTGGCTTTGCAAAGAGAGGGTCAGCAGATCAGCAGCTTTCTGCGTGCCACCTTAAAACTTCATAAGAGGAGTGTAGTTTTTCTTGAGATTTAAATGTTAGTTCATGGTAAGCTCATGATAAATATAATCCTTCATAAATTTTGAAGTTTTAAGTGTTAACTGGAGAATTCTTTTTATTTTTTTTGCCTTTTTGCAGCATATAGATCAACATAAGTTTACCACTATGATATTGGCTAGTTATTTTGTTAGCTGATTAATGAAGATGCCCCTATTTCCTTGTTTACTGTTGTTTTTAAAGAAGTGTTAACTTGATGAAGATGGGGGTGGGCTCGTTGTTATTCTCTTATTTTCAAACTGCCAAATTAATCTTTTTTTAAACAGGGTGTCTGCGCATCCTTAAAAAAAATCTTAAATTCATGTATCTAAAATTAAGGCCTTAAAATATCTTAAATTCATTAGAAAATATGTAAATTGGCCTTAAATATGTTAATCACAGGTCTTAAATTTTGTTGTGGCTCATCATTCTAGGTAGTTTTGTTTTTCTTGTGGGACTTTTCTGTCAGGCAAAAGTTTGAGTCGTACGCAGACATCACTGCGTTCTGTGACTCAAGGCAGTTGAGGCTACAGCTAACGAACTGCTAATACAACCTTGCTAGCTAACTAGCTTTATTTGCGACTATTGTTGGTAAGTGTAAATTATCGCCAGTTGGCTGGAGGACATTTGTCTTTGCTCACTTCTGTTGCCAACCCGTACGGTTCTACGTGCATTCTGTCCAAAAACGCTTGGCACTATTACATAAGATATGCAGTTTTCTTTTGTACATTTCTGTCATAGTATAGGTCTTAAGTTCATTCATAATGGTCTTAAGGGGTGTTCTAGCCAGCTTTTAGTTTGCTGACCAGCAGCGCTCCGCTGCATGTAGGGGAGGCCAAGTGCTGTGCTTATCTAAACTTTTTGTAGCTCTAAAAATCCTGGTTACTGGGGTACTTTCTGTAGCATCTAACGGGGGAAAAAAAAACAAACTAAACAAACAAAACTTTAAATATTTTGGAAATTTTCTTTTTGCTTTGTACCAGTAAGTTTTCAGGGCCTCTGTATACTGTAAAACAATTAAATGATGCTTAGTTACAGCATCATGAAAACCGGGATTCTGCTCTAATTTGCTGCCCAGTTTATATTGAATCCTGTGAAAATTTGTGGCCCACAATTACAAATCAAGAGGCTTGAGCCAAACCAGCTGTTGAAGACTTGCTGATGGTAACATTCTTAGTGGTGGTTGATTTTTGAGGCAGTATATATATATATTTTTTTCTGACATTTTTCCCCTTTTAGATTTTATCTTGAAAACCATGATGTATTTGTTTTGAGCTGGCGTGTGACCCAGGTAGAAGTATTAAATGGTGAGGAGGTAGTTTTTCTCCAAAATGGACGGCGTAGCTTTCGCTGTCCGGAAGAGTTGTCTCCATGAATCAGGGAGGACCTGGCAGACAGATCAAGTTTATTATGTCACCATCTTTGTAATATGAAATGTAAAATACCTGAGATCATCTTCTGATTATTACACAGTGTGGTATATAGCAGGATCACATAAGACTTATTGACCTCAGCACCCAGATAATTCTTTTACATCACCCACGTAGACGAAGTTGGAGCTGGATTGGAGGAAATAACCAGCTGACGCGCAGCTTGAAATTGAGTGTAAATCCGGTTTTAAGAACAAGCTGTGATTCACCAAGACAAAAGTGAAACCAAAGCGCTTCTATTGTGTCATGCACATCTGTTCATGTTAGTACATGTCGTTTTGACAGATCTTCATAATGCTGTTACTTGCATATAAACAAAAGTACATTTGTCCCAGTATGATTTGGGAATGTAAGTATGCTGCTAATTCATGAAATGAGTGTCTAAAAAAAGCTTTACAAGCTAAGGGTTTTTAAGCATTTTTTCCAAATACTGCTCACAAATTAAAAAAAAAAAAAATTTAGATTATCAATTCCTAGGCATTAGTTTTTCACAATTGCCTGTAAGAATTTAATTGCTGCAGCTTTGCAGCGCCGTTGCTACAAAATGCTGTCCCCATTGAAATCGGAGAAGACTGCGTTCCTGCCGTTCCTCCGTTATAGTTTTTCATAGCTCATCATGCCGTAGAAATTACAGCTACAACTCTGCTGTACTCGGGAGAAGTCGGACAGTTTGTGATGAACAGCGGTGATTTGATGAGTTTATCTAGCTCACATCTTAGATCAACAACGGCCAGGGATGCTCCCTGCAGACACACTGAAGAGTTTGCAGATAAAGTGTTTGCTCAGTTTCGTGTAAATGCCACAGTTGTCAAACCGAAGTGTATGCTATCTTTTTTTGTTTTGTGTTCAGCTACATTATCACATGGCATGATCTAGGCCTGGCATTTGAATGACACACTGTCGCCATGGCTACGTGTCATGAAGCTGCTACTGCTATAAAAGTTCAAGCTCTTGATTGTAGTGTCTCAGATTTTGCTGCAGTGATTTTTTTTTTTTTTTTTTTTGTAAGTTGAAAAGTAGTTTGCATCTGCAGTGATAAAATGCATTTTGGAAATTAATTTTTAAATTAGTTTTTACTATTTTCCAGTTTATTATGTTTGACCTTTTTATAGTTTTCCTTCAAAGACTGCTTCTTTCTGTCTGACCTTAATTCCTGGTGTCATCTAGTTTTGGTTTCATCCCATTAAATGCTTTTTATAGCTAAAATAATTGATTTGTATTGTTTTTTTTTTTTTTCTTTCTTTCTTTTCTCCAGGTCTTGTCAGGATGTGCCATCATTGTTCGGGGCCAGCCTCGAGGTGGTCCACCCCCAGAGCGGCAGATCAATCTTAGCAACATCCGAGCTGGGGCCATAGCCCGCCGAGCAGCACAAGGCCAGCCCGACACCAAGGACATCCCAGATGAGGTAAATTGGTTTATTCCAGTGTGATTATTTAAATTGGCCTTGCATTACATTGGCAGTGAATGTTTATACAGAGCAATGTAAAAGTGTTCAAACCTCCTTGAACTTCTTTGTTTTTGTTGCTTCACAACCACAAACCTGAATGTATTTTGCTGGGGTTTTATGTGATGGGCCAAAGCAAAGGAAGTCCAAAATTGTGAAGTGGACATAAGAATTATTATTGCTCCTTACTGGGCGATTGTAATACATGGATATGCTTTGGGCGTTGTCCTGCTTGACCCCACTGTTCAAGTGTTTTGCAGCATTTAACAAGTTTTCTGCCAGGATTGCCCTGTATTTAGATCCATCCATTTTCCCATCAGCTGTCCCTGTCCTTGACACTGCCACCACTGTGCTTCTCTGTGAAGATATTTCAGTTTGGAATGCAGTGTTAGTTTTCCACCCCACATAGTATTTTAGATGTAAGCCTTTTGGTTGCTCCTGGTTAATGCTCAACATACCTCACCTTGCATCTTAGGTGGACAGTTATGTCTAGATAAGTTTGCTGTTTTTCCACGTTTTCCATTTATAAATGGAGCGACGCTGCTTGGGATGTTTTATAACCTAACCTGTTTTAAACTTCTCCACAACGTTGCATCTGATCTGTCTGCCTTGGTTCTTGGTCTTCATGATGCTGTTTGTTCACTGATGTTCTTTAAGAAACCTCTGAAGACTGAACAGCTGTTTTAATACTGTGATGATATGACACACAGGAGGTCTCTGTTCCCTAATTCAGTGACACGTGAGGGCTTTTGGTTGCGCAGGATGTTTTTTTGGGGGGACATCAAAGGAAAGATGGAAGACAGGGTTTTTACTTGCAAAAAATTTGGAAACCATCTATCATTTCTCTTCCGCTTCACAGTTGTGCACGACTTGGTGTTGGTCTGTCATATTACATTTAAGTTTGTGGTTTGATGGTGACAAAAAGAAAAAAAAAAGTTACGTCTTCTTTGGAAGGCATGTTTCTGTAAAGCATGCAAGTATTTTTTTTTAGTTGTGATCATGTATCTATCAAAAGGTTTTTTAACTTAAAAATAATAGGTATTTTCTTTTTGTTAGGCAAATGTATTTAAAAAATGACATGGTACCAATTTGTAGGTTCTAACTTTTTCAAAGCAGAGATGGGTGCTATCTAATTCTTATAAGGCTCAAATGATTGTTTTTGATATAATTTTTCTTTTTTCTTAAGACATGGTTTTTTTTTTTCCTCTTCAAAAGCAAATGAGTCTCAAAGAAAAACCTATGCACAGTTCAGCTATGTGATATTTTGAAAACAAATGAAGTCTCTATAAAAGCTCAGAATGTCATAAATTGTGAAAATGTAAAGGTTTTTTTCCATAGAGGAAAAACTACCGACACTTTTTCTGCATCTTCATGTGGATTGATGAGGTGTGCACTGAGATGAAGAGGGGAAGAGACGTCAGGCCATTGGTGACAGAGTCTCCAGCTTCATAATAGGATTTTACCTTTTGAAATGGCTGAAAATATTGCAAGTTATTATGTAAAAGGTAGTCAAAAACACTTCAGTGGTCTGTCAAAGTGAGGCCTCTATGGGATGTACTACATTATTCAGTACAGAGGATGGCACCAGGATATCACGAACCAGTGAATTTAAAAATAAACAGTATGTTTGTTCTATGTGACCCTTTTCTACGTTATCCATTTATTTTTATTAAGGTTTGCAGTTACTTTGTGCATGTAAGACTTGACAAGCCTCCATATAGAAATTGTTACGATATAATTGGATTATTGTAACTCTTTAATTACTTTCCTGAACAAAGCATCTTTGGATCATCTGCAGTTTGTGCTGAAAGGTGCTGCCAGGCTTCTGACCAAATCACTAAAGTTTGTCTTGTTACAATGCTCGTAGTCTCAGTTTCCCCATTCTTTTCACAATATATCACAACCTTTATGTTCTCTTATACAGCTTTAAATAGACCAGCATGCTTCTCAGAACTTTTATATCTATATGTCCCCAGCAGGTCCCTGAGGTCTTGTGCATCAGAAAACCCATTTAAAGAAAGGCTGTTGCTTCATTATATGAATGCGCTGATGTTCAATGTTTAGTTTTATCTTTTGCACAGATTCGTGTCTTGAAAGCATTTACAGAAGTTAAGTTTTACTTACTTTTAATCATCCATGCAAAGAATGATAACTGCTTTGGACATTATGTTCTTTTAATCAACACAACATAAGGATCAGAGCTTTTTAGACCGACAGTGTTGGCGTTTTACATTAATGCCTGGAATGCCAGCACTAAGGTCGGGTCCTGATCTTGAACCTTTCAGATTTTTTTCACTTGTACTGTAGCAAGATGTACCTGGCAGAAATGGTGAAAGATGGTCAATTAGAAAGAGAGGAAAAAATGGTGAAAGTCCTTTTATTCCCTCTCCATTTGTTTTGTAATGTGATGCATTAACATGTGAATGTACTATGATCAGAAAATACTGCAATAACCTTCTTGTTTTGAACAAATAATTGTAACTGCAGAGGTGCAGTTACAGTTACTGCTGTTTACTTGCCTGATTGCTCTTTTTAAAATCTTTTTTTTTTTTTTTTTTTTTTTTTTTTTTTTTTAGCCCTGGGCCTTCCAAGCCAGAGAGTTCCTGAGGAAGAAGCTAATTGGCAAAGAAGTGTGCTTCACTGTGGAAATCAAGACTGCTATTGGCCGGGAGTACGGAATGGTCTACTTGGGCAAAGGTGCACTGCTTTTCAAAATGTTCATTTTGCATCTACGTTTTCCTTGGATAAAACCATGTTACTTAAACACAAGTTTTCTCCCATTTACTTATTACTTAAAACAACATAGTAAGAATGAAATGTTAGTTTACAGTGAAACTGTTTCTGTGGCTTGTTTACGAAACATTTGTTTGTCCCTTTTCACTGTAGATACTGCAGGTGAGAACATCGCTGAGTCTTTGGTGAATGAAGGCCTCGCAACAGTCCGAAGGGAAGGAATCAGAGGAAACAAGTAAGTTTGTTGAGCATAATATATGAAAGCGTTAGTTCATTCATCTTGCTTTTGATGTTAAAAGTTTGGATTTTCCTGCTGTCACCAAGTGTGTCACAATAATGGATCTGTTTTTTTGGACATGCACAGTACAAATGACAGAAAAGGTTAAAATCCATCCAGACAAACTGAATGGTTTTTAGCTATAAAGTTTACAGTATCGTTTTCGTTCCCCAAGGAGCAATAAATATTACAGCAGGCTGTTGGACATTGAACTTGAGCATATATTACACTCACAACATACTTGATGTTACACATTCAAGTTTAAAATGTGTAACAGCATTTGTGTTGACTGTATTTATTGAGCTCCATATTCAGCGCATAATCACCCTCTGCTTTTTAAGACTTAAACTTTTTTTTTATGACCGTAAACATTAATTTCCGTGTCTCCTTTTACTGCTATTTCGGTTTTAAACATGCTCTGGATAGCGAATATGAAGCACTTTGGTGCATATATTACTTTAAAGATTTATATTAACATTTATATTCATCAACACATCCAGGTTTGTGATTGTTTTGTATTTTTACTCTTGTATTGGTCTAACGGGTAGATAATATCTGAATCCAAAACAGGAGGCTTCATTAAATGAAAATGTAATCTTATCAGCAGTATCATATTGTCATATTGTTACATTACAGATTCAGTTGTGGAATAAGCTAATAATGAGGCCTTAATCATATACTTTTAGTCAAGACTTTATTGTATCACTGAGACTGAATGTTTTTCTTTAAAGCTTTAACTTCTACCTCGACCATTGATGTAACAAGTAGAAGAAATCTCTTTTGGCAGCAGAATGTAAACTTGTATTTGCTAAAGCTTAAGGCAAAACAACCCTGCAGAATCTGTTGGGAGATGTACTTAAGTCCTCAATTGGCTGACAGAATTTAGATAGAGTCATAGTATCCCAGATGGTGGCAGCATGCCCCTACTGCTATAATGATATCCCTCTGAAACTGTTTTCTGCCACATTGCCCCAATGCACTAATCCTATAAATACACACCCCATGCTATATGACAAAGTACTGTATGTCTCCCCCAGTGGCGGTATTTGCACACGACACACATTACAAGCAATTTGACTCATGCTGCTGCATTTGTGTCTTCCAACATGAACAGAGATGATGTGAACATTTTGCCACTAATGAACCATTTCAAGCAGCCTGTCCAATGGCCCATAACAAGTGCTAATGTAAATGATGCTTTAAGTGTAAGCTGGCATCATTTGGCCAAAGGGGAGGCCCATTACTCAGTGAAGACTTAGGGTCTTTGTTTTCCTTCAGTGCATTTTCCTCCAATATCATTACTCCTCGTGACTTGTTACGTTGATCACACAAACTGTGATGTGGTGATAATTACGGAGGTGATGATAATGGTGATGGCTTCGGACAGTGCAGTTAAACATGTGTTTAGAGGCTGGCGGCTGCTGCCTGCTAACACGGGCAGCCAATTCGCCCAGCAAGTTGCCGTGGGGGGGGGGATTGTGCACAATTGTCTGTATTTACAGATTAACGTTTATGCAGACTTGTGTGCATACAGATCTGTAACTAGCAGCACGTTTTTAGCTCCAAGACATGACATTCTTTCAGAACTTTGGCATGGAGATAACATGGGTTGTATTGAAGTATATAGTCACACTGAACAGATGAGGTTCATGTTAGGTGATAAATACTTTAGTCACAGGCAGTTACTACTGTCATTCAGAAGACGGGATGCCCGTGTATTAATCCTTTAAGCTTAATTCCATAAATAAAAAGAATTAATGTCTTAAGCAGGTCACACCAAAACAATGCAAGAATGGGTGGTTTTACAGATGGGCTTTTTGGTCATAGATCTGTTACTTAAAGATTGATAGACTATGCTATTTTTAGATTTTTTTTTTTTTTTTTTTTTTTTTTTTTTTTTTTAAAGCAAATTATGCACAGAGTTTTAAAATGATTGTGACTTATAAAATTATGACTATATCTGAGATGATGTTCTTTGGACAAGCTCTTGGTTTTTTTTTTGTTTTTTTTTTAAGTTTGTTTTGATCACTTCATTTGACTGACATTTTAAAAACCTTTAAATAATTTACCGAGTTGCCTTTGGAACCCAGAATGTTTTAGAAAAATTAAAACCCCAGGCATCAGACTTGATTGGTTGGTTTATAGAGGCACCACTCACTGATGCAGGAATGAGGTACATTACCGTGGATACCAACTGTACTTTTACAATCTCCCATTGCTCCTGTTTAACTAGAGCCCCGGAGGAGAAGGAGTTGGGGGCTATAAACACTGAGGGACTGAAAGCCTTCATTAGAGTCTCACTGTTCAATTACTCTGGAACTCTTGTGCACAGTTTGGAGAACATGGCTTCCTACAGCCTCCTTAAGCAACACAAAAACAACAGGAAGCTGTAAAAATGTTTTATCTGAAGTGTGTTTGGTTGCACAAAGGAGCCATATTGAGATGAAAGATGTAGCCGATAGAAGGTTTAACTGGAAAGTTTTGGGCTTGGCCTTTGCTGGAGTACATTTACTCCGTACTGCACATTGTTGACCATCAGTTTGATTTGAACAACCTTAGTGGAGGGAGTTACTGACCTCGAAGCTGGTGTAGCTGTGGAAGAGATAAGTTCACTATCAGTCTCCACAGACAAGGTTATTTCTTCTTCTTTTTGAAATCTGCTTTTGAATGCTCCTCATTTATGCAAGGACTTTGCAAAATATGCCTTCTTTTTTGCATTCCTAGTTTCTTTCAATATATCTTTAGAGCTTACTGTTCCTGTTTGGCGCTTAAATATTTAAGTAGCTTAGTTCTTACATAAAATTTGACCATCGCTGCCCACTCAGCAAGAAAGAGTTTCAGTTCTGTTCAAAGTTTGTTAAATCATAGTAGTGAGCAGAATGAATTTGACTGCATTTTTAGGGAATGTGCCCAGAATCCCAGCTGAGGGACAGACTGCGTGACTGTGTCAGGGCCTTGTATTTTAACTATTAAAATGCAATTAAAATATTTTTCATGTCCTGATGAGAACGAAAACAGAGGATGAAAAATATTTGTATTTCTAATCTCTATTCCCCATCCAGTTGTCTTGGTGTTGTATTCATCCTCTCATCCATTTACATTTCTCATACATTTACCTTTTGTCTACCTTCAACCTATCAGTTTGTCTTGTTTTCTGACTTTCGTCGAGACTCAGTTTTTCAACTTTGCATCTGTTTATCCTTGTCCATCCATCATCAGTCCATCCATTTGTTTGTCAAGATGAATGGGCAGTCCATGCATCTAGCCATTTGTCCATTTGTTTGTCCAAATGGACAAACAAATGGACAAATGGCAAAGTCAAAAGTCAACTGGACAGCCAGATGGCTGAATGATGATTCAGCCATCTGGCTGTCCAGTTGACTTTTTATATATGTAAAGTTCATTATTATATTCTTCAGTTTGTTTCTGTCTTTTTGTCCTTCCATACGTCATCATTCTGTTTGTTCACGCATCCATTTGTCTGTCTGTCCGTCCGTCCAGCCATTTATTTGTCCGTTTGTTATCGTCCATCCATCTAAATTGAGAACTCTGTGAAACAGAGTCTGGAAAAGTAACTTTTAACTTGAAGTATTCTTTGGGAACCCTGTGATTAAATTCCAGCATATTGTGACTTTCAGAAAGCAAATGAAACATTATCTATGCAGTCTTTATTTTTATAACCACAAACTGCTGAATTGATTGTGCAGCTTTTTCTGGTTGGGGGGGAAAAAAAAAAACAAAACAAAAGGCTGGCGGCCATTTAAAGTTGTGAATAATTAAAGCTTTACAAGGGCTCAGGAAAGGCATTAAGCTGCACAATTTAGGAAGCCAGCATGGAATTAATTATGGTGCTTCTAGGAAGCTGCATTTCTGCTGCTGGTGGTGTCTCATCGCCAAGTGCTTGGATACCTTTGTTTTTAGGCAGTTGCTATGTGATCATCAGTTTTTAATTTTTACTAAGCAAATATCTGCATATTTAAGAATCATCTTGCTTCAATCCACCAAACATGATAAATTCAAAGTGCTGAGCAACTCTGCAATCAGTCTTTTCCCACTGTTGGGTATGGTGTGAATGCTTCTGCATAGCGGGAATTCATTTTCAGTTGTATAAAATATCAACCTGGGTTTGCCTTCTTGAAGGTTGAAAATACCACTTTTAGATTTCATGTAAGCGTTAAGTTTTCAAAACTAGTGAAAAGCTGCTCTTTAGTTGGAGAATTAATTTAAAATTTTCTCAGCAGTTTTACTGTTACCATGGAGATTTGACATCAACTTAAAATTTCTGTCCACATTAGATGGAGGTATCCATCCTGCCTGCATGCTGTGGCTGGAAAGTTCTGAAATATAAATTATGCATTGCTGCTGTCCTTTTTTTTTTTTTTTTTTTTTTTTTTTTTAATTTTTTAATTTTAATGTAATTTTTTTAGATATTTATTTTAAGCACGCTTTTGATTATATTTGGTGAATGGAATTCAGGCAAAAATTTCCAATCCTTGAAGTAACATTTACATTTTTATGACCAGCATTTGAATAATTAAGATATTTGAGCATTCCTTTGAGTTTTCCTCATGTCTCGCCATTTATTTTTCTCTTCAGTCCAGAGCAGGCTCGACTCTGTGAACTGGAGGATCAAGCAAAGGCCTCAAAGAAAGGCATGTGGAGTGAGGGAGGTGGCACACACACTATCCGTGACCTCAAGTACACCATCGAAAATCCCCGCAACTTTGTGGATTCCTTGCACCAGAAGCCCATCAATGGTAATGCATTCCGACACAGACTTGGATCATTCTTGGTAAAACAAACAAAAAAAAAAAAACAAAAAAAAAAAAATCAAAGAAACTTGGTGTATAAACACAAATTAAGTATGCTTCTCTTTTCTTTAAAGATTATATCAGGATTTCATCTTTCTTATGAAATATTCTGCCCTGCTACACTTCACAAGAACATTCTTTAATTCTCATCTCCAACCTGCTCGAGGTGCAGTGCTCTGCTCGATTTATTTCCAGATGATAGGTGGGAACAGTGGCTCAGCTCATTTCACAACTCTAATTGAATGGAAAAAATGAGAAGTGGATGGCTTTTCTTTTGCTTTCATCTCTTGTTCCCGCCATTCATGAGAAATTCATGGATTATTTTAAAATCGGATGGAATTATCCAGTTTGGGTGCTTTAAAATATCCATGCAAATGCTGCAGTGGAAAGCTAAATACCTGTGGAAAAAGCACATCTCAGAATCTTGCTCTGTTTCGAAAATACTTTTTTAAATGGTCGTCTCGACATTCCCAGAGTTACCACAAGACCTTTTGAAATGCATAGAAACATATCTAAGCTGAACGCAGCCTTTATATGCTGTAATTCCACTGCCTTTTTTGCAAATTATTCAGACCCCTTGAGCTATTTCATATTTTCTCAATCAAAACACAAACTTCAATATATTTTTGTTGGGATAGTATTTAATGTGATTGGCCAACACAAAATATCACATGCATTTATATCCTGAACACCCCCCCAACACCACCCTGGGTCAGTTCTTTGTAGAACCCCCTTTCTCTGCAGCTTCAGCTGTGTGTTGCTGTATGTTTCAACCAGCTTTGCACATCTGGAGACTGAAATTGTTTTGCAGTATAGCTCAAGTTTAGGTTGGACATTATGTCTGAACATGATGAGACCTTGGTTCTTCATTAGATTTAGGTCCTGACTTTAACTAGGCCATTCTAACACATGATTATGCCTTGATGTAACCACTGCATTGTAGCTATGTTTTGTATTGTTGTCTTGCAGGCAGTCTTTTGCAGAAACTGAGGTTTTTGGTTAGAATTCCCTTGTATTTGGCTTTATCCATCTTGCCATTAACTGGAGAAAGCAATCCCCACAGCATAATTCTGCCACCACCATATTTCACCATGATAATGGTGTGTTTAGGATCATGTGAAATCTTAGTTTTCTTTTGCATGTAGGCCAGACTGAAGTTCAACTTAAGTGTGATCTGATGAAAGCACTTTCATGTTTTTACTTCGTTGTCATCTATGCTCTACTTGATGTTGGTCTATTACATAAAATCCCAGTAAAATATAAGAAAATTTGTAAAAGTTGAATGAGTATCAATATTTTTTCAAGGAACCCTTAAATCTTTATCCAGTAAATATATTTGATAAAAATCTGCTTTGTTTTGCTTCAGTAGAATACTATCTGACAGGACAAATGTAGTTTTTTGTTCCTGCTATGTAATGTCAATAAAGAACTAAGCTTACCAGGTTAATTTTGTTTGTTTTCCTCATTCCCCTTCTTCCTCTCAGCCATCATTGAGCATGTGCGTGACGGCAGCGTTGTTCGTGCCTTGCTGCTCCCAGACTATTACCTGGTTACTGTCATGCTGTCTGGCGTAAAGGTAACTGGAATTTAATGTACTTCAGGATTTTATAGTGGGCTAAGAAATTTCAATGCCCATACAACAAACTATTTTTTTTTTTTTTTTAAATTACTGAATAATTACCAGACTAATCATAAAGACATAAGGAGTTAGAGCTTTTTTTTTTTTTTTCCCCTCACTTGCTTTGGTTTGGCTGTTAGTGTCATATCTGAGCAACTTAATTTCCCATCCATCCCTTTCTCCCAGTCTAGCCTTGCATGTACACCACCAAGATAACTAATCTTTCTCATCTCGTACTTGAGGATATTAGATCTATTTCAAGGTGTTCTTTGTCTCAATGCACAAAGGCTCGTCTGCTCAACGAGTGCGTCATGCATATGTCTCTGTTTTTATGCTGCTTTCAACAAGAGATTAGATATCACAGCTACATGAAGGTAACATCAGTTAGGATATTGGACAAGAACGACAATATATTTATGATCACTGTATGTTCAAAATCCTCTTGTCTTGTAATTGGTAATTATGTGAAGTGGTTGAATACTTTGTATTGTGAATTTTACTGAATTGACTTTTATTGCTGGTGCGACTGCAGTGTCCCACGTTCAAGAGGGAAGCAGACGGAACAGAAACACCAGAGCCATTTGCAGCAGAGGCCAAATTCTTCACCGAGTCCCGTCTTCTGCAGCGAGATGTTCAGATCATTCTAGAGAGCTGTCACAACCAGATCATACTGGGAACCATCCTTCATCCGGTAACACACACGAATCAGGACTTTGTGTTGACACTGGCAGAAAAATATGCCTTTGTATGTTTATCTGGATCTTTCTCTGTCTCAGAACGGCAACATCACAGAGCTCCTGCTGAAGGAGGGCTTTGCTCGCTGTGTGGATTGGTCCATGGCTGTTTACACCCAGGGAGCTGAGAAACTCAGAGCTGCTGAACGGTGGGACCTTTTAGACGGGAACTACTGTTCATTTTCATTCTGATATCGAACATTTTCTTCCTTTATTTAACATGGATCCTGTACAACCTCAACTAAAAATATAAAAAAACGATGTAAAATAATGGCTGGTTGCAACATTTCGTGTTCTTAAGGAAGAGTTCTTCAGCATCTCACATTTTGGCTTGGTAATATAGACCCACTCTGGCATGTTAGAATGTGACGACATCTCTTGTCCATGTCTTCTGGAGACCCCGCAGATTTTTGTTCAGCTTGGCCCTTCCAAAACTTAAACTAGCTTTAGGAATGTCTTTATACAATGAGGTCCTTTTGCTCCTTTGCAAACTGTTAATTTAGGTAAATGATGGCAGGAAAATCCAACCAGCATAGCTGGACTTTATGGTAAATCTGATTAACTAAATATAATTGATGCTTGGTGTGTGCCCAAGAAGACAAAATCTTGACATAGGATCCATAAGTACATAAAATGGAGTATTTGTCGAAGGTTTTGCACAACCAGGTTATTGCAGGTTTATTTTTTTGACATGTTCCAACAAAAGTTATTTTTATATTGAGTTGTACAGGATAAAAGTCACATTAAAGTTAGAAAAGGTTTTAATGTCTTGTGGTCTCATTTCTTACAGAAACATAGAATTTTAACAGGAACATGCAGATTTTTAGGAGCAAATGTAGCAGCTTTATTTACATTCCAAATAAGGTTAATTTAAAGGATGCAGAGAAAATAGATCCTTTAAAAAAAACAAAAAACAAAACTCAACTGTTGCAGTTATACACAGCTCCAATTATGCTAGGATTATGTTAGTTTTATTACTGAAATAACTTTTTGTACAGTTTTCCTGACAGATTGTTGCTCTCTTTTGAGCCTTTGGTTTTCCACTGTCTGACTAAATTAATTTTATTTTTTGTTTGTTTGTTTGTGCTAGGTCTGCTAAAGAGCGCAAAGTCCGCATCTGGAAAGATTATGTGGCTCCCACAGCCAACCTGGACCAGAAGGACAGACAGTTTGTTGCCAAGGTAAGATCCTAAAGTGCCACAGTCTTATTAGCATTTCTTGGCACTTAACACATTTTAATCTTTATCATTTTCCGATTTACATTAACTTGTTGCCAATAAAACCGCCCACATACAGGTGTATCTCAATAAAGTAGTTCCGATTAATTTATTTGTATAGCGCCGAGTTATACAAATAAAGGCACAAGAAAAAAATCAAATAAAATGGAACATTGGTAATTAAGTTCAACGAATAAAACTTATGGATACATTCATTACACAGATATTTTAAGCCTTTATTTCTGTTCATTTCGATGGCTTACAGCTTATAACCCCAAATTCAAAATGTTTTGCTGAAAATATAAATATTAGTAAAACCAATGAATTATGTCCACGTATTGGTATTATTTGCGCTTGTTTGTTGTGGCTTCCTTTGTGTGATTAATGCAGTGTGGCATTAAGGTGATGAACCCGTGATTGTGCTGAGGTGTTAAGGAAGGCCAGATTGCTTTAATAGCAGCCTTCAGCTCATCTGTATTTCTTCGTCTGGCGTCTCTCATCTTCCTCTTGACAACGCTCAATAGATTCTCTATGGCAGGTTATTTGGTCAGTCCAGCACAGCGACATGGGGATTAAAGCAGGTGCTGGCAGTGTGGGGAGGGAGCAAGTCCTACTGGAAAATGAAAAGCTGCATCTCCATAAAGCTTGACAGCAGATGGAAGGATGACAGGCTCTAAAAATGTTCCTGCCTAACAGTTTGTCTGACTTTGGACTTGATAAAACACTGGGGACCAACACAGCAGATGACATGGCTCCCCAGATCACCATAGGCTGTGGAAACGTCGCTCTTCCTCCCCACCATGGGACCTTGATATTAGGAAATCATGGAGTGGCGATATTGTTAAATACTGCTTCTGACATTCTGTGACATTTAGTGTCTTGAGCAATATCCTCTGTGTCATGTGTTGACATTCACTGCAGTGAGAGTCCATCCGACATACAAAGTGTGAAATCATGACACCTGGAATACAACCAGCAACAAAGATTGCATTCTACACAGTCCTTTGTAATATCAATATTACACATACTGATGTTGCTGTGGTTTATTTGCCACATCAAAGGTTGCAAAGGAGTTTCACTTTTAGAAAATGAGTTACTGAAAAAGTGAACTTTTCAGTGATTTTTATTGAGAGGCACCAGCATGTGTAAGCATATGGGGAACAGCAAGATGTTTATTAAAACTGTTCAGGGTAGGAATGTTGTAAAGGATAACGCTGTCATCTTACTGAATATGAAGGAATAGCCTTGAAGCTATTTCTTGGGCAAATGGTCCTTATGGCAAGTATATAGCTATAACAGCATCACAATGTGACCTCAAAAGCCAAGAATTTAGAGATATTGGCTTTAGATGTTATATACACTGCCTCGGGCACAAAGAAATGTCCTTAATATCAAGTATAGAATGATGCAGTTCCCTTTCGTTGTCCTAACATATACATCAAACCAAGAAAGACTGATTGCTTGATCTGTTTTGGTATTGCAGCCTAATGTAATTGTTTCCAGAAGATGACAAGTTATCTTTTCAGAGTTGTCACTTTAATGTAGTTTAGCAACTCTAGCTGCAAATCATCAGCTTGAACTCGGCCTCTTCTGTAAACGTATTTATAAGTCGAAACCCGGACCTCATTTTATTCAAAATAAATAAGTAAATTTGGAAAAAAAAGCATTTCTTTTTTTTTTTTTTTTTTTTTTTTTTTTTTTTTTTTTTTTTTTTTTTTCCCCCTGCTCTAAAGTCTGCATTTGGTCTCTATTCCCTCCTTATGTACCCTGAACTTTTAAGACCCTGAAAAATTCATAGCTAGCCTGAGGGTTACATAAAAGGTGTTGCTTAGGCAATCTGCTTACAGAAGGATTTTAATAAACTGCACACACAGAAGAAAGCCACAAACATAAAACAGTGTGTTTATTTTTTCCCTTACTCAGAAAAAGCAGAAAAAGAGGCTAAAAAAATGAATAAAACATTCCTATCATTTGTGTGGACTGCTTTATGTCTTAAAACGATCCCATAAAAGGGTCTTGATGCCGATGTGGGCTGGACAGGTCATTTTGGTGTTTAGATGAACTAGAGGCACAGATAATCTTGAGACGTAAGGTCCTAATGGCTTGTAATGTTTTCCTCAGTAGACTGAAAACCATTGGACTGTAAACATGCGTCTTTGAGGCCGACAGTTGTCATTCAAAACATCACGCTGACCCTTCTACTTATAGATCTGTCGAAAAACTAAGTGCACAATCGACAGGCATGAGGTTACTCAAGCATGTTATTAGTGCATTATATCCACCCCAGTGGCATTTGTCGCTAGATAATACTGCAGCGTAAGAACTCTCTGAAGGACACGTCTGTCCATCAATCGCATCATCATCCACTCCTCCCGTATCCTCGTCCACTCAACTTTTCACTTCTTATTACCTGAGTGATGGATAAATGAAGAAGCACAAAAGGTCTAATTCCCACAAGTCTGTCCAGCTGATGAATCAGATTTTTTTTTTTTTTTTTTTTTTTTTTTTATTTAACTTTGTCATCTCTTTTTGTCTTCTCTTTGCTATCTTCTTTCTGCTTGTTTCTTAATCCACTGACTTTTTTTTTTTTTTTTTTTTTTAAATCTCAGTGTTTCTGCTGCAAGCAGGTCAGCCCTCTGTTTGATCCAGAATATGACTGATTCACAAGCCATGATGCAGGCCGAAGCAAGTTTTTGAGGTTCCAGTCGGCTGTATAGCTGGTATTTGAAAGTAAAAGTTGTCCATTCCAGTCTGCTCTGCCCTATTCATGACCCGTTTCCATGTGTTTTTCATTGGCAAATTATCCTGAATCCGAGTGGTGATCTCAGCACAGGCCCCAGGTGTTTTTCTGCAGCCAGAGTAAAAGTTCAGCTCACTGAGGAACAAATGGGAAATGAAATCAAACATAACTAAACTGAACTCAAATACTCCTTGTTTGGTAACTAGGATAAATTTGGATTGAATGTAACCGACTTTGCAGTCATAAAGACAGATTCTTTAAATGTGCTCGATAAAATGCCTTGACACGACGTGTTATACGCTGTATAAATAAACTGAATGGAATTTAATTAAACACACTATTGAGTGCATTAGCTGTTCTCTGTTATGCAGATTAACACCCATGTCATCAGAGTGCATGAAAGGGAGAAGTTGGTTTGTTGTATGGTTGAATTTGATCCAGTTTTATCACCATTTACAACAAAACGTATAAAAAAACAAACAAAAAAAATAAATAAATAAATAAAAAATAATAAAAAAAAACTGAGTTGCATTTTGTTTGAGGTTGAGCTATGTGTTGCATAAGTTTAGATTTATTTATTTTTTTTATTTATTTTTTATTTTTTTCAGGCTTGGTCTGGCTGGCTTGCACTTGTTTTAGGTGAATTCATAATTTGTGTTCAGTAATCTATGTCGATGAAAAGCCTTGCCACACCGGGCTCCTACACAACATAGAAAACACTGAAGTGGACTAAAGTTATACAGATGTGAATAAGTAAGGAGAAATAGTTGCATTTCTCTTTTACCTATCTCATTCTCTAAATGTCCTATCCATCCACAAAACTTTCCACCTTTCCTTTCGTTTGCCCATCCATCCATTCAGTTATCCATCGGTTTGTCCATTGGTGCTTTTATCGGCCTTTTGATGACCTGTCTGAGTCAGGGTGTGAATATATTGCTCAGGGTGGCTGCGCCTGGTTTGATGGGGTTTATAGCTGCTTCTCTAAAGAAATTAAAGTCATGGCAGTTTTTCAAGCATTTAGAAAGGTGTGCTTCCCCCCCCTTGAAATCTGAACTAGAATAATTTAAGCACGGATTTGTCAGCCACTCTTTTGTTGTTCCGTGTCTAGGGGCTACACTGAGGTCCGAATCATGCCCTCAGAAACGATCCAAGTTGATGTGCAGCCCTGTAATCAGCCTGACAAAATCATGTGCACCAGCAGCACGGAAACTCAAAGCGTAGTTGTTTCTTCTAGATAAGGTGATATGAGTTGAGTAATGAGCAAGTTCTGGCTAGGCCTTTACTTTCCCTGGAGTAAAAACTAACCTAATAGATTCGAGTGTCAACCAACACATTTCCCTGACAGTAGCCAAGATCCCTCCTGCACAGTGACTGATCCTGGCTACCACAGTTGTCATGTCATCCTTAGGCAGATGGTGGCAGTAGATCTCCACCTCTGTAGCATCAGATTAGACAAGTGAGTCATGCTGCCAGCCTATTTGTCTTCTCAGCCCTCATGGCAACAACTTTCTGCTCCATTTTTCTATCTATTCACCATCTTTTCCTCTGTCTCTGTTCCTGTGATATTTGCACTGAGATTACACTCCGTCTCCCTGGCTCGCTCCATCTTTCCGTGCCTCCGTCCTTGTGTGTGTGTGTGTGTGTTGATTTGTCCCCCCAGCTTCCTATTTTGAGTCTCTCATCTCGTGCTCTCGGACCGATAATTAGGCAGCAACAGCTAAACCGTTTTTATTCTGCTCCTGCCACATTCTCTCTCTTGCACTTTGTTTGCTCGGGCAGGCCTCAAAATGACCTTGTTACAGTGTGAGGCTGGTGTGTGTGTTGCTGTGTGATTGCATGTACCCCACCCCCCCCAACCATTGCATTTACTCATTGCACCTCTCCCCTTCTCAGTCTCTCTCCCTCCTGCTCCCTATGTCTCTGTATCTCTCCCACTCAGCTCAGTGATTAGTGTATGATGTATTTTGGCTGCTGTTGTGGGCAGCCTATTTAGCATGTGGGTTGGTCTAATTTCTGTTCTCTGGTGGCAAATGCAAAGGCGGTCTTATTTGCTTCTACAGAATAATGAATTTCCAGACGAGCTCAACCACACCTGGATCCGTGTCTGAAATTTGTGCTGGGGAGGCTTAAACTTTTTCCTCAAACGTGATTGTTTTAATTTAGTGCTACTACTGCAGCCACACAAACACCCACAGGGCCCGAACTCCAGTTGACGCATGGCTCAAAGCTCCGTCTTTCAATTTGCGGACTTTAACCTAAGCACAACCTACACTTGAGCTGCAGTTAGGCTGATGATGAGTGAGGCCATTTAGAGGAGGAGTGGGTGGCTACATGTGTAGGGCGATTGATTTCTCCGTCTCCAGCAAGTGGCCTACTTAAAGGCTCAGGGTTTGGATGCTGTTTCCATCTCAATCACATTGCACCCCCAATCTGTCTTGCTACATGAAAGAGCACAGGCACATAGAAAAAGCACATTTATAGACTGGGTTGAGTTGGAAATATTTTTCTCCCAACAGAGTTTATCACGTAGTTGCTTTATTTGTTCATTGCCTCACAAAATCTGCTTCTGATTCCCAGTTGAGCCATCGCTTAACAGAATTTAATCCATTTCCCCCACAAGTGACTAACTGGTACACAGGGTCCACCTGCTTCATTTAATTTTACTATAATGCAGCTCTTCTGTGAAGCTTGTTAGAGAACTTTAGTGAACAAACCACATCTTGAAGACCGAGGGACACGGGAGACTGGTCAGGCAGAAAGTCCTGGAAAACTTTCAAGCAAAGTTGAATATTTCATGGAGCACCATTCAGTTCATCTGAAAATGGGAACGGTGTGACTGAAGAAAATGGAAGCTACCCATGAAAGGGCTTCCACAATGCCGTGTGGTGGAATATGAACGCTGCACATCACTCTGAACATACCATTCCTTGCGGTGAAGCATGGTGGAGGCAGCCGTATGTGGTGGGAAGGCTGTTCTTCAGCCGGGATAAGGACATGAAGCTGAATACAGAGCAATGCTGAAAGACGACCTGTTGGAGGCTGCAAAAGCTTTTAGACTGGGTCGGACAACAACCAGAGCTGCAATGGAATGGTTTCAATCCCAACTGGGTACTCAAGAGCTTGCGATCTGCAAGTTTTAGATGTTGCCCTGATTTAAAACGCCAAAACTAAATCAGTGTTTCCTTAGCGGGCCTCTGCAGAGCTAAGTGACAAACTGAGGAGATGGTTCAGCCGTTTGAGTCAGCTTCAGCAGGGTCATCGCCTTCAAGCACTGGAGCTGGACATGCTGAGTTTTGGCATGTCAACACGTTAACGTGTTAGAATGACTGTTAAAGTGCAGACCAAAATCCAGTTTAAAAAAAAAATCTGTGGTGAGACCCAAAATTCTTTTTTTTTTGCTCTTGTTTAATCTGACTGAGCTTGACATATTTGGCAAGGAAGAACTCGATCAAAGTTCAGTCTTAATATAAGCAAACCTGGTCGAGACATACCCCTAAAGACAGTAGCTGTAATTGATTCTGTGAGGTATTGATTCAGCAGGGCTAAATACATATAGATGCCACACATTTTAGATTATTTGTGTTTTAAAAAAAAAGATTGAAAGCAGAAATTTTTGTCTGTAAAGAAATAGAAATGTATCTTTCTGTCCACTTTGATATTTTTGCTAGTTCATCACACAAAACCCCTATAAAATAGGTATATTTGAGGTTGTAAAGCAACAAAAGGTGAATAAGTTCAAAGTTATGATTAAACACTGTAGTTATTCTTGCAAACATCTCTAAATTGTAAACTAACTCAACCTGCATGTCTTCCAGAGGATGTTTGTTTCTTTTAAGCCTTTTTTTCGCCTCCACTCTGTCTCCTCCTTCAACCCTCCCTGCTGCCAATCCCCTAGATAGGCGAACGTCCTCATCCTGTCCTCTAAACCTTGCTGCCCTGCTGGGAGGCCTTAGCTCACTTACTTAGACAGTCAGGACTTCAATCGTTCGTAACTCGCTTTCAGTGCCTTCTGCTTCCAACGGCACACGATCTGTCTACACTGTTGTCCTCCTCCTACTTTTGACTGAATCTCTTCCTGCCCATTTATCCTTTTCGTGCTCCTTCACTTCCCATTTTTTCTGTCAGACTGTCTGCTCGCTCACTCACTCAGCAAAATGCAGTGCTTGTGTTTGGGCTGCTTAACTTCTCTTCAGTGCAGTGCAGTGATGACCCCCAAGAGTGTGTACATTTATTTGAGATTAAGGTTGTTTTTAATACTTAATCATGTTCTTAATGCCGTTTCTCAGATTTGGCTGATCAAGTTCCATCCTGAGTTTGTTTTGACAACTACTGTCTCTGTCATTGCAGGTGATGCAGGTGGTCAATGCCGATGCCCTGGTGGTCAAGCTCAACTCTGGAGAATACAAAACCATCCACCTGTCCAGCATCCGCCCCCCGAGGAACGAGGGAGAGGTACAGAGAAGCCTGTGTCTGTCAGACTGTATATGTGGTCACCTCTACACAGACTAACTGGGTGCTTTTCAGTTCGTGTTGTTTTTTTTTTTGTTTTTTTTGTTTTTTTTTTCAGTATACAGTTAAATAATATCCTCATTCAGAGCTGTTTGCCTCTCTTGATTAAAATTCCAAGCTTTTCCCATCCTCTCCTCCTTTCTTGCACATGGGGATTCTTTATCTACAAATAATTAAGGCATTAATTCTGACCACTTGGTGGCGCCCTAAGTTGGGACACATGCAAACACAGTAAAACACACCCAGTGGTTGCAGCACTGCAGAGAGTGAAGCTAATCGATTCCCCCTCTTTTTTTCCTACCACACTCTACATCTTTCCTTCGAATCAGTTCTAGACTGTGAAAACACTCGTATACAGGCTCATACCATTGACCATGTGACTTTGGGGAATGCATATTTATTGATACAGATGGAAAAAGCTGCATCTATGCAGTGATGCCACATGTCTAGTGTGTGGGATGTCTCTTCATCTTCCATCTATTTTTTTTTTCCTTTGATTTGAGCTCCTGTCAAGATTTTAGAGTAAAATCTTTGAATCCTTGTTTGCCTGAAAGACTTCACTAGCAGCATGTTTGTTTAAAAAAGTGATCGGTGGCATCTGGAACAAAGGTGCAAATGTTATGCATATTTAAAAACGGCTGACGCTATCTTTAGTTTGGTATTAATTAATAAGAAAGTCATGCTTCTCGTTTCTGGTGCTCCTGTTGTAAAAGTCAGCTTGCGTAACATCTGTTGGAAATCTTTTTTTTGTTTGTGTTTTAATTGTTTTAAGTTACTCCTCCTATTCTGCGTTCTTTCCTTTTCATTGTTTATTCCCTCCAGTCTTTTTTTTTTTTTTTTTTTTTTTTTTTTTTTTTTTTTTTTTTTTTTTTGTTGCCCTTTTGGTTTTTATTCCCCGCCCTCATTACCGCTCCTTCTTTCTCACTTTCTTCACTCCCATTGTTAGTGCCTCTCATCATTAAGGTGCTGCTTTGTATCTTCCCTCGCCTTTCATCTGTTTTTCTCTTCTCTCTTCTTCACTGTCACTTTCTCCCATCCTTTCCCCCCAGGGTATGCACACTGCGGTTAGGATGTTGACCTGCACTAGTGCCCCTTTTCTGTGTTAATTCTTTATCTCTCTTGGCTTGTGACAAGCTTTTGGGCAAAAATTCTCTGTTTTCTCTTGCTCTCTTGTTCCTCGGAGCTCACTGCTTGTCCTCATAACTCTTCTGTCCTATTTTTAGTTTTTAATTTTATTTTTCTACCTTTCCAGATTCAATTTTCCATTTTCTTGCCTCCTTTTATCTATTATGTTTCATTTTTCCTGGTCTCGGTGCTACTCTTTATGCTGTCTGTCACTCCGTCTTCGCCTGCGCCAGATGCTTCGGCAGTATGTGTTTTGTGCTTCATTACACTGTCGTATGTTACAGGGAGCTCCGGAGAGGGAGCCCAGATGTGAATCTGATGTGTGTATTGTATTGCTGTGACACTGGAACAGTTGTGTTCTGCTATTATTTCACCTCATGTGTACTTATTTGTGTAGCTTTGTTTCATCAGCCTATTTGTGTGCTGCATGGATAAAAATGACTAATCCTGCAATGAAAATGTAATTTCTAAATACACAGATGGTCATTAGAGCACCTGATTGACATTTTTATCTGATTAAATAGAGATAAAGCAAACAGATTCATATTAGATAACTGCACAGTTTTGTTTTCCATGTGAATATATTTAGATTTAGTCATTGTTATGACTGCAGATGTGTGTTCCCTTTTTAGATCTTACATTGTACATAAAATATTGCAGCCTTTAGTGTCATTTTTTTTGTTGTTTTTTTTCGTTAACAAGGGCTGTACATGGTGCTACTGCTGGTGTTGTTTGTTAGCTAGTTATTTTTGTCTGAGCTAAAGAGCTGCCTGCCTGTCTGTACTGCTGTTGGCTCAGCTTTGAGTGTTGTCGCTATGGCAGCAGTGCAGAGTTATGATAGGTTTGCAGATGAGACCTTTTAACTTGAGCCTTCCTGAAATTTCTTTCAAAGTACAGTGTTTTGCAAAAGTATCCATACCCTTTAAACATTTTTCTTACATTTGACGTTACAACTATGAATTTCTATGCGTTATTGGGATTGTATGGGATTGTTTAATACAAAGTAACACATAATTGCAATGTGGAAGGAAAATAAGTGTATATTAATTTTTTTTGTTTGTTTGTTTGGTTTTAATCTGCAAAGCTTGACCTGCTATTGCATTCAGTCCTGTTCCACTATTGTGACCCAGGATACAATCCAGCACAAACAGTTGCTGTTGTATAAAGATAGCTGTTCTGTGCGGGACTTAGGGGTCTGTTGGTGAACCAACCAACCAACCAGGTTTGTTGGCAAGCCGACCAGAGCATTAGTCAGAGAAGCAGCAAAGCAACCTATGCTAAGCACAGGTCAACTTTTAGTCATGCAGTCCACAAATGTGGTCTTTATGGAAAAGAAGAAAAGCCATCTTTGACTGAAAGCTTAAAGTAGCATGGTTGCAGCATCGTGCTGTGGGGATGCTGTTTCAGAGTTAAATCCAGAGCAATCCGGAAAAGAAAAGCTGTGAAAAACTTGAGACTTGGACGGAGTTTCACCTTCCACCAGGAACACAGCTCTAAAAATACAGCCAAAGCTACAATAGCTACAATAGCATGATTTAGATGAAACTATGTCTTAGAATGTCCCAGTCAAAGCCCAAACCTAATCGCAATTGAGAACCAGCGGCAAGACTTGAATTTCAGACTGTCAATCCAATATGACTGAGCTTGGGCTATTTTGCAAAGAAGGAAGAATGTGAAAAATCTAATTCTATAAATGTCAGCACTAATGCAGACTGCCCCCAAAAGACTTGCATCTGTAAGTGCGGAAAAGTAGCTTCTGCAAATTCAGTCATGAGGGCTAAATAGAAAGATGCCACCAAACGTTCTCCATGCATCATTTTTCTATACTTTACAGTGATGCATTACTTTGTTAATCTTTAACGTAAAATTCAAATGAAAACATTGAAGTTTGAGGTTTAAACATGGCAACTTTTTACTTTTGCAAGGCACAGTTAAGACATTTTTTGCATTCAAGTAATGGGCAATTTTCTGTCTGGTGTCATTTACAGCAGTGGCCTGTGCCTGACCACTAAACTCAGTAAGCTGTTGCTGGATATGAGCTTAATTTCATGCCCTGTCCGCTCACCTTTACAGATGCAGATGTAATAGTTATCCTTCAGTTACTGGAGGCCATTGTGGATAGTGTAATTTTCCTTATATTACAATTGCATGAGTGGATTTGATAGCCAATAAAATAATTGCAAAGCATTTCCAAATCATCTGCAGAGAGACAAAATGCTTAATGCGTTTAGCCGAAAGCTGAGGGCTGGGTTTTTGTTAGTGTCAGGTTGTAATGGCTGTATTTTTGTTGGGTTTTCAGCCGTAGGGGGTGACTCTCTTCTTAAGGTCAAGACAAGAGGAGGTCACAGCAGGTATCTTTCAGCCAGAGGCGCTACGCGCACCGACATCATGTTGGCTAACATTGTCATGAGTGAGGCAGTTTCTTCCTTACAGTGCAGCAGATGGACGTAAAGACATTGTTACAGTTTGAAGCACAGCTTTCACACACACACACACACACACACACACACACACACACACACACAGACATGGCCGTTTAAGCTTGGTTAGGCTTTGTCAGGAAACATCTTGAAAATTGGCGTCAGACCATACACAAAGATGGGCTCAACAGACATGCTGTACAGTTTGTGTGCATATAAAAATATCTCTGTTGTGTGCATTTTGGCTAATAAATGGGTGAAATTAGGAAAAAACAGCTTAGAGAAATCTAATAATTTTGATAATATATACTATTTATATAAATATATGCAGATTTGTTTGAATGTCTCCAGGGATTTCTTGTGCCAGTTTTTTTTTTTTTTTTTTTTTTTTTTTTTTAATCTTGTTGTGGATGTGCTCTGTTAGATGGTTTATTCTGCAAGCAAGTCCATTTATGTGTGTGTGTGCTGTTTAGTAGTATGCAGGCCAGATGCAATGTACCAGTGCACTGATGAACTGTGACAGGTCCTGCCAAGCCCCTCTCCAGTCCCCGTCTCCTCTGGTTCGTTTTAGTCTCCCAACACCACAACTCTCCCCTTCCCTCTTATGACTACACTAATTGTGCTCAGACTGACAGATTAGTGAACCAATGGTGTGTGCCTGCAGGAAAACATGGGACACAAGTGTCCTCACTCGCTCTCATCTCTCCTTATTCCCTCAGTCTTTTCTTTTTCTTTTTCCCTGTGTTACCATTAAGGTATATGTTCAAATGTGGGATATTTTTAGTTTTAGAGTTGAAGTCCTCATTCTTCTTTGTTTCCTCTTCATTTTTTCCCCCCTCTTTTTACCCTTCCCCATTTTATTCACATGTGCAGTAAGACAAGCTGGGTGTAAACATGGGTGAGGAGAGACATCTATGCCTTTGAGTAGCTTGCTGTTACACCCACTCACTCATATATGTGTGTGTGTGCTTTTACTGTGCGTCCATAGAGTCTCAAGTGCTTTTGTGTATTTTTTGATGTCTTGTGGTTTAAGTAGAGTTTAACAGTGCTAATAGACTACATGGAGCAGTCACCTCGCTGTTCTTACATAAGACTGGCTCATCTCAGGGCTGCAACATATAGCTCTGCCTACTCGTCTAGCCTCTCTGCAGCTCACCCCTGATGCTGTTGCATCAGCAGGTGTTCTGGCCACTTTATTAGGTATACCTGTTCAGTTGCCTTTTAACCCAAATTGCGATTCAGCCAGTCAGTGCTGTTCTGTATCTCAATGTGAAGAGAACTTACTTTGGTTTAACAGTGGCATCAGAATAGGGAGGGGAGGTGATTACTTGTTGGCTGGTTCAGAATGGTCCTAAAAAGGCAGCAGTAGCTCTGAACACACACATCGAACTTCGAAACAGAATGGCCGCCGGGTGTCTTCCCTGTTAAGCAGCAACAGGAAACTGATACTATAATTCTTACAGGTTGACCAAAAAAATGGAAAAACTGTTGCCCGGTCCAGGTCTCTAATACAGATGCAACATTCGGATGGTAGGGTTAGAGTTGGGCATAAACGACATAAAAGCATGGAGCTATCCTGTCTTATATCAACAATTCTGGTTTCTGCTGCTGGTGTAATGGTGTGGGGGATATGTTTTGGCACAGTTTAGGCTCCTTAGTATCAACTATACATTGTCCAAATACCTGAGTATAACTTACCTGAGTATCTTTGCTGTCCAAGTCCATCCTGTTATGACCACAACGTACCCACCCATCTTCTGATGGATGCTTCCAGCAGGATGATGCACTGTATCAAAAAGGAACTCTCAAACTGGTTTCTTGAGATAGACATTATTTACTCATTATGCGACTTTTACATTAGATTTTTTTAGATTTTAATCAGGCGTATCAGAACAAAGAGGGGTGGCGAACACAAAGGCATACCACATCTTCATGATTTTTATTTCAAAATTTGAAAACTATGCATCTATTTTCTTTGTGTTGCTTTGTTAAATAAACTTCCACATACATTTGAGATTTCTTGGCTTTATTGTGATAAAATGTGAAGAGTTACAAAAGGTGTTGCTATTTATGTAGCCCAAAAACCTCTGTCTAAAAATGAAGTTGTCACAATATGACTAATCAGTTTCACCATGACTTGCCAAACAGTAACAGAAATGCAATAATTTGCATCTAGATTTTAATTAATAAGAAATGAGGATGCTAGTAGCTAAAGACGAGAAATATTTTTCTTTGTCCTTTTTAACAGAATACGATAAACAGTCGATGCTAGCATGATTCTAATTGCTTTTACTAAGTATGTGGTGCTGCAGCTACAATTGGTCAGCCAGTCCACAATTTATTTTTATATGTTCACAGCCTTGTCTCAGCATGGTGGTTTAGTTCACATCAAAACTTGCATAATCAAATACATCACAAACAAAAATGCTCCTGAGAAAACAGGAGCATTTATGTCATTGTCTGAAGTAGGTGCAGTTCTATAATTGGTTTTGAACTTGTGCTGCTATTCAAACAGAAAGATATCACTAAGTCTGTTAGACTGGTTTCTAAATAAATACATAATTATAGATAATGTATAGATTTAGGGAGAACCCTTAGATGCATGGAGAGAACCCATAAACTTAATGCAGAAAGAGCCCAATCCAGGATTCACACCTATGACCTTCTTGCTACAAGGATAAAAGTTTGTTTTAGGACGATGGAAGATATTTACAAAGCTAAAACATTCTCATCTGGCAAAGTAGAGATAAAAAGCTCTATGAAAAATGCGATCAATGTTCTGAGTCTCGAAATTTGGTTTTGACATGAAGATTTTGGACCACAATGACAACAGAAGAGGGTTTTCAATTCATGACTTGGTGCAGAATTGGCAAAGTAAGACAGATGGGTAGCCACTATCTTTCCCTCTCGACTGATGGGCAGTATGTTCCCGTTTGGTAGTTGATATTGAAATATCTATCTGCTCTTTTGTTTGGGTTTTTGCTTGAGTGGACAAATGGCTACATTAGAATTAGACCTGAACTGATGAGGGTTTTTGGGAATGACTTTTAGAGGAAAGAAAGTAGAGCACACATGCAGAAGTATTCATGTAAGAAGTAAAGCTTTGGTAAAAAACTTCTGAAGAAGAGTAAGAAAAAATTCCCACTTGATCACTAGTTGAATGGAACTATAAAGTGGCTGAAAATGCCATGGTAATATCGAACACAAGTGCTTTTAAATTGCAGGAAAGTATAGATTTGAGCAAACGTCAACAGCCAGTCAAACACTAAGTAAAGGTCACCAGACACAGGGTGCCTTGTAGATGTCTTAGACAGCATTACCAACAGTTAATGGAGTTTGATGGAAGTTTTGTTAAGACTTTGCAGGTGTCTGGCATGTACAATACCATGCAGGATAACACAGGTACCTTTGCACATCAGTATCAGACTAGAGTGCTGTTGGAGATGTACCACCTCCCTATGTTCTTCTTATGGAGTTCTGAAATTATTCCTTCACTGTTTCCTCCAGAGTAGTGCTATGATTCTTTTCCTTTTTGTTTTACATTCCTGTCTTTAGAAAGCTGGCCTACATGTCAAACAGGATGCAATAGATATGAGCGATTCTCGCTGCACTCCGAAACAAGGTTACTTATATTAGAAAGGAGCAAAATGGTGAAATCATTGATTATTTTTACAAACTGGTTAGTATCTTCCCCAAAGATGGACCTTTTCTCTACGCTATAGTGTGCTCAGATTTGATTATGAACATCTGCACCTCTCTGAGACTCCTTTGAATTGTGAGAGAGAGCAACTTGGTTTTTAAACTGTCGATACAAGAGATGTCAAGATTTCTTATCTTCAAAATGAGTCGGTCATTTCAGAATAGGCAATTACTGATACAGAGTCTCAGATACCGCAACAAAACAAAGGACATGTATATGATTGAAAACTCAGGATAGCCCCTTGATGTCTCAGTGGGTTTTTCTGGCGTGTCACACCCTCCTGAGTTTTTCTCTTAGTCAGATTGTCCACAAAAGTGTCGCTTTTATACAACCGGAGCAGTTTTGATGGCAGTGATCTGAAATCCCTTCTTGTGCAGAATAATTGCTCTAAAAGTCCAATTTATTTAAGATCTATTCTTTATCACGACAGACAGACCTGACCTGAAAACGCTGAAGCTATTGTTGGGCTGCTTGTATTTCTTGCATTCTCCTTTATGCTGCCTGAATGTACTGAAGTTTTCTGCTTGGGTGAGAGAGTGACATTGAACACTCTGTCAACCTCCATGTTGCTGTGCACTGCACGTCCGCTGGCTGATTAAAGTCAAGAACTTGTTTTTCTTCAGACTAATTTGTGTAGCGAACAGATAGGCCAACTAATCAAAAAGCTAACACCAGCTTGGTAGTCGTCCACTTTTCTTTTATGAAGAACAGAATCGGTGGAAGGAATATTAAGTGCTGGAAAACTAGCAAAAGTAAAATATTTACAATATTCCAGCTAATAATGTTTAGAAAAAAAACTCACAGAAAATGGTTCTCATAAACTTTGACCTTTGGTTTAAGTATCGTAACATTTAGTGACTTGTTTTTTGCAGCAGTTGTTATATAATTTCAAGTCTTTCAATACAGAGATCCATAAATAATCATTCAAAGCTTGGAATAGGACAGTTTTCCTCTAATTGATGTTTGGCTGGTTCAATAAAGACATTCAGTTTATAAATGCATCAATAGTTTGAGTTTAGAAAAAAATCATATCATATATGCTTTGATAAAGTCTGATGGGTTTAAAAACCACTACTTCTTACATAAGATAATGCCTGACCTGCTGGATAGCCTGACTTCCACTTATTCTAATATATCTCCCAGCTTTAAAAACATGTTTATGCTCATTTTCTTTTTCTCCTGGGCTATATCCTTTATAGCCCCCAAACTCTGTAGCCGTTTAAAGTTTATGCATGGACGTTTGAGTCATGTTGTTAAACACGCAGCAGTAAGCGTTGAGTGTTTATCTAAGACTCCCAGAGCTTTGTGTTATCAAAAAATAATGCCCTCGTTGTCTGAGACACATGCGTGCAGAGTAGTGTTTTTTTTTGTTTTTTTTTTTTGTTTTTTTCCCCAAAAGAGTGGTTATGCACAAACACTCCACTCAATCAGCTAAATGCAAAATTGAGGCCTACTACTGTATACTCCCCCAACATCAGAAAATGACATTCTCCTGAGTCATGATTTTGCTCTTGACGTTTTAGAAGCATAAAAATGCTTCCAGCAGTAACATCCACACATTCATAGCCCCAGACCCCGTAGCCCTGCGACACTGTACAATCCAGCATGCACCATGCCTCTGCAGTAGTCAAAGATGATTCCCGAGCCCTAGCCGGTAATATAGAATGAAGGGAATTCACCCCAAATAGAACAAAACTCCCCCTGAGGATAGTGAGTGGGAACAGTTTTTATTTTTTCATTGGGTTACGACTAAGACTTAGCTGTGACTCTCTCCTCTATCTGTAACCTTACTGCTGCTGCATAATAACAGTTTATGGATGACGGTACGGAGAGGTTGTCCTGAATAATTTAATGATGCTGATGTTGTCACTTTTTCCGGCGAGTGAATCCGAATATGGCAAAATAATTAGGCCAGTCACGATATTTTTCACTTTTATCATCAGTGTGGGAGAGCCTTGTTTGTATTTGTCTTTGACTGGGAAAAGAAGGCCTGTTTGTTTTCAGATCGTTTGAAATGTATTTAACCGAGGATGCACAATGTTTCATTAAGCTTTAGTTTCTGTTGGCAACTCCTAATGGCAGGTCTTTTTCACTTTGACCTTGCTTCCATCACTTTCTTTTTTTTTTTTTTTTTTTTAGCTTGTGTACATCAAAGAAGTATAATTTTTTTTTTTTTTTTTTTTTTTAATGCGACACTCATAGTATCTCCTTCTCCACTGCCTCTCTAATTGGAATACAGTGCTGACATTCACGCTCTTTCAGTGATGCAGTTGTCTTTCAACAGCCTATTAGTTGAGAATTATTTTTTCAATTCACCAGGCATGTTTAGGTTGTTCTATGCTCCTTTTTTATTTTGTAGAAACAGTTCTGCTGTATTGTCCTTTTGTCAATTATATGCAATTATAATGAAGCCTTGGCATGAATAGGCTTTATCCAAAAGAAGCAAAGCCACTGGAAGCATTGTTTCGCAGTCCTAAAGTATGAAATTTGCTTCAAGTATTTCAATTGTCAACTGTCAATTAATCTTGCCGCCCGTTTGTCTGCTTTGGCTTCATGCTGATATAGCGGCTAAGGAGGACTATGAAAACTATGGAATTTATGAAGGAGCCCTGCCTCAGTGTTTGGTAGTAGGAACTTATATTACAGTTAAATCTGTATTTTTAATAGTGTTGGTGACATTCTTCTGAGAACAAAATCTATGAAATTAGAGCTCAGGGCAACATGGACCCATCAACGCTCCGTCCACCATGCTGCTGCAACCGATTTGATGGAGGTGAAGTACTCAAACGATCTCAGGAGTGGGCAGACATGCTCCTTGAGGGCGCCTTGTTTGCATTTTGGGTTTCCTGCTCCAAAACCCCCGAGTCAAATAGTCGTATTATCTCCCCAGCACGTCACAAAGTGTGGTGGGAACCTGCTAATCGCCCATTCGTTTAAGTCAGACATGTTAAGGCAGGAAAATATCTAGAAACACATAAGGGGCCCGCTCTCGAGGACTGAATTTGCTCACCCCTGAACTATATGAAACTGACTTTATGAATCACCTTTTTGGCTGAGTGTTGAGGGATTTCCACTCGGTATGTGTGAGAGCAGCTCTGAGAATTTACATTTTGCTGATTCAGCTTGAGAAAGTGGATAGTAAGGAACTGATTGAATAAGGAAGGCACAAACACATTTAACTCATAATTTAATAAAGCCAGCAAAGGCCAGTAACATAATTCTGTTCTTTTGCAGCTCTGCCACATCAAGCGACAAAGTATCACAGAAAGATTTATGCTACTCAGGTGCTGCCTTTTAGAGTTGATCTCCCACCAGTTTCCTTTTGAAGACAGTAATTGATCCCTAAACATTATACATCCAGATGCATCTCCTTTGTCTTTTTTTTTTTTTTTTTTTTTTTTTTTTTTTTTTTTTTTTTTTTTTTTTTGTCTCCATGTCAGCTTAACACTCATTTCTTACCTACATGTTACCCTTTCTGTTCTCTCAATTGTTTTTTTTTTTTTTTTTTTTTTAAACCCAAGTAGAGGGAAAACAATAAGTCTCCACAGCCCTGTCCAAATGTCATGCTATTATGATATAAAAAAAAGTGAGACATACAAATCATTTCAATCATTTTTCCACCTTCTGTCCATAATCAGGACTGAAAAATGAACAGAAATGTTTTAGGTAAAAAAATAAATAAATAAATTAAAATAATGTGGTTGCCAAGAAAAGAACTTCATACCCACAGTAAAGCATGGTAGAGGCAACATCTTCTTTAGCAGCTTCTAGAAAATTACTTTAAATCTTTGGTTGTCAAAGCTTGTATGAAATGACAGCTGCTGAGCCCTGAGGAAGACTATCTAGTCAAATCAACCAGAACCGCTTCTCTTCACATCTGTTTGTGCCCCTCCTCTCAGCTCGGAGCAACTGTACTCATTAAAAATGAATGAAAGCCATTTAAGTGAAGAGGAGATGAATAAGCCTATTCTGTGTATTTTAGTTTTAAGACTGGTTCGACTTGTTGGAAAATTATTAAACCACAATAGCGCTATCTTGGAGGTTTGGGAGGGGAGCACACTGGTATTGTCATTCATAGTCCAGCTTTTCCTGAGATGGCTTGTAGGTTTGTTTCCCAGTTGCCTCGTAGTTATTTAATTTATCGCGCTCTTGCAAAAAGACACCTGTCACTCTTTGTGCGTGTTGGTATTTTTGCTGAAGGAGCAAAGAGGTTTCTCAGTTTTCTTAGAAAAGACCACAAATAGAACTTGTTTGCATTTTCTAAGAGGGTAATGATGCATTTTTGAGTGATTTTCTTTTGTGTATGGCTGCGTATATCTGTACTTGGAATACTCGCTTGTTGCCATGCAGCTGTTTAACATGACGTGTCTCTGCCTTGCCAGTTTGCGTCTGTGTCCTTGATAGCGTTGTATATACTGTGAGGTCTGTATTGAGACCAGGGAAGGTGTGCCTGTTTGGGCAAAGATGTGTTTGTACGAGTTGTTGCCATTCACACCTAAATATGTCATTGGGTTCAGGGTCTCGTCTCTGCCATGTGACTGAAATGGATAGAAAAAAAACAGAGTAAACAAACTAACAGCGTGAGACACTTAGGATGTGTTTGTCTATGGGTTGAAATAGTGTTTATTACATTTGTTTGAATGTATAGTATTTGAAAATCCAATACCTTGAACTTTCTTCACATTTTGTAAACGACTAAACACTTAAATATATTTTTGAGTTTTCTATGATAGATCAACACAAAGCAGTGTGTTCTTCTGAAGAGGGGATAGTTGCATGGTTTTGGTTGTCAAGTTATGTAGGTCCAGATGCTGATGGTTTTGCCCTTCATTGAAAAATAGCTGAAGCTCATTCAGATTGGAAGGAGAGCATCTGTGGACAACAATTTTCTTACTACAAATTCTCAACTGGATTTCATGGTCCGTGATGAAACTCCACTTTACTCCAATTTACAGTGAAGGTGACTTCTGATGGCAGTTCACTGGATTTTATTCAGCTGGATCAGAGAAAAGTGGGATCGACACAAATGCACTTTCCACATTTCAGATTTTTATTGTTTTCCTTCCACTTAAATTGTTACTTTTGTGTTTCAGTCTTATAAATCTGAATTCTGCAGCTGATGCGCTGAGCTGTCAACCTTTAAAAGTGGAGTATGAGTTAAGTTTCTCCCCTTCTGTCTTTTCCTTTTCTCCTCACTCCTCCATCTGTATTCAGGACAAGAACAAGGACAAAGACAAACGATTCCGCCCTCTGTATGACATCCCGTACATGTTTGAGGCCCGGGAGTTCCTCAGGAAGAAGCTCATCGGTAAAAAGGTAAGAACCACTCTCTGATTTCCCCCTCACCTCCACCCTCAACCCCCAAGTTCCAAGCCATTTTTTTTTTTTTTTTTTTTTTGCTCTCTGCTATATGAATGAGTGTGATTTCTTTTTATCAGCGTCCTCGAATTCTGTAATAGTTGTAGATAAAACTCTGCAAAATGACTGTAAGTGCTCCCTTGCACCTTTTTCCATTGACAGACAAATGTATTTCAGAGCTGGATATCTATTTCCCTCTGTGCCTGAGTGTGAATACCAAGTGCTTATGGTACATGTCCTGGGGCTTAGTGTTGGCCCGGATGCACCTTTTAAACAAGCAGTCTTGATTTCCCCCTCTTGTGTCTATTGATCTACTTGGTTTGTACACCTGGGGGGCTACTGTGATTTACTCACATCTGACCCGTTGGAGCTTAGCAGAGAGTTAAATGCTCCTCCAGACGCATAACAAGACTTCAGATTTCCAGCTTAGCCTTTTTAAAATATGAATACATCCACTGATGAATATAAGCTAATTGTGGTAACAGAAAAAAACAAAATTGACCTGAATGTGGTAAAGTATTTGGAAAGCCTTCCATATAACCTTACTTATTCCTTTTTGCTTTTGCCAAATACAGAAGGACTGCATTATAAAAAGACCTGAATGGAATAAGTGTACAACGATTAACATAGAAATAAAGTTTGGATTGATGGAAAAAGGCCAAAACAAACATTCAGGCTCACGGTTCTAATTCTAAAAACATCTCATAAATACAACACTGTAAGAATCTGAAGTTCATGCCGAAACAAATAAGTGTTTTAAGTCTCAATCTGTGCTTCAGTTTGCCTGAGAATGTACAATAGCAGTGTATTGATGACTGGACTCCAGCAACCCTGATAGTAGATGGAGCAAACAGTTCGCTCGCGCTTTCATAACAGCACAACTGAGGCTGTTAAACAAAAACACGCACCCACTCAAAGTCAAAAGCCACAAGAGTTCCTTCTGGCTCTCTGTATGGGAGTGAGATTCATATCCCTGTCCCAGCTTCTCATCACAGTCATTTTAATCCTCCTCATTAATGTTTTTTTAATGACAGAAAATTCAGCCCTAAGCCGGTTTTCATCAAGTGAAGCGAAAATAATGATTCTGTTTATTTGTTACGTTTGTGTTCCAAAATAATAGGGTGTGCGCATTAGGGAACGAGGAAGCCGCAGCCTTGGTTTGGTGTGAAGAGATCTACCAGTACCGTATTAAAACAGTGTTCATGTCAGCAGATTATGTGCACATCTTAAAGACTTATTGACACCTCATGTTAAAATAAAACTTGCACATGTCGACATGGTCCATGGACTTGATTATAAATGATTTCACAGCTTTACTTGTGAAAAGCAAAATCAGGAAACTTGGAAGAGATGCAAGAAGTATTGTAAGCAATAGACTAATAATCATGTGCTTTGAGGATTAACATTTTCAACTTTATGTTGTACACTCGTGCATAATTTGTTACTTGTCTATGTATATCTTGCTTTGACTTCATCGAGCTTCTAAAGTTAACGCTTCTTAATTGTTGCTGCGCTGCCTCAAGCAAATTACTGTTTATGTTGTTTATTGTAGTGGGAGCTGTGCATAATTGTTTGCTTCAAAAGGAGTTAGCTCCTTAAGTGTGTTGACTTGGCTTGTTTTCACTAGAGTGAGTCAGTGGGTCTGTTTGCGTTGTACATTGGAATGCATTAAATCACATTTGAACAATTGTAAGCACATACCAGCACATCTTGTGTCTTCAGATATATGCATCTGCTTTTATAAGGGATCATTATGTCTTAAAACAAAGTAGCCTGAATGCAAATGCAACTCTCTCCCCTGAATTATATTTTTCATATAAAAACAGCACAACAAATGCATTCGCATTCTCTGTCATGCTCACATTCTATACCACGTGTCAAACTCAAGGCCCGGGGGCCGAATTTGCCCCACCATAACTTTTCATGTGGCCTTCTAGACTCTAGAGGGCCACATGAATAGAACCTTCAGGATAATAGTTGCTTAAATAATATCTTATCAATCAAATAAAAGCAGTTTTTATTTTTTACTTTTTTATTTATGCCAAATTACGTCGATGTGAAAAATTGTTCAATATTATTTAACTTTAAGAAGTACTTACTGCATGCAGAGAAAACTATTGATTCATATTTTAACAGTTTAACAGGTTTTATTGGTTTTATCAATAGATTCTCCCACAACCGGCCCTTTGAGGACATTCATGATCTTGATATGGCCCAAAGTGAAAGAGTTTGACACCCTGTTCTATACAGTTGCTTTTCTTCTCTAAATCTGGTTATGATTCATATGCTTGTTCCTGTTGTTTAACATTCCACAAAATTTTCAAGCACAGAAAGATGGGTAATGTTGTTTTTATAAATATAAAGCAGTACCTTCAAATTTGATTAACTTCACCTAATGTAACTTATGAAAAAATAAGCAATATAATGTGTAAGCACATTCCTGTATAAATCCATTCCTGGATTTGGAATTGACCCGGACGAGTGACCCACCAGATAGTTGGATCTGTTTCTCACCAGTGAACACGATGACAGCAACACTCATTGGTGTGGATGCTGCTACTGAGTAAGGAAGACTCAAACTTAGCAACTGTCAGCAGCAAGAAAATGTATTTTTTGTAGGACATGTCTGTGGTTCATCAGCCTGCAAGAGAGTGAGACTTTCAGCAGGTAACAGGAAGGCTGAACGGAGCACAGCAAAGGCGCTCTGTTTTATCATTCTAAGCTTTCAGGCTGTTAAGAAATGTGCTGAATTTGGAAATTTTGGCAGCTTTTTGGAAATGTAAGGCTCTACATTCCCAGGAATGTATACACAGAAACCGCTGTTTAAAATGTCAGAACCTTAATTACTTTGCAACACAGAGTTTTATTTATTTTTACTGTGGTGTACACACACTGGTTTAATGAGATGCGAAGTTTCTGGTTTATACAGGCAACTCTAGTTGCATTCTGCTTGTGGACGGCCATATTAAATACTAAACTCCATGTGGACTGCTTTACACAGATCTGAATATTTTTATACATGTTCAGGTTTCCAGTAGTTCCTATAATTTTATCATCTCAATCTTCCGCCTTAGATATGTCCAGATTTTCCATATTTGGTCTTAAATGACATTTATTGGGCTCTTCAATTCACAACACATGGTGCAGCACAGCAGATGGTTACTTTCAGTGATTTAGAATCTCAACATCAAAAGCGTCTAAGAGATTTAAACATCCCTGCATACATATCTCTAAATGTTATTTGATTAATATTGATGCTTGATCTTCCAAGTGTCCTGGTGTAAACTGTGAAGTTGGGTTCAAGTGGAGAGCTGCTGTCCGTTTTCCAGCAGCACAGCTTCCTCACTTCTTATGCTGCAAGATCAATAAAAGGAAGGGGCTCTAGGAAGTTGCTTCTTTTCCATTCTTTCATTGTTGCCAAGATACAAGGCTAAAGTTCTGAGTTAAACCTTCTGTCACCATGTATCTTTTTTTTCCTTCAAATAATTTCACAAGTCTGAAAAAGCTGTGGGCTTTAGCTGCCTTGGCAACAAGAATGATTTAGTTTGGATGAAATGAAATCTCTGTGGTGAATATTTGAGTTCAGTACTCAGCCATCAAGTCTTTTATAATCTGTTCTACCCTGGCCTGGTCAGATTGAAAGCAGCGTCCACCGTCGTCTGCAGAAACATGTTGCATGTCAACAAACAGGAATGTAGCTGACCCATTTGCTTTATTGTCAGGTTTTCTGAGCACAATGCGCTGTTTGAAGAAAGGTCCAGGCCTTCATACATCAGTAATAGCATTCATAGTTCTGTTCTGTTCATCCAAATATTTGACCATAAATGTTCAACTCACACCATTAGAACGTGACTTGTAGTTAAGATAAGGATATCTTTAGCTTACATTTATATTTAGCTACATTAGTTTCAGTAGTGCCTTGCAAAAGTATTTGTAACCCTCGAACCGTTTCACATTTTGTCATTTTACAACCTGAAACTCCAATCTGCTTTCCTAGGACGTTATGTGATTAACCAACACAAACGATCACATAATTGTGTAATTGTGCACATAACGATGCAAAATTGTCAAATAGTTTACAAATAAAAATGTGAAAATTGTCATGGGTTTTGTATTCTGTGCTCTTTATCCTGATACCTCGAAGTAAAATTCAGTGGAACCAAATTGCTTTCAGAATTTTTAACTATCTGCATGTAAACAATATCCTAAGCTTTGAACATCAAAAACATTGAGACATATTTAATTTCCTTCCACGTCATTTTTGACCACTACTACTTCATCAGCTCCTTCATTAGTTTGTCCAAATATAAATAGAAATCAAATATAAATTTGAATATAAATAATTTAAGTATTTGGTTGTAACATCTGAAAATGTGGAAAGGGATATGATGACTTTTAAATGATTAGTTTATTTTAAAGCTCTAATCATTTTTCAGATTGTCCAAATGGTGCATTATTAACACAAACATATTTATTTTGGTTGCTATAGACTGAAATTTAAACAAGTTCATTTGACCTTTTAACTTCGACAACACCAGTTACTCCAGTTGGAGTTTTAAATTAGATTTTAACAGATTTACTTTTGCACCATCAGGCTCAACCAGGACTTCAGCAAAGATTATAGTCTATGTTTGACCTGCAAACATTCTCACTTCAAGCCTAGTAATTGTCTAAGAATGTAATATATTTCATGATATAGGGAACATGCATATATATATATATATATATTTTTTTATCTACTACACCTTCTAGGACGTGACTGAGCATTAACTGCCGGTCTCAGTGTGGTAAAGCTGAAAGCCCTAATGCCACCGCTCCGATTTAGGGGAATAGTGCTACATTAAATTCCTTTTTTTCTATTAAAGCTCCCAGTTTCTTTTATTTTTAAGGAAAGCTTGGTGCATTTGATCTTTTTTAAAGCATATCTAATATCCATATTCAGAAGACCTTTTTATTTCATTTTCTGGGGAGGAAGTCTATAGTCGATAGCTCTGTGAGCCAGAAAAGAGCTGGGCCAGTACCTGGAATGGTCTTTGAAAAGAGCTTCACAGTGATTCCAGCAGTTGTGTATCTTCGGTTTCCTCTGCCAGAACTTGAATATAGTTTTTTAAAATTTCTTTACAGAAGTGAGATGAAAATTTCATAGATGTTTCCAGTCATTAATTTAATAGCTATAGAATGTGATTTCAGACACTCTGCATTTTGCCATCTTTGAATAAATTATATTTATGCCCAATAAACCTCTTCTAAGTTATCCCCTTACAAAAAATGCAGTGAGGCATTTCCTTATTTCCCTCTTCTCCCTGTCACTCCAACTCCGTCTGTCTCAGGCTTTCTTATATCCATCCCCACCCGTATTGAAATGGCAGAGCTTGCATGGTGACATAATCCCAAAAAGCTAGATTTGGCTAACTTTATAAGTAGTGCTTTTTGCGCGCCTGGGTCTCAGCTTCATCAGAAAAAAAAAAGTCAAATGGAAATGTTGCATTAAGCCACTTATCAGGGTTGAGCACATTCGGATAATCCTGCGTGCTCAAAGTGGCTCCTGTTATGCAGCTGCTTGTGTAGCACTGTTAGCAACAGAGTTTTTGCCTCTTATTGGCGGGCACAAGTGAGCGAACGTCTTATGCGGCGTATGGTATTTGATACAGAGTATGTGAGAGCCGGAGCTGGTTCTGGGGAGAGTTTTAGATTTGGGTTCAAGCAGATTCGGATACTCGATAACCTAAGGAAAGCTTCATTTTAGTCCTCCCGTTCATCCTTTCTCCTCAGTGCATTTTGTTATTCCAGAATCAGAGCTGCTTGTTGCATTAAATAATAGCCATCCCTGATTATAACCTTCTAAAAGAGCCCGAAGCACTCAGCTCCTGATGGTCTCTGATCATGTTTTTATTCTCCTTCCAGCTTTTTTAAAATGCTCACAACTCTGCCTCTCTTTTGTGTTTGCCTCATTATTTTTTTTTTTTTATTGCCCGATGCAACATACAGTATGGCCATATCAGTTCCTATGTTTAGAAGGTGCCTCAGATCTGAACGCTTGGTGAGAGAGCTTTGATGTTCACATACAGTATTTATTTTGATGTTCTAACACATTCCCATAAACCTTCCTCTATAGCCGTTCTCACCTGCATATACGTCCTTTCTTCTTTTCTGCCTTCTGATCTGCTGCCATATAATTTCTGCCAAGAACTTTATCATCGTTAAATGTGATGCGAATTGGAATGGGTCTCCACCACTCTGACATGCGTTTATCAGGTTTAATTGTTGACAGATCTGCTTGAAATACAGCTAAAGCAGAGAAGAAAGCCGTGCGATCTTAGTTCTGTAGAATGCGCAGGAGACGGTTGCTTATTTTAGTCGCAGCAAATCTTAACCTCCCACACTTTTCAGGGTAAGCAGCCTTTCACTCTGTTCCTGTCTGGGGAAACCACTCATGTGGAGCCCATGCTGGGCTGGAGTATTGTTAATCACAATGTGGCACATGTTCCCTTTTTTCTTTACAAAGCTTTGTACAACTTGTCTCTTGTAGTAAGACCACATGAACTGGTAAATCTGAAATATCAAAGACATTAATTTAGAGATCCAGCTTGCAGATATGCAAAGAGAAGTGACTGTCTGATTTTCAATTTCCAGCGTTACTCAAGCTTTCGCTTGCTGATACCAATTTTAGCCAATTCCGATTTTTCTTTAAAAAAAAAAAAAAAAAAGTTTACATGTTATACTGCTTAGCATCTTCTGTTAGAGACGTGCATGATTTGCACTTGTAAGCATTATTTTGTTATTTCTGCTGGGACCTTAGGCCTTTACATTAACTCTCAGGTTATCACATGACTCAACATTTTGAAACCCAGCATAATGAGCAGAAAATAAGAGCTCAAAAGAATAAAACAGACCAATGTTGCTGTAATACATTCAGCCTTCGCGGTATCTACCAAACTTGGCCTTGGGTAATTTGCTCCGTCATCAGTTCAGCGCGATGTGTCAAACGGGCTGCTTTCTGAAGAAAAAAAATCTGGCCTGTAACAAAACTGCAAAAGTACCAAATGCAACAGGAGTGCAGTGTCAAGATCCTGATGAAGTCCAACTCTCTGCTTTAGCCCGAGGGAACGGCAGACATGCCTCTGTCGCAAATAGTTACCATTTCCCCTCTGACGTCATTTGTGTCCCCTTCACTTTTACTCATAATAGCTTTTTGTCTTTTCTCAGCAACATATCCCACACTATACAGTGTTATATCTAAATCCAAGGTCCTAAAATGTCAGAAAAGTCAATAGTAGTGGAAACTTAAACTTGTAAATTTTAGACACTTCTGGCTTCGTAAATTGTTGTTTTTTTTTTTTAAGTGTGCTGATGGCATTCATTTGAACTGAGATTTGTAGCTCTGGCTGATGAATTTGAGTGTTAATGTGCTGTGACAAGTCTACAAACCCCAGATGGAGAGAAGAAATAAACCTTGTCGAAAGGAATTTATTCTCTAACATTTAAATGTTCCTGCAAAAATAATTTTTGTTCCTTGAACTGACTGACTTGATAAGGATTTCAGTAATTGGCTAAAAACCTGTTCACCGATAACTGCAATAAATCTTGTGGTTGCTTATCAGTGTAGGAAAACACTGAAGTAATTTAACCTCTGTTTAAAAGCAATCAGTGTAAGTGATATACTCAGTGAGGATTTTTTTTCCCCTCATATTTCATGTAGGTCTTAAACTGAAATCATCGCAGCCTTAAAAAGCCTTACGTTGAACTTACAGGAACTTTCAGAAACTGTGTAGTGTGACGTTCACTGATTGCAAAAAGATCCGATATTTGAGTCACTCATGCAGACATGTTGTATACATGATTCCTTTGACAGAGGAAACCAAGCATCCCTATTCCTCTCGTCGCCTCAGCAGAACAAACGCATTTAGTCTCACACCTCTACTGCTGTTCTTATCACTCCTCCGGCTCTCTGATGCATTCACTGCCTTTTCCTTCTCCGTTTCCCTCCCTTCTGGGGGGTTCTTATGGATGGATTTGCCTTATCCAGAGATCTGTTAGATGGTCTGTGGAAAATAGGCCTAGAACCTCTCCGAACTAGCCCAGCTGGTGGTAGTTTTATATTTTATGTCCTTGTCCAATAGGGTTTGAGTCTTTTCATGGAAACTTTAGTTTTGTTGTTGCTTTTTCCATTTTATTATCATTTCTAAGCTATACAGCTTGTGTCCATTATATCCAGCACTGCTTTGTGTCATCGATTTTTGTAGATCTTTATCTGCATTTCTTCCCCAGTGAGCGATGCAGCTAACGGTGATCAGCCAACATCTCTTTTGCTGCTTCGTATTGGGATAACTCGTACTACTTTGAATCCCCTCTTTGCCGGAGATATGGAAATTCTCCCCTCCTTTATTGCTTGTGATTTTCAGATCGCTTCATTTGACTTAAAATGGGAACAATCCACTTTATCCTTCATTGCATCTCTTTCACATTCTCACTGGGAGGAGCCAAGTGTTGCGGAAGAGACGCAAGCGAGAGAAGTCGCGTTAGCCTAATGAAAAGCACCCCTGGAGTCCTTTTTAATTTCCCTCCTCCTCAGAAATCGCTAATGGTTCTTGGTGCCAAACAGCACTCAACAACCTCCTTCCTCTTTTCCTCACTTCGCAATGTCCTCATCGTGTCACTCTATTGACAGGCTGCCGTTGTTCTTTCATGTCCCTGTAAAAGGCCTGTGTGTGTTGTCTGTGCCTGAGTCAATGATGCTACGATGCAGAGCCAGATTCCACATATTCTGTTCCTCCAAGCACCACACACTCGCCTGACACACTTTACATGCGGCTCCTAAACAGTCGATTGTGTGTGCCGGTGTGCCTGCATCCCTCCCTATTAGCGCTGTCTACATGCGTTTGGCCCAGGATGCTGGCTTCCCCTGTCACATGCCTGTGGAGATCTGCACATGCACACAGCTGAGTGACAACATTGTATCTTCGGGGTGAGTGGGTTGGAGTGTATCCCCAGGGAGCTTTGCTAGGAACGCGCTGTGTAGGGTCATTTGGGTTCCATCGCTGCTCTGTGTGTGTGTGTGCGTCGTCCCAAACACCCTCAGTGTGTTAATACTACTCCTCTGGGGAGCTCCACAATGCTGCCTGACATGATTCACACTGACTGGGGGTGACCTTGAGAAATGGGACAAACAAAAAAAGGGACCCACATACATGCAGGAAACACTCCCCACACTAATTATTGTCGTAACTGATGCCAGTCACTACTCTTAGTGTCTGTTGTTTTGTTTTTTTTGATTGGCTTTCGTCCACCCCCGCCACAGGTCAACGTCACAGTGGACTACATCAGAGCTGCCACTGGTCCAGGAGAAGGAACACCTGCCTTCCCAGAGCGCACCTGTGCCACGGTGACAATTGGAGGAATGTAAGTAATAATTTGGTCTTCCAAAATGAGCAAAACTACTTTTTACCTTTTCTGGGAGTTGGTTCCAAATACCCTGTCTTGGAAAAGCCATTTTGTTATGTTAGAATAGGAAACTTCAATGCATTTTATTGAGTTTTTATGTTATAGGGTAACTCAAAGTAGTGCATAAATCTAAAAGAACAATGCAGGCAAATAAAATCTTCTCAGAATTCTTATCTATAAAGACATAAATGTTCAGTAAAAGAAAAATGATGCCTTGTTTGGAATTTATTTTTCCAAATATCTGAGAAGTGGTCTGAAAATACAGCTGCAAGTCTTTTGGGGTATGTTTCTAACAGCTTTGCACATTAAAATGAGTGCCTGTTTGAACATGCCACAGAATCTCAACTGGATTTATGTCTGGACTTTGACTGGACCATTTTAACGAATTAATTTGTGCTAAACCGCTCTATCATAACTCTCTTTATACATTTAAAGGGGTTTTAACACCATCTGTCTTCCCATCCATTCTGATGCTGCCCCCACAGATTTCACAGTGGAGGTGGTGTGTGTAGATCAATGTGAAGTTAGTTTTCTGCCACGCGTTTGGCATACAGGCCAAAAAGATCATCTTTAGGGCTCATCTGATTTCTTCCAAATGTTTGCTACATGACTAATAGGACTTCTCATGGCTTTCTTTCCACAATGGCTTTCTTCGTCTTCCACTCTTCCATACAAGCTAGATTTGGTAGACAGCATGATAAAGAATTGTCCTGTGTGCCATTGTTTGCATTTTTAGATGACTGATGGAACAGTGCTCTGTGGGATGTTCAGAGCTTGTTTTATGAGCTATCCCTGGACTGTCTGGTGCCTCCCTTGATTATCAAATCTCTGGGGCCGCCACAGAATAGGGTTTTATTTAGAAGTATCAAAGTGGAGGAGGCTGAATAAAAAGACACTACGCACTTCTCAGATTTTTAGTAATAAAGTTTGAAACTCGTGTAACATTTTCCCTCTACTTGACAATAGCTTATTCCTTTGATTGAACTAAAATACAAAAGGTTTATGGTTCTAAATGAAGTAAATATAGAACAGTTTCATGCCTTTCAATACTTTTGGAATTGACACTACAAGATCAGATCATACAGCAGATTAGATTGACTTTATCAGCACATTTCATTTTACTATAATTTCATCTGATATAATACAACAGGATCGTTTTTGAATGCTTTGAATTTGTAAGCTTGTTAATCAGAACTGAAGCTGCTTCTTTGTTCAGAGAAGGGTCACCTCAGTGCAAGCAATTATATTCTATCTCCAAGCCTGTCTTTGAAGGAATTTGGTTTATCAATTTGTCATTTTCTTTGCACAAGATCACAGATATAAACGCTTTTCAGAGGTTGAAATTTAATCAAAACCAACGCAAAGCTTTAATGCCACATTGTTAGAAACAAGGCTTTAGAAGTCAGTCTTCCCTCAAAGGAACTTTTGAAAACACTCTTACTGTGTTGTTGTTTTTTTTTCTCCACCAACTGTATCATTCAATCCATAAAGCAGCATCACATGCGCACACATGGAGAGGAAGATCCTTCCATATCATCTAACCAACTGTCTCAAATGTGGCGGCACTTGTCTGCACAGAGGTCAGGTCTGCTCTTGCAAGCATTCATTTAGCATCTTCCATCAGCGGGACTACACCACACTGTGATTCTCTTGGTTAACAGTTGGCGTAGTCCCCATGAATGCTGCAGGCAGGGGTTGAGGAGGTTAGAGAGATGGAAACTCGCAACCCCTCTGACCCCAGTGGGTGACTTGGGTATCCTTGGTTATATTTGTACAGTTTAGAAATTTTTATGTCAGACATTTTCAGGAAGAAAATGGAGGATTTTTTTTTTTTTTTTTTTTTTTTTTTTTTATATACATTGATCATACACTCAATATAAAAATTGAGGATTTTTTTGATCATGGCTTGTAAAATGAGCGCCACCAGTCATAGGTATAAAGGGAATCCAATCACATTATAGTTCCTTCTATTAATTTGTTGCGTCAACAAATTAAAAAATTTAAAAAAAAAAAAAAAATTGTCACTCATTTCAGAAGTGAAACTTTTATATAGATTTGCCACACATAAATTATTTCAAGCCTTTATTTCTTTTTGTTTGAGTTACATGTAATGGAAACCCCAAATTTTGTATCTGAAAAAGTTAAATGGCATCACGCCCTAATCAGCTTAGGAACTCGAAACATCTGCAAAGGTTTCCTGAGCCTCTGCTGTTATACAATGGCAACATGTGTGCTTCAAATAGAAGCAAGAAGGGATGAAACAGCGAAGGGGCCAGTTTGGAGCTGGCATGATGGGTTTCTTAAATTAAAGGGGTAAAAACGGTTTAGAATTTTTTAAATTGAAAGCATTTGTTGGATGTCTGATTTTTAAATGCAAATATGCAAATATTGCTCTTTTCTCAGTAAACCTCATTTCTCATATGTTTGGGGACATGCAGTCCAACCCTTGTTTAACACTTTATAATAACACCAACTCAAACTGATTCTATTTCTCATGTCTTATGAAATGGAACATGAACGTGAACTGTCGTCTTTGTTTCTGCCAGCAACATCGCTGAAGCTCTGGTCAGTAAAGGTCTTGCCACAGTCATCAGATACAGACAGGATGACGACCAGCGCTCCTCCCACTATGATGAGCTGCTTGCTGCAGAGGCACGGTGAGGAACTCCTCTACTCTTTGTCCATCTTTTACTTGAGCTGACACAGTGGGTGCATGACTGTGTTAAAATTTGGCTAAAATGCAGCATTAACCAGCTACTTGAAGGGCTTTGCTCTTCTGTTTTAAATAAACTTGATAACTTGGTCTTTGTAATTACCCCATGTTTATTTTCCCTCTGATGTACGTAAGGTTACCCCCTTTTTAATTCTTTAAATTTATTCTATTAGTGTCACCCTAATTACTTACTGCCCATCAGGCTGGTGATTCACTTCCTGAGGAAACATGTTACTGCGCTTAAATATTTACTCATGCACATATTAATGACCCCTCTGCATTCTCTGCCTCTGTCCCTTTTTAGGTTTTTCTTTTCTTTTTTTTTTTTTTTTTTCTTTTTTCTTTCTTTTTGTATGCCTGGGCACACATACACCATCCCAGGCGCCAGACGTTAAATCAGAGTCTCTCTTTACTCAGGCCCTATGAATATAATTATGTGGAGGTGCAGTGGAGAGATTTAGTACAAGCTTTATTACTCTGCCATAGATTAAGATCTGCTTGCTGTAGGTAGAGCAGCTGCAACCTTTTTTATAGCATTAACTCTTCCTCTCCCCTTGTCTTTCAGTGTCACCGGCCATCTGCCCTTATTTCTTCTCCTGCCCATTCTGGCTATCTCTCCTCTTTCTGTACGTTTTGTCCTTGTTTCTTCCGTTTTGCTGCTTTCCGTTGTGTCCTTCCATGGGCTTGCTCTTCTGGGTCTCCTTTCCCTCATTTCTTTTTGTCACTTTTCCTTCTCTCTTTGCTGCTTTTTCTCTCTCACTCGCTCTCCATCCCCAGTGGGGTCCTATAAGAGATGATGAGCGGTTTCTATTGCCTTGGTTATATTTTTAGCTCCCATTGCATAAAGGCAGTGGCCCACAGCCTTCAAGGAACCTCCTCTAGGCTATTAAAATGCACATCTTTACTGAACAGGGCTGCATAAATGTAGATGGCCTATCTTGGCAGCACTTGTGGTCCATCCCAGTGACCCTTTGGACAACAGGAACTTCAACTTATCTTCATTACATTTAATGTGTTAGGCTTATTAAAGTATCTCTAACTGGCAGCAGTCATCATGGAAGACCCTTAGCTGCCTCTAAAGATAGATCATTTCTCTTTTCACATTCATGGTGCTAAATCTTCTCCCTATTAGGATTCGTCTACAGCTATGGTCTCTTCTTATACTAACCCCATGCCTTAAAATGGTCTGGATGGAGGAAATATAATGCTTTTTGTTCAATGCACAGGTGCTTTACAGCAAGTTGGAATATTAACAATTAAACAACTCAAAAGGTGAAACATTTTGATCCAATATATACAAAGTTGCCAAGTATTGTAGTTTAGTTTGATTTTAGTTTACAGCTAATGAAAATTTAGAATAGGACAGTAATGTTATTTTTCAATTCAAAAATGTACCATTTCAGTAATGTTATGTGCTATAATGCTGCTATAATCACTGCTGATTTCAGTTATACAGCAGAGTGGGTTTCTGTCCAGACTCCTATCAGTGGAACATTTGGTGGAAGGAAAACGTATGGTAGATAAAGAGGTATATGTCGCAGGATAATGGGAGTCTTGAGAGCAATGTAAAGCAAAGGCCAAAGTGGAACTAGAGACGACATCTAAAGCATATTACCTGTGCTAAGAACAAGATTTATGGAGATGGGGATTTTTTTTAACCTGCTTTTCATCATGCTGACATTTCTATATTTAGAAAAAAAAAGTTCATTTAAATTATGTAATATTTAAATTTTCTGAAAATAACTGTTTGGCTTTGATTTTTCTGTAAGCCATTAATATAAAGACTAATAGAAATAAATGCTTGAAATAATCACTGTCTGTGATAAAACAGAGTCATTTCAGTTTAATTTTTTTGAAGTGAATTATTAGATTAAATTAACTTTTTCACAAAATGCCTCATCTATTGAAATTCTTCATCTTATGCTCGTATGGCTGCTCTATTGTGAAAATAGGTGGGGATGGCTAGATGGATTTCTAATGGTGGTGTTGTTTGAATGCAGGGCCATCAAGAACGGAAAGGGACTGCACAGCAAAAAGGAGGTCCCCATCCACAGAGTGGCTGATATCTCGGGGGTATGCATCATTCTTTCTTTTTCTTTTTTTTCCCAGTAATACATGTATACTCATTCTACGCAAGGGGAAATAAGATGGTTTACATGATGTGGATAAAAGGATGAGCATTCTTGTGCTATGGGTATAATTGGAATTAAATCGTTTTAAATGTGGAGTCATCTGCACATAAACATCGTAACTCTTCAAAGATGCGTTAGGGCCAGTAATTCTCAGAAAATGATCTATAATCATTGACTCATCCTTAGTGGCCTCTAAAAATAAACATCATTAATAAAAGCATTTCGGTCCTTGCCTGTTTACGTGTGCTCAGGGGCTTGATTGAGGCATCATTTGGCTAATGAAGCCTGATTGGGAGGGCTCATCACACGAACATTATTGTGAGAAATCCATAAAACTGTGCAGAAGAGGCTGATTGTTGCACTGTTTTTCATATGCACAACCCAGGAAGCTATTTTCCTTCCTGTTGTTGTTCTTTACTCTTGTAACATGTCTGTATGTAATACTGTAAAGAGCATTTACATAAGTGAGTGCATTAATTTTTACTCAAATGGAAAGAACCTTGCATCAGAGGAGTAATCCCCTTTAAGGTGGGAAAAATATAATGAAAAAGAATAATGGATTTTATCCAGCACTATTCTTAGGTGTTGAGTGGGAGAATCCACACAAACACTAAAAAGAGATTAAAAGGGCAGTTTCACTGCTTTTTTTCACATCTACACCTTCTTGGATCAGAGTTTGACTGTACCTATGTGTGGTTTTAAAATCAGGTCTGATTCAGATATAGGATAAAAAAATAAAACTCTTAATTTTTTAACTTTTACAAACTGAATAAAGTTATCAAAAATTGACAGTGTAGGATAAACTAAGTCCATATTTGATAAAGTGTTATTGATTATTAGAAAAAGAAAACAAGTGGTAGTGGCATAACTTGTGAAAAAAATGTTGAATAAAAATGAACCAGTGCCCTTTACTTAATGGATCGGAAGCAAGCGTGTTATTACGTATAAATCGATCAGTTTATGCACTGCATTTCAGTATTTTTGATGTGTTTAAAAAAAACGTCATGGGAAGAAGAGACAGAGAGAGCAAGACCTAATGAAGATAACAGGAAGGCTGCGTGTTTGAGAGCAAGGTTATTCTGTTTAATTCTTTGAAGCTTTTTGCCTTTGTCTGTCGTAGAATATGCTAGATTTAGAATATTGACAGACTTACTGAGATGTCACAGTTGAGGGAAGGGTGTGCAGTTTCTTGTGAATACACACAAACTGATCTTTTAGCAGTGATGGCCACCATAGCTGTGCTGATCACGATCAAGAAGCTAAAGACAGTTTAAAATAGGAACTCTAATAATTTTGTCTTTGCTTTAAAATGTTGGTAAAACTGTGTTTTACAGAGACTCTTTTCTTACACACACGGCATGATGTCTCCTCAGCTCCTAATTTAATTAGCGTCTGCTAATGGCAATAAGGCCAGAAGGAAATATTTTGAGTGTTTTTCTTATCTTATATTACAGCATCAAAGCTTTATAGGAAAAAAATGAGATTGAAAATTTGGAGAACTGCAGCAAAGAGTCTTTGAATAACCAAGCCTCGTTAGAAGCCTTTTATTTCAATGCTTTTGTCCACGTATTTGTCTTATATGCCTATAATTGTGAAGGGCACTGTAAATAAATTTAGTTTCTTCTAATAGAAAACCTTAAGTCTCACACTTATGATTGGTTTTATTTAGCAGTAAAAGAAATGTCTTACTATAATGGTATTTTGTGTTGCCATTTGTATGTCTGACATGTTCTGTGGCACTCTGTAGCTACACTACATTTGTACTTATTAGATGTACCCTGTCACTGGGTTCAGGTCAACACCATTATCTTGTTGCAAACCCTCCCTTAACTTTTCTGTCTGTCTCCAGTAGGACATGCTTGATTTGCAGCACAATCTAGGATTGTTGCCAGCGATTGCCAGCATGTGTGGATGTGCTTGCACACACACATGCACCAGTTGTTTGGCAAGGCTAACATAATGAGCATTCTTTAAAACATTACAGGGACCAAAATAGCGTTGTTGCTCACCAGCCCCAACATACTTTCCCCTTCCCTTTAAATACACACCCACATACAAATCTACACAGTCACACCCATCCCTTCGTGAAAATACACACTCCTATACGTCAGCATCCTTTAGTGAAGGTCTTTTGAAAAGGATTATGCACATTGAGTGGGATGCAGTCACAAATAGTGCAGAGAGGTTTATAAATGTATACTGTATGAGATGCACAGAGGTGGTGGGAGGAGAGTGGATAAAGCACTTGACTCACCTCGTGCCTCTAAAGGTTGCATAATGAGGTCCTCTTCTTTCACTTGTCTCTCCCTTTTTCTGAACCAAGTTAGGCTGCACCGCCCACACACGCTGCAGGTGCGGTAAATGTTTGTGTGAACTGGAGTGTCATCTCCCACTCAAGGGGTTATTTTGGAATGCAGTGGGTGGAGTTCAGGTGGAACATCTTATGGCTAAAGTATATACCCTTCACTAATGCACTCTCATTTGAGTCCCACTGATGACATGAACTTTGTTTTGTTTCTAGTAAATAGACTGCTTCTTTGGGCTGTGCGTCACTCCCCAGTGGAAAACTAAAATGAAAGAAAATGATACATTTTTGGTATTGAAACACTATGAACACTCTTAAATTTACTTTAGCAAATGGTAAACTTGTTTGTTTGCTCCGACTTTGTGTCTGAGCCTTTGTTCCTACTCTTGTGTCCACGCTGGCTCATCCAAACACAGCACTGGTCCATGACTCACCGGTCTGTTGTGCCTACATGCTCATGCCTGGAGTAGGTTCACATTAATTTTTTTTTTTTTTTTTTTTTATCATTTATGAATCTTCCTTTGCTACTGCAGCACTAGTGCTGCTTGACACACGATTTAGTTCAGCTTGTAATTTTTGGCCCTAGCACACCAATAAGTTGTGACTCACTCTTGCAGACAGAGAGGGGAGCAGGAAGGGAGAGAATTATTTTTGATTGCATGAGGTTCCAGATGTATGACTGAGAAGCAAGGCAGACTTCATTAGGCCATACTGTGATATAAAGATGTCTGGGGAAAAAAAACATGCTTTTACTTGGTCCTGTTCATCTTTTGCAGTGAAATTTATCTTTTAAGGCATGTCATAATTTTTAGAACTTATCGTTGTCATCTCATGAGTTATATTTATTTCTATAATCAAAATTTGAGAAAAATGTAAAAATACATTTAAGAAAAAGCCAGCATAAGGCAGCCACGTTACAGAATAGGAACTTTGAAATGCCAAACTTTAGAATGTGTATTACAGTTTTCACTCAAAGCTCGGGATACCCAAATCGTCATCTTGAATTTTAGTGTATAAGGTAAAGATTTCTCTTGTTTATCTAGCGACAAGGAGGAAGTCAAGAGATGTCTTGTTAGTGCCGTAGCTTTGAGCCCAGTCAATCTGGCACCATATGGATGGATTTGAGCCCACTCTACCTGTAATTTATCACAGCACAGTGACCACTTCAGGCAAAAAATGATATTCAAATCACAAAAATTCAGGCAGCATTCAGATGATTTCTGATCTGGTTCTGTCCAGGATTTTGTGCACAGACATGCTTGAGTACGTCCCTTTCACTTGAATAGCCTACTTTCCATTGGTGTGCTGTGCAGTGATTATGCAAGTCTTGCATTTTTCCAGATGATCATTCAGTTTTTCTTGTGAAGGTTTGAGTAGATTACAGTAATGTAGCTGTCAAAACTTTCTGAGGTAACATCCTGTCACACCATTCAAACATCTTTAAAACTTCCCCTTTCCCACACCACACGTGTAGCAAATTCTGCATGTGCTGGAAGTTAAAGTACTGATATACAAATCAGATGCCACCTATAGTCAAAAACGCTCTCCTTCATTTGGCTCAGACACTGAGAAAAAAGTAAGTTTTGTCTGAAACTAATTATCATGGATCAACATGCAGATGAAGATTGTTTGGTGAGAGCAGGTAATGGTTTAAAGCAATCGGGGGACATTTCTTGAAAAAATAAAACTTAAAAAATTAAGAACACAGAAATAAAAACAACGTTTTCCTCACCTGATAAAGTTCATCACGTCTGTGGCTGCTGACTCCTTGTTCTCTATCAGTTATAATTGTATTTACCTGCTTCATAAAAACAAGGCAAATTCCACTATTTTTGATTAATGCTTTAAAGATTTAAGGGCTCTTTGGCTCTAAAATGTTGCTATTTGCCTGTCAATTTTTTTTGTCTTACCTACAGGAGACACAGAAAGCCAAGCAGTTCCTGCCCTTCCTGCAGAGGGCTGGCCGGTCAGAAGCTGTTGTTGAATATGTCTTCAGCGGTTCTCGTCTTAAGCTGTACATGCCCAAAGAGACCTGTCTCATCACATTCCTCCTTGCTGGTAGGTTTGCCTTTCTAATGTCAAAGTCCCTTTAATTCTGTCATCTAGGTCAGTGGATCTAAGTAAATAGCCAGGTTTCCTAGTACCACAATACTGACAAGATTTGAAAATGCTTATAAAACAGGGCTTTTTCAGTATTTCTTTTTTGTTAGAGAAAAAGCAGAGAAAAAAAAAGTGTTTATTTGTTGATAGTTAATGTTGCATTGATGGATGTAGTTTAATTGTGAATTGCAGGTTTACTCAAAAGTACATTATTTTAAGGCAGATAGCCAAATGAGTTTTCCTTTTGAAATGGGGGGATAAAATGCTTAAAATGGGAATTTGCGGTTCAAACCTCAAAGAAAACTGGAAATGGGTATCAGCAAAGACAGATCAGCATATCTGTTATTCTATTGTTCAATTACATAAAATGCACTGTTTTATATTGCTAATGTTTAATCACTGAGCACATTGGCATATAATAAGGTGAAGCTTAATTATTTCTAGATTAATGTTCCTGCTTAAGGGTAAATAGCTACCAGCAGTTATTGGTTTACCTTGCTTTGCTTCAATTTAAAATTGAAGTTCTTGAAATATTCTCCACTGCTCTTCTCTTCAGTTTGGTTGAAGCAAAAATATATATATATATTTTTTAACTAACTCATTATTTTTGGCTCCTTCTTAGCAGCTCTAAATCAAAGTTTATTAGCGACAAATTTACTTTGTAAATAGTTGCTCTCCAGATTTCTTTAGTGTACCACTTGTCTACCCAAGTACCAACACTGGTATTTGTACCATAGTATGAAAACCTTGGATCTAATGGTTTCTTTTTTAGATTTTTCATCTACACTAAAGTTAATTTCTTATACCCTTTTGTTTCTGAAGGAAAAACATTAGAAAGTGGTTGTTTTGCTGTTTATAAAGTTGTGTAACACTAGTGAATAGGGAAATATTAACAAGATGTTTTTACAGCAAGAGTAAACACATTTCTGTCCCAAGAGTTTTTGTTTTCTTAAACTTTGAGAAGGTCAAGTTGTGAAAGCTCGATATGGTTCCAGAATATCAAATTGTACCTTTTGGCATTTCAGCAACAGTCAGTTTATTTCCCCTGCTACAGATTGTAATCGCTTGTCTTGTACCTCATAAGCAGCAACTCAGGGGACGTATGTTGAACTGAACAGAACTACAACAGTAACTTATCTGATCAATCCTGGAAGAGACCTATAATTATACGTAGATCTCTGAAATGTTAAAATATTATCAAAGCTTTTACATAAGACCAATAGAAAGGGGATTTTTACCACAGAAATGTATTCACTCAATACTTGGCTGTCATATTTTACATGAGTTACTGCATGCATGTAGCATGACACAGAGATGATGAGCCTGTGGCTCTGCTGAGATGTTAAAGTAGTCTTGGTTGCTTAAATAGCATCCTTCAGCTTGTCTGCATTGTTGTTGTTTCTGTTGTCAAACACAGTGATACCATGGTCATTAAAGCAGGTACTTTTGGCAGTGTGGGCAGGTGCCACATCCAACTGGAAAATGGAAAACTTTCTGTAGAGGGAAGCATGAAGTGTTATAAAATTTCCAGCTTGACAGCTGCACTGATTTTGGACCAGGAGTGGCTTAATAGGAGGAATGTAGCACTTGTAGGCCATGTCCTGGTAACATCTCTTGGTGGCTCTTGAAGGATTGACTCGCCATGGATCGTATTTTATGAATCTCGACCAAACACTCGAAAGGACATTGCTTCACAACCCTCAAGACTTCGGTTATACTTCTTGCTTGTGCAACTTTTTCTATCTGTGAACAGCCAGCTTGTTTAACGATAACCTCACACTTGTTATGAAATATGTGATGGACATCAAAATTAGCAGAGAAAAGGACTTTGTTTAACTTTGAATTGTTTTTATAAATTAATCTAAACTACTGTAAACTCCTTAAGCAGCAGTCATTTAAGATGGAAAACATATCTGGGCATATAGGCCTGACTGAACATGAACTCAAGAACTTGGTGATCGGTCCTCATCATGATCATATTATGCAGTTTTCCAGAGAGCAATATAAAGAATTCCACTAAGTGAATGGGGCCCCATTTCTCACTTTTGGTGTGCCTTTTAATTTGAATTGGTAATAATTAATGTAATCAATGATAATACTCTCAGTTTTTAAAACATTAGGTTGGACATTACCATTACGCCATTTAATGAAAGTAGGAAACGTTTCCCTAAAGTCTGACTCTGTGGCCTGAAGAAAGGAACATGGCTTTGTAATCAGAGAGCTTCTATTGCTTTTCTGGGACATTTTGCAAATGTCTCTTGTTAACCTTGAGACCCTAGCGGTTGACATCAAATCTGCTGGACTCAAATTGAGAAATTGCACAATAAAACTAATAAAGTTGTAAAACAAACAAACAAACAAACAAAAAAAAAAAAAATAGGATTCAAAATGGTCATTTAGAATGTGAGCCTGCTTCTTAAGATTTTTTTTTTGTTTTTTTGTTTTTGTTTTGCCATTCTAATGGAGGAAAAAAAAAAAAACATCTTGAAGAAAATTTGGATTGTTTGTCATTGTACTTTTTTTCATAATGTAAAAAAGTTGAGTCTATCGCCAGGCCCATTTCTTTGTTTTTGGCTTTTGTTTTCTTCACATTTTGTGCTATTAGTAAAGCACTCGGCCATTATCATGATTACAAACGACTGTTTACAAAACCACACAGGAATGTGGAAGAAATATTCCTGAAAGCGTGTTAATGCTCAGATGTTTTCCATGCATACTGCTCCTTTTTCTTTCTAACAGATCGGATTATATTTTTCTGAGACTGAGGTTTCTGCTGAGATACATGTCTGGATAGTTCATGAATAAATAAGTGTTAGAGTTTTGATTTTGGTTGTTTAAGTCTTCTGTTGGATTTATAATAGTATTTAGAGGTCTTAAAATGATCTAGGCTAAAAACAATCAGCACTTCATTTCAAAATGAAGGCTCAACAAAATAAAGTTAAGAGATAAAACAGATGAATGAATGCACCCAACATTAATTTCACAATGTGGGTAAGACATCATGTTTGGATAGATTGTATATGCGTGATCACGATGTTATTGGCGAATCGTAACTGCAACAACAGAGCCGAAGGCCCCTGGTTGGATTAAATCAAGGTTGGTGCCAGTGGAAAAGCATTGTCTCCAGGAAATGACATGAGCTGTGATACCTTTAATGCAAATACACAACTTTGTTTTCTAAAATCACAACTGATACCAGTGATATTTCTGGTTGCTGCTATTGTCATATCAATTGAAGGAATGCATATTTGCCTCTCATTTTTCATCTCTTTCACCTCCATGTTTTTTGTTTTTTTTTCAGTTTGAGATGAAACAGTGTATCTTGTAGGCCATGGCCTCAATGTTTTTGTGCATGACGTTTTTAGCTGTATACTTTTCTTAACAGAACTGATGTCAAACTCATACCACTACACATGAAATGAAGCCCCTAGGGCCAAAGACACATCTATCTGCATCTAATCTCCCAGCTCACTCCATCTCTGACCACTTTCATTTTCCTGTCAGTTAATTTTTCATGTTTTATTCCCCCATCTATATCAGAGGCCATGTGCAAAATGGCGCAAGCGATAAAACGGCTGCCCCAATACTTGTGTTTATCTGTCTGTGAAAGCCCCCCCCCAACCCTCTGGACCTTTTCCCTTTTAAGCTATTGCATATTTCTGACAAGAAGTAGGATGTCTTGTCTTAGTTATGTTACAGTTTTTGTTGGTCTATTAAAGGTAGGCTTGCAATAACTGTACAATGTGCTCACAACAGTGTTCGAAAAGTTCTGTTTTGACAAATATACTTGCATAGAGTGGAATTCCATCAGAAGTTTACACTCTCTCACGGGTATATTTGACTTATGAAGGCTTTTGAAGATTCATTTGAGCCTTTGTCTCTTTTGGGGGACTGATGATACAACTTACAGCTTCAATGTGTATTTAGATGCAAGAATTCAGTGCACATTTTGAATTTACTGTGAATTTTCTGTCATATAAATGGGCTCAACATTGTACACATATATAGACTTATTTATATGAGTGTCCCTCAGCAAGTATGCATGGTTTTTGATCCTGTTGATTGGTGTGATAAATTGCTTAAGCTGATCAGTTTTACCTTGGAACAAGAACAGCTCCAGCTAATCAGTAAAAGCTTATTTTTAGGAGGTCATCATCTTTGCAACTCATTCGTCTAATTTTATATTATCATAATTATGATTTCTAAAAGCTGAACCCTGTTGTTTAGTTGACTGGGTGTTAAGTAAATAGTGATTGTTCACACAGAAATATTCAAATTATCTTGCAGTTAAAACAAGCACTGCATTATTAATCTGTTTTATCATCTGTTTGAATAATTTATTCACTCTGGCCATATTATTATTATTTAGCATTGTTGTGGGAAGCCATTCAAGAACCAGCTGTTTACAGGAGCAAAATAAATAAACTCAATGCAGGAAGAGATATAACATTCTAATTTAATTTCTAATAATGCAACACAATTTACACATTTAACATTTGAACTCCTTGCTTTCTGAATTGACTGTTTTCTATTCTTTGGTTTGTATCCTATAGTAATTGTCCTGATTTGACAGTTCATCAATTTGTTTCTCTATTTGAACACCTCAGAGCTCGAGTCTCTTCTTACCTTTCCATAGTTTTCCCTGTTAGACAGAGATAGTGCTGCAGAGTAAAAAAAAATAAAAAATAGGGTCATAGAAACAAAGCACAGCAGCAAGCCCATGACTTCAAAAAAGACCGGAGGTGTGCATCTGGAGTTCAAGGGTAGTTCCTGTTACTCTTTCTACAGAACCTTCGCTTTCTTCTTTTTACTTGCTGGACTCTGCAGTGTCACTTCCAAAAGTAAGTTTTCTAAAAGGTGAAGGAGTCCTCCTGTGTTCACTTTTTTTTTCCTTAGAAAAAGGAGTTCACCTATACAGGATGGATAGGAGTTCAGTTGTAAAGCATTGTGGGGTTTAAAGCTTGATGAAAGAGGTTTAAGTGGCTTGAAGGACAGAGGATCAGGAGAAACACTCTTATGATAAAGAGAAAACAAAACAAAAAACAAAGAAAAAAAAAAAACAATTTCTGGCCATAAAGTCCTGCTGAAACTATAGGGAAACCAAGCAGTGAGCAGGCTGTAAAAGTTTTATTGGCTTAAGTAGCTTTTACAGAGTTTCTCTTGCAGAGAGACCAGAGGCCATCACAGGTGAAAAGTACTTGGAAAGTTACTCAGAGTTCTTTATCTCTGTCAGAGAGATGAAACACCCATCACTGAGACACAGAGATATCAATGCCAGCTAAAAGCTTTAATCATCTTGTTTGGCTTAGCACCATTGGTAGGATTTATTAATTTTTACAACTGCAGTGTGTAAGCATGGTGGTTTACATGCGTGTTAGATCTGACTGCTTACAGGATGATTAATACCCTTGAATTTTTTTTTGGCATTTGTGTTAACATTACAACCACAAACTTAAATGGCTTTTAGGTGATAGAGCAGCACAAAGTCCCGACTAATTATGAAGTGGAAGGAAAAGCATGCATGCGAGACCATTTTAAAACAGGGTATGGTACACTTCAGACCTATCGTGACATGGCCGTCCATTCAGACTGACAGGCCAGACAAGGAGAGTATTAATCAGAGAACCAGCCAAGAGGCCCATGATAACATTGGGGGAGCTTCAGAGGTCCACAGTTCAGGTGGGACTGTCTGTTGACAGGACAATTGTTAGTTGTGGACTCCACAAAGCTGTCCTTTTTTTTAAAGAGCAGCAAGAAGAAACCTGTTGGCATAAAGCCATAATTCCACCTGTTACAGTTGAGCCAATTTGCGGACTCATTAAAACAAAAGGAAGTGGGTGCTCTGGTCAGATTTGAACAAAATCACATGCAAAACATGTTTGAAACTACCACTGTGCATCACCCTGACAACAATGTCCTTGGACTGAAACATGGCGGTGGTAGCATCATGCTTTGGGGATGCTTTTTTGCCACAGTTAAAATTCAGACCTAAATGCAAGTCGGGGAACAGCTTGACAGTTGATGTGAATGGATGCTTTCTGTACAATCGGAATGAGCTTGGGCTATTTTTCATAGAATAGACTAAAATATCAGTTGGCTAGATCTGGAGAACTGGTTGAGAAGTACTCCAAAAAACTTGTGGCTGTAACTGCAGCTAAAGGTTTTTCTACGGAGTATTGACTGAGAGGATGCTACCTCATGTTGATCTGGTACACAATACACTGAAGTTTGTCAATGTTTCATAACATGTCAAACTTGGCAGCATGAAGGACATTTTTTTTCTTTTTTTTTCTTTTTTCTTTTTTTTTTTTGTAAAAGTTACCTCAAAAATCTGTGTTGGAAAAAGATGCCTGTGCTTATTGGCACGCTAAGTGTAATTTAAGATGTGCATATTTTTCAAACACTAGAAATCTCAGACCCTGAAGTCTCAAAATGGATCCCTGTGGCGGCATTAGATTTACTGCACAATGAGCTACAGTATATATCAGCCTATATACAAATGAATAATCCACCATATTCACTGTGCGCTTCCTTGAGATGAAGAAAAAGCTCTCAGAAGCACTGCAAACATGCCTCCAACTAATATTTAACTTGATTAAATAACGAATTGAGTTTGCTGCACATTCTAAATGATTTATAGATTGTGCTGCCATCAGTCTGTTGCAGCGAAGGTGGTATAAGATCTGTACAGAGACAACAGGTTGTGCATGGGTTGTATATTTTAATGACATTTCTTATTATGCCAGATCTTACAAATCCAGTGTTTCAGGGAAAAAAACCCCTCAGCATTTCTGTTCACCTCAAGAGATTGGACTGTGTGTTTGCTTGAGGCTCGTTGGAGACATTGGGGCCTTACATTAGGGAGTCATGGAGGGATGATGTTGGGCCAGAAGGATGGATTGAGAGGATAAAAGCAAGCGGTAATCTGACCAGATCCTTGGATTTAGTTTTTTCCTGACATCATACTCTTTGTCTACTCTCAGCGCCTGCCCTCTGTACCCTTCACACACACTCCTGAAATATTCCCACCTACATTCTTCACCCATGACTGGACCTTTTTCTTGGCCTATATCCACTGAGGCAGCTGTGAAGAGGGAGTTATTCAAATTGAGGATTGTCACCTCGCAGTTACATACTGGATAGGACAACAAAGATTAATGAGATGGAAATTTAAATGGAATGATGCTGTTATGGGTGATAGAGGGAGGAAAGACGAGTTTTAGATTTGAATCCACACACATTTAGATGCTTACACCCTCCTCCAGTTTGTAGTTAGCTTGTCACATTGCTAATTATATCCTGTTGACAGCCTGTCAAAAATCAAGACTTGGTAACTTAATAACATTAAAAAAGAGACTCTAATGGCATTCATACTGAGCCGCCTCAATCCTGCAAGTATCAATTTATACCTGCAGACATGCCAAGAGCGAGAGTGTGAGCGTCTGGCGGGTTATGAGCACAAACGTCAAAGGCTAATCAATATGCACATCATTAGCATAGGAATTTGCGACATGATGTATATTTGGATAAGCTTCAGTGATGAGACAAATGCACAGTAGCAGCATCTTCCCTTTAGGGCAATTTCCATGAGATGAAGCTCATTATCTGGCTTGGTTAATGGAGAAAGAAGCTAACTCCATCTAGTTTATTTTATGTTGTATTTTTGAAATGTTGAAGTTATAAACTGTGAAATTCTCATGTTTGGACCATTTCATAATGAATAAATCTGTTACCATTACAAAAGGTAACAAGTAGTTTAATATTTAATGTTACTATTATCTCTTCTGAATCGAAAATATGTAACATAATGGATAATGGACTCCTATGAATGCTTGATGCCCAAGCTGTCATGATGGGTGTTAATTTTCTAGCCCATGTGCAGAATCACGCAGGAGACAAGGTGGTAAAGTTAAGGTTTATTTACAATGTTTACAGGAATAAACGAGGATTGAATCCACAGCGATCTGCTTCCTGGATCATCTACGGAGGAGAGAGACAGGTTAAATGGGTTTCACCGGTAGACTGATGTTGTGGTGACAGAAAGGGAAGAGAGGCTTACTTGGCTGTTGGTGGTATGAACAAGGAGGGGATTGTTAGGTCTTGGTGCAGGTGAGAAGGGGATCTCATCCGCAAGGAAGGTCCAGTTGTCCAAGAGAGAGTGAGTGGAACTCTCACACTCTCAGAAAAACCACAACACACACCAGAATCCTAACACAAGCATTAGTAGGAGTTGTTTCAGAAATAAGTATAAGTCTGTCCACCAGTCGGTGTTCAATCTCCATGGTAACTGATTGTTATACTGGCTGATGGTAGTCACTTCCTGAGCTTGGTTTCTCAATAGTTCATAAGTCCAAAAATATTAGTGGTAGTGTCATGACGTTAATGTGGTTTTCTCTCAGACTGAACTGCATTGAATGACTTTGGCTCATTTCAGAAGTAAATAAACGTTTTTGTTTTTTTGTTTTTTTGCATGTCGCAAATAAAAACACCCTGTTTGTCAGTTGTTCCCTGTTCTTAAGTTTGAAAACCTCAAACTGATTTCTCTGAACATATTTCTCGAAATTTCAGGCTCATCCTTAATCTTTCTCACCATAAAGAAAGACAGTGAGTTGTACTTTCCTCAATTTTATTTTTAACCAAAATTGGGGAAAAAGGAATAGTATGTATGTGTACATACAGCTTTTTTTGTAAAATAAAGAAAAAATAAATAAATACAGGCTTTAGTGGTGCAAATATGGTTTTGTTTCACAGCATGTCAGAGTAGCTGACTACTCATGCTGTAAGGTTTTTATTGTGTTCACCAGAGAGACAGCCTGGGGGAAGAAACTTTCTGTGTGGCAGCTGGTTTTTGCAAATAGTGCTGACCTGAAGATAAAAGCCATAACATTTTGTGTCCAGGATGTGTGTGGTCTGCAGAGATGTTAGCTGCCCCTTTTCTGTCCCTACATCTGTACAAATATATAGTTAAACCTACCCGCATGTTTACAGTTTAGACTTTACAACAGACATTTAGAATACAGATTTTAGAAAACCATCCTAATTTCCTAATTGAAATCCTCTGACTTAACCTCATTTAGTGCACTCTGAAGGAGTGAACAGCTTGAATACTATGGTTTCATTAAAGAAGTGTTTCTAAGTAAAAGCAGTTTGTTAGATTTGCATGTTTAAATACATGTTCTAAATCGGGCCAGAGGATATCAGGAAAACTTGTAGCTGTGATGCTGTTTCCCATATTTTTCTGGCTCATCTTCCCTGTAAGCTCAGAACTGTGGCTGCTTCAAATATACATCATCTCTTTTCCTGTAAAAAAAAAAAAAAAAAAAAAAAAAAAATCCTACCAATACTAAATCCAAGCATTCCTTTAGATTGCGGTGTTGCATACAATAATATTGTGATGATAGCAATTTGATATATTGTGCTGCTCCTGTTCTGAAAAAGATACTTGTGATGCATTCAAAATGTGTTAAAGTAGGCTTTAGGATATTACGTTATTTTAATTCGTGGCACGTAGACATTCTGGAACCAGACTAAACAGAATATACAACATTCTCTCAACAGGATGACCCTTCCCCTCCGTGTGGTAAAACTGCACAATTTTCAGATATGCCTTCAATCAGACACATACACTCCCAGATCAATGTCTTGCAGATAAAATCCAGTGATTGATATGATGAATGGTGGATTGACATGTGGGCACCCTCTTCAGGCTAGCATGAGAGGCTGTGTTGTTTTCTGCTTAGTGTAACATCAGAACGATCAGTGTACATCTTGTTTGTCTCTGAGATCAGATAAGATGGATTTCCTGCAGTATGATCCAGATATTTATCTTGGTGTCAGGCCTGAGTTATGTATCTTGGTGGAGGTTAACATCTTCTGTGCTAAGTGGCTCCCAGGTTTACTTTAAATGCTGCAAGGAGGAGGAACTACAGTAAGTGTCGAGAAATTGCAGGAGTACAGTCGAGTCATATAAGAAAGCCTACGGTGTGCATTTTATAAAGACGTCACATCTGTGATCATTGTATCAGTGTATGACCTATAATAACCCTTTTACTGGATTTTTCCCCTTGGCACTTTAAAGCTTCGTGGGCATGTTTTCTCATCTTAAAGAGCTTTGACTTGGTTCAAAATGGTTGCTCCCGTGGGCCTGTAAACCCATGTAGTTTATATGCTATACAATGAAACTTGACTTCTTTGTGTATTACGTTCATGAGGAGTCTTTGTTAAGGATTATGCTTAGGGAAAAACACAATTCCACCCCTTATCATAGCTGCAGCCAATCCAAGCAGAAACTTTATATCTCCCTGCTTGCAATTACTTTATACACCAGTTTTTGCAAACAGTGTGGAGTATTTTGCCTTTCTGAAGCACTTCCTATCTTGCTTTTTTCATATATATATATATATATATATATATATATATATATATATATATATATATATATATATATATATATACTATGCATACAGTGTCATAGTCACTGAGTCCCATGTGTAAGCCCTGTCCTGGTAAACTTCTATAAATACTTCGAGATGATCTTGGCCATGAGTGTCTCCTCCTCCTCTATGGAACAAAAAAGGTTACTTTTAACAGATTTTCTTGATATTTAGGTTTATTGCTACGGTAAACTATTTGTAAAAGATATTAAAATAAAGATTAAAGAGCTAAGTTAACAATGACATGTTCATGGCTTCTACAGTCCAGTAAAAAAACATTTGATGTCTTGCAGATTTTTATATATATATATATATATATATATATATATATATATATATATATATATATATATATATATATATATATATTTATTTATTTTTGGTCACATTCATAATTAATCAAAAAATGCGAATATCAGACAAAGGTAACCCGATTAAATATGAAATGCAGTTTAAAAGAAAAGGCATATATATATATATATATATATATATATATATATATATATATATATATATATATATATATATATATATATATATATATATGATCTCAGTTCAACTTCACCAGGCTTAATTAATGCAAGAGATGCTCCCCCTTCCAAAACACCTGCAAAAACACCGCAGTATGTTAAAAAAAATAATTTTACTAGCCGATACCAATGTTAATACAGATATACATTTTTAATTGCCGATAACTTAACAGAAACTCACTTCAAAAAATGCAAACTAACGTTTTTAAGCTTAAGTGCACACAGGTTCTTCAGTAGGACAATAATCCATCACACTCTAGCATGTCTACCACAGACTTCCTCAACCCCCCCCCAAAAAAAAAAAATAAATAAAATAAAATAAAATAAAAAAATCAAGACCTGTCGGGAAGTTGCCTAGTCAAAGTTTGGACTTAAATCCGATTTGAGATGTTGTGGCATGGCAGAATTCCTTCACAACAGTGGATGATGGCACAATCAGTTAACAGCTGTTGGAGGAATTGCTTTTTTACACATAGATAGGGTGGTTTGGATAGCTTTAACCCTTGAAAAATGAAATGGTCATTTGAATGAACTTTTTGTAGTTGGTTGGGTTATCAATCTCCGTTATAATTTACATTTAGGTGTATAAAAAAGAATCTATAAAGGAGCAAATACTTTTTGACTTCACAGTATACACAGTTGAAATCAGATCAGTTTACTGCTAGCCTTTTTAAGCTTTGTTGCTTGGAGGAAATGTAACGAAACATCTGACTGAATGCTGGTTTTCCTGTATTGGGAAAACTTTCAAAGCAGTGTAAACTTACTGTCTCAAACTTGAGTGAACAGTTTTCTTTGACTTTCCAGTGCAGCATGTCGCGTGGCCTCATTTTGGCTTTCCAGGGTCATTTTCCCTTTCCTGCCAGTGTGAATTTGCTGATATATCTTGCTCTTGTCCTCTTAAATGGGACAGGCATGGCCATGTAGGGAACAGAAAGTACAAAATGACAAAATGAGATTAAAAAAGCCGGTGGGTTTTCCAATTCAGTTATATAATTATACCAGGAGCAGTGAGCTTGCTCAGTAGGTTAGCTGGCTGAATATTTTAGGGTAATGCAATGAGCAAATCAGATTTGGACTTTCATAAAAAGCAACAGTTTGCTCCTTTAAAGCAGTAAGAAAACACACAAAAATATTTCTTTGAAATGTTATTTTTAACATAAATACATTCCCTCAGTTTCATGTGGCCTATAGAGACATTTCTTTTGCAAGTACAGCAGCCAAGATGTAGACTCACCTGGTACATAGTGTCCTAGATTATGATTATAGGAATCTGCTGTAGCCACAAGGTTATTAAGCTCCACTATAGCGAAACACTATGTAGTTATTTCATGTATTATCTTATCAATGAAATCAAAAGATCACTGGCCACACAGGCAGTTCAAAGAATACATAATCTTTTTTGAGGAAGCCTAATACAAAGAGAATCTTAGCTGTGAAATCTGAATCCTAGGATTTTGCAGCAAGATAGCCACGCGCACCAGTGAGTCATCAGAATGCCCTAACAAATCTGATTTTGCTTCTCTGTCATGTATATTTGTGAGTGTGTCCTGAGGCAGTATATCTGTCATGCCAGAGAAGCTCATTAAATTAAACCCCAAGTCAAATAGGAAAGAAAGACCCTAGGAGAGAGTGGCTGCTTTATTAGCAATATGCTGGAGGCTTTAACTCACAGCAGAAACTATCATCAGATTACTCTGCATTAAACAGCTCCAACCTGCTTGCTGTTTTGTTGTGCTTAACTGAAGCAATTAAGCGTTTTTTTATTTGTGAATTTTGACAAGCAATGCAACGGATGTAGAAAGGCTGGTGGGTAAGTGTGTGGACAGCTGTAATATTGCTCCTTAAAAATAAAAGTGGTTAAAAAAATAAAAAATAAAAAAAAAAAATTCCATGAGTCAGCTGGCTTAGATAGGGCTAAAAAGTAAAATAAACTGAAATGGGACGACATAATCAAAGTTTTCATACACTGATTTAAAACATGGTTTGCTTTGTTGGTGTGAAGAAACTATTGGCATATCCTCAGCTATAAGGCTGCAGATTCAGCAGATTTGGTCACATCATCTGTTCCTATTGGTGCCGAGGGCTCCTACTGGGTTGGTGGATAAAAAAATTGAAATATCCCCTGTGCATGAAATTCTCTACAAAATCAGCTACATTTTACAAATTCTTTTTCATTGAGTGAATTTAAACAAATATTAAACATTTTATTTATTTAAATGTGGATACAGCTGGTTGAACATTAAGTAGTCATCCTTTGTAATAAGAGGTTAAATGTCTATTAATTCATCAATACTTCCTGTAGAAAGGATCTGATGCACATGATGATTGATTTTTACATGATGTATGATTTTATGTTATGAAATGGCAACATGCAGGTAAGAAATGGGATAAAAATGAATTTACCTGAAGCCTGACTAAAATTGTTTTCATTGAAATGTGCTGAAGCTTATTAAATATAACATTTTCCTATTTGTTTAAAATTAAACTATATGATGAGACAGATGTGGAGAAAACCGGTCATATAAAACACTTAATTTACAAAAATATGAGTGGACTCTGTAAAAACAAAAAATCAGTTCTTTAAGTGCCAAGACTTACACACGATCAAGATTTCAGTTTTGCCAAAAATGTGAGCGAATTTTCCCCAGCAGATCAGCCCCGCTGAAAGAAATATTCTCACTCATAAAGCCAAGTAGGGTTAAATAGCTTACATAGCCATTGCCATCCCTTTTCTTTGCAACTTTGCTGAACTTTGACTCAAACAACTTTGTCATGTTTGGCTAGGTATCGAATGTCCACGTAGTTCCCGAAATACGCCTGGTGGGATGCAGGTGGCCGAACCCTTCAGCGATGAAGCCATGCTGTTCACCAAAGAGCTGGTGCTACAAAGAGAGGTAGGTAAAGACGCGCAGCAACCCTTGCTGGGGTTTTATTGTCTCCTGTTGTTTCTGTGCTCATTTCCATGTTGGGAGTTCTTCATGTTTGGATTTTTTGGCGCTTGCGTTGCTGTTCAGCACATATATATTCGCATGTGCTGTATGTTGCTCCAATTTACTGTAGCAGTAATTTTAATTTGCTCTAAACTCAGTACCCCTATAAGATAGGTAAGCATTAAGATCAATTCATGCAAATGCTAACTACTCTACTTACCAGTAAAAATAGTTTTCTAATGCATTTAGCAGGTTTTACTGCTATTTTTTTTTTTTTCTTTTACCAATTTAACATAATGGTAGAATTGGTTTAATTTATGAAAATGCTTCAGCTTTCACAGATCTTGGATTCATATTATTCTAAAAAATGTTTGCCATTATCTGATATAAGTAGTGTGCATTTAAAAAAAAAAAAAACCTCGCTATTCCTCTCAGGTAAAAATGTTTTTTTTTTTTTTTTTTTTTTTTTTTAAAAAAAAAAAAAAAAACAAAAAAAAAAAAACTAAAATGACATGTTTATCCTATCTTGTCAAGACAGTTTTTATAAAGATGGGACGACTGACTTTAATAAGCTGATTAAATTGTTTACTCCCAGTTGAACTTTATCACAACATTTATACACTGTACTTATCTCCCGAGTGATGTCAAATCTCATAAAAGTTCAGAAAAAGGTTTACACAATCCGTAAAAAAACCCCTCCCCCTCCCTGTGGACAACACACACACACACACACACACACATACCATCATTGCTTGCTTTTTCCCTTTTGACAGAAGGCTCACCGGATACTGGATCAGTCCTCCTGGACTTTAAAAAAACTCCATCCAGCATGTGCCTATTCATTCACATGCTAATAGGTTTTTATAAGAAGCAGTGAACGGACTAAAGCTATGATGGAACTAGCTATAATCCTGCCACCACTTATCCAGGCCACACACATTTTCTCTTTTGCTCTTTTTTTCACTCTTTCTTCATCCCTATCTCTACTGAAAAGAGCTTTTCTGTGTGGGGTGGCTGACTCCACTGTCCTCTGGTGTTTAATTGTCATGGAAATGGAGTCTTAGCCAGTAGTCCAGGTGGAGCCATGTTAAAAATTGTGTGTGAGGCAAGCCGACAACCTATTCGAAATCCTTGAGTGGGAAATAATGGATGCAGACACCGGGGGAATTTGATTGACAAGGATGCCCTATGAATCAGTGCAAAGGTGCTGGATGGAGTAGATGTTTTGAAATTTTGATATTTTTACAGATGTCAATCTGCATAAATGCATATTTTGTAATACTTGCTGTTACTGAAGCTTTGTCCTTTTTCATGCCTATTAGGCCAGATCGAAATGTCTTATTCACATGACCCACAAACTAACTTGTTAATGCAGACATCAAAGAATCACCACAAAGCACAAGTTTCAAAGGATTTTTCCCAACTTCTTTTCATTTTGCCCCTGATTATCACCCTGGAGTTTTGTTTATGGTTAGCAATTATTACTGGATTTTTTTTGTCGCTATTGTAGGGTTGTTAGTTGCACTTTGACAGCACTTCAGAGCTTAGTTTATTTGCATTAAACCAATTAATGGAAAGAAGTTGGAAACCTTTCATAACTTGGCTTCAGTTTTCTGTTGCTTTTATTCAAACTTGTTGATCTTAACCTCCAATAAAAGGCAGTCGCATATACATATATCTATAGGAATATGTAAGTGAGAGTAAATCCATTTACAGCAGAATCTCAAATGTGTTCAACTTAAAAATTAGCATTATAACTTAATCTACAATCATGAGAGAGTATTCGAAACCCTTGAAATTTCACACATTTGTCAAATTACATCCACACGCTTCAGTTTTTCCATTGGGATTTTATGTGATAGACCAACATAACACAACACATTAATATGAAGTGAATATTAAAATGATACTTGGATTGCAGTTATTTTTACAAATATAAATCTGTTTTCTAACTATGCATATCTAGAGATGGAATGTGTGCTGCTTTTTGCAGAAATGGCTCACCTTCAGTCAGAGCATCTCTGAACAACAGTTTAAGTCTTGCCACAGGTTCTCAATTGTATTTTGGTACGAACGTTGATTGAACCATTCTAAAATATGAAAAGCTGACGTATGATATTCCACTGTAACTCTAACTGTATGTGTAGAAACGTTGCCCTGCTGGAAGGTGAACCTCTGTCCCAGTTTCAGGTGTATAAATTCAATGTAGCCTATAACAGGATCTCTTCCAGATTTCTTCTGTATTTAGCTCCAATTATTTTCCAATTACCTCTGAGCAGCTTCCCTGCCCCTGCTGAAGCAATACATCCCCAAAGCATGATTCTACCACCATGGCATTTTGCATTTTAGCTAAAAACTCCAATTTTTAGTGTCACCTGACCAGAGTGCCTTTTTTCACATTTGCTGCCCCCCTTAAATGGCTTGTTGCAAGCTGCAACCCAGTGAAACTGAATAAATCCCCCCAAAATTAGTAGTTGTAATGTGGCAAAATGAGAGTTAAAGGAGTATGAATGGTTTTACGAGGCATAGTAAATAATTTAACACATCACCTGGCTGTACGGTCCCTAGTCGTTTCTGTACAGCTACAGATTCAATTAAACCGTTATTATGCACATAACCTTTTTTGTCCCCACACACACCCTCTTATACTTTGCTTTCCCTGGCCAGTCATTCGTAGTGTCAGCAAGTTTTTCACAGGTAGGTGGGAGTTATCAAGCATGACCGAGCCATATAATGAGTCCTGAGCCCAGCGTGGGGGTTGATTGGCTGGCTGCACTGACCTGCTGCTTGGGCTAATACCAACACAAACACATTCTCACAGGAAGACAATCACCTACATGGACACAGTAAGGCCTTTTCGCACACCTGCTTTACCTTGGTCCAACAACTTATTCTTTCGGTGTAGTAAAAGAAGAACTGATATTAACAAGGTCAGAATGACAAGTGTGCGAAAACATGACATTTCATCCAGCTGGAACATTCACGAGCTTGTGTAATGTTACGCAGTATCGGGCAGCCTGAGACAGAGTTGGATTGAAGAGGTGAGGGGAAGTGCTGAGGCTCTAATAAGGCCAGTTAGTAGCAGCAGAATTGAAGCGATGATGGAAGATGTTGGAGGAAGAACATCTTTTTTTCTTTTCCATATTTTTTATCCAAGTGAATTTAGCTGAAAGATATGATCAAGGTGCGCTCCACTCTGGCATGAATTTGGATATTTGACATGAGTAATGTGCAATCCCTGCTGTTGATCATCTCTGAATAGCATCTGATTGCGGGAGCTTTCAAAGCTTCTCCTAAGGTGTCTCAGGTGAATAACATTTGATTTGACTTTTGGTGGCATAGTCATTTGCATTCATTTAATATTTTTCTCACTAGTGCAGCTCAGCACTGTTTTGCATTTTCAAGTGCTTTGAGTTAGTAACTTGACTGTTCTTTATTCGGGGTCTTCAACCTTCTACAACCAGATGCTGTTTTTTGCTCTCTAATTAGCTGTTTCTCTTGTTCTTGTATCCTTTTAAGCGAAGTTTGGATACAGCCATGAAGTAATCTCTTTTGTTATTTTGGAAAATACCCTTTTTATATTTTTACATTCCTAGTTGGCTTTGATTTATCCTTCACACCATCTCCCTACCATGTTACAAAGCTTATTTCTTTTGAGGCAAGCATGTGTGTTAAGTGTGGCATGCAGTAAACTGGGAAGCTTTGGTTTGTTTCCCCTGTATCTGTCCCATCACTTCCCCCTGATTTCACTCATTTCATTTGTTTCACAAATCCTGACATTTTTATTTTTAATTTCACTTTTTATTAGAAAAATCACTTTCGTGTTTATCATATCAAGGTTCTCATACCTCCCCCCACCCTTATTTCCCCCTGCCTCTCTCTATTCCTGCTCCCTCTGTGCAGTTTTAATCTCTGACAGACACTGCTCCCGTTCCCAGCATGGAACCAAAACAGCGGCGCTCAATTTTGAGGGTAAAAAAAGAGAAAACGTCAGTAAACACCAATCCCCAGATATTTCCTTTCCTTTTTTGATGTCTTCCATTTAATTTCTCTCACATCCCACCTTCCATTGACAAAAACCTCCATTCACTATCTCAGTCACTGACTCTCCCTGTTGATTTTCTACATGCTTTTAGGTAACAGCTTCAAAAGCTCAGGCTAACTGTGAGGGAACTGAGCACTGACATTTTTATCCAGACTCAGTCAGTTCTATTAATGAAAGATATAAATTGGTAGAACAATATTTGTAGTTACTGCCTCATTAAAATGCAGCTCATCTAACAGTGCCATTCAAGCTGAGACGACAGTGATGCTGGCAATAAGCAATGTGCCTCAACTGAAAGTTAGAAGCTATTTTTAAAATCTTTAAGTTGTTTCTCATAAGCAAGAAGATTTTGTATTCAGAATCTCTAGAATAGTTTATCGTTTGCTTTTACACTTTTCATTCATACAGTTGAGGTCAGAAGTTTAAAAGCACTCACCATAGCCCTGATTGTTATATTCATTTTGGGCTATTAATTAGGAATTTTAGCCATTGAATGATCTTGCAACACATATCTCTATTTTAAAAATAAGAATTGCTGGAACCAGTTAGAATTAACCAATCCATACACAGTCAAAATTCTACCTGCAAAGCAAGCCTAAATACATGCACACATCCCCAAATATGGTTAACTCTCACAGGCATCAACAAACTTCCAGCTTTGTTCTGGTTGAATATTTGACCTCAGTTGTTAGTGGAATTTATTGAAATTGTTAGATTTCCTTGCAGGGAACCAAATTGGAGCATGGTCTCAGAAGTTTTTAGTATTACGTAGGTCAGGGTTTTCCAAAAGGCGAAAGCAAGTCTGTTTTATTTATCCCAAAACTAGTTCTAATGTGTGTTTCAGATAATTATCCTGTTGGAACATCCAACTGTGTCGAAGTTTGAGCTTGAACACTAAGTGGAACTGTACTATTTCTTTAAGATGAAGGTGACCTGAAGGATTTGACGATTGTCCCACTGCATGATTCTATAGCCACCATGCTTGACAGCTAATACAGTTTTCTTGGGTTTAAAAACCTCACCTCGACGACTCCAAGCATACTTCTTTTCACTGAGGCGAAGCAGCTCAAGCTTTGTCTCAACTGACCATAAAACTTTTGTCCAGAACTCATTTGACTTGTCCATTTGGGCGGCTGTAAATTTTAGTTGAGGTTGAATGCTGGACTTGGTTTTTCGGTCCCTCAGTCCACAGCAATGTAAAATACCTGTCCACAGTGACCTTGGAGTTGGAGCAGTTTCCTGCAGAGCTGAGCCAAGAAAGTACTGGAACTGTTCTGGTATATTTCTGAATCTGTGTGGATTAGAAAATAAATGAATAAATTTAATTAATTAAACCTTAGTATCAAATTCTTGTAATAATTTATTCATTTGTTGTTGGATAAAGAGCTGTTAAAAAAAAATCATTTAGAGCCATATCAATGAGGATTCATGCCCTTGATATCACCAGAACCACAGTATAATTTCAGAGCTGATATTCTTGTAGACTTTTTTTAGATTTTGTATTTGAATACATGGGTTAGATTAATATGGCCCACTTTAAAACGCCTTATTTATTAGGAACTGACCACCAGGTGGGTGAGGAAGCAAAATTGAGGAGAGGAAATGAATTTGTTTAAGCGGTGACGAGAGCAGGCTAAGTGGAATGCATAGTGTTCTGCCTTCGTTCTGTCAGTTCTGTTGACCTCATTCAGTCTGGGTGGTCTCTCATCGTCTGTGCTGCCCCGGCTGCCTACTCATATCTTTTATCTTGTACATTTAAATTCTCCGGAACTTGTAGGCTTGAAAGGAAAACATGCACAGAAAGCCTTGGATTATAGTCCAAGAGCTCAGACTAAATCTTTACATTCATGTTCTTCACTATGATCTTGCCTTATGCTGATTCCATTTTGTCATATATTTGGTCATATTGGAGACAAACAGCAAAAACTTGCCTTGCAGAGTTTCACTAAACGTAAAACAAGTTGTACATTTTCGTCAAGTTATTTTAGCTTTATCGGAGGAAAGTAAATATAATTGATATAAGAAAGTGAGCGTGCACAAGAACTTACCTTTATCTCTGGTCCCTTAAAGGGGTCCCCTCGCACCCATGTCCTCCACCCTGTGAGATCAAAACTGCACCAGACTGCCACTCGTAGGGGTTGGCACAGACTGCCTGTGGACCTGCAGGAGGCTGTGTTGTCGAGCATTGATGAGTCACACTGCCAGCGTGGCATCACAGATGCCTTGCTAATGCCTGCCTCTAGATCTCTCTGCCTTAATAACTGTTCTTGGTGAGCATTTTAATTAAATGCAAATAAACCCAGTACCTTTTGTAATATCAAGAGGATTTTGCTTTCTGTTCTCCCTGTGTGTGTGTGTGGTAATCCCTAATAAACCACTACCACAAGCACACTGTGGCAACTGGATAATTGAAGTGTTACTCGTCTGTCTTTTGTCCATGCCTGTTTGTGGTCAGTGCAGCTCAGATCAATAAGTTTGGGTTCCTTCACACATTTTTATGTGAAATGTATCCTTCATGGATTTGACCCTGTTTTGTATGTTATTTTCCCACACATGCCTGCAGGACATTACTTTTTTTCTTTTCTTTTTTTTTTTGCATCCGTGCTATTATATTGATTTCCGATCAAGCTTAAATTATTTTGGCATGGGGTCGATTGCAAAAGCGCTGGATCTCACAGTCTTTAACTGCTCCACTTCATCCTTCCTTTACTGTTGCACTCAATTTTTACCATATAGCCCTTGTTTCTCTGCAGGGGCTTTGTTTTCCAGTCATGTACTGCAGCATACCCATGTGCTCTGTTTGTGTGCGTGTTAGAGAGAGAAAGGGGAGAGACGGACAGAGCGAACATGTCGACAAGATGAATAATGCATAGTGTGGTTTCCTGGTCAGTGAGACAGACGGTGGGGACTAAACTGCCCCTAAGGTCCCACCCTCCACCCCCAAATCACATTCTATAGTTAAAGAAACCATGAATATAGAAGGCAGCTGTACTTCTACTTTATAGCAATAAACAAGATCTATCCCTGTTTATTCATAAGTTTGCACCTGTGGACCACCATATAACAATTAAAGCATATTTTTAGCTGCAGTACCTTGAAAAGTTTTAACTTTTTCACATTCTGTCATGTTAAATGACACATTTCAATATTTTTTTAGTGGGTTTTTATGTAGTAGCACAACACGGTACATATATTTGAAGCAAAAGAAATGTTTTTCAGAATTTACGAAAAACATGGTGTGTATTTGTATTCAGTCCTAATGGTATGCCGATATATATGCTCATTTAGAGACTAAAACTTGTTCATTCTGTTCAGGTCAGGACTTGAATTGTAGCACATGAATATGGTTTGATCCAAACCGTTCTATTGGATGTCAAGCTGTATGTTTAAGGTTGTTGTGCTGCTCCACCCCAGTCTCTAGTTTTCTGCAGCCATCTTCCAATCACAGGGCTCTTGACTAACTTTCTGCACTGGTTGCACTGGTGTGCCTAAGAAAAACACCAGCACAAAAGTTATGTGCACCCAAATTTTTGACTACATCGCATTATTTAACATTGCAGTTTACGGTTCACTTTTTTAAAAAATCACTGTCATGTCAAGGTAATATTGACCTGTAAATGATTGATTAATCTAGTAAACATAAGTTCTTTATTTGAAGTGGAATTACTTAGTGTTTAAAGAACTTCTGTGAGCTGAAATGTAGATTTCAAGATGCATTAAATAAAAGATAATCTAAATTAGAAGACGTTTTAAGGGCAAAACATCTTATGAATATCTTAAATGAAACATTTCATTACGTTCAAGCCATTTTTCTTATGAAAAATTATTTCTGACGTGAACTTGGTGAACGGAAGTTTTTCTTTTGCAGCATTAAACTGTATTATCATCTCAGCCTCTGCTGATGATCTGTTTCCTGCCATTCAAAATGTTTATAGATGCATTGTGCTTTTTCAGTTTTTAAATACAAAATGTATTGGAACCTTTGGCAAATGCACTATTTCCAGTGCCAAGGTAGTTATCCCTGATAGAATTTATTTTGCTGCATCAGGTTCCGCCCTTTATTTTCACTGATTGGCTTAGACTGTGATGTCTACCTAATGTGTGTCTGTTGTGCACCTTTGGGAGACTTTAAGTGTTTTATTAAGGTCACAGAAATTTTTTTCCTTACCTCCCAACCACTGGTTGCACCAGTGCGACCTGAGATTTTTTCCAGATGGACTATTGAGAAATCCGGGCATGCTAGCGACCAAATTGGTCGCACTCTAGAGCCCTGCATCAACTCAGAAAAACTTATTGTTCTTGATGAAGAAAAGCATCCCTACAGCTTGTGTTAAGGATGATGTACTGTGTTGGGTTTTCTGCTATACATAACAGGTTTCCATGTAGGTTTAAGATATCAGGCGTGTCCTATAAGCTGGGCCTCTTTGTCTTTTCTTTGACCCTTTATCCAAAAAAGCCAGATTTTAATGGGAGCACAAGGAGTTGGAAAGTCTTAAACAAACTTTCAAGATTGTATGCATTCCCACAGCATGATGCTGCCGCCACCATTATTCACCGTTGGGACGGTGTGTTGCAGGTACAGTGTCCTTGTACTCTGAGGTTTGTGTCGGATGAGTACTTTTTTTATGGTACCAGATTTTAGTTTACAGCCAAAAAAGGCAGACGGCGATATATAGCCCAGATGGGGCTTTTAATGATTTTAGTCGAAAACTAACAGCAAAATCAATCCTAAATGGTAGATGAGGATATTAAAAATTGTAACTCCTGTGGCACAGCTGTCAATTGATCCTTACATAGTATCACATTTTGCAATTTGTTTAATGGTTTGACAAACCTAAGCGTGGCTCAAAATAATTCCTCCAAGTGCTTAAGTTATACTCTTTTTTTTTTTTTTTTATCAGATCCATTTATTCATCCTTTGTGCTCTTTCAAGCCCATTCTTGCCGTGTGTCATAATTGAGCTGTAATTGTCTGTTTTAATGCTGTTGCTCAGAGCAGAGGCTGCAGGACAAGTGGCAAGCCGTGCTAGTTTGCAATTTAAATAGAGATTGTATCTGTAATTTAAAGGCTGACCTTGAAAACAACATTAGGAGCATAAAGCCATTAACAGTTGTTCTAGCAGAGTACTGACCATAAGTTTCGTTCCCCATAATAGCCTATCTGCATGACTTTGGACTAATTGGTGTCACAAGTGGAGTTCATCCTCTGATTTTGCTGCCATTTTTACTTAAAGCACGGCTCAGCCTGTTTGTGTGTGTCAGTTTCACTGTTGGGTGACTTCGCTCCTTGAAAGTAGTGAATTATAGCCTGAGGGTGAACCGAGTGGCCCACATAAACGAATTCACACCAACGCAGGGACGGAAAGATGGATTGGGCTGAATGGAGATAGAGATTTGAGAGGAAGGGAGAAGCCTGCCCAGAGCTTTATCGCCTCTATTCTTTTTACGAGAGCGACCTTCTGTGTAAAGTGTGTGTGTGATGGCATTCCGACTTCAAAGTCCACCATGATAAGCATAACCTGCAAAGAGTGTGGAAACACTGGCACATGCTGTTCTTGGGGGGACATCGGAATCCTCTTAGCCTTTTCCTCTTCATGAAGGGCACTGCAGTACTCTTCCACATCAATAAGGGCGATAGTTTAATGCTTTTTATGAAGTGGCATTTGCTTTGTCTTTCAACCTGTCTTTTTCTGCCTTTCAGGTGATACCTTTGCATGAAAATCTTTACCCATTGATAGTAAAATGAGAGTAATGACCTAGATTCAGATGGCTGAAATTCATAAGATGTTTCTATAAAATCAGGCAAAAAAGAAAACACCTGAAAAGTCACAAAAATGAACAGAAATCAGATTTCAAGTAACTGGTTTGGAGAAAATAAACATCACAACTTTTAAGCAATAAAAGATGAATTCCAGTATGCTATTTGTAAGACATTATGGATTATGGCCCAAAATCATGTCTGAAAATGCTTGAGCTTTGATGGTTATTCTGTCTGTGGTCATCTGATTCTCCATGTCCTGTTCAGGCCCATGAAGCAGCTTCACTGTTACTGCTTCGTCCTTAATTTGCTGCCATTGTTGTTCACTTCATTAGCATTTTATGTTCCTTGCTAAATTAATGACGGCATTTTCACACCCCCATCTCAATTCTTGTTTGCGTGTTGTGGTTGCTTCCCAATACCCTTACTTGTCCTTTAATCAGTTTAGGCTGGATGTTCCTTCAATGTCCCTTTTGATCCAGAACCAGAAGAATAAGCTACAAACTCTAAAACCACAGAAGCGGCTAGAATGACCCTGCATTTTAAACTTTCATTCGCTCGATGTGTTCTCAGTACATAGTGGTGCTTTAATACTAATGAAAACATAAGCTGCAGAAACCTCAGTCGATGTTAAAATCAGAGATGGAATCAACATCTCAGAAACTGATATACAATCTTTTTCGAATTAGCGCAAGTGCTACTTGGTCACACTAACCACAACACTCTTCAGTGTTACGGTTAGTTGTTACTGCAGGAAGGAAGCTAGAAGTTAACCATTTATAGTATCCTGAAGGGGGTTAGAAAGGTAGTCAGAAAAAGCACAAGGGATTTAAGAAGCTAGTAAAATTGGATTACAATGAAGTGATCAGTTGTAGTTAACCCACATTTTCCTCATCTGTTACTTTCCATCACCATAACGTCCCCACCATTCTCTCTGTGCATCGCGGTCACTAAAATCTATAGCTGTTGTGAGCATCAAGGGGAGTGAGTGCCCATCCATCTATCCAAACAAATGATTCGTGTGCAAAGCGTGAATGGATGGGGGCACAACATATATTGGTCTTCCAAATATTGCGTTCAAGCACTAAGATCTGTATGGGTAGGTCAGAAATCTAAAAAAAAAAAAAAAAATTTCTGATTTCCAGAAATTTCTGATTGGTGCATCTCAATGAAATTAAAATAAATGTATTGTACTCAGCTGCTGCTATGATGGTGTGGGACTTTCTATTTTCACACCATATATATATATATATATATATATATATATATATATATATATATATATATATATATATATATATATATAATTTTTTTTATTTTATTTTTTAAATTTTTTTGTGTGTGTTTTGCTGTACTTTAGGTTGTGGACAAGCTCAAGAAACAGAATATACTCTGCATCCTTTATCATGTGTCATGTGAATCTGATTAGCCAGCCTGAGGAAAAGGCCCTAGGCGTCCATGATTTATCTCTTCTCAGATTGATCCTATTTTTTTTCCCTTCCCCTTTAGTTGAACTATGACACAAATATGTAACATAATGGCAGTGGTGACTATCAGATAGCTTCTCCCTCACATTTGTTAAATACATTTGTGGGAAAAATAAAAAGTAATGTTCTTGTCATTGCTTTGAGGTGAATGTAGGCAGAAATTCTACTTTTACCATAGAAATTCACACATGGGGTGTATAAAGAGAAATCCTTTATGCAAGAAGATTGAGAGTGAGTGTATGTGTGAGCAAGGACGAAGCAGACACTGGCCTCTCAGTGCTAATAGTTCCCTTGACAACACAGCAGTTGCCACACATCGTTGCCTTGGCTGTAGGGTTAAAATGCATCACACACACACACTGAAGTCAGCTGTCATCATAAAGAATCTGTCAGTCCCTGTGACTTTGCCTTCCATAGTTCCTGTCCTTTCTTTTTCTGCATCATTTATTTTTAGACCCCAACAAACAGATGCAGACTACTGCTGGTGAAGACCATCTTTATTTTCTTCATCTTCACATCTGTATGTGCCTCTTTTCTGCGTTTCTTGTCAGTCTGCTGTCTCTTCCTCAGTTATTGAGTTGTCAATGACTGGCTGCTGCTGCAAAGGTGACACACCTAGTCCACCCACCTCCTCCTGTCAGATCCTCTTTTTTTTTTTTTTTATTTACTTCTCCATGATTTCCTCACACATTTAGCTCTTTAGCTCTGTGCATGTGTGTGGACTTGGTGTAAGTAGGAGTATACTATCGCTTCAAAAATGTGAATAAAAAACAGCCAAATAAAGGCTTGAAAGAGGAGAGATTTGAAGAGGTAATCCTTCACCAGCTTACCCCAGCATAACGTCCCAACACCTGCGCTCTTATCCCCATCTCAGCGTCTCCTTCCATCTCCCTATTCTCATTCCATTTCTTTATATCCCTTACCAACAAGAGAGGCTATCTCTGTAGCTGTGTCAGCGATCAGCATCTCCTCACTCCTCCTCCCTCCCCCATCGTTTTCTATGTTTCCCAGAGGACAGTCGGGAGCATAAAGGGAAGAACAGGGCTTGCAAAATCTATTCAAAAAAACGAACAGGGATTGGGCTCTTGGCTTTGAATTCTGACAGATAAAGCTAATGGCAAAAGTGGACGCCAAGCAGGGAGGTGTATGTGTGTGCAGCCATAGCTTCTGTAGAGCCCAGCTATAGAAATCCAGTTTCTTTATATGCTGTGCTGGTTGACTCTCTGAATGTGTAGGGGTGTTTGCAGGGGAAGTTCCAAGAAAGGCTAGCCTGGGTACTGCAGTTTTTTTTTTTTTTTTTTTTTTTTTTTTTTGCTTTTTTTTTTTTTTTTTTTTTTAAATGCTTCTTTTGCCAGCTGGATCTCTTACTGTCAGAGTGTTTACTGTTGTTTTAGTGTGGTCAGTTGGGCTACTCTAACAGGGATCAGTACTGCCAAAGGCTATGGTTTCTTAGTCTGCTTATCTGGCCATTCAATAATGAATTGAAGTTGTTAATGTTAGTGGGGAATTGTATTGTTTGTTTTTTTTTTGTTTTGTTTTTTTTTATTATTTTGAGGTAGCTTCTGGTGGGGGAATTATAGAATATAGAAATGGAGGCAAAGTCCGTTGGTCTAAAACTCTTTTGGTCCTTTTTAGTCTCAGCCTGTGATAAATTTAAAAACTTAAAATGCGAACAGTTTCTGGCATTCATAGCTTTCTTCATTTTCATTTTTATAACTGCTTATTTCAAGTCAGGGAAAATAAAATCTGTCAGAATTATGGAAACTCGAGGAGCAAAACCCATCACTCTTAAGGTAATGCTACAGTTGGCAACTTTCAAGCTTTTCAGATTATATTATGCAGTTTTGCTTTAAATGTTGGCAGTAACAGTGTAATATGGTGTTACTGTGGCATTTTGGTCAAAGTTATGACACTAAGATAATCTTATAAACAAACTTTAATTAGGTTGCATTGCAAAACTCCTGTGATCAAGCTTCAATTAAAGTAGTTTTAGGCTAGCAACCAACAATTTATAGTTTATTTCCTGCTGCTAGCATCAGTGGAAGTTGTATTTAAAACTTACACTTGTTTGTTGCTTGGCCTGTAGCTTTTCTGTCGGGTTGACATTTACCGCAGCCGTCTGACACACAAACATTCGCTTTCTCGAACAACTTCTGTTGTTGCTTCATATCGTTCGTCTGTCACCTCACTGCAACTCCTTTGCCACTTTTAGCGTGGAATTGACACTCTCGCTCACGTGCATGCATTCACAGAAAGTTGTGTGAACACAGTTATTATCTCCTGGAACAATACTAATAGATGCATGTACTGCTGTGAGCAAACAGTTTGTGCCTCTGCTGCCAACAGTGGGAGGGTGAAGGCTTGCCAAGTCTCTCCTACCCTGAGCTCCCTCTATCTCCTTGCTTCTCTCCCCTTCATAAACCCTAACCTTTCCTTGTAGCTTTCCAGTATCTGTTACATTCTGATGTTTATTGCAAGTGCTATGGCTCAGAACATGATTTAAAGGCTTTTTACTTGATTCACACCAAATGTATACTTCATGGTAAAACACAAGCGCACATTTTATTTCATATTGTGTTTAATAAGCACAAGTCAGAGACGAGGGAATAAAAAGAGCAATGGGGAAACTTAATGCCTAATTATTGGCATCAGCATTAGGCAGGTACAGTCAAGTGAGCCAGCTTGTTGATAATGAGGTCACTTGATTGTGGGCTCAGCCAACAGTTCATTTATTGTAGAGTTTTGCAGTGCCCAAAAATTATTACATTGCAAGTTAGTAACATTGTCAACAGGGCACCGGGGTAAAGGATTCCTATGGAGGGCATAGGATGTTATTTGCTAATTCTGTAATGCATAGCATTATAAGTTGACTGCTGATTGATAGCTGTCTGGAACCTGAAAAAGGATGTTTACAGCAAAGTTCACTTTACTGTGTGGAATAAGCTTGAAAAAGATTACATTAAGCAGAAATGTTGGCACAATTGTGACACTTAAGTCCAATTATTTGAATCTGAAATGACTGACCTTACACGCTCAAGGCAGCTCTGTCCCCCAAGTCTAATTCCTTTTCATAACAGGACAAGGCAAATAAAAAGCAATGTTTCAGACTGTTCTCTCAATTTCTATGTGCGCACAGAGTCCAGCATTTAGTGAATTGGTGGAAAAAAAACCACCACAGACAAGAATAGAGATGTGGTGATAAATCTGAAGCCCAAGTTGGATGATTTTTAGCCTAATTGGTCCTGACCAGTGACTGGCCAGTTTGAAATCAAAAGCCCCCACCACCTCCCACCCCTCAATTATTGAGCACATTATACTGAGAGCTACTACCTCCACCCTGACAACACTTATTCATGTAAATGCTTTTACTGAGGGAATAAGAATGAGTATCAGTGTTTAATATCCTTGACTTAAAAAAAAAAATGTAGCCAGAGAAGGCAGAGATATGAGGGAAGTCTATGTTCTATGACAGAGCAAGACTTTCAGCAGATAACAGGAAGGCTGAGTGTATTACAGCAAGGTTGCTCTATTTTATTATGTTCAACCCCTGTCTTGAAACGAGCTGGATTTGGGAATGTTGTCATCCTTTTGAAAGTCTGAGAAATAAGGGATGGAACTATGTTCTGTAGGAATTCAGGAACTGCTGTTTGTAGTCATGCAACTCTAACTGAACTAATCACTAATATGAGGTTAAAGCCAGTTTACGATGAAAGGGCTCTGATCATTTTGTTTTTGTTTCAAATTTGTGTTAGACACATTTTTAAAGTTCTGTATTCACACTTTCACAGCAGGTAACTCAAATTCCCCCCAAAGAGACTTGAGGTAATATTTTTTTCCCATTGCTAAAGATATTAGTAACACCTTTTTTCATAAAATTCCCTCATGTCTCATTGTCTAATATCAACTCTTCAGTACAGAAGCTCTTAAAAAAAAAATCAGTGCTTGTCTTTTGCCTTTTATATAATAAAGTGCTGTTACATAAATCGAAATTGGTTAGAATTAGTATTGGTTGTTCAAGCTTTACGAAAACCCAAGATCTGGAATTGGCCACAAAATTGGATCAGTCCATCTCTGGAGAAACATTACACATTTCTGTGCCGTACATTTTTCACCCAGACAAAGTGCAGTCATGTATCTGTAGCTCAGCTGTTGTACAGAGGCCAAAATCCAATTTAAGGTAAACATGAAAAATCACTGTAAAATGAGGTGGCCTGTGTATTTGTCCCAGATGTGGAATTAGAACTGAAATCCCACATCTGGGACAAATACACAGGCCACCTCACACCTTTTATCTTGAGGTTTATCAGTAGTTAGAATTTGATTTGAAAGGACATTATCAGTGTAATTGTATTGCTGCTGTTTCACTGCAGCTGGAGATTTTTTGTTGTTTTGGGGGACAGAGAAAATCAATCGATATTTTACTCTACCTAAAAACTATTAATTAGGCTTGACATATTTTCAAAGTGATTAAAGCTTGAAGTTTGGAAGTTGCCGATTGATTTATGTGGTCTTAAAAAAACACAGCTGACCTATCTACACATACACAGATTTAAACACTCCCAGTGGTTTGCTGTAGCAGCTGAATAATTTTGCCTCCACATGAAAACAGGTTAAACCCGTGGATGCTGTATGCAGCTTTTTAGAGGCTTTCATCTTGCCGTTGCTTTCATTTGCCATTCTTTGCTCAGCGGTGCACATTTTCTCAGCAAGTCTTTGACATTAGCACACTGCTTGTTATCTTGACTTCCACACCAGTGCAAATTTATGATCCCACACTTAGAACAAAATGAATCCTGTGCTCTTCTTAAAGTGTCAGATAGGGGATCTTATCTGGTACAATCTCATTTCAGTCCTCTTCTTTCTTTCCCAATTGTATTGCTCTTTGTACCCTGTCCTTCCCCTTTGCCTACCTCTTTTTCAATCTTCTGTTTTATTTTCACTTCCTTAACAACTTCTACTTTAGAACACAGT